>CM046864.1:35029759-35643876 GCA_025617745.1 Heliocidaris erythrogramma | reverse complement strand
ATTTGTTATATCATTACAGCCCCCCCCCCCCCCCTCCACCTAATGTTTAACAGCCAATTACGGATTTTCTACATGATGCTCCCTTTGGCATTTCTCTTACATTTTTTTCTATTATGGCATGTGAAGAATTAATCGCTTCTATAAAAAGGGCAAGTTCTGTCAACTGAAGGCATCCCTGATTTGAATAAATACCTTTATGACAATTATAATTATGTTTTAGCGATAGTTGATGCTAGTAATGTATTATGCAATATGACTTTATCTACAAAATGTTCTTTCTTAATTTCATGCTCCCCTCTCTCTCTATCTTCGCCTCCATCCTTTAACCTATCCATTTTTTGTGTAAATAGTTTATTTTCTATAACCTTACAATTTGTTTAGTTTGCACAGTTTCCAGATTAGCTGGAATCAAGTTGTGTTTACCATTCATTGTTTACAAACATTGTTATATTTTGTTTTAATATTGAGGGACCTAATTTACAAGCACAGCTTTTAAAGGTCTCCTCGTCTTCCTCATTATTATATTACTTTAGTTCGTTTAACTTTATTTGATATATTAATTTAGTTTGTTTAACTTTATTTGATATGTTGATTTTGTAAAGCAAAGGAAGATCAATAAATAATATTCATTCATTCATTCATTCAAGTCGATGGCCGTTAGTATCCTTTGGTAAGTAGATAGCAGAGCCTGGTCGGTTAGTCACGGACGGACATTTGATAAATTTTGAAAATTTTTGAAGGCCTGTAGAAAATAAGTATTTAATTAAAGAGAACTATTTTCTTTTTCATTATGAAGGGCATCACCGACTAAGGAGTTGAAATTACTATTTTGATAACATTTGGTTGACATGGTCGCGATCGCCTACTAAAATTTATAATCCACAATATTCAATGTCACGCGGACGGACAAAATGCCCGTACTCTTCACCGATCATGGAGGCTCAGCACTAACCTCGTTATATACCACGTCCCTTACTGCAGAGTGCAGTCGGTGAAATAATGATAAATTATCAAAATCTCTTTCAAATCCGAGCTTTACTTTTTTATTTTTTCCTCTTATAGAGTTATTACCAATACCAATCGGAAGTTATCGCTTCCGACTAAAGATGTTGACCGGAAGTTACTATTTCCAGTAACGTTTCCCTGTTACGTAATATCAAGGAGATACCTCCTTGGTAACGTACTCCGTGTATACTGCTAAACAATAAGCCAGTTCGGGGTTAGCGCATGGTACTGAGATTGTACAAATGACCCCAAATATCCACAGATATTTTAGACATGGAGGGTGCCTTTATGTGCACTTCAGAAAAATAACTCTGGGAGTGATAGAGGTGCCTCATGAATAGCTTTTGTTTCCCCCTTTAAAAAGAATACTTCCACCTGGATATCATGGAATGCACCATTAGTGCATAATTGAATAATGATTACATGACATTCATGAGCACATATCGAATATTAGTGTCAGTGGGTTTTAGAATTTGGTACAGATGACCTTTATCTGCTCATGCTCAGATTGCATCCCCGAAGTGGCTTATTGTATTCTTATTTACGTTTTCGTACAGCGGGCATAATTATTGGAATCCTCCTGAGCTTGTAGTTATGTATAGCCAAAAATTAAGCTGTAGTGGTTGTTTGGTTGAATTGCCATCGAACAGTATATACGCCGTACATGTATTTGAATAAACAGAATATATTGATTTAAAAACAAAAAGAAAAACACTTTCGGAACAGCTGCATACCAGAATTGTATATTGTGTTCTTTTAAACGATATACTACCAGAATGTGTGTTCCATATGGCTAACCTCACAGAAGTGTTGGTTGGTATACTGAGAGAATCATTTCAACCGTTTTGCTCAATCTGGACAACATTTCTGAATTGTTCCGATCTCGAGACAGGCTGGTAAGTCTAAACTAATTAGTAAATATGTTATAAAATAAATAATGATAATGTTTGTGCAATATGAAGTTAGATAATTATGTTTGTGAAAAACCCCCTCTCTCTCTCTTTCTCTCTCATGTTTCTCTCTCCCCTCGCCTAATATATCTCTCTTCCCTTCTTTTTCAAAATGTTAAGGTTTTTCGTTCATTTTAGCACTTTTTTACATTCAATGTCACGACTGTTTACTTTAATTTTGTCGCTAGAATCCTAAAAAGTGCAGGTATAATTTTCTTTCACATAGAAAAAAAAATAATATGTTTGAAATCGTCTCTTCTGATGACCGCCTGCAGAATGTAACCATGGTAACGAACATTCGTCTTTGTGCAACATCAAGAAGTTTTCATTCAAATTCGTCTTTGCGCAACCTCAAGAAGTTTTCAGTCAAATTCGTCTTTGTGCACCGCAAGAAGTTTTCATTCAAATTCGTCTTTGTGCAACCTCAAGAAGTTTTCATTTAAATTCGTCTTTGTGCAACGTCAAGTTTTCATTCAAATTCGTCTTTTCGCAACCTCAAAAGTTTTTATCCAAAAATTTTGTCTTAGTGCAGCGTTAAAAAGATTTTATTCAAATTTTTGTGCAAATTCATCCAAAAACCTATTTGAAATCACAACAGGCGTTTAGTTTATCTTTCGAAATTTTGGTTTGCTTTACCTTTCAATATAAGATTTTTGAAAAAAAATCCGCAGAAAACACAAAACACATACATGTACAGAATAAACAAAATAAAAATGTAAAATAAAAATGGCTTCATAGCTGTAAAATTGCTGGTCTTTTTAGCAGTTCAATAAAAAATTAACCGTTTGTAACTATTATACAAAGGATTAGAAATAATATCATGTATTTATTTTATACCCCCTCCTCAAACATTTCCATAATATTATTCTTACAGAGTTTGTTGATTTGAATTTGAAATTGATTTTTTTTTTTAAAGTATGAAATTGAATCGAAAATATGTTAAAATAAGGCACTGAGCGTATCCATTCACAGGTTCATGTTTAACATAATAGGATGATACACCTTCTTAAGAATTCCATTTATTGTTTAATTTTAATATGCTTTTAAATTATGTAATCACATTATATTATTTGAATATTCTGTCAAATGTGGCAAAATGAGTGCGGAAGATTAGAAAATAAAAGATATTTTGAAGTAAAGTAGCTGTAGAATTATCTTTAAACTTAACTACAATGTACTAAGTATATATATGCAGAGCCTGGGAAATAACTTCCATATCTTTCCATAACAGAGACATTATAATCAGAATGTGATTTGCACTATATATTAACGGCTCATTATTACTAGCAAAATTACCCGTGGCACCAATGGGGGGGGGGGGGGGTGGTCTTCTCCTATGTACAGCCCAAGTACCCATGCACACTGAAAGGTAATTAGTAATTTATTGATGGAACATATTTGAACAATTGATTCATAGCAGACTTCTCTTTAATATAGATAGGTTTCATATATGATATAACTAGCAAAAATTACACGTGGCACCATGGGGGGGGGGGGGGGGGGGGGGGGGTATTCTCCTATGTACAGCCCAAGTACCCATTCACACTGAAAGGCAATTAGTAATTTATTGATGAAACATTATTTGAACAATTGATTCATAGCAGAATTCTCTTTAAATATAGATAGGAGGTTTAATATAATTAGCATTAGGGGTTAAACTGGGGAAGAACTTGAATATCATTGCGGAGTGAAATCAAAATTTAACTATAGAAAATAAAAACTATGGAAAATAATTTATTGTAACACGGTGTATTTAGTAAGCAGTCAAGAGGCAATTATTGTAATATAAATATGTTATCTAGGATTTGAAGGTTTGCATGGTGAAGTTGTAATTAAGAAAAAAGGTTTGCGGTACAACCATGTGAGTTGCAATAACTCCACGTTCCGGTCAGAATGCTCTGGCCGTCGTCAGGAGAATAAGAAGAGCGAATAAATCAGCAGAATTTATATATGAAGCGGTAGAAATTCTACACCTTCACAACTTGTTTGTAATGTCAGGCAATTCACTTTTTAAAATGGAGGCAAACAATTAAATTCTGCTGATTTATTCGCTCTTCTTATTCTCCTGACGACGGCCAGAGCATTCTGACCGGAACGTGGAGTTATTCCAACACACATGGTTGTACCGCAAACCTTTTTTCTAAATATGTTATCATTACATGTATTAAGTCGAAAATAAATGTGTAAGTATATGTACCCTACAATGTACAACAGATTGAATTTGTTTGTAGTTCTCCAATTAAAGGTTGCTCAATCATAATATGTATATAGTGGAATGTTGAAAGAAGCCAGAAGTATAGTGGAATGTCGAAAGAAGCGAGCGAGAGAGAGAGAGAGAGAGAGAGAGAGATACAGTGGGAAACAGTGGTGGGGAAATGAGTGAGAGAGATAGAGAGAAACAGTGGAAATATGACTGAGAGAGTGAGAAACAGCCAGTGAGAAAAATGAGAGAGAGAACAAAATAGACATGCAGGGCCATAGATAGAAATTATAAAGAATAAATATACTGAGAGAGAGAGAGAGAGAGTGGGTTTAGCTGCACTGCAAAAACCAGGGTGTTAATTTAACACCATCTCGGTATCCATATTGGGCTACACCAGATAAGTGTCAAAACAACACCAGTTAGTGTTAAAACAACACAAGTTTGATATTGGTCTACACCAGATAAGTGTCAAAACAACACCAGTTAGTGTTAAAACAACGCCAGTTTGATTCGAAACTGGTGTTGTTTTAACACTTATCTGGTGTAGCCAATATAGATACCGAGATGGTGTTAAATTAACACCCTGGTTTTTGCAGTGTGCTGTGATGAAAAGTGATAAGATTTGTAGGGCTTCCACTGGCATCGTAAGGTTTCTGATATTTATTTTCCCTGGTATACAGTTATGCATTGAAGGAACTGATAAAAATCTTAGAACATACGCTGAAAATGTATATCTTATGGAACTCGTGCATCTTTTAAATGCTGTTATATGGGCATCTTCACTTATTAGAATACAATATTCAGTTTCCATTCAAATAAGTGACAATATTGACAGGTGTATGTTAGATCAGTGGCGGATTTAGGGGGAGGCACATCCGGCCATTGCCCCCCCCCCCCCTTTGGAAGAAAAGTATGCATTGTGCCCCCCCCCCCCCCCCACCTTTAGAACGAAAACCTTTTTTTTTCTTTCTTTCTTTTTCTTTTTCTTGTCAGAGAATTATGGAGGGAAATTTTTTTATTTTACAGGACAGGTTTCGTCATGTCTGGGCAGTGGACCCCTCGAGATGAGACGGAGATGCAAAAGATGGCCGAAAACCATCGGATGAACACAGAGGACGCGGAGGATCAGCATGAGAACATTTTAGAACATTTCCAACTGGAGGGGGAAAAATATATGATCATTAAAGTCGTGGATAACGAACCTATTGTGAAAATTCGTGAATATAGTGGAAGTATGGAACCGGGAGACTACACTGAAATATGTCGGATATCGAAAGATGATTGGGATCGAGTTAACGCGAGGATCAGATATTTAAATAAACGACTTGAAAGGAAGTGACTTTATTCTCACGGTGATTGCCATACATTTCAATAAGCACCCCACCCAAAGATCAGAGGCGTACGGTTTTAGGGTCACCTGTGATCTGTGACAGTTATATTGTTCAGACACCTTCCTTGGACATGTTTACTGGCAGATCACAGGGCACAGAGAAATATCAAGGAAAAAAATAATTATTTACGATGAAACATTGTATTCGGCCTCGTAATTATGTTATCATGATATGCTTGGTTATACTGCTCGTTTTCCCGCGAAGGTTCGTTATTCCGAAGACTGCAGCTCCCAAGACTTCCAATCCATGCGTGATATAAGAATCTGATAAAGTGAAGGCGCTGGCGTAGCCAGACTTGTTGAAAGGGGGGGGGGGGGGCGGGGCGAAGGCACAGACAGGGGGGTATAACACAAAATCACAGAGTTACATATTCGGCCTCGTAATTATGTTGTCATATGCTTGGTTATACTGCTCGTTTTCCCGCGAAGGTTCGTTATTCCGAAGACTGCAGCTCCCAAGACTTCCAATCCATGCGTGATATAAGAATCTGATAAAGTGAAGGCGCTGGCGTAGCCAGACTTGTTGAAAGGGGGGGGGGGCGGGGCGAAGGCACAGACAGGGGGTATAACACAAAATCACAGAGTTACATATTAACACACACAGAGGGGAATTATAGGCCCATATATCAGTTATTCCAATTTTAGGTAAAGTAATGGAGAAAATGGTGTACGATCAGCTACCAGAGTATTTAACTAATAGCAATATTCTGACCCCTTGTAAATATGGATTCAGACCAAAATACATGTACTCAACTCAAAGCGCTTTATTATCTGTCACAGAAAAATGGTTCGATGCTATTGATAGGGGCAATTTAGTATAGGTATCGTAATGATTGATTTAAAAAAGGCCTTCGATACGATAAATCATAAAATCCTCCTCCGTAAATTAAATGTATACGGGTTTGTGAATCCGCCCTAAAATGGTTCGAAAACTATTTATCTTTTTGGCAACAATTTACATGTATCAATGGCTTCACATCCACCTTGAACAAAGTTACTAGCGGAATACCTCAGGGAAGTCTTTTGGGACCGTTGCTCTTTTCATTATATGTGAATGATTTACCTAATGAAATCGATCAATGTAACCTATCACTTTATGCAGATAATACTTGTTTGTTTTATTCCTCTAATAACCCCGAACAAATAATTACAAATTTGAATCTTGATCTAGCAAATATTTCGCAATGGTTGAAAAGGAATCGATTAGTAGTCAATCAGAAAAAATGTGAATATATGATTATTGGTTCATCTCCGCGATTAAAAAGATGGAAAACATATCTCGAAGAAAGTAAAGTGCAAATAGAAAAAGAAACGATAAATAGGGTTCATTCCTGTAAATACCTAGGAATAGTTGTTGATGAGAACCTACTCTGGAACTCTCATATCGAATTTCTGTCCAAGAAACTGTAAAGTTTATATATTTCCTGAAAAGAGTAAGACCATTTATCGATATGCGTACACTCTAAAAACCACTTTTTCAAAATGGCAGATTAACTCTTTTAACCTGCTGGATTCAGCCTTTATTGTGTTGCATCCAGCATGTTAAAAGTGTTAATCTACTATGTTGAAAAGGTGGTCACTCCTCAGCCCTTTTAAATGGGGATTTAACACTTTAATTTTTAGAGTGTATCGTTATTATTTTATAAGTCTATTATTCAATCTCACTTTGATTACGGGAGTGTTGTATGGGGAAACACTCAGAAGCAGAATTATGACGAACTACAAATTCTTCAGAATCGATCACTACGAATAGTCTTGAAAACGAATTATATGTTTCCCTCAAATGATATTTATGATTCCCTTAAACCTGATCGCCTAAACGTACGCCGCTCTAAGCATTTGGCACATTTAATGTTTCAAGCTATCAAGAAGCTTTGTCCCTCTTGCATATCAAACCTCTTTACCTATCGTGAAACCATAGTCAGGTAATTTACAAATCAGATTACCGAAACCTAAGACCAACTATGGTAAACATCGATTATCATATAGAGGTGCTAAACTATGGAACTGTATGGAAAAGATAGTTACATCATCTAGTCATTCAATAATTTTAAAATCCATATTAATAAACTCCCGGTAAATGAATTATTATTTTATTAGACGCAGTAGCCATTTACATGTAGGCTGACATACTACAGATGATTAATGATCTTTCTGTCCCAGCACTTTCTTTTTCTCCAACATCTTAATTTGCCTTTCAATTCATGTCTATATTTTGTTTGTTTTATATATCTATGTATTAGCATTTCTTAATATTTCAATTGATTTTTGTCTATGTATGTTTCAATTATTTATTTATCATTAACTTGTATCATGTTATTACCGGTACTTTAAATGTATTTTTATCTGTACTATGTTTTTATTTTGGTGGACCCGTATGGAAATCAGCTTTTGCTGTTAGGGTGTTCCACCCCATGAGAGGAAAAATAAATTAATGAATAAATGCTTGGATGACCCTCCTTTTAGCGGTTGAACGGGGGGGGGGGGCAATGGCCCCTTGTGTCCCCTGGCTACGCCTACGAGTGAAGGAATTATTTAATTGATAGTTCTTGATCAATACAAAATGTCTTATTGTTTAGAGAATTCCTGTCTGTTTTCTAATATTACACACATCTTTTTTTAAAATTAGTTTCTCATTGATGTTTAGATCAATGAATGACTTTGTTTCAGCTAATCTAAAAAACTGTTGATTTAAATTTCAATGTGATTTTCATCCTATATTCTTAAATGTGTTATAATAGCATGTTGTTTAAGATACATTTTTCAGTTGTTTTGATTTTGCTTTACACCAAATGACAATATCAGACAAACGTTTGCTTCAGTGACATTCCGAGGAGTGAAGGGGGGGGGGGGGTGGTCGCAATTTCTCGCGTGAACACACATCCAAGTACAAACATGCACGCACTATTACAGTCCCTTATTTTCAAGTGAAAATTTTACTATTAATTTTGTCAATATTTTCAACAATTGATTTTTAAATCATTTTTTCCTTGAAAAGTGAGGGTATATTTGTACAGATCACCCCTCCCTCAAAAGTGTGTGTGTGTGAGAGAGAGAGAGAGAGAGAGAGAGAGAGAGAGTGTGTGTGTGTGTGTGGGTGGGGGGTGTATCTCTCCCTTCTACCCCCTCCCAGATTTACGCCTGTGTGTCGATCCCAACAAAGGCCTGGCGTTTCGAGGGATTCTCACTTTCTTTTTGAATATTCTGTTTAAAATGGGTAAATTACACAAAATTGAGATTTAGTTTGGACGGGGTGTGCGGCTGAAGCCCATACCCATTTTGAAGAATCATTTGGGCAGAAAAGGGTATCCATCATGAGGGACTTTCACTCAAAACGCAGCCCATAGCTTGATTATTTTTGCATCTGGGATTTGTAGTTTAGCGAGATTTTTCGACACAAAACCATACCCCATGTTTAGTTAGGGTTTTTTTGCAACGCCCCCAAAAGTGACGCTTTAAAAGTGGCATCCCCTCATAACGTATCAGGCAAAAAACCAGAGTCAGTGTCAGGTTACTAGACCCCTTTACGTAACAGTTGCCCCCCCCCCCCATCTCATCTGGCTAATCTACAATTATAGCTCACATAACCGATTTTCTTTCATCTTTTTTCCTCGGCACATTTTCACACTTGATCTACCCAGTGATCATGGTGATAACAATGAGGAAGTTGTGCGACAATCTCGGTTCCTTCCTGCATGTTTCTCCAAGAATTCAGAGATAGGCCTATATACCACTAGCGGTGTATCCAGGGTTATTGGGGGACTCGGGGACGCACAAGTAGGGCCTATATATTAAGAAATTAAAATTATAGAGAGAGAATTGATAAGATAAGGTATCGGGAGCACGTCTCCGGAACTAAGCCCAATTTCAGCGGGGGGAGAGTCCCCGGCACATTTTCAGACTTGATCTACCCAGTGATCATGGTGATAACAATGAGGAAGTTGTGTGACAATCTCGGTGCCTTCCTGCATGTTTCTCCAAGAATTCAGAGAAATGCCTATACCACTAGCGGAGTGTATCCAGGGTTATTGGGGGACTCGGGGACGCACAAGTAGGGCCTATATATTAACAAATTAAAATTATAGAGAGAGAATTGATAAGATAAGGTATCGGGAGGAGGGAGCACGTCTCCAGAACTAAGCCCAATTTCAGCGGGGGAGAGTCAAGCCCCTCCCCGAAAATCATAAAAGGAAATTATGGTTATCAAATGTAAAAAACTGTAATCATGTTTATGACCGACTTATCTTATGACGTCATTATATTTCACTAAGGAACGGGTAAGAACCAGCTTATCGATGTCACGTGGATGATCGCTAGTCAAACACAACCAGTGGACTATGAAATGTGTACAGTATCTTTTCATGCGATATAATATATACGATAGACGAATAATTACATACATCAACTGTGTATGACGCACCTAACATTGTATTCATTGCTAGTTTTACTTTCTTTCCAGCTGAGCTCCGTTTATTGCAGACGAAGGTTTAGTCGTTCAAATTAATTACCGAAGAAAAAGGGATATTTTCTCATCACACCATGCCGGTAAGTTATAATACTTCAGTTTTCAACAGATTTTGCATGCCTTGCTATATACATGTAGTTGGTATGAAATTATATTATTTTGTAAATACAATTAGTAAATGACACTATTCCACGACTGGGAGATATACAAACCTATGTGCACATGTCCACTGCGTTAATCCCTTCTTTTCATTATCACAGAGACTCTTCAAGTTTTGTCGTTATGATTTTATATTGGATCTACATTTCATAATCCATATTCAAAGCCAAATTGTTACATTTATTAACTAAAATTGAAATTCTGAGGCTGAGAAATCAGAAAAACATAGAACAACCGGACCAAGAATAAGAAATTTGTGAAGTTTACAAGTGAAACACATAATGATGTGGGGAATCTCCAGTGCAATACGATCATGTGTGATGTCATACATGAAGTATAGTTTGTTTATATACTCAATATTGCTCAAAGTAGGCATTTTTTCTTAATTATCACAGTGAAAAAGACATTTTCTAAAGATAATTACCCATAATGTGTTACGGGGAAAGTATTACAATGAGGGGGGGGGGGGGGGGGGGGGGAGAGAATAGTTTGAAAGACAAAATTAAATGACAAATGGACACAATTCTAATTAATTATCCATGTTCAATTTCAATTTAGTGATTCAAACTTCTTTTTTTTTAACAAATCGATGTTTCTTATTCCTGGTCCGATTCCTCTCAAACTACCATGCAATTTGATCGTCTCATTTTTCTTTTTCTACTTTATGGTCAACTTCTATCAAGCCAAGAGTAATTTTTTTGTCTATATGAAGACTCAAAATGAAGTTTAAATACATGTATTACATAACATGTAGCTATAAATTTGGGTGTATTCTTCATTTTAAAAAATAAATCTCTGACAAGCAATCAAATGAGGGGAAAGTGGTCTTTTTTTTTTCTTTTTCTTTTTCTTTTTTGTTTGTTTGTTTGTTTGTTTGTTGTTTTTTTTCGGGGGGGGGGGGGGTTGTATAGGGAAAATCATACTGGAGCAAATTTCCCTGCCCATAACCCCACCCCATATAATAATAATAATAATAATAATAATAATAATAATAATAATAATAATAATAATAATAATAATAATAATAATAATAATAATAATAATAATAATAATAATAATAATAATAATAATAATAATAATAATAATAATAATAATAATAATAATAATAATAATAATAATAATAATAATAATAATAGTAATAAAAGTAATGATAATAATTCTCCCGGACAAGCCCCCATAGCCCCACTGCCCCCATATGTGACAACTGGATATGTCAAGAGGACTTTGACATGTTTGACTAGATTAGGTTGTTTGACCAACTTCCACATAACAACAATAAATGCTAGAAACATAAAGTTAATGTTTCTAGTTAATAAGAGAATATCCCTCGTTATCTGGGAATATAAATATTTCAAATGAAATGATACTATATATTGGTACTGGCTCAATATATAAACAAGGAACAATTACAGCGTGATAAAATGTCATCTAATAAGCACATGTGCACAATAATTATCCATGATTCTGTTATAAGCATCAATTTAAAATATCACCCTATGGAAAGTCATAAACTGGAATCACAAATACAAAGACTATAATTAAGACTAGCAGAACAAAACTCCTTTCTAAATAATAATTGGTACCTTATCTTGGTAAATCACAAGCAAACTGTCCAAATGACATTTAAAAAATACATATTAATGTTATAACTTAATATAAGCTCCTACAATGTATATGTTTATACACACAAAAAAAAAATCGTTTCTTGCTCAAAAACTGTAGACATTCATTTTGACCTAAAAAGTGGCTTTCAAAGATCGAAAATATCACAGTCTTTCTGGAAAGTCCTGGCTGGCTCGAACAACAGGCTGCCTACCCTGGCATCTTGGGCGTCGCCCTCGGGTTATCGCTGCCACCAGAGATGCAGCAACCTTTGGCTGCGCTATAATAGCATGCACGCCATGCCCAAGCTTGCCTGATAGTACTTTCCCAACCCAGCGAGAACCCATTCTACCATGCATGAAGAGCCAGTAGTGTACATGGCACACAAAGCCATAACTGCTATATGCCAAGCCAATCTGCCTAACAATAACAAACACCTGAAATAACTGTAGAGAATGCTATTTACTTCATATATAATGTACATTATAGATGTAAATATGTTCTACTGCACTGCAAGAGCTACATATTATGTATGAACGGTTACATGAAAAGATGTGCTTTTAGTTTTCTTTTCTGACTTCCTGATTTCCAATGGTAAGTCATTTCACATTTTGGTGGCTGCACATGCAAAATATTCAATATCCTGGAGTTGTTTTCTTCTTCATGTAATGGTGTTTGCAATATAGGATATAGTAGGCCTGTCTTGGTATATAACTGCGCAGGTTGTGGGTATGTTTGTGAGATTTGAGTTTTTATTATATAGTTATCGGGGCTTGACCAATAGACCAATTGACCAATATTACCGTTCGGTAATATATCCAAATTTTATACATATTATTCTTGACAACCTGAAAGCTTGCCCGAACTTGCCGGACATAGCAACAAGTAATGTATGCAAACTGGATTCCAAGCACTGAGGCTCATTTCTAAAAAGCAGATAAATGGAATAGCTTGTCACAATAGGTGCTCATGCAGAGAAGAAATGTGCATAAATTTGTATACATTGCAGAACCGGTCTATTATAGTGCTTTATATACACGATCGTCAGGATTTTAAACGATATTCTTAGGCATATTGGAGCCAGTGCACATCTCTCCCCCAAAATGAATGATTCTTGAGAATTTGGAGGAACCGCGAATCAGCCTTAATTATCATGTACAATATTATTGTGCAATGTGCATGTTGCAATTATATGGATGCAGTTAGAACACTCTTAACCCGATTTCCTATTCGGGTTTGTACTTAATGTATGGATCGAGTGATAATAGTAGATCAAAGTCTGTGAGTTCGTCTGTTTTTCACAAAAGACATCAACTCACCAGACAATGGAGGATCCAGAGTTCTCTTATACCTTGCCGGGGGGGGGGGGGGGGGGGGGGGTGGTACAAGTCTGAAATAAATCATGATTTTTCATGACCAGCAAAAAAAAAAGCCAAGTTATTCCATTTTGTCGGGTGACATTGGGGTCTAAAATTGCTGAGGGAGGAGTCCCACTTTTCTGAGTAAAATTAATGTGCACTAAAGATTTCCCATATTGGGTTTTGCGGAGGGGAGGGGGGGGGGGGGGCACGTCCCTTCGTGCCCCTTTGTCTGCCAATACGGGACGCCCCTTTTGATCAAATACCATGCAGATAAGGGTTAGGCAGTGACTAAAGTTCATGTTCATGTTTGGAAAATTTTTCTATCATATTTTTTTATCATAGAAAGGTAAGGACATTACTAGCACACCGAAAATCATAAACAGTCATAATGCAGGGATAGCATTGATGAGAGAGAGAGAGACACTCATTTCAACGTGAAACAAAAATGAATAAATTAGTTAAACAATGAATAAAACAAATAATGAATAAATAAATTAAGAGATAGATAAATAAACAATTTATATAAAACTAAATTAAATAAGAGATCTACAAAATTGTCTAATGGGGTGTTGCAAGAAAGTTGCAATCAATTGCAAATTGTAAAGCAAATTAGAACAACCATTCTGAATGGTTCAGGGTCTGCCCATTCAAGAAGATGCGCTTGCAACAATGATTTTGATTGGTCAGTACCGATCAGTTGCAACTTGCAATCAATCGCATCTTTCTTGCAACACCCCATAAGACTTGATAAAGTCGAGAGTTAGCATTCTAGAATTGAGTGTATCCCTAGGTCCCCTCTGGAAAGAATTCATGTTTATTGGAGTAATTAATCTCAATTTAACTTGGGGAGAATACAAATCGTCAATCTGTATAAGTATTGAAACTTTGTAATTGACTTGAGGACTTGTGATCCGGATTCGGATAAACCACAACTTATGCCTCTGTAGTCATTGAAATTAATGTACATTGAATAATGCAAATCGGATGGACGCGACATTATGCTATACATTTAATTTTTATCAAATCTACCGCACTGTTAGTGGAACATCCAGTATTCTGTGGGGAGTGGGAGGGGGAGGGGGGAGAGGGGGGGGGGGGATAAGTCCGGAAGTATCTGAAATTAAAGCAAGCAAGCAAGCAAGCAACAAAAAAAAAAAGAATTGACAGCAGATTATTCAGACACCTTTTAGGGATTTATTTTTTAAAAAAATCGCTGTTTCGGGGAGTGGCACAATACTATTATTTAGGGTCATTTTTTTGTATTTAATTTGCAATTGATGTGCCCTTAAAGGAATACCAGATTGGAGTTTGACAAAGGGGCACGTGGCGCGTGCCCCATCCGCAAGTTAGTCGCTATAATCGTTATATCATAATGTGATATGCGCCATACAAGAACGGAATATTATTATTCTTAGCTGTATTTGTGTCCTTATTTCACTATCAGTTTTCTACCAATTCCATTTCTCTCACTTAGCTTGGACATCATCACCACCACCACCATCATCATCACGGTCCTCCCCACCATCGACACCACCACCATGGACCTGGTCCTGCCTTTGGTTTCATGGCTGGGGCCGCCCTAGGGGCTGGTGCCGCGGCAGCTGCCAGTGCGAGCCATACGCCGCCCCCAACGAGAACGGTTGTCAAAGAAGAGAAGACTGTTGTGGTATGTTTGTCTGTTTGTGTAATTTCTTATGTCCGCAAGCTTATACAACATATAATTTGTTTTAATTTGTTCCTTGTTGTTGTTGTATTTGTTGTTGTTGGATTTTTGTTTTGTTTTTGTGGTATATTTGTCTTATTCGGGGTGGAGGTAAATAACGTCGGTAGGAAAACATAACACCTACAACTTCCCTCCCTCCCCTGTTGGGAAATCTGGGCCCGCTCATAAAACTTGTTATCAATAACAACTGCCTCATTTCTATATGACAAATTCTCTCTCAGCCAATCAGATTCAAAGATTTCAGTAGCTTATAACAATTATTATAAGTTGTTATTGATAACAAGTTTTATGAAACGGGGCCCAGGTGGAATGTCCTAAGTATTCTCAGGGAAAAAGAGATATGTCGGGAAGTATTGTGACTACCCCAACACCTCCCGAGTCCCAAAGTAATATTCCCGCGGGATAATATTATTGCCTCCCCCACCCATTTGCGTTAATTTGAGAATCGCAACTGTTGCAAATGTAATACTTTCCCCCCTTTCTTTAATAATATCTATTTCTAACATTAAAATGGTTTATTACGAATAACAGAAAAATCTTAGTCATGTTACTCATCTATACACCAATACGAACAATAGATAGGTCAAAGATAAAAATGGGGACGAGAAAATAGATCGGCCTATTCAAATACATTGTATTATGATACCTGCATTATTTTAAAAACTCCCTCTTTAAAGACATTGTCATACGACCACAGCAATTCAAGTGCGTAACGTGATATCTAATAGGCCGTGTCAGTCGCCGTTGATATATATTTTTATGACTTGCGGGTTGGATCGTTGATGGGGAAAGCATGGAATAAATTAAAGTTTTATAGCATTTTTGTGTCCGCCTCCATCTTCTCTCTGTTTCTCTTTAGTCCATGTGACGCTCCTATACAGCCAACAGTGAACCTGGAAAATTTCTTTGAAGTTTATTTTTTGTTGATTTGTAATCGGAAGTGCTTGGTCAAAGAACATTTTCAGCTTGGTTGCCCAGTTAAGAGGCGAACTTGAGCAATTTGCATAATGTGCATATCAAAATCCAGTGTGTTATTCATCTTATGCAGCATGACCTGTGACGCAACGCATATTATACAGAACAGAAGATAATTATCACAGGTTTCATTGCACAAGATAACATACAACACTGCTATAGCGTTGGTGCGTGCAGCGCGAAAATTGTGCGTCAGTTGTCTTGCGTGACGTTTTTTATTTATGCAATTTATGCAAAATGCTCAATTTTACGTTGGGGGTAACAAGCTGAAAGTTTTCGGAGGCAACACGGGATCACAAATCCACAAAGAACTTAAACATGCAGAGAGAACTTTCTATGTAGATACATTAAAATTTAAAATTGACTAGGCCTACTTGATTGTTTCTCCCACTATGATGACTATATAATGTGTGCCAGTGTTTTAGCTTCATCATTGTCATTGACTATATTTTCGTGGAGGCGGGTAGAAAGGACAGAGAAAGAGAAGAGAGATAGAGAGTGACGAGGAAAAAAGGAAAGAAAATAGAGAGAAAACGAAGATATATATATATATAGAGAGTGAGAGAGAGAGAGAGAGAGAGAACAGAGAATGGAGAGGAAATAAACAAAGGAAGAGAGAAAGGGAGAGAAAGAGAAAGTTAGACAAAACACTGAGGTACAGAAAGAAAGAGAATAGTACTTTTTATACAAAGAATCTTAATTTTGCTTTTATTATTTCTGTACATCTATTCCATTTAGTACGTGAACAACCCACCGCCTAGTTACCCGACCGGGGCCGCCCCACCGCCCCCTCAGGGCTACCCCTATCCCCAACAAGGATACCCGCAGCCGCCGCCCCCATCAGCAGGCTACCCGTACCCGTCGGCTCCTCCAGCTCCCGGTTATCCGCAGCCTCCGCCACCCATCAGTTATCCGCAACCGCCGCCAACTTCGGGTTACCCTCAACCTCCACCAATCGGTTACCCTAGCTCTGGATATCCGAATTAGTTTGGAAGGTGTGCATAAAATTTAATGTGAGGTAGGCTTAACATTCTCAAATAAAAAATATTGTCATAATACCGTGTATGAAATTTGAAATCGTTTTATTTTAAAGCAATATACGGTAATGATTGTTCAGTGTATCAGACGAGATTTCTGTATGATTTTGTTAACGTTATAGGCCTAAAAATTAGACATATACGTTCGCCATGTGAACGCATTCGCTAACATACTGTTTTTAATAATTTCTTCTTTTCATTCTGTGTTTTTTACTTCTCAAAGAGATGGACCATGTTGAAGTAGATGCTTGCTTGAGAGCGACCTTCTCATGTCAAATAAGTCTTGTATAGCGATAATTAAATGTTGAATCTCTGTTTGTTTTTTCAATCTGCGAGCAATATCAAAATGGAGATAGAGATTTTAAAGGAAGTGCATGGGAAAGGAAATTACATTATTATTATATCTTTCTCTCTTCTCTTCTCTCTCTCTCTCTCTCTCTCTTTCTTCCTTTATGTTTGTCTATCTTACTATCACTCCTCCTCTTTTCCCATCTTCTGTTAATGCAGAAACTACAATTGTTCTTCACCCCCCACACATACACAAAGAGAAAAACTCATTATACAGTCACCACAATCTTCGAGAATCCAGAACTATGATGCTCTCAGCGGAGATGGCGCACTAACCACATCCGTGAGGGGACTCTAATCCGTGCAGAGAGCCATTCGATAAACAGAGTTTGGACAGCACGATTCCACTTCAGATGAAAGGAGCCCCCCCCCCCCCCAAAAAAAAAAGAAAAAAAAAGAAAAAAGAAAAAAGAAAGAAAGAAAGAATGGACTTACTAGGTTACTAATTGTAGATAAAACAAATTAAAAAAATACAAGAAGACAATCTGAGGACAAACGAATAAATATACAGCCTTAGGAAAAATAAGACTAAGCTTCTATATAGGGGTATTACATTACGCATACAAACGAACAAAATATAATTTTTCTTTGTACTTCCTTGAATAAAAGCAACCGTACCTTGCTATTATGTTACTTTATTTCCTTCTTAGCACGGATTTAACATTGCATTAACATTTTCTTTGTCTGATATCCATGGCTGTATGCCAGGGCGGATCCAGGATTTAGTATAAGGGGGGGGGGGGGCACACAAATGCAGGTTTGTCAACTTATGGAAAAGGTAGACCCGTATTTTTGGGGTCTTGCCAAGTCGCTCAGTGGGGGGGGGGGGGGCGGTTATGGGGGTCCAGTTTCCCTCCATAATTCTCTGACAAGCAAAAAAAAAAAAAAGGTTTTCATTCTAAGGGGGGGGGGGGGGTACAAAAGGACGGATCCTTTATGGGGCACGGGCAGGAAGTGCCCCCCCCCCCCCTGGATCCGCCACTGGCTGTATGTAGATATAAAAAGACCATAATATAAGATAAGATTCAATGTAAAAACGAATTTTGAAAATAAAAATGAGAAAACTATCAAGGAATGAATACATTCCTATATAATTTTTGTAATTAAGATGTGATTGGACACTTCGATGATATCATTAGACGTGCTTTGAAGCTCATCAAACGTTCTGCCGCCCACTTGTGAGATATAAAACATAAATATAGTTACTTTGTTTTGGGGTTATATATATGTTTTATTATAGTTAATACACGTGTTATTATCA
Organism: Heliocidaris erythrogramma; assembly: GCA_025617745.1. Taxonomy (NCBI): domain Eukaryota; kingdom Metazoa; phylum Echinodermata; class Echinoidea; order Camarodonta; family Echinometridae; genus Heliocidaris; species Heliocidaris erythrogramma. The sequence continues at coordinate 35,625,397 of CM046864.1, read as the reverse complement.
CTAGCAGGCCCGTAGCCTGGGTTTTTAAAGGGGTGGGTCGTTTTTGGCAAAAGTGGACCTTTTTGTCATAATCAATACGGACCTGCCGAAGGCAGGTCCTTGCTAGGGGGGTCCGGGGGCATGCTCCCACCGGAAAATTTTAAAATCTAGATGCTTTCTGCTGCAATTTAAGGTGTGTGTGTTTTTTTTTTTCATGAAAAAGCGGACCTCAGCCCAAGAAGGCGGGGGGGGGGGGGGGGGGGGGTCATCCGACCCCTCCGACCCCCTCTGGCTACGGGCCTGACTAGTATCGTCTTAGAATTATAATGGTATTATGTTTTGCTTTGTTTTAGACAATATTATAATGAAAATATAAATGATGTGCAATCATCAAAAAATATTTTATACTGAAACTTATATATTGCGACTGTGAGTAATAATATTATTATAATTTTGATAAAAGCATCGCTGTATATATAGTATGTAGAATGAGCTAAATAGTATCATGTAAAGGTTTTTTTTTTTAATTTTGTGTGAGTATATATAAAGTAACCGTAATCTAAACCTATTTTTGTGACTGTTTCTATAATCTAATTGAAAGTTGGCTATATATAAAAAGCATTATACAATTGTGGTTAAGAATTTAATTTTGTGTTTTTAAAAATTATTATTGATACTGTGGGTGAATGTATATGGATTAAAGAACTAAAAAGAAATATTATTAGTAAACTCCGAGAATGTATTTTGTTTTTGTCGCTGCATTGGTACGCTGGGGATGTACGATCGATGTGTGACTATAAGAGTTGGTTTAGTTCGTCTTTTTTCCTTTTCATTAGAAAATTTGAAGAAGTTAAAAAAAAGTGACCATGAATGTAATGTCATAAACCACTCACTATATGCCAGTCATATTGATATGCAGGAACAAAAGAACTGAAGGCCTTTAGTTTCGGAGAGAGAGAGAGGGAGAGAGAGAGAGAGAGAGAGAGAGAGGGGGGGGGGGGGGGGGGAGGGGGATGGGGAGGGGAGGGGAACTGATAAACGGTATATACGAATATAATATATATATAATTATATGCCTGATCCAGACTGCCTTGTGGATTGTATTTTAGGTCCTTCAAACTTTAATGTTCTTGCCGTAGATGGCGTTATCATATTGTCATAGGATCTTTATTTCTATCTATTGACAAATGATTTGTTTGAGTTAATAGGCGTGTTGTTATTATTCAGATTTATGCACATACCTCTGGTTTGTTTTTGTTTTTTTATCACGGTAACTCTGAGCCACCAAACAAGCTTTCACGAGGCTTGCTTGACAAAGCAACATTCATTGTCTGGATTCAACCATTAGTCAAAAGTAAGAAAAATAAAAGGTCATCGCATTTTTCGGGGCCAATCTTGTACCTCAAATTTCGTACAAACCTTCGGAAACAGAAGGTGCATGGGGGGGGGGGGGTTGCTTCATACCCGAAAATAATGCTATCTTGTCATTTTTTTTACAGAAGGGGGAGGCGGCCCCTCGTCCCCTATAGATATGCTTACTTTGCAGTTATTTTGAAAGTATTGGTAGGGCCTATATATTTTCCGGGTCGAAATGTCAGCCTGCACGCTGTGAACAGGGTGGTAGAAGAGAATGATGCAAGAATGATGCAATGACCGGAGTCTTACAATATCATTTCCATTATGTAACAAGAGCTACTGTTTCATAATGCAACACTCTAGCCTCCACTTCAGTTATGCAACAAATGCATGAGAGTAAAGTAGTTATAACACGTTATGATAATCATGCATTGATACTATTCGTGTCAAATAAGTTGCCTGAAATTAAGACGACATCTTGGCCCCTAAAATCCCTTTCTGAGATCTTTGCTATAGCCTGCAGGGCCATCCGTTTCCCCTTTATTTCATTTTGTACTACTTTACGTTCTTAAGGAGGAGAATTTACATAATTTAGAGGAAAATGAGCTACGTATTACGAGAAGAAATAAGTAATATATGTCATAGGCACATACCTACAAATTTTCTCTGAAATTTTCACTAAATCTATGAGATAAAATGAATAAGAGAAAAGCAAAAAGAATATACATGTAGGCCCCTTATACATTTTACATAATCATCATTTTGAATGCAATATATGGAAGAAGAAGAAAAAGAGGAAGACTTTGAAAAATAATAACGTTTGCTTTATCCTCGGATGTATGCAAAGTACAACACATTTTCCATAATCATCAATTTCAATGCAATATGGAAGAAAAATAATGATAAACCGATAAATAGAGAAAAACTGACACGCACAAATGTCCCAAACGTATACTATACACATTACGATTATGTAACGCGAGTGGATTGAACCAAACGACCCGTGAGGCTAGGGATGTTAGATTGTATTATGAGGGACGCCATGTGAGGGAAATGTGGGCCCCATGATTACCACAGTCCATGCGAAGCAAATGGAACTTGTCTACCGCCGCGGGATCACATGGATCGTACCACGCACATATCACTGGCGGTATTTTTAGACTGGTTGCCGGGCGATTAGACTCCATTTTAGGGTAGGTAATTTCGTTCAATTTGGAGGGACAATAATCGCATCTCACGTTTACGATTCTCCCGATATGCTAATTTTATCTTTATGAACTGCATGGGAAGAGTTTTCACGGTGTATTGTATGCCCAGCAAAATGATTTTCTTTTGCCAATTTTACCACAACGCATATTTCATGCATGTACATTTTTATTTTCAGTGAGGAAACAAAGAGCTTGCAAGCTCTCAGAAAAATGTTGTTTAATTTAATTCATTATTATACATTTAACTGGGCGTGTTGGCGTGCGCCTGTAATCCAGCTACCAGTGGAAGTTATAAACTGATTCAGCGGACCCAGGTTCGAGACTGAGTCACGTCTTTCGGATGGTGACGTTAAAGGTCGGTCCCAGACGTAAATAATCATATCTGATTGATACACGTCTGTAAAAACCCAATTACACACACACACTCTCTCTGCCACATTTTCATCCATATTCCCGCGATTGCATTAATTTGGTCTTCATATTTTTCTGTTCATCATGACAATTATACGGTCTATTTATCATATCCTTTTTTTAACCGTTTATCACAATTAAAAGGATGTAGGCCTACTGCAATAAACCAAATGAAAATAAATATTTTGCCTATAGTTATGATTTCATCCATATAGTTTCATTTTATCCACATGATTATTTATATTGTATGCATATGTTGTGCATGTAACAGTAACTATTGATGTCAAATGTCAATATAGTTACATAAATAAATCAATAAGTACATTCTTTCCTGAAAAACATGAAAAAAGTAAGTTACAAAGTTTTTCGATTCGTTGTTTTTAATATTTTTGCATTAATTACGGTCGATCAAACATATTAGATTGGAACCCTTTGCAAAGAAATTATTAGTCTATTGCGCACTGTAGGTTCAGAACGAACCCCCAAACATAAAAACTATAAATATTGATTGATTTATATAATTTACATGTAGATCGGTTATATTCATAATAAAGTCACGGGCGTCGCCGAGTGCGGGGGGGGGGGGGGGGGGCAAATTCGCATTTTTAAAAACACATGTCATGCCTGTCGGAAATCCTTGTCGGCAAAATTGATAATCTGAGAACCCCCCTCAAAATGATCTCCCTGACTCCCTCCCACATCAAAAATGTTCTAATGGCCCTGATTTGAGTCGGCAAATGTTCGTCGCTTTCTTTTTATTTTTGTAGGAAGAACACGAAAATATCACTCTCAAGTGATGTAATCAAGAGTTCGAAAGTGTTTTGTTTTGAAAAAAAATTAAAGAGTGCATAGTAAGCATCCCTCCTAAATACAGCACCCATCAGTTCCTATTTGTCGAATGAACTCGCCGTGACGTCATCCTGTGGCAGCTGATCGATTCTGAAGAAGACATGTTGATTAGATGGCGAAATGCTGAGAGAGGAGTTACACAGGGCCAAAACAAGACAAGATTTTCGGCAAAATTGCCCTGAAAATGCAGGAATTAAGGACTCAGCATCTTGAAAGGACACGAAAGTATAAGTAACAGCACGCCAATTTGGATTTTTAGTGGAAGTAGACGAAACAGGTTCCGTGAAAGTGGAAAATAAGGTAACATTTGCTGACAACGTGCTCGAAAGATCGTGAGGAATTTGTCGCTGGGGAATGCACGCAACACACGCGAAATTCCATTGTTCGAAACCATTCTATCTTTCGCGGGTTCATAGAAACGGAATTGTAAATGCTCGTGTGTCGTCAAGCAGGGCGATGTTTTCAAGATTAAACAGTCAAAAATTTACCACCATATGCAAGGTAATTACGAAGTATGAATATCCCATTGTATTCCTATACGTTTCTACTAATCTAAATTAATAATTAACAAGAAATTCATTGTCATTTGATTTGCAGGGTCCAGAATTAGGATCACAACAGTCATGACACTTAGGGCCTAGGCCCTAACACTCCAGTGCAGCATGCCAGCAGTCATTGAGTCAACAAATCGTTTTCAATTCATTTTCATTGAAACAATATCATGCATGTTCAACATGTTGTGAGTTATTGAGTATATTTTGCAAGTTGCCGGACATCACTGACATCACTGAATTTGATGGACTGTTGATTTACACTGTAATATTAACACTATTATTAACAGACAAAATAAAGTCTTTAATAATAATACAACGCAATTATATTACACCATCTATTTATTTAACTATTCCGAGGCGCATGATGAAAATGAGAGAAAGGTAGAAATAGAATGGTCTGAAGAATACTACAAATCTGTGTTGAATAATTTCACTACATGATTTAGAAAAAGGACTGTCTTCAATTTTAACTTTAAAGAATCCAATGTGTCTATGGACAGATGGAACGGATATTAGGAGGTAAGTTGTTCCATAAACTAGGCGCCACAGCTATGAAGGCACGGTCACCAAGAGATGATTTCGTTCTTTTGCCACAATAAGATTTTTGCCAGAAGAACGCAGACAACGAGTTGGTACATATTCAGAAATTAGATTTTCAATATATGAGGGGCGAAAACCATGTAAGGTGAAGTAAAATAATATATATGTTTCTCGTCCCCGCCCGCATCAATTTTTGAGGCCGCCTCAATTTATTTTTTATTAAAAAGAGAAAAAAAATATTTTAAAAACATCGAAAAATCCTGAAAATCCGTCAGAAACATTCATTCTACTCGCTCAGCACACGTACGTACGAGCTAGCTATGGACGTACAGTATGGCTATACATGTACACGTACACCGCGCACAGTGCCTGGTTGCTATAGCTACAGCTGGCGATGTCAATAGCCTAAATAATAATTCATGGTTTCATTTCAAATTGGGTTTCAATAACAGGAAAACCAAACATGTCACAAATCACAATTACACTTTTACATGATTTTAGAGTAGTATTGGATAATTGACGGAATTTAAAACTTCTAAAGCAATTTTGTATTTAAATGTGCATAGGAATTGTTGCCTTTATCAGGAACATGTGGACGTACATTGCATTGTACACAAGCGCATTTAGTTTATATTGTTCGATTTCGGTTTTTTGTTCATTCTGGAGTTTTACTCTGATGAGTGCAAGACTTTTTGTAGTACCAAACATCTTTTCATTTTGGACTATAAACTGAATTTGATATGGTGCTAACACTATTAAAAGCATTGTAAATATGTTCAGGTCTTGTGTGACATACAGTGTCTCCATTATTTTGATGTTTCGTGTGATTGGGAAAACATATGGAATTGACAAAAATCTCAGATGGCGGCCATCTTGAAAAATAAAGAAATAAAAATAAAAAGCCCCTCTTTTTCATTTTTTTCAAAAACCCGGACGAGAAACATATATATTATTTACATTAGTACTTGGCCTAATGCTTTCCAAGTAATAAGCAGAATTTTACACTCGATACGCTCTCTGACTGGTAGCCAATGTAACCCTTTCAAAATTGGTGAAATATGATCCCTTGGTGAAATATATCTTTATCTTTGCTTATTAATTTATACATATATATTTTTATTTTTCAAAGAGAGAGAGAGAGAGAGAGAGAGTGCACATGTCAGACTTTGGAGAGTAAGCATGGTAGGATTAGGAAAATATTTGAGATCAAGATCAACAGATTTTTTTGGTTTATTTTTATTTTGGGAAATAACATGTACATGTACATGTACATCTATGATGTAGATGCAGGTTTGAATTTGTATCCTCAGTCGCAATAAGGTTTTAAAAAGAATGAGAAAAATAGATCAGCACATTTTCAGCATGTTGAGGAAAATACAAGTTACAAATTTATGATCGACCACTTATAAACTTATAATGCCCCTACCCCCCCCCCCCCCCCCCCCCCCCCCCCCCCCCCCCCCCCCATCCACAAGCAGCTCCCCTCTGGATAATTTAAAAGTAAAAGAGAATAAGAAAAGGAAAGAAAGAAAAACATGGAAATTGCATTGAGAAAAGTGATTTTTTTTTTCTTATAGCAAAGCCAAAAGCAGCTCCTGTGAAGTAAAATCCCGGTACAATATTTTGCACTGGAGAAAAAGAGATAAAATTTGTGGTCATTTGTTCAGGTTTTCCGCCCAAAATCATACAAAAGCTGGTCATCCTAATTTGGCAGGTGTTGGATCCATGGGTCGTGTGGCAGCTGTTTGCCTAACGAAAAGGAATCTATTGAAATCAGGTGGGAGCCGAGTGTATAGGAATGGGGAACCCATTGTCTGCTGTATGAATAGGAGGCAGACCCCAACCTGACCCAGAGTGTGTTTGTGAATTGGGAAGCTTAGTCTCCGCATGGCATTATTCAAAATGCAACCTCATTTCGTCATCTCATGTGGATTACTTTCCCCGTGAAGAGAGTTTTTTTTGGCCATATTTATTTAACCCCTACCATGCCGTGGGTGGCAAATCCCACCCAAATGTTGGAGTGTTGAACATTTTGTTTAGGCTCTGAATGGCTTGAAAATTATTCCTCTTACAGAAACCTGTGCTTTCAATATAATATTTATATCTTTGCCCAGTTTGCTCAAGAAAAAACAATCATTGAAAGTTAATATTTAATTATTGAAAGTTCATTTTTGACAATTGCTCAAAAATCTGGTGGCATGGAACGGGTTAAGTTCTGGCAATTGATAAAAATGTATCCCCCCCAATCACATTTTCAATAAGATTTAACCGTGTTTTTGAAGATACAACATGTATGCATTTTACCTGGAAGTAAACTTGATCTAGAAAAGTGGATTTAAAAAAAATAAATTCACATTTTTAGGCTACTTTTGCATGTACATGTAACACTTGGTTGTGCCATGTCTGCTGCCACATCCTATATACATGTACATGTATTTTACATTTTTGCTTGCTCAATGAACCTGGGAAAAGGCAAAGACATTTTTTCCCCTTCATAATCAGCCAAATTAGAATGACTTTTACAATGTATCACAAGAAATCAATTTTGTATTATGGAGGTAACGAAGAAGTAAAATATGTGATTTTAATACAAGAAATTTTGCTTGCTTGAAACTAAAGGTACAAACTTCTGCGTGTACATGTATGGTTGAAAGGTACATCAAGTTTCATGGCTTCATGACTTAAAATGATTTCAATTTACATGTACAAAGGTTTCTTGCTGTTAAAGTAGCTGTCAATAACAATTTGCAAAAGTTTATGGCTTTACTACTGTAGTTTCTGTGGTACTTGAGTAGGTCAGTGCCTTATCTAGGAAATCAAACTTCTGAACCAAACCGGGTGAAACTCTGCAATCAAATTTATTGGGAAGTGGTGCTACGGAAAGGGCATGGAAAACCTACACCTTGCGAGAGTTCATTGGAAGTGAAACAACACTAGCCTGTTTTCCTCGAAAAAACACCAGCAGGTCTTTCCTTTGTTGACGGTTCTGAGGGGGGTTGGTGAGTGGTTTGACCTCGCAATCCTCTACGACCCCTGACTCCTGGAGTTGTGCCTTAGAAAGGGGCAATAGGGTTGACAGACAATGGGAAAGTGTGCTGGTTTTAATCATTGCCTGGCATGCCTTCACATGCATTGTAAACACAGTGGCTATGGGTGCCTGTGTCTGCCCCAGTGTTTGTGTGACTTGTGTGTGAACCAGACAGGGTTACTTACAGCGGTGGCGCGGTGGCCTATGGGGTTGTTTGCATATTCTGGAATGTGTACTGAAGGCAAGGATTGAATTGCGGATGTTGAACATTGTACTTGTACATTGCATCATTGCTTTAATACATTTTGTACATGTACTGTAATGTGCAGAATGTACCCCAGATTATCAGGCCTGTGCAATTGCGCATTACACTGTATATCCAATTTCAATTTCAATCGATTTTAAGTTTATTGTCCACTGAAAATTTGCTTTACTCACAATTAAGAAGTTTACAAACATATAATTATAACACACATGTACGTGTATACCACAGTCCGAGGCAAAAATGTGAGCTGTTCACTGTGGTGCAGCAGAGCTGTACAATATTAAAAAGTAATGAATTGTAAAAGTTACATGTTCTAATTTTTTACTTATTGATAACAGACACTTGTGACATAATGCATGCCAACAACTTTGTAGGGTATTTAAAAATATCAATGACTTGACTGAAAGGAAGATGTGTAGTACTGAAGAAAGAAATATTCCCTGAGTGATAAAATATTTAGTGGGTTCCATGTTATGCCTAGGCTACTTGCCATGGAATGGGTGCAGCAGTAGGCCTATAGGCTACACGTAGGAGAGCAATGGGAAGAGGAAGCAAGTGTTGGAAGGCTTCAACCTTTCCAAGGAAACGACAGCAAGCTGCCAAGCTCTGCAAGGGGTCACCTTAGTATTGCAGGTAGAAATCCCCCCCCCCCCCCCTCCAAAAAAATAAAAAATACAAGAGCCCTCAAATTTGAAAGCTCTTTCTTGGCTTTTTATTCTTTTCTAAGGAAGTCTTCCTCATAGACTATTTATTAGCCATTACTGAGGTCATTTTTGGTCATGGGGTTTTGTATACTAGATGAGTGAGTGAGAGGTCACGCTGAGCTAATGGGCTTAATACAATGCAGAAGGGCAGGCAGTGAAAGGAGTTGACTCAATGAATCTGCTCCCGATTTCTCCTAGAGGTCAAACAATTTTGTTCCCAGTTGAATACACACAGGATGAGGATGTTTTTATAAAAGGGAACTTTTCATGTACACAATTTGCTTCAAATACATGTGCAAACTTATTTCTTTTCCATTAAGAATTATCAAATTTCTATTTGATTATTTTTATTTGCTCAACTGGTCATTTTAAAATGGATTATTATTGTAAAAGTGGTTCATGTACATATATGTACTTGTGATTGAAGAGCAAATTGCATACACTGGGGAGCGTTTCATCAAGCATTTTGTCAGTGATTTTCACCGACAACTGTTATAAGCTACTGAAATCCTTGCATCTGATTGGCTGAGAGCAAATTAGTCGGTAAAAATCACTGACAAGACACTTGATGAAACGCTCCCCTGGTTTAACTTCAAGGAATGGACTGGACCTTCATGTACAATAAGTTTGGTAGGATTGGATCAAGAAGTCAGATTTTTGAAAGCTTCTCATGGTTCAGATGCTCATGTTTCAATATAAATTTTGCAATGCGGACTTTTTTTTCTCGCACTGTCACATATTTCCAAATGAGTGTCATAATTATTTTTCCTAATTTGAAGATGAGGTCTACATATACATGTATGTATACATGTACATGTATATTGCTTTCAACTGTACCATAATGCTTGCATTGAATCTACATATATTGGAGATTGATTGAGATGAATCCACCGTCAGGCAACATAAACTTGATCAAAACTTTGTATCGTGTTCAGAGAATATTTCATGCATTACAGTTTGTTGACGAGGTACATTTAATTATGTTTTAAGTTGGTATTTTTACTCTGTGTGTGTGTGTGTATTAGGGGGGTGGTTATGAGTTATGGGAGTAAATTACCCTAGTTCTCATCTTTTTTCTTTTTTCACTTTTGTGGTTTAATGCAAGAAATAAAACACCAAGTTTAATATGAAAAAGAGCTACACAGGGATATTTTGTAAACAGAGGTAACATAATATTGTAACATGATATCTTTGGGGTTTCCTTGGCTAATCCCACAAGTGCTGGCTTTTGCTGGTACATGTATGTGGTCTACATGTACAATTTCTCTTTCCAATACTTCATGGTGATAAATTTATACAATCTCGCAAAGTCTCTTCAGTTGAGAACATCTTTATTGAATTTGTTTTCAGCAATTTTAAATGTAGTGGTTAGATCATGTTTGTTGAAATGTTGAAGTCAGATATTGCTCTAAAAGGATGAATAGATTTTCAAGAGAATGGAGCCGAATTGGTTATAAAGACAGAATGATGAGATGACAGAGATCGAGCCAGGAGAGAGAGAGAGAGAGAGAGAGAAAGACGGCTAGAAATCAGAAAGCAAGAGAAGAGATGTGGATGATATACAACAAAATAGACAAAAAAGGGCATATTGCAATCCTGAATTAGGGAAAGAACAGTTTTTTAAAACTTTGAAGAAAGAAAACAAGAGAAGAGGAAAGAATTATAGTGTAGATGAGGAAAGAGAAAGAGGGGGGGGGGGGGGGGGGAACTAGAAAACGACAAGATGAAAATGAGAAGAAAACATGAAAATGAGAAGAAAACATTTAGGTCATCCAAAACGCTGATTAATTTGGATGGATCTCGCTTCCATCTAAAGATAGATTGATGCTTTCCTGCCAAGTTCCTCCCAAGTTCCTCCCAGCGAAGGAGAAGAAATTTGTCAGTTTCCTCTTTCTCCTCTCCCAGGCAGGGCTCAACAGGAAAACACACATCCTTGTGCTGTGACCTTTTGACCTCATTAGCATAGAGGTTCCCCAAGGAGAAGCCACTAGTAGTCTCTCTGTTAAACGATTGAATTATTATCCTCAGGGTATGCTGTCCAAGATTATCATTTCATATCATTTATCCTGATTAGCATTAATTTGCAAGTATAATGATTGCTTTTTAGCACATCCACTTTAAATCAATATACATGCAGCCCTGATTATATGATAATCACAGTTTTGTTGTTGAACATGTGACGCCATTGTTTGTGATCCAGTAAATATAGTGACAGTTGTGAATGGCTGTGGACAAAATTTGGGTGGACATAATGAATGTTATTGCCCCTGTATGTTTTTGAAATGCTACCGGTGCAACTGGAAACAAGTAATGATTGAGGCAACGAAATGTAGTCATTCAACTTTAATAGTGTATAATGAACCTTTTGGATACAATTTGATACTGCTATCTGCGCCATGGTCTCTAGTCTGATAACCCAGGCTTGGTACATGTATGAAGCTACAGGTTTAGAATCCAGGAAAGCATTTTGAATACTTTTTAGTAAATGTTGGCAGTAAGTTGCAGTAGCACTGATGGCATGGATAATTGCAATGATTTCTGTTGGATTTATCACTTATACAAGAAATGGCAGCCAAATAGCTGGAAAGTTCACCTCGATATTAGAGCATGGAGTTTACATAGCACTAGCACTTGTACATGTACATATGTAGTAAGCCTGAGTCGAATCGATTGGTTAGCCGGTGTTCGATCGAAGACATCGAATCCCGAATACGTTTTGGCAAATTCGGTGCATCGATTTGTAGTCCGCAAGATTTTTTACTACTGTAGCCACCATGAAAAAATCAAATAAAAAAAGAAACTCCGTAACGTACAGCATATATATACTAGCAGAGAACGTGAAGGCGACTTCAAAGTTCAAACTGTTGGCTAACTTTCGCTAATTCGCTCGCGGAGGACGTCGCGCTTTACCTGTGCTTTCTCTATGGAAAAATCGTTTTGTCGTTACGAACTGAAGTTTACGATAATTTTCTTGCACTCTCTCTGCATTGTCAATTTGACAGTTGTATAATTGAACATGATAAATACGGGCATGAGTACGAGTGTTCCTACTTAATTCGCAATAACTAATATCACACTCTCATCAAATTGGCAATTACTTCTGAATGATCTCTGAAGCTGAATGAAGTCGAGTCTATATTGAGCGACGAAAAGTTTATTTCGTATCGTTTTTTTTTTTTTTGGCATCGAACAAACGTGTTCCATTCAGCTCTCCAAAGACAAAGTAAGATTATTAATTCTTTGAATTTGAATCATTGTCGGATGTGTCGACAATGAGCATCGCTTCGTGCGACACTAGTGATATTTTGGCTAGCCATACAGGCTCGTCCGCTGTGATTTTTACTAGCCATTGGCTAGCGGGCTATCGTTAATTTCGCGCAGCGAGAGCCCATACATGTGCCCGCGATGCCAGCGGACCGGTCACCGGTGCATGGTGCATGCACTGCGTGCAACTGTGTGCAACTGTGTGCAACTCGTCGAATCCCGGTTTATGAAATATTCGATATGACTCAGGCTTAATATGTAGCTCACTTTGTTTCGATCAGGGAAATTGTTCATATGGAATACATGTACATGTACATGTACTTCTTTTAATTGTAAACCTCAAAAAAAAATGTTGAGACCAAACATGTTTAAAATGATTATATCCAAAATGTCATCTGCACATTTGCATGAGGGGTTTTTAAATGTCAAATCATTTTCTCAGAAGGAGCTTGGCCCGAGGCTAATTCTAGATGCGGTTTCATGCGATAGTGAATATGAGACGGTAAATTCAGTCATCGTAGTCCCTTATCAGTGTATAGATTGCACAAACAAGAAGTTAGATTGAGCAGCAATTGCTGTGGCCTAGCCTAACTCACAGACGATGCAAATATTTTTTAAAGAAAATACTCTCAACTCAGAAACTCCGCAAATTGTTAATGATGGTCATTATGGTGACAGGAAACTTTTGCAATATTAAATATTTGATTAATTTCCTATTGCGGCATTACACTTCCCCAAATGCGGACCACTTGCAAAATTTTCACTGTAAATTAAAGTAGCCCTCATCCTCCATGTAAATCAAGAAGTAAATCATAAACTAAAAAAAAAAAAGGTTTGCCAGGAAACAAGTCTATCGCAGACAAGATGAGAAAAGGTCAGTTCTTAGATTATCGATTTCATCAAGTTCTAGATATATTCACCGATTTAGAATCCCCTCTGGATGTGATGTTCATGGAGGAAAAGATGGAATGATTGTTGCACTTCCTGTAAATCAATGATTATCAGATAGTGTTTGATTTGTTTTGTTGTTTTGAAATCCCACATTTGTTACTTTTTATCCATTCTTCCATTCCTTCCTCAAAATAAATGAAAAAGAAATACATTTTGTACATGTATACTTTTTGTAGATTTGTGGGAGGAGTTAGAATGAAATGTAGTGTGGAGTTAATAACAATCATATAAATGAATTGTACTGTGGAGTTAATAACAATTATATAAATGAATTGTACTGTGGAGTTAATAACAAAACAAAAAAAAAAACCCACAAAGAACAAATGAAATATGGAGTGAGAGCAAAGATGAACAATGATAGGCTAATATGAAAATCTGATAATAAAAGAGTAAGAAAGCAATTATACAAGTTTTTAAAATTAAAGTTGGAACAATTCATTTGAATTTATTCTGTGTATACTTGTACATGTCTATTTCAATGCATTATGCACACACATGAAAATGGTTTCTTGAAAATAGAATATAACTTATGAATGCATTACCAAACTGAACATTATAACAAATATTCCTAATTTTCACAAATGAATTAAATATCCTGTTGAGGGTGGAGCTACACAAGAGCAACTATTGTAATAAGGAGAACTGACGATTATTCTTGTTTCATGGGCCATTTGTCCATTTCCCAGAAAAGGGGAAATACGACAAACTATTATCCACACCACTAGCAAATTACACTCTGAGTATTCTATAGCGAACACGCATCACTGTGTACGTTTCTGCAGCTTCAGTAGATAATACACACATGCTCACACATGCTTGTTCCTGCATTCGGCAATAATTGTACCTCCTTTTTAGGCTTATTTAGAATGCGTTCAAACTAAAAGGGATTTTCGTTCGTATGTGGAACATTATGAAGCTGATAAGCATGGCAATACTTCCCCCAAAGCCTATCAAAGCCCATCAAAGCCCCAGTATATATGGAAATATTTAGTATTCCATCTTTAATCTGCAAGTATAAAGGATTAGTGGTTGAAGGATTTTTAGTGGGAGATTATAAAACATGGCCAACTGGTGTATAACTTTGGAACATTCACTGTAGCACTTCGCAGGATGTGTAGCATATGTCCGATTAATATACATGTACATATACATGTAGACACTCATAATTTGTGTATAGTGTGCCTACATATACATTTTACTTGTAGTGATAAATGTTTGTTCGTTATGCATCATTAGTGTGGTACAAACGGAAGATCGGTCAATCATTTGTTCAATCATACATGAATTTGATATATTACTACCAAAGAAATGATGGTACATGACAGAATAAATCATTTACATTGTACAAGTGGAGGCTTACATGTACATATGAATAAATTACACAGTACACGGATGCTTGAACTTTATATTACAATATGTTTAATAGTGTACAAAACATGCTTTTTGCTTGCTGTAGGCCATATGGTAGGCAATTTAATTAGTTTTTTACATCAGAAATACTAAGGATTTCTTATTTTCAAGTGTGAATTTTCACTTTTTTAGTGGTAATGAGAGAGAATTTTGTTTTCTCCTCTGAAGTATATATGTATGATTTTTAGGACTCATGAATTCTCATTATGTGCACTTTTATGATGTTGGCATGTACATGGAATTCTACTTGTATCCAGTCTTTCTGGCTATTAAAAAATATCCACATTTGTACTCATTTGCAAGACATGGGTTGGAGCCTGTCCATTTTTACATGTATAATTTGCAGTGCCCAAGTATAAACATGTACATGTATGTAAAATACAGTACACCAAGTATTTACACTATATAGTTTTTGCGTAGCTTTTTTATAGCCTAGTGACTGTAAAATGTAATGTACTGTAGTGAATACATGTCATTGTGGAGCTGTGTGCAATGTAGGATTAGCTCTATATCAAATGTACATGTACATTGTAGGTTAACTTAAACCACAGTACTGATGCATAGCCAAGAAAACACCGGACATGTAATACATGTTGGTATGCAGGCCTGCCTGTTCATGTGACAGCACGCTCCCATAACATGGGTAGACTTTAGGAGTGGGAGTTCTTCTACCTCTACCAGACAGTTTACATTGTTTTAGCGGGCGCTTGGGGGCGATAGGGCCACGCCAGCTGTCCCAGTTGGGACCTGGTGTTGATCTAAAGCCAGATCTGACCTAGATCAGCTTGAGCTATTTTCATATTCTGCATAGACCCATGCACAGCAAGGTGTTTGAATGACGTTTTGAATGACGTTTCATGTGTAACAACTCCAAAAGTCTGGGGCAGTGGGCCTTTCAGACTGCAGCTAAGGTGGTGTTGAGCCGGACTAGGATAGATCTTGCATACATTGCAGGTGCGTTCACGTAATAACCTGAATGCGCACTGGCTGCAGCTACATGTACATATGTAGGAGTCGGACCAGTGATAATGTTTTAGAATGATGATCTGTAACAACTCCCAAGCTGTCGCAAGTAGGCGTGTTAATATTATATTGCCAACGTTTGTGGATGTTGGAAAAGATGAATATTGCTTCTGCTGCATCCATACCATTTGGACAATGGCCAAGGACAATCTTTTTCAGAACAAAGCATGAGGATTAAATTTGATCCAAATATGAATCATCTAGAGCTATTATTCTTCCCAAATCATGTCATGTTGAGGTGATTCTGGTTTAATTTCTGCTGTGAAGAGAGAAGGAGATTGAATTAGGCCCATACAAATTGAAGGATCATTGTGGTTCGCTGTAAAACATTGCCACTCTATGACAAGGGCTTAAGTGCGTGCTTGCAATCCCAAGCATCCAAAATCTGATCGGCCGATTGACAAAGTTGCCCCTCTGTAGGAGCATGGCATTTTGAAGGGAGGCTAGTTGGTGTAGCGGTGGGACCCAACAAGAGAGGATGTGTATTCTTTTATCTGATGGCTGACTCAGTGTGACGATGAAACGACAACTCTAAATTAGCTCCCTAAGATTATTACACAGAAGAAGCTAAAGAAGTGAGAACACAGAGAGAGAGAGAGAGAGGGGGGTGGGGTGGGGAGGAGGGAGGAGGGAGGTAGTGAAGGGGAGGAGATACTGTAGCATGGAGATGCAGATAGACAGAGAAAGTGAAAGAGAGAGAGAGGGAGAGAATAACTTTGACTATCTTTCGTCAGATTTTGACAAAACTTAAGATTGTGAGAGGTGGTTTATTTCTACACTACATTCATCCTTATCTGCATGTATACTTAAGAATTCTGATAGGAATTGTGATTAAATCCTTCATAAAATCTGTTGAAGTTAAAGTTCTGGGCATAAGATTGAATTGTCAAAGGAATTGACAAAGAAACTGTCTCAAAGCAATTGGGAAATGTTGATTATATTATATAGCACATAAAGAATTGGTGTATGCTGTAAGGGTTTGGAATCTCCAAAATGATAAGAAATTGACTCAATCCTGCTATTAAGAGTCACATGCACTGCACACAGAAATGTGTATATGGGACTACACACAAATATTCGGCACAACATTTCAGCAGTTTCTCGTCATATTTTGAATGTGAAGGCATTTGAAGAGCAATTCCTTTCAGGGGACACTTCTACTATTGATGATAATCTTCCAAACTAACATAAAAAGAATGAGAAAGCTCACAAATTATTTTTTACTATTGCTTAGAACCCAAACCTCCCTTTTAATAATCCCTTACATGTATTTATATGAAAAAGAGAAAGTAGACATGCACTGAGGAACCTATTCAGCTTTGTTACGTGTTTTTAGTTTCTGTGCGGGCGTTATTGTCACCATTCGTTTTCAGTTTCTCTTCAATACACGTGAATCAATATGTAGGTTTATTATCTAGGTTACTAGGGTTATTATTCCAGATGATATATCTAGGCCATGAAATATGAATTGCTCCCCACTATGGCAGCCATGTAATATTGAAATGGCCAGTGCAAGAATTGCTTCTAAAGATATTGTGTATTCAACGAATAAGAGATAAATGCAAGTAAACCCCTACTTCGTGCAGTAAGCACTAGCTATTATCTATCCTTCTTACATATTATATAGAGTTTGCTTGATCAATGTAAATATTTTGCGTAATTGTTTGATGTGCGGGCCAAAGATCGTCTTTTTATCCCAGCGCTTCTGATCGTGTTTATCTCATTTGGGGTGACAGAACAATTGAATTTTGATTCCAGTAGGGCATTCACGAGGCAAATTTGTTGTTTACAAGTTAGGAGATTGAAGAGGCCGATGTTTGATGGGGACATGTGACTTTGTTGGCATGGCATGTGCAAATTATTTTGAAATAACAAACGATATGCTGGTACAATGTTCTACATGAATTATGTATGATAACATTGAAAGTGTATTAGAAAACTAAAACTAAAAGTGCCTTTAAAAAAACGAAACAAAGGTACAGTTCTTATTACAGTGCTTGTGATAATTTATTGATTTTAACTAAGTAATTTTAATCTTTATAGTGGAACTTGCCTATGCTCTTATTGTTTTGAACTCAAGATGAATTTACAGAATATATTGAACATCAATTTAAATTGTGGTAAGGACATAAAACCCTGACATACATTCTCTCTCGAAAACAAAACAATACAATTAAAGAATATTTTGGAACAAAATTTACTAGTTAGGGCCGTACATGTAGTTTGAATTGTGACATAAAGTCCTGATTTTTCTTTTAAAAGCACTTTACAAATATAAGAGGGAATATCTTTGATACCAATTAGTTCAAATTGTGGCAATGACAAACTAAAACTGTGAATATTTCCCTTTGATATTGATAGGCTTTTTATACATACACACATTGAACTACAGAAGATGGCAACTTGCCTTCTACATAGGCCTATGCATGTAGTGTTTACAAATTCTAGACAACATTGCATTCAAGCCACAGCCAGCCTAGCTGTGGACAGCCAGCAAATGGCTGGCTTCCTGTTCCCCCCAGCTCTGGCTGGATAATGAGTGCAGGGGGACTCACGAGTGAGCTCCGGCCCAAAATAGATCTCCGCTAGCCAGGACTTGTATCCGCTGGCTTCAAAACAAGATGACGTCCGTAGAAATATGAAGGATAGAGGTTATGTGCGTGACTTGCGCTGCCGTTAGAGAGAACTTGATGGGGTCATTCATCACAATTTTGAACCTCTCACTGCACACATGTCTGTTTATGCAACCGAAGCTAACTAATCAGTCTGATGGTGTTTGCCTGTCAGCTTGACCTTTTGACCCATGTGTAGATTTTCACTATATGAGGCATTTGAAAGCTTGCAAATATGTGTGACCAGGTTATAAAATTGATATTCTGAAGATTTTATCTTTTATTGAATTGATTAATTCATTTATTTTTCTTTGGCTATTTTAGATCTGTGGGAAAAACATTTAATTGTTCATGTAGGCCTGACTTTATGAGACATTTGCAAACAAATTATAAGATGGTAGTAAATACGAATTGACCTTTATCTTAATGTGATTTGCGCTATACAAAGATAGTTTATTTTCATTATTATTACATATACACCTGTATGTAGCTAGTATTTTTATTTATTATTTATTTATTTATTTATTTATTTATTTTTTTTTTTGGGGGGGGGTCAGTTTTGAGCCTCATGTACTGTACACGTAGGCTAAGTGCAAGATAATTACGATTCATTCTGCTTTCCTCTATCATTCCGCTTTCCTCTATCATTCCAAATAAAATTTGAAGTTTGTACAGTTGTACTGGTGGGCCTGCCATGTTTTAAATGCTTGCTATGGGCACTTTGCCATTTCCTCTGGTACATATTTCCAAGCCTATGTTATTGGGCAATCCTATAGGCCTGAGCCTTGAACTACTCCATGTTAGGAGACCTAGGCAGTGGTTTCCTGCATAATCTCCAAAGGTCATGTGATCGAAAGATGAGTGAGTGTGAAACACTGACACAGGGAATCCCAGTGAGGTCATAGAATAGCCCTTGATCAGAAATGAGTTGCCAATTTGCGCCCTGTTTTGTTGCACCGCAGAACGTACAGCATGTAGAACATGGAGGCCTTCACGTAGTGTAAAGTTGTAGCCTATAATTAAAGCATAGCACATCAGGGAGAAGAGATGCCAATTTGTATTTGAACTTAGGTTTCTAATTAATCTGCAGTGTTATTTCTATGCAAGATAAGTACATGTTGTGTGATCTACATGTACATATATGTAGGCCTCCATTGTACCTCCGTGGTCAAACTTTGTTGAGATTAGACACATCTTAGACCCGATTTACACCAAGCTTTAGGCCGGCCTAAAAGCCGGCCATCATCGACACGTGCGATAAATAAAATGGTTTAGTTTACATGTGTAAATGCAAAAAATTACGGGCCTCAGGCCAGCCTAAACTGGAGGCCAGAGGCAGGCCCAAGAGGCCGGCCTTTTGGTGTATCAAAATCAGGTCTTAGAGTCATGTGGTACACTTATTTTCTGTTCTCACTAATGTAAATATTGTAGGCCTATGCACTTTCCATACTTGAACAAACTTGTCTAAGCTCCCACTCCCCCTTGATACCCCCCTTTTAATCCCCTTTTAATCCCCTATGTACATGTACGTTGGCAGTAATGAGACCTACCAATGGACTGTTCAATTAACAGTTGAGCTTTCCTGTCTATTCTTACTTCTCACAGGGGGGCCAGATCAAGAACAAAAGGTCTCACCATGACCCTTTCACTGGACCCATTTACCCCCACCCCCTTCCTTGGGAAGCACACAGAGGTGCAAAGGGGGGGGGGGGGGGGGGCTTGTCAATAGTTCTTTTCTCCTCCCCTTTGTTGAACTTACCCTGTGGTTCCAAGTCTCTATTGATTTTCTTGTAGAGGAAGGAACCAGGAAGGATGGGTTTGTCAAGGAGAATGGTCTAAGCTGGAAGATCTGATCCTGTTTGATTTAAATTCTTACCCTGTAGTCTCAAGGAGTTTAATATCACAGAGCTTCTTGGTAGTCCACTGCTTGGACTATTTTAGTTTATGATCAGTGCACACACACCGTATTTACAACCAAACATTTGGGTGTTTTATACTCTGAGAACAGCTGGTAAATTTGTGGAATATTGCTTTGCATATATGTGGTAAGTTGAAGAAGTAACTATTTGTTCTGTATAAACCAGAAAAGAAGGGTGAAATCACTTTGTAGTCATTACTTTTAAAGACAATCATAGTACTTATCTGCATTTGATTTCAGGGTTGATGATTTTGTTCATTAGGAAACAAAATCTCAATTTCGATTGAGTAAATTTATATCATTCATTTTTTTTTTCCTCCGTGAAAGATCATGATTTATATCAGTGCCGACTCTTTTTGTTTTAAATAATTTACTTGTTTTCATTATGTTGGTCCATTTGATATTGTAAAACAGACTACCCTATCTGGGCCCCGTTTCATAAAACTTATCAATAACCAGTTACAATAATTGTTATAAGCTACTGCAATCCTTGAATCTAATTGGTTAAGAGCAAATTTGTCATAGAAATGTGGCAGTTGTTATTGAACAAGTTGTATGAAACGGGGTCCAGATGTAAAAGTTCTGTCCATAGATAGGATGTGTGAATCCCTAGGGAGTAGACATTGTGCACACATTACACATGCAGCTATGTGTAGCCACAAGTCTCGATTATGCAAACAAATGTAGGCAGCGCAAACATGATATACAGATTTGCTGCATTAAAATGATCGCACTTGATGCTATCTTTATAGTAGCATAACACTATCTTTATAAAGATAGCACTCAATACTATCTTTATAAAATCCTCACTATTATTACAATGCATTGTGAAATTATCAAGAGCTTGAGCTATTTCTGTGCCAGAATCAACAATTCCATCAAAGTACCATATATTTTAGCCATTCCAGTCTCAAAATAGCTGCAGGGACGACATGGGAATAGATTTATCAGGGGATAAGAGGATAGAAAGTTTCTAATTTGATCTCTTATTGTGTGTTGTCATATCAAGTGACAGAAATAGCATGTATGGAAAGTACATGTACATGCATGTACTCATCTGCCTCCGTTACACAAGGAAGCGAGCAGAATATTTATCGAGGAACCATGAATCATTCAGGGCCAGGAGTATTACAAGATATTTTTTGTGTAGAGAGTGTTGGATCTTTTGTTTTTTAATAGGCCTCTTGTGCAGTTATCGCTAATCTGCCAAGACAGAAAATGATAATAAAGTTGGTTATCGAAAATATAGTTCCCGTTTTGATGTTCATAATTATTAAAAAAGATATCAAAATCTATTATGGAATTAATCTCTTAATTCTACTGCTGTAAAATTTGAAAATTGAAAGTTTGATAGATTTTACTCGTTTTCTTTCATTGTCTACCTGTACATGTACATGTGCGCATCTGTGTAAATGTAGAGTGTAGACATAATGAAAAAAGATGTTGGTGTGAACTTTACCCTGTTTGGAATGTGATTTGCCACATGTGTAGTAAAAAGTGTTCACTACTTGTATGTAGGTTGAAAGGGGCAATTACACTTTGACATTTCCGTAGACCTCCTCGATATTTTGGATAAATGTTGTAACATATCTTCGTTCTCTCTTTTGTCTGTTTTCTTCAGGTATGTCATCCCTCAACCGGAGCGCAAACTTTGGTTCACAATCCAGCGCCTTCTGCTCCTTCAAGAAGAACCACGTTGAGCATGTCGCCGCGGCAACGCATCAGCTGCGTCAGTGTGCATCCAACAACAATGACGTGATAGTAACCACTAACCCCCACACCGGGGTATCCACTTCCACCAGCACCCTGAGAACAGTCCCCCTTACAGATTCAAATTCACAGGACCCAGTGCTCTTGGAGTCAACATCCAAGAGCAGTGGGTCGTTATCGTCCCGAAGAACTCAGAACGTCATTCAGGCGTCTACAGTAAGACTGTTGGATACGTACCAGAAATGCGGGTTAAAACGGAAGAGCGAAGAAAATTTGGATAACCATCGTCAGTACAATAGCACGAGGCATGACCGACATGAGAGGCAAGAACGAACGAACCGAAATGATTATAAAGAAAGGACGGAACGAAGTGACAAGCATGAGAAAGCGCATACATCTAATCAATCAAGTAAAGCAACAACAAGTAACGCAAATACGGCAACAAACTCAAATAAGAACGCGAACTCGTCCAAGAAGAGTTCGTCAGGTGGGGAAGGCGATTATCAGTTAGTGCAGCATGAGGTGTTGTGCTCGTTAACGAACAGTTATGAAGTCCTGGAATTCCTGGGGCGGGGGACGTTTGGGCAGGTGGTCAAGTGCTGGAAGCGCGGGACCAACGAGATCGTGGCCATTAAGATTCTCAAGAACCACCCCTCTTATGCGCGGCAGGGTCAGATCGAAGTCAGCATCCTGGCGCGTTTGAGCGCCGAGAACGCGGACGACTTCAACTTGGTGCGCGCATACGAGTACTTCCAGCATAAGAACCACACGTGCCTCGTGTTTGAACTCCTCGAAAAGAACCTCTATGACTTCCTCAAGCAGAGTAAGTTCCGCCCCCTCCCGCTCAAGCACATCCGCCCCACCCTCCAGCAGGTACTGGTAGCACTTTTGAAGCTCAAGACGCTTGGTTTGATTCACGCGGACTTGAAACCTGAAAACATCATGCTTGTCGACCCCGTCCGGCAGCCTTACCGCGTTAAGGTCATCGACTTTGGATCAGCGAGTCATGTCTCAAAAGCTGTGTGTTCAACGTATCTCCAATCAAGATATTACAGGTGAGTAAGTTTTATTTTTTCTCTTGCTTTAAATTGCACATTGATTGAAATAGATTCATCTCTTAAATGACCTTTGTGTTCATAGATGCCTGGAACTTCTGGCCATGTTTTCCCTGTGTCCATTTTTGGTCATGCTGTACATGTACTCATAACCGAACCAAAACAGATGTATGTGAAAATGACCAGCAATAGCCGGCATGTTTGTTGCCAAAGGACCGTAGGGCCATTTAACTGCTTTCAAATTCACCTTCTAATTGTCAATTGAATTTTGTTATATTGTTGCATGAAGTCTCACACACTTTGCCCTTCTGGTAACTTACATTTAATAGGCTAACACTTGTCTGGAATTTAGATTATATTTTACACTAAGTTGCTCTGAACTTGTAGCTGTCATTTGTTGCACACGTTGGTTATACATGTAGTTCATCTTAAGAAAAACCACTTGGGATTTATTACTGCACATGTGAATTCAAACCTTTTGGGACAATTATGGGTTTGATTATGACAGGTTTTATGGAATTTGATGAGGCCTGCATTTTTTAAGGACTGTTGTTAAATTTCAACTCTTCACCCCACGTATTGGGATGTGCTGGATGTTTCAAAGCTTTGTAACTCTGAACAAACAAATTTTCTGAACACGAACTTGGGTATTCATAACTGAAAATAGCCTCAAGGCAATGTAATATCCCTATACATGTATGTAAATAGGGACGTCTGATGAATTTTGTAATCGGAAGGTTCATCTGGACCCTGTAACATAAAGCTTGAAATTGATCTTACGATTGATTTTTACGATTGATTGTACATTGTAGTCAATGGGATTGATCGTAAAAATCAATCGTAGATCAATTTCAAGCCTTATGATGTTACAGGGCCCAGGTCAAATACTCTTCATCTCACACATGCGCCTTTGAAATGTTAAAATTTGGGATAATCCAACCTCTGGTAATAAGTCGAAGCTAGCCTAGTCATAACTGCCAAAATATAAAGATTTGTAAAGCATTTACAAAAATGATAGAATTTGTTCTTTATTGCTCTTTGTATGTTGGTGACAACCCTAATCTGTCTTGTGAGTTTGTTAAGAGGTTCTAATTCAATCTCAACACATTTATTTTTGACTCAGTTTACCATTTTTTTCTGTCTCGGTTGACCATATTTTCTTGTTATTTCTGACTCCCTACCAGTGCTAGATTTATTTCTGTCTAATTATGACAAGCATACAATTTTGTCATTCATTGTCGCTGAGCCATACAATGTAGTTTTTAGCACATCCACAGTTCTCACAAATATTGTATTTGCTCACAACAGAAAATTTGTCTGTTTTATTAGTGCATTTTTTTTTCACATAATCAGTGTTTCTTTCAAATAATTAACCTCTCGCATGTTTTGAAAAGTCACTTCTTTTTTTGAGCATTCGTGAAAAGATTAATCAATTTCCTCAGAAATGCCAATTGCCAAACATCCAAACAGGAAATGAGTTATAATAAGACACTTCATTTTCGAAGGGCTAGTCCATGCACAATTGCAATTAGTATGAAAGATTAGAAATCACTCTGGCAGGAAGCGATCTTTCACGCTGTTGCCATCACGAATGCAAAATGGAATAGATAGATTCAATATCTGCAGTAATGATCAGTATTTGTAGAAGTACAGTAATTATTCTTGGCCTGTTCAAGACAATTATGAGCAATACATGTAATTATGAGCAATATTTGGGGAGGAGTTGGCTAAAGTACATGCATCCATAATCAAACCCATCAAATTCCTTATTTTAAAATCTATTTTGAAATCTTTTATGAAAAAGAAAAAATCATATAGTGTATTCAAGTTGCCCAAAGACTTGCATGGACTTGTATTTGGTTATTTATAAATTTGACCTCCAAGAGACTCTGATAACATAATGCTAAAGCAAGGTAGCACCTACCAGCAGATTTTTGCATGTATGGGACCACAACACATGTACATGTACCTTATTCCTACCCGCTACATGTGTGCATGATCATGCATTGCTTGTACGTTCGTTGGTCCTTTGTCTTTTCTTAAATAGAAGCACATGGTTGCTTGTACACTGTAGCTCATTACAAAGCCGCCTACTACTATCCTGTAGTCCCATTTGCTTGTAATTATGTTGGGACTAGAGGCAACAACTGGCTTTGTAGTCCCACTTGCTCATAATTACGTTGGACCACAGGCAACAACTGGCATGTAGTCTCACTTGCTCATAATTATGTTGGACCACAAGCTGTGTTGAAACCTGCCACTCATTTCAATGAAGGAGTCACTTGGCCTAATTATGTGCTGAGCATTTAGATTGATGGATGACTTTGTTGTGTATTGCAGTAACCCTCATTTTACAACATGTCTGTAATGCTAATGATGATTTGCATCATCCATACCAGTCTTTTGGTAATGACTAGGTAATAAAATTGAGAAATGGCTTGAAATACATTATAAAATGAATTTGAACAGTATTGAGTTTGCAAACAGGTACAACGTACGTGTATTATACATGTACATGCAGGTGACCGTTATACAAATACTCCATGTCCAATGTACAGTTTACAATTTATAGTGTTCCGGAATGAAAAAAAAAGGCAAATATTTTTTTAAAGGAAAGAGGAAATTATCTTACCTTTCCATTTTTCTATTAATGTACATGTGTACTAGGATTTTTAAATGAGTGATGAAGAAGACTTGATGTAAAGGAAACCATGAAAGTGAGTGGGAGGGTTTACAGCTACTGTGCTACTCTCTGGGAGGGCATATATTTGTAGGTTATCAAGCTAAAGTGGGGGGGGGGGGGGGGGGGTGCGGAGGGATGTGGATCGTTGCCTCTAGAATGGAACACCAAATGTGTTGCAAGGTTACATGAAAGTGAATAGGGTCAGTAAAGTTTAGTTGCATGATTTCTTGGGGCAGTTGGCAACCCCGAACATCTGGGGAGCGTTTCATCAAGCGTTGATTTCTACCGACAACTGTTATAAGCTACTGAAATCCTTGCATCTGATTGGCTGACAGAAAATTTGTCAGTAAAAATCACTGACAAAACGCTTGATGAAACGCTCCCCTTGACCTGTCCATTAATTGGTTTTACAATGTAGCTGGAATAAACCTACACTATTGTCTACTGAGACTGAGAGCCAGAAAGGGATAAGTCCTATACACTCATTTTATGTAGAGTTATGGCCCTTCTGCTTCTCAGCAGATGATAAAGAGAGCTGCAATGTGGCTGCAAGGTCTGTCATTATCCAAATGGCATTTCACCATCTTCCCAATGTACACGTTCATTATCGCTTGCGTGTTTCATGCACAGTTTTACTTTGAACCATGGATTCTACATGCTTGAACTTTCACTCAAAGGAGGTCAGGCAGCAGTTGCAACACCATTTTTTAAGGTTGCAACTTGACCTGGAAGATGAGCTTGTCTTGATACTGAGGATATCCTATCCAAATCAATCATTCCAACTTTTAGAGCAGTCAATGTACATGTACATGTAACTATTTTATTTTTCTTTCTTTTCTTGAATGTACTTGGATTTCTTTTGTCCAATATTTTGTTGTTGCAACTTAATGGCCAATAATTAAATTAATAATATTTCACAGGAATGGTGATCGACAAAGCTCAAAAAGAAAAAAATCAAAAGAGCTCTGATAATGAAACAATGAAATATGTATCACTTTGAGGAAGTCACACTTTTTCAATAACTAACCAAAAAGCAGTGACCAGGCCGACCCCTTTCATTAGACTAATATCAATAACATGTTACAATAATTAAAGCTACTGAAATCCTTGCATCTGATTGGCTGAGAGTCAATTTGGAATAGAAATGGGGCACTTGTTATTGATAACAAGTTTTATGAAACAGGGCCCTGAACTTTATTCTGGAGGAGGAGGAAAATAACATTGCAATTTGAGCTGATTAGGAAACTGTCCATGGTATTAAAGAGGTCACTATTGTTGTTGATGCTATTAATTTTAGGTAGAGATAATGCTGTACTATGGAGGGTATTTAATTACAAGGTCATCAGATTATCATATCAAGTTCAATGTAAATAAGGGAGTCACTTTTCTTAGGCCTAGTCCCAATTTTGCTATGGAACAAGCAAGATTTTGTAGCAGTTTTTTTATATGTATTGTATTTTTTTTTCATTGTTCACAAAAAGAGAAAGTGATATTCTGATTAAGCCTGAGTCGAATCGATTGGTTAGCCGGTGTTCGATCGAAGACATCGACTCCCGAATACGTTTTGGCAAATTCGGTGCATCGATTTGTAGTCCGCCAGATTTTTGACTACCGTAGCCGCCATGAAAAAATCAAATAAAAAAAGAAACTCCGTAACGTACAGCATATATACTAGCAGAGAACGTGAAGGCGACTTCAAAGTTCAAACTGTTGGCTAACTTTCGCTAATTCGCTCGCGGAGGACGTCGCGCTTTACCTGTGCTTTCTCTATGGAAAAGTCGTTTTGTCGTTACGAACTGAAGTTTACGATAATTTTCTTGCACTCTCTCTGCATTGTCAATTTGACAATTGTATAATTGAACATGATAAATACGGGCATGAGTACGAGTGTTCCTACTTAATTCGCAATAACTAATATCACACTCTCATCAAATTGGCAATTACTTCTGAATGATCTCTGAAGCTGAATGAAGTCGAGTCTATATTGAGCAACGAAAAGTTTATTTCGTATTGTTTTTTTTTTTTGGCATCGAACAAACGTGTTCCATTCAGCTCTCCAAAGACAAAGTAAGATTATTAATTCTTTGAATTTGAATCATTGTCGGGTGTGTCGACAATGAGCATCGCTTCGTGCGACACTAGTGACATTTTAGCTAGCCATACGGACTAGAAACTTAAGATTTTGGCTCGTCCGCTGTGATTTTTACTAGCCATTGGCTAGCGGGCCATCGTTAATTTCGAGCAGCGAGAGCCCATGCCCGCGATGCCAGCGGACCGGTCACCGGTGCATGGTGCATACACTGCGTGCAACTGTGTGCAACTCTGTTTTCACCGCACATCATTTATCGATTAACCGGTATTCGATCGAATCAAAGCCGTCGAATCCCGGTTTATGAAATATTCGATATGACTCAGGCTTAATTCTGATAGGGTTGGAAGATTAAATCTCATTAATTGCTCTTCGTGTGAATGACCCTATTGAGATTTAATGGGCTGGTTAGACCTGTACGATAACAAGATTTTTCATTAAAGGTTCACCCCACACCTGTCCTACAATAACATGTACACAAGCGTACTCACACCTACTTTTGTAGGGTGTGCCTTTAAAGGCAAGGTTGAGTTCTGGGAAAGGTAAAAAGAATTTGTGAGCTTTCTCATTCTTATGTTAGTTTGGAAGATTATCAAGAATGGCTCTTCAAATGCTCTCACATTTAAAATATGATACGAAACCGCTGAAATGTTCAGGCCAAACATTTGTGTGTAGTTCCATGTACACAGAAATTTCTGTGTGCAGTGCATGTGACTCTCAGCAGGACTGAGTCAATTTCTTATCGTTTTGGGGATTCCAAAACTTTACTGCATACACAAATTCTTATGTGCTATATGATCAACCTTTCCCCAATTGCTTTGAGACAGTTTCTTTCACAGTTCAATCTCATGACCAACTCAACTTTATCTTTCATCGAAAATCTTGTTTAATATCGTTATCGTTATCGGACAAATGTGACCGGCCCTTTAGGCTGTTATCTAAAGATGAATGCGTTCAGTGAGTTATCTCATTTGAAATGCCATCAGTCAACCTGTTTGTATGATGCTGATGATGATCTATGGAGGCAGATAGCACCGTCCAAAATTCTTGATCGGAAGAGAAAGTAACTCAGAAACATTAGCATAATTTAAAGTCGCTTGTTATCATATACCACACATGGTAAAGATACAGTGTCTGGTCTAGCCCTTATCATTAAAGGGATACTCAACCGAAGATTGTGGACGTTTTAATGCCGCGAGAGGGCACCGTGAGCGTTACCTGATCATGCCGTTGCCCCGCGGGGCGCAAACCTCGGATAGACTGGTCGCCGCACAAACATGCACGCTCCGCCTGAGCTCGAGCTCTCGTGCGAGATTTGGTTGGCTTCGTGCAGTCGAAATGTACATGTAATCCCACTTTATAGTCCAACGGACGCGTTCAACGCACAAACTTTGTGTACGAGTGAATGGGGCTTAATACGCAATCCTGACTTTCCCCACGGCCGCCCGGTGGCGTATCCCTTTAATGTGCACAATGTGGGCGTGTGAACTTTGTTACTAATGGTAATTAATGTTAAAATGAGTTTTGAATAAATGGATATTACTAGTTAGCACAAGTGACATCAGTGATCTGCATGTACATGTATATAGATTTAACTGAGAGCCAGAAACGTGACCATTTTTATGTTGCTTGTAAGGTTTCATTGCAGTAGGACTCGGGGGAAACTTTGTACATGTATACTGCTCTTTTGTATCTCTTTCTCATTTTTCTTTCCTCCACTCCCTCTGTCATTTTCTTTGTCTGCCCTTCTGGTTGTTTGTCTCTGTCTGTCTGTCTTTGTCTTTGTATATCTGTCTGCCTGTCTGTCAGTCTGTCTGTCTTTGTATGTTTGTCTGTCTTTTGTCTATGTGTCTGTCTTTGTCTATATGTCTGTCTTTGTCTATATGTCTGTCTTTGTCGGTATGTCTGTCTGTCTTTGTATGTTTGTCTGTCTTTGTTTATATGTCTGTCTTTGTCTGTCTGTTTGACTTTGTCTGTCTGTTTGACTTTGTCTGTCTTTGTATGTCTGTCTTTGTATGTCGGTCTGTCTTTGTCGGTCTGTCTTTGTCGGTATGTCTTTCTCGGTATGTCTTTGTCGGTATGTCTGTCTTTGTCTGTTTGACTTTGTCTTTGTCGGTCTGTCTTTGTCTGTTTGTCTTTGTCTGTTTGACTTTGTCTGTCTTTGTATGTCTGTCTTTGTCGGTCTGTCTTTGTCTGTTTGACTTTGTCTGTCTGTCTTTGTATGTCTGTCTGTCTTTATGTTTGTCTGTCTTTGTCTATATGTCGTGTCTTTGTCTGTCTGTCTTTCATTATAAAACCAAACTATCTTCTGGATGGAATGACCTCAATCGACCCCTTTGTGATTGTATGGGAGTGAGTGTCTCAAGTGGTGTAACTTTGTAATCGCTTGCGAAAGCAGGAGAGGCAAATTGAAGTACTCTGTTCGTAGTGGACAGGGTTTTATTAGCTCACCTGAGCCTAAGGCTCGAGTGAGCTATTGCGATGGAAATTTGTCCGTCGTCCGTCGTGCGTCGTCCGTCGTCCGTCGTGCGTCGTCCGTCGTGCGTCGTCCGTTAACTTTTTACATTTTCATCTTCTTCTCCAAAACCCATGATCGGAATTCAACCAAACTTGGTAGGAATCATCCTTAGGGGTAGGGGACCCAAAGTTGCTAAAATGGTACATGTGGCCCCCAGGGGGGCCCAGGGGGAGGGCCCCCAATTGTAAAAGCTATGTAAATTTCAAACATCTTCTTCTCCAGAACCAGGCGTAGCTCAGACTTGGTATTGTGTATGGAGATACCTCTATAGATGAAGAATGAATGTTGTTCATGAAATTTCTCTGCGTGGCCCTATAGGGGCCCTGTGGGGGTAACATACTGGAGGGGGGGGGGGGGGGGGCGCTGCCAGGCAAAATGTACATTCTGATCTTCTTCTCCAAAACACATCGGAATTCAACCAAACTTGGTAGGAATCATCCTTAGGGGTAGGGGACCCAAAGTTGCTAAAATGGTACATGTGGCCCCCAAGGGGGGGGGGGGGCAGGGGGAAGGCCCCCAATTGTAAAAGCTATGTAAATTTCAAACATCTTCTTCTCCAGAACCAGGCATAGCTCAGACTTGGTGTTGTGTATGGAGATACCTCTATAGATGAAGAATGAATGTTGTTCATGAAATTTCTCTGAGTGGCCCTATAGGGGCCATGTGGGGGTAACATACTGGAGGGGGGGGGGGGCGCTGCCAGGCAAAATGTACATTCTGATCTTCTTCTCCAAAACACATGATCGGAATTCAACCAAACTTGGTAGGAATCATCCTTAGGGGTAGGGGACCCAAAGTTGCTAAAATGGTACATGTGGCCCCCAGGGGGGCCCAGGGGGAAGGCCCCCAATTGTAAAAGCTATGTAAATTTCAAACATCTTCTTCTCCAGAACCAGGCATAGCTCAGACTTGGTATTGTGTATGGAGATACCTCTAAAGATGAAGAATGAATGTTCATGAAATTTCTCTGAGTGGCCCTATAGGGGCCCTGTGGGGGTAACATACTGGAAGGGGGGGGGGGGGGGGGGGGGGGGGCGCTGGTCAAAATGTACATTCTGATCTTCTTCTCAAAATGTACATTCATGATCTTCTTCTCCAAACACAAACTTGGTAGGAATCATCCTACGGGATAGGGGATCCAAAGTTGGTAAAATGGTACATGTGGCCCCCAGGGGGGCCCAAGGGGAAGGCCCCCAATTGTAAAAGCTATGTAAATTTCAAACATCTTCTCCAGAACCAGGCATAGCTCAGACTTGGTGTTGTGTATGGAGATACCTCTATAGATAAAGAATGAATTTTGTTCATGAAATTTCTCTGAGTGGCCCTTTAGGGGCCACTCTGTGGGGGTAACATACTGGAGGGGGGCGCTGCCAGGCAAAATGTACATTCTGATCTTCTTCTCCAAAACACATGATCGGAATTCAACCAAACTTGGTAGGATCATCTTTAGGGGTAGGAGATTCAAATAATACATGACATTGTAGACTATGGGGTGGGGGGGGGGGGGAGAATTATGTTAATTTCTAACATCATCTCATGTACATCCTCCTAGTTGTTTCAATTTCTAACATATCTCCTGGTGGTGCTAGAGAGAACATGCACCAGATGTGAATTGATCCACCTCAGGTGAGCGTCGTGCCCCCTGGGGCTCTTGTATTTCTTAAGTTCTAGGGTTTGTGCCTGAGCCCTTAATTACTGTGCTAAAAAACAAGAACATCATCATGATCATCATACAGATAATGGAGTCATACAAAACATAAATATGACCTGATTTTACAACTATCTGGATGCATGTACATGTACATGTATGTGATTACACTGATCTGTTTTTTAAAATTCAGGCTAAAAATTTTACAGAGCTATTGTTAACGTAAAATTGGCCTAATTCATACGGGGATCGATCTACAATGTATAGTGCACACAAGCAAACAACATCTTCAAAATATATTCTTTTTAGTTTTGGGGAAGTCCCTTGGTTGCAACATATCATTTTGACATGCATCCAAGTTTATGTAACATAATTTCTATGCAGAAAACCTGGAACATTGCACAGTACTTGATGAATAATAATTTTCCCTATTTGGGTATTAATAAAATAACTTCGAATTTCCCACATGAAAATATAATTGCTTCCAGCTTCGTGACTACCGCTAAGTAGATCAGTGCTTGAGAAATAGAGAGTTAATTTACCGTGGCAGTTTGAGCAATTGAGATTTCAACACGCCCATCCTGAAGGCAAAACAGTTTTGTTTTATCATGTCCATGCCGTGACAATGGAGCAGTGAAATTGAGTTGGATAAATAAAACTGCATTGTTTGAATGTAAATAGCACAGTGAGAGAAACAAATAGTAGTGAACTTTGAGTTCTCGTGGTGGCCCACCCCAATTGCTCGGTTCATTTTATTCATTTTATTCATTTCAGTTATTTCATTATTGGCTAAGTCTAATGACTTTGTTAAATTCAAAAACGTCAGTTGAGTTCAGATTTTAGTCTTTTAGAGTTACATAGATCAAGTGCTGCATGTTTGAAAGGGTAGAATAGAGTTCAAGAGAGTTAAAGGAATTTATCAATTTAATATGGTTGAACTTTGATAAAAGTTTAAAATGGCATTAAACGGGCAAAACCTGAAAAGCACCACCTTACAGTAACTGCTAAATTGAGATTATAATTTGAACATTAATAGCATTTTATTTTTGAATTTTGACTAGCAGCCGTTTGGAAAATAGGCATATTTTATATTTCAAACTATTTTTGATGTTGCACATGTGGAAAATTGCCTACAGATACATTCTAAGCATCTACAAACTAGAATGCGGCATGATGGGAAAATTAGAGGCACAGACACTTATCAAATCCTGTTGAAAGATGGCGCCATTAGGAGCTTCAATATACTACTGACACTTTAATATCATGTTATGGCTCACCCGAATCGTATTCTCAACCACATTTTGCTTACTGTTCGATTCTAATTGTTCAGTATTCTTCATTTCTTCTGGTCTTTCCTTCAGTTTCATCCGGATTTTGATATGCAGTGTGGAGACACAACTGCCTGATTTCTATGACAAATTCGCTCCAGCCAATCATATTCAAGGATTTCAGTAGCTTGTAACAATTACTGTAACTTGTTATTGATAACAAGTTTTATGAAACGGGGCCCAGGGAATACAATGTGGTAGTGAATCAGGAATCATTCTGCATAATTCATGTTGAAGGGGATCCCCTCCATCAGGGTCCCCCTCAATCATGGTCCCCCTCCCTCCCCCTTATTGATATTGATTGTGTTATCAAGAATTTTAGTCCAAAGTTTTTCACCTCTTTGAATGCTGTCACCAGGCTTATGTCACATTCTCTTGATGCTGTCCCTGTATACGCTTCATTACATCCCCAACAATCTAAACCCATGTCCTTTTCTATCAATCAAATACCATACACTGTACATGTATTTGCTTAGGATTAAACCAAATCTATTCAAGCGCTCCACTGAACTATGGATGCATGGATTGCACAAAACCACTAAACATAAACGCTTCCATCATCATATTTGTATTGCTAATATAACAGATTAAAGCATCAAAAGGTCGTGGGGACACATCTCCCCTCCCATAGTTGTTGAAATACATGTGCACAGTCATCACCGACATTGACGGTGCTCGCGAAGACGAGTTCCTTTGTGGCGTTGCGTCGGTATTGTTGAGGGGGAATTCTATTGTGCTGTATAAGAGTATGTCTAATGAGTCGTGATCCGTGGGGATTGGGCAGGGGGCATTAACATTAATGTGCTGATAATGATGGAAGCCGCTGATTCACTGAAGATCCCCTTTTACGTGCTGGGATTTCATGATCTCTCCTGTAGTCTCCCTTCAAGTGTAGAGCGATATTGGCATCTTCTCCCTCCCTGTAATCCTCTCTCTCGAGTCATGACACGTCAGAATCTTTGAGCCCTTTTTCAAAATTTTGAACAGAAAGACATTGTTCCCTGAGAATTATTTTGAGAATATTATGAGAATATTTATTTCACCATGTGTGAATGGATCTATTTTGCAATACATTTCTCACACTTTCATTTGTGAACGGAGCTATTGTGGAACGGCATAATTGAAAGTTGCCTAACTTGATACATTTTGAGATGATACTCTGCAAAGTCACGTTTTGAAGCGTGGGAGCTCTTGCAATCAATTTTTTTCATTTCCTTCGTATAGATCATCTTTAGATTGACAATTGATTAACTCGCCGCTTTGATTGAAGCGATATGTTTGTATGTGCTAATAATATGAACTCTTTGAGTGCTGCAACAGCTGTGCCAATAAGTCTTTCTTCCCACCGTATCAGAAATAGATGAGCTTTTGAAGCCTGTTATATCCGCTATTAAGAAACTTTGACAGACATTTTTTTCCAATTTAAGCAAAGCATCCCTAATTGAAAAAAAAAAATGAAATTTGATTTGCTACAGCTTGTACATGTTGGCCTACATGTTATTTATTATTAAAGGGAATGATATTTAACTGCTATTAATTTCCATGCATTAATTTAATACAGGTACAGATCATTGGGTGAGAAATGAGAATATTTTTTTTTTTACTTAAGTTGAAAAGTATAAATTTGGCATATTTATTTTTAGTGCACTGCTCAATTTCAGTGGCTTTGATCAGAATCTAGAAATATCGAATTCCCCGACCCCCCCCCCCCCCCAAAAAAAAAAAAAAAATCAGGGCTATGTCTTTATTTCTTGTCATGTGTTACATTAGACATAGTACAGAAGTCCCCTTATGGCTACAGTGTATTACCTGGAAATTGTAGAAATACATATTCATGTAAATAGAGATTATGTCAGCAGCACAAGGTAATTTACGTCATTGATATGGCCAAGGCAGTAAAGGGATTAAGAGGGATTAACAAGCATAGATTAAATCATATCCCACACATGTACGTGTTCTGTCCTTAGGGCTTATTCATGAACTTCATACTCTTTTGGGAAAGGGCTAGATATGAAGTGAATCAATACATGAGTTCAGGTAATTTGTAATTTCCCTACCCTATTTCTGAAACTGTCTTGCTCTCACTAATTACTTTTACATATAATATTTCCCTTTCGATATTCCTCTCATCTAAGTCTTTTCTCTGCTTGTCGTTTTCCTGCCTTTTGTCTATATATCAAACTACTTTTGATTTGATCAAAATTCTGTATGATTAAACAGAAAATATTCCTTGAAGCTTAAGTACTTGAATTTATAGGGGAAAAATGATTGAAAACAACGACAATGTAATGGAAGATTTATGTGTGAATGCAGATGGTAAAAATTCATTTTATTTCACCATGGCTAAACAACTTGATGGTTGACTGACATGATTTTGAACGCATGGGACTAGAACCAACATAACTTGTCTGAACCAATGTGTTGATATGTACCCTTAACTAGTTAGTTGTTTGTTGTGACATCATTGCGTGTTTAGAATAACAATCTTGACCCAGGGGGAATATTAAGATGTTGACGAAAGCCAGAGTTTGCATTCCTGATATGATTTGCCACTAAATGAATGGCATACCAGAAATCTTATCTAGCTGAAATGCACTATGATGTAACTAACGCCGGTAAATTTACTTGTGAATGAGGTTGGGATGGTGCCGATATTTTAAAGCTTGACAAAAATGGTTTGGATTGTGGTATTCCAAGTTGCTTTTCAACAGACGCTACACAAGTTTATAGATGAATTGGGAGTTCGGGATGAAAATAAAATCCTGATTTTACATTCCTACTCGACCAAGCTGTGATTGGCCAGCAGATGAATGGCATGCCAGAAATATTATCTGCACTATGTTGTAACTAGCATCAACGCTATTTGTGGAACAGGTGAGGCTCTGAGGCTGTGGAAGATAGTTTGACATCCATGGTGTTTATTGTATTCAGAATGGTTTTCTGAATACCATTTGCCCACACAAATATTGAAATTATATATTTTGGATTTTGGGACGATAGTAAAACCTTAAGTTTTCATTCTTCCGGCACCAAGATATGATTTGATATTAAATGATGGACATGCCATAAATACCAAGTTGATATTCACTTTGCTGTAACTTTGAGCAAAGCTTTTCCTGGAAGATGTGAGGTTCATCTCAGAAAGTTGGACTATGCAAGCATGTTTGTGGTCTTCAAAATTGTTTTGTCCACACAAGAGATTGCAATTCGTCTCAGTGAGATATGATTTATTGCCCATTAAAAAAATTGCATGCTCAAAATATCAGTTGAAATTCATGAGGGGTGTAATTAACATCTGGGCGGCAATCGCTTTCTGGAAGATACATGCATTTACATGTAATTTACATCAAAGCTGCTTTCCCCGAAGAGAAAACCACAGTACTATGGGATGGGGCTGTGTTTTTGACCATAGTGATGTGTCGTGGTGTTTGAATGATTCATTGTTTCCATATTTATCTGGTTTTGGTGAAACGAGTAATCAGTGTTGATAATAACCTGGAAAACTTTCCTTGCATGTCATTACTGCGTTGTGCTTTATACTACCGCAAGGTTGCTGGGTGTCAAGTCTAATTTCTTTGTCTGCTGTAGCTCGAGAAAGAGTTGTGCACTTTGACTGGTCTTTCAAAGTAATAAAGTGTCTGCTTGGAGCCAAAAGGGTGCTAACATTTATTCTTCTACACGGAATAAATGCCCTTCTTGCGCTCAAGAGATGAAAGGATTTCCGTGATGCCATCACAACTGTAATAAAATAAATGGTTATGTTTACTGTTGTAATAGAGTTTGCTGATAGAATTACAGGAACGAAATAAGATTGGAATAGGGAATTGAATTTGAAAGTGCAGATTGCAGTACATTACATGCAGTGGTTCACTTTCCTGTAGTTAAAGAGAAGGTTGAGTTCTGGGAAAGGTGAAAAATAATTTGTGAGCTATCTCGTTCCTTTTTATATGTCAGTTTGGAAGAACATCATAGTAGAAATGCCCCCTGATAAGGATTGCCCTTCAAATGCCCTCATATTCAAAGTATGACGAAAACTAGCTGAAGTGTTCCGGGCGAACATTCATGCCACATGTGTGTGTAGTCCCATATACCCATTTCTGTGTGCGGTGCACTTGCTTTCTAGCAAGATTAGGTCAATTTCTTACCATTTTGATTATTCCAAAACCCCACAGTATACACCCATTCTTATGTTGACATGATCAACTTTTCCCAATTGCTTTGGGAGAGTGTATTTTCACAATGTTATCACATGACCAGAACTCAACTTTATCTTTTAAGTTGAAGTATGGCTACAAGAAATTCTTGGTCCACGGCCAGGCATTCCTGGGTCTGTTCCATACGCCACATAGCATTCCCGCACAGGGGCATAGGGGGCAGGGGCTATGTGCTCCAGAATCAGAGTAATGGAAAGGGGGTGAGAGAATGGGTGGGGGAAGGGAGTGTAGTTTGGGGAAGGGGGAGGGATTGAGGTAGAGGGATTGAGGTAGGGGGGGGGGGGGGTTTAGGGGGAGGTGGAATGGAATTATGGGAAGGGGAGAGGGAATCAAGGTAATCTGAATGAGAGGTTGATGGAGGAGGGGGGAGGGGATGGATGAGTGGTCATAGAGCAACACGGAATGCATTGGAGGGGAGAGAGAGAGAGAGTGCGAGAGAGAGCTCGTAAGTTGATGCATTGAATGATATTTACATAATAATAATAATACCTGGCATTTATAAAGCGCCTTTCCCAAGTACTGGCTCGAAGCGCTGTAGATATATATTATTACCCCGGTCATTGGATTCTGGCACGCCCGCACACAGTGTATACATACATGTGTGCCTTTTTTTTCCTTTTTTTTAGACTAATGACTGGAACCTATATGTTTTATCTACAATAAACAGAATACAAGATAATGGAATTTGGAACATGAACCAGCCTTTGGACATGTCATTAAGATATGTATGTGTGTTTGTTCATTTGTTCTCTTTTTTTTTTTTGGGGGGGGGGGTGCGGTGCGTTGGATGCAACAGGGTATATGTTACTGTGAGCAGTGGTACAAAAGAGATTGGATATATGTAATGCTCATGCTTCCATAAATGAGAGGAAATTGAGAAAGACTTGCTCTCTTTCTAACCTTTTTACGCTCACACTACATTGTTTACAATCGAGTGTCAACATGTATTCCTTCCTATTGTTTGAGAGAGACATTAGATGATGATTAATGTCTGTATTGTTTGTCCCCACCGAATGTAGTCCTGCCATAAAACAGAGCAAAGTCCAAGTACTATCGATTCAGCTGGGGAGAGTTGGAAGGCAACAAGAGAATGCTTTTTCTGTACTGGTTGAATGTGCATCATGGTAAAACAGTGATATCCCTGCCTTCGTCTTTTTTTCCCTTTGTACTTTTCCCTGTCTCTCTTTCTCTTTTTCTCTCTTTCTCTTTTTCTCTCTTTCTCTTTTTCTCTCTTTCTCTTTTTCTCTCTTTCTCTTTTTCTTTCTCTCTTTCTTTCTCTCTTTCTTTCTCTCTCTCTTTTTCTTTCTCTCTTTTTCTTTCTCTCTTTCTCTTTTTCTTTCTCTCTTTCTCTTTTTCTTTCTCTCTTTCTCTTTCTCTTTCTTTCTTTCTCTTTTTCTTTCTCTTTCTCTCCCATGCTCTGTCCTAAAAATTTTCTCTCATTTCCACTCTTTCATTATCTCCTTTTCTCTCTACCCTCTCTTCTACTTGAACTCTTTTATTCTCCTTTTCTCTTTCCATTCTTCATCTCATTTTATGTACTCTCTCTCTATGTTCTCTTCTCTATTGTCTTTTTCTCCCTCATCTCATTCCTTTCTCCCATTTATATCTTTTGTCTCCTTGTTTTCTTTGCATTTTATCTCTTTGCTTTTCTCTCTTTGTAACAGAAAAAAGGAGGGATGGGGTAAGGAGGGGGCTTGGGCCCCTCATGTGGTATACCAGGGAACTGTAATGTACATGTACATCTCTGCTATGCAATACTTATCTTTGAAATCATTAAAATTTATTTATAGCAAGGAGGACACTTGGACATTCTTGGAGGAAGGCATTTATGATTTATTGCTTATAGATACCGTGTCCAGTCCCCCATCTAATGATTGAGTAGGCATGAGGGTGCGCTTTTTGAGCAATTAAAATCTAGTGACGTGAATGTAATCCTTTATTTTTTTTACTATTAACCAAAAGTTGGGCCTCTACACATTCAGGTCTGTACTAACCTACATGTACAAATGTAGGTGTATATATCTGATTCTATAAATAAAGGGCAATATCACACACAATACTAATTTTTAAGCTTAATAATACCAGGATAAATCAAGGATGACGGGGATTGGGGGGGGGGGGGGGGGGGGGTGTGGGAGGGAAGAGAAAGAGGGAGGGAGATCTCAGGGAATGGGGGGGGGGGGGGGTGCAAAGATAAGTGAAATAGAAAGTATGGAATTAGAGAGGAGATGAAAGAAAGAATAACTAGGGACACAGAAACAAAGAGATTGAGTTGGAGAGCTTAAAGTTGATGGAAAGAACGAGCACGGAAGTTGGAGGAGAAAGTATGGGAGGGGACAGGTGTGAAAAAAGAAAGTACCTGCCTCACTCTACATGTAACCTCACTACCGCTCAAAACATTCCATAGTCAAGTCATCTCATAGCATTCTCTGTGAGGTGCAGACCGATAAAGCGATACCTGCATATCGTCTGTTTGGAGCCAAAAGGGCGTTAACTCATGTACTTAACAGAGTTAACGCCCTTCTGGCTCCAAACGGATGGTACATGTATATCCGCTCTTGTGAAAAGGCTCAGAGACACAGATGTACATGTACATTAGGTCCCCGATTATCTTCTGTTTGACCATGACAAGGTGACCGATGATAGTAGGAATTTGGTGTCCCAGCTAGGTGATGTCATTCCATGGTCCCATTAATAGTGAGGTGTCCTGGAATAGAGATATAGCCTAAAGGACTGGTCACATTTGTCCGATAACGATAACTATAAACGAGATTTTCAATTAAAAGCGCACCCTACTATATGGTGTATGTGTGTGAGTATGCTAATGTCTGTTAATATTAGGGCAGCTCTAGGGTGTACCTTTAATGAAAAACCTCGTTATCGTTATCGGACAGATGTAACTAGCCCTTTGGGTGTGTCGTTGGCGAGGATTAAAGGGATTCTTCCAACAACCGTCAACAGTTTGTAAGGTGACCAGACATTTGTTCTGGCAGCAATTCCTCCGGACTTTGTTTTGTTATAGATATAGGTTAAGGTTAGGGTTTTGAATCCAGGACCTTCGTGCTCTGAGACCACTACTCTAAGACCACTACTCTACCACAGAGCCATCTTTCCTCCTTTAAAATTCTCATGTGAAAGGGCTGAGAGATAGATGTAGGTCCCTGACTATCTTCCTTTTGACCATGACAACGTGACCGATAGTGTCTGGAATTTGGTGCCCCGCTAGGTGATGTCATTCCAGCGGTGACATCAGTTAGGTGTCCTGGAATAGAGATAAAGTCATGTAAGTGTGTGATTATGGAGGATTAAAGGGGGTCTACCAACAATTGTCAATAGGCCGAGGGACTCGAGCACAGAACTTTGAAGATCAGTTGTAGTTGCATTCAAACTTATAATGGCATGATCTGATATCTGGGCCCTGTTTCATAACACTTGTTACCAATAACAACTGCCCAGTTTCCATGACAAATTTGCCCCCAGCCAATCAGATTCAAGGGTTTCAGTAGCTTATAACAATCATTGTAACTTGTTATTGATGACAAGTTTCATGAAACGGGGCCCTGATCCCGGCAACATTTGCCCAGCTTTATTTTGTGAAAGATATATTGTTGGGGTTAGGGTTACAATTGGGTTTGGGGATAAGTTTAGGGTTAGGTTTGGGGTTAGGATTAGGATCATGGTTAGGGTTAGGGTTGGGAAGAATATTTTGGAATCTCTGTAGTGCACTTCCAGCTGAACATCAGGGTGGTCTTTACCATAGGGAGCATGAATCATTTCAATTTAGTTCCTTTTCCCTTTCAGATATTCTTGTGAGGTTGCTGTTATCCCATTGCAAAACTTCCAATCTCATTAGACAATTTGACTCCTCCATTCGACGCATAAAATGTTCTGTTTTCGTTTCCAATTCCAAAGTGCCATCAGGGGAGACATCATGTACAGTCACACAGGAAGAGAGAGAGTGTAGTATCGAATCATGACTAAATATGGTAATTACCGGAATGTAATACAATGCTGATCATGCTTTTTCCTCTTGTTGTTTTTTTCTCTCTTTCCGATTCCTGTTATGACTGACGCAGGGCTCCGGAAATCATTCTGGGACTACCGTTTTGCGAAGCCATCGATATGTGGTCCCTTGGATGTGTGGTGGCAGAGCTTTTCCTGGGGTGGCCGCTCTATCCGGGAGCCTCGGAGTACGATCAGGTAAGCCTGTTGAATCTGTTTTTCCTGTTCAAATTGGCAACGTTAATCGATTTGTTTCCATTGGATTCTCCCAACAAAATATTTTGTATCAAATTTAAACCTTGTGGAAATGTCGTAATGCTGCACAATTTTTGCCCCTTTGCATGGGAAAAATAGAGTTTTTGCATTTTACTAATTGTTGCCAATTTGAACATTGTATTGCCGTTATTTTAATTTCATGACATTGATGCACAATATGTATTTTTGTTCATTTCAGTAGTATATGCCTACAGTGTTTGGTGACCATAATATTAATGTGAAAGATCATATTAAGTGGTGTATGTTACACGGATGCTCATTGCACTGAAGTATGTTATATTAATGTACATTATGTTATTACACATTACATGGATGTACATTAAAGATAAAGTTGAGTTCTGGTCATGCGATTACATTGTGAAAGAAACTGCCTGGAAGCAACTAGGAGAGGTTGATCATGTCTACACAAGAATTGGTGTATACTGTGAAGTTTTGGAATCATCAAAATGATCAGAAATTGACCCAATCTCGCTGAAAAATACATGTACTGCACACAGAAAAGGGTATATGGGACTGCACACACATGTTACAGGAATGTTCGGCCTGAACACTTCAGCTATTTCTTGTCATATTTTGAATGTGAGGGCATTTGAAGAGCAGTCCTTTCAGAAGACATTTCTACTATGATGTTCTTCCAAACTGACATAAAAGGAATGAGAGAGCTCACAAATTATTTTTCACCTTTCCCAGAACTCAACCTTCCCTTTAACATCAGATGTGGGATACCTGACAATGTGCATTGTTGGTTTTATGACATACCATCACTTTTTCAGTCCCGTCATTGTGCTTGCAAATATAGGCACACAGATAGGAGGTAACAAAATGATGTATGAAACAACAAATTTGCTCTCAGCCAATGAGATACAAGTATTTCAGTAGCTTATAGCTGTTATTGTAATTTGTCATAGATAGCAAGTTTTGTGAAAAGGGGCCCTGATTTGGGATACCTGACAATGTGCATTGCTGGTTTTATGACATACATGTACCATCACTTTTTCAGTCCAGTCATTGTGTTTACAAATAGACACACAGATAGGAGGTAACAAAATGATGCATGAAACAACAAATTTGCTCTCAGCCAATCAGATACAAGTATTTCAGTAGCTTATAACTGTTATTATTACTTGTCATAGATAGCAAGTTTTGTGAAAA
The DNA here is from genome assembly GCA_025617745.1 of Heliocidaris erythrogramma. Lineage (NCBI taxonomy): Eukaryota > Metazoa > Echinodermata > Echinoidea > Camarodonta > Echinometridae > Heliocidaris > Heliocidaris erythrogramma. Next base: position 35,582,650 of record CM046864.1, on the reverse strand, counting down.
GGGGACCCTGATTTGGGATACCTGACAATGTGCATTGCTGGTTTTATGACATACCATCACTTTTTCAGTCCCCTCATTGTGTTTACAAATAGACACACAAATTGGCCAAACACGGACCCCAAAACTTGCATGTTACCCATACCAGTAACTCTGGCTCCGAAAGGAAGTCTTTAATGACTTTCACGGAATAGCTAGGGAACGGAGCCCCCCCACCTGGATTTGCGTTGTAATGTAATAAGGTAATCTGATCCTTGTCGTGAGACATGGAAGCATAGGCGCCCGGTACCCCAGAAATACAAACAACTCAGGAAATAACAGCCATAGGGCTATGCGGAAAATGTAATCATGTAATCATGTCATATCAATCACAGAGTATATATGTATGTACACGAATACGCACCTCGCATAGGAGCTGAACTGTATTTGCTCTTGTAGCAAGGCTTCCAAGTTTGACAAATATTGCAGTGAAAGGTACACCACTGTCACGTTATATAAGGAGTCACGATTGATCGGAATTGAGTGCGGCTTTACTATACATTGATATCAATTGCAACTCTGTACGTAAATGTGATTTTCAATTTTCCGCTGATCAGAGGAATCACATTTGATTTGAATCGATCTGGAATCTTTATAAGGCTGTGCCTAGGAATTCTCAACATTATCTTAACTAGGGTCCAAAGGCAAATAATTCTCGATGATTCGCAATGCCATTTATGACCCCCCCCCCCCCCCCCCGGGTTCTTTAAAATTTTGCCGCAATGTCTGGACCCCTCCAGATAAATACATTTGATGATGAGTACTGTAGTCTAGGAAAGTGGTTGGATTTCTTCACGACACTTTTGTATTTGTAGCATCGGATAGGCCTGACTTTCATTTTATTAATTCCATTAATTTGGATGGAAATTGACAATTTTGATCCAATTTTGATTATTCAAATCCCTGTAGATTGGAGGCTAATTATACTCCAAATACTGAAAAAGAGCCCACTTGAAAATGCTTTCTGTTGATGAGTTTATTATATCACTGCGGAACACGAGGGCCAAGTCTAGTTTAATTTAGAAGTTCTTACCCCTTGATCTTGTACCTTATCTGTTGTTTGTGTTAACAGAAGAGGAAGAATGACATTTTAAAGTTTGATCCAAAAATAATTTCCAGTATAGGATCCTCTTCCATTATTTTAAGCGCTGACCTCAGTTTATTGTGGTTCATGGGAAAGATTGTCTCCACAGGCATTAGGGGCTCACATGGCACCAATATTATATGGATGAGACGTGAAAACGATGGAATGGGACTATGATTTGCAAGCAGGAACTTCAAATGTTGCCTCGGGGGTTGCAAGGGGGGAAGGGGCCACTTATTTTTAGATTGTGTCAGATGACGTTTGGGGGAATCAAACACTGATGCAGTAGTGTGGGACTATGGTCATGAAGCCCAGTTTAGCTAAGATTAATATAGTTCAGAAGGGATGTAGGGTTCTATTTAGGTTACAGCGTGTACTTGTGTAGGGATGAAGAGATTCCTGTGCAGTATTACTCAAACCGTACATTTATTTATGTCGTGAGGTTCAATACGATGTGAAATGCGAGGGATTGCAGTTTATTTTGGGGTGTAGTAAATGTAGGCTTTATCCACATGTTTAAATTAGAACAACATTTCTTACCAATTTCTTCGGTAGTATAATTAGGAGTGGTTAATTAAGATAGTGAAAGCCCACACCAATCTAACTGTGTGGGACTACGGCAGTCTATGTTGTCCAATAATAGCACATTACACTTACGTTTCGGGGGAGGATGGTTTAGGGTTACAGCTGGTTCATAGGAAATGGGTTTTATTGCACGATGGTCGGTTTAAAAACAGTATCACCAGCGTGAATGTGTGGGACTACTGTGTTGCTACGAAAGCTAAGAATAACACAGTACACAAGGGGTAAAAGAGGATGTGGGAAGTTTATTTATATACTTGAAGAGAAAGATGTAGAAATTGATATCTTACTCTATAACGTATGCTGCCCGAGTGGCCGATATTTGTCACTACACGGCCTTTCATTAGAATGACAAAACGGTGTCTGATCGGGAAAAGGGAAGACATAATTATAGAATCACCGAGGAGTTTGTAATTTGATGACCTTTTAGAGTTGACGTTTTGGCAATGGTCATTTTCTAGTTGATAACACAAAAGGTCATTTGAGGTTCAGCCCTCATTGAATTTGCAGTCGAGTCTGCTAAAAACCAGTTTGGACCAATTGGGAATGCTTGATGAATAAGAATTAAAATCTCTGCTGTCTATTGAAAGATACTATGCAACATTATAATAAGTCTTCTCATGTTGTTTAAAAGGAAAGTCTATCCTCATATTTGATGATAATTTTCATTCCAAAAGATTTATTTAAAAAAAAGAAAAAATTAACAAATAAATGAACAAAAAATAGACCATCCTCTTGTGTAATGCCCAGTGTACAATATAGTTTAAACTCTTGTGTGTGTCTTTTTATTATGGTTATTATGGTTTGTTTCATTTTGTGTCATTCACTAGACCGCTTCGGTAATGTATGCAAATTTTATGCATACCTTTTAAACAAGAGGCTTGCCGGACATAGCAACAAATAATGTATGCAAACTGGATTCCAAGCATTGAGGCTCATTTATAAAATGCAGGTTCATGGAATAGCTCGTCACTAGGTGCTCAGAGAATATATGTGCATAAATTTGTATACATTACAGAAGCGGTCTATTTGAAATCTATTTTTCGGGGCTTTCATTGTAATGTTTAACAGTATTTTTATGTATGCATGGTCAAATTCATTTCATGAAGATTATAATTCACCACTGCAGTTTCAAAAACGGCATTCATGTTCAGATTTTCAGGACATGTTGAATGATTGACTGTCTGCGATTGGTGTTGATTTAACAGTGCTATAATTAACATTTCCTTTCTTGTTTTATCATCCTTAGATCCGTTATATCTCCCAGACGCAAGGCTTGCCTGCCGAACATCTGCTGAGCGCCGCTACCAAGACCACACGCTTCTTCAAGAGGGATATCGAGTCAAACTTTCCTCTATGGAGATTAAAGGTAATGAACAGGAAAAGAAAACTGAATGAAATTAAAAAGGAAGATAGAACAAAAAATAGTTGGCTTTTCTACACTGTATGATTGCATTTCATAACCCAACCTCTTTGTGCATTAGATACTAGTACACAGGCCTATGGTGGGCTCTTCTGGATTTTTGCTTGGGGATCTGGAGCAAAACATTACGGGTCCAAGTGCACTTGGTCCCTTTTGACGATATTACATTTTGGGAGTCTGGAGTGAGGGTTACAAGTTGTACCATACCCCTGTGGAGTGCATGGACTCTGCATTGTAAATGTACATGTTGGTTGGCAGCCAAATTCATATATTGCTCAACACCTTCAAGAAATTTCTTTGTATGTGTTGTACCAAGTATTCCTTCACTAAACTTGGGCAAAGAGAGGCAACTGCTTCTGAAATGCCATGTCTTACGTGATTAAGCGTTGGGTTGGGATTTGAATCCCCGATCTTGTGATGAATTCCCAAAGAGTATGAACCATTACACCACAGCGCTGCCACAATGACAAGTTCCTGCTGTAAGTTTGGTTTCCGAGAAATACACTGTAAAGTAGTTCATCAGACAATTTGCAGAACAATCGAGTTCAATCTGATATAATGATATTGAAAAGCGAGAATTCATATTCCCAGTGTGTAAATAAGCATCCCAATCTTTGGAAACTGAGTAGCAAATTTAGAAGAGAAATGACTAAATTATTCATACGTAAATCGAGCGTGACCGATAAGTGCTACGTCAGGGGAAGCAACGGTGATAAAATCAATTGCTGTGCGTAAATCTGTATTGTTCTTAATACAACACTGTAAAAGGTAATGGCAAGGCTGGCCATGTACCAACCCACACACACACACACTATCTCCCACTCACCCCTCCCACGTAACACATAGTAGTCTAGTCTTTGTCTCCAGGCCGCTAGTTGAATCTGAAGTGTTAATCTGATTTTATCTGCAGACCTTTATATATAACAATATAATTTCAATTTAGTTCTGTTTCAAAAAAGAAGTCAAGTGGAGGACAACAATAAAAGAATGTACTAGAGTTATAATGAAACAGTAATGAAAATGTCTGCATGGACATCAAAGTTATTAAGCCATCGCAAGGAATTATATAAACTTATGTTAATTGTGTTGAGTGCTCAAGCAAACTTTGAATCATTATTTTTAATTAAATATCATAATTGATAGGATTGAAGTAAGTTGAATATATCATAAAGAAAGTACGCATGGAATTGGTATGGATGTACCCCCTACGCTCGATGGAAAGAGAGGGGCTATATGTGAGATTGTTACTTTGCTTCGACGGGAGCCCGGATAGCTCAGTTGGTAGAGCACTGGTCATGTAATCCAGGGTCCCGGGTTCGAATCTCGGTCGGGGCATTGTAATTTTCTCACATTTACTTTCTTTATGATATATTCAATCATTATTTTCTACGACGGATTGCTAATTTGCACCGAGAGATGGAAATGTGGATATGTCATTCTACTTTCACTTTATTTCTAGTCATTAGAGAACATACACCTCTATTTTTAAGTAAATTTCAATTCTGAATTCCCTCCATCTGCTGTCTACTTCATGAGATCCATAATGATTCAGACTGTATTTTGAGTTCCCCATGGCAGGTCATTAAAATAATTGCACAAAAGACAAATTTAACAAAAAATGTACAAGGGACAAAATGCAGAGGTCAGATTGCCCACTCAATAATTTTCCCCATGCACAGTTCCTTGATTACATAATAAGGACAGGATTACCTTGTCTGTCTAATCTAAATTTACCACAATCAGTATTTATATTCCACAAATTATCCTTGACCTTCTGTCATCTACTTAAAGATTTCATAGTCTCAAATCTTAACCATTGTATTTGAAATTTTCTTGTACATGTTACTGTATGTAACGAGATAGGAAATAAAACCTTGCTCCAAGTAAGGTTGTAGAAGGAGTTTTTAAATTTGAAACTTGTCAGTAATAGTAGCAGTTCTTATTGTTCACACTTTTATTTGTAGTGAGATTGAAGTTCAGTTTGGGGGTGTGATGGCACAGACTAATAGGTCTGATGGCATAGACTAATGTGTCTGCACCTGTTGTTACTATGCTATACCCATGTTAGTACTAGATGGCAAGGACCCCATTTAAAAACTAGCTGCTAATTAACATAGCCCAAGTGCATCTCCGTTAGCATTCTACACAGAGTTATGCTATGTGTCATGGGACCTGTTCATACTTAAAAGATATAGCATTCAGACGAAAACCAATGAAGTGTTAATTGAGTGTTGTCTGCTCATGTCATGGAGAAATATCTGTCAAACAGAGGTTCAAAATGTGAACGGGCTCTCACATTCACACACATTTACAGTACCCTCTCCCCTTATATGTGTAGCATTTTACACACAGAGTTATGCCATGTGTCATGGGACCTGTTCATACTACTAGAAACAAATGCATTAAGATTTAGGAAAGACCTACAGGTTGAACGTGAGACACTGTTTACTCATGTTGTGGGGAAATATCTTTCAAGCGGAGTTTCAAAATGTGAATGGGCTCTCACATTCACACACATGCACAATACCCTCCCTCCCTCCCTCCCACCCTCCCTCCCTCCCACCCTCCCTCCCTCCCTCCCTCCCTCCCTCCCTCCCTCCCTCCCTCCCTCCCTCCCTCCCTCCCTCCCTCTCTAGTGGTGTCACGTATCAGTCCCAGGCATATGATATCTACGTTGTTTTCTTCGACTGACATGATATGTACACATGATTCATATCGCATGCAAATGTCAATGACATGACACATGACCAATGTTTGCTCACGTCGTGACGGTGTTCGTCGATAGCGGGGGATGCCAAAATGTCAGCATGGTTGAACTGCGGAAGGGAACACTGCCTCTGTTATAATGCATTCCTGTTAGGGGGGTTCACTGTAGGAGGCCACCAAGGTGTGGAGAGTTTTTTTTTTTGGGGGGGGGGGGTGGTAGGGCAGATGCCAGATTTTTTATAAGGGGGGAGTAAAAAAGTGCTAAGGTACCCTTTTTAGTCTAATAATTTGAAAGGGGGGGGGGGGGCACAAGAACACAAAGTGGAGGGGGCCCCAAAGTGATAGACTAAGATAGATAGCACTGGCCAAGCCAGAAGCAGTTCCTTATGGAAAAGTGATTCTTCTGCAGAATATCCTAAAGCAAAAAAAACCCCAAACAAACAAACCCTAAAAAAATATGTATACTGATAAAGCTAATATGTAGCCTTTGTAGTGACCTAACACAAAAATGACACAAAAGGTTTAATCTTTCAATTCATTATTTTACTCCAAGTAAACAGAAAATAACTTAAAAAGAATATTTCAAGCATTGTTGAATGGTGAAAGCAAGCAAGTGTCAGAATGAGGACTTGTGGTTTTCATTCAAATGATATGCAAGCATCACTTCTACAAGCAATCATGATATCATGTTGCTGTACCCCTGTCCCAGAAATAAAGAAAACCAACGTACGAAGGTAAGACGGGCAAGAGCAGTAAATTGGCAACCCTGTGATAGTCGAACAATGTGAGGGCAATGTGTCTGCAGAGTTTCCATTGTGCCGTGAGTGATATCGCTGTCTAAGTGATTAAAACTCGTATCAGCTTTCCAAAGCTTGCAGTATCTGTGTTCCTTTGATAGAAAACCAAAGCATACTTAGAGTATAGGACGTAGCAACATGGTACGTGTAGAAACATGAAATGTCAGGTTGGAAATACAAATGCTCAAAATTTAAAAGGGTTTTGTGTATTTTCATTTTGTGCCTTTGGCCTTTAATATGTACAATGCAGCAGTTAATAAAAACATGTATGAAAATCTTAAGGGGATGAAAAAACACACAAATAAAGAATTGTACATATTAGACATCAAAATAACAAAGGAGAGTTGACAAAATTTGTGAGATTATGTAAGAGGAAAAGTGTGAGATATTATTGTATAGTGTTATTTCTGTAACCTCCAGAATATCTGGATCGGATATGTCCTATGAAAAATTTTCCTCAGATTTTCAGTCTTCAGATATGTAGACAAGTGTCAAAGCATTTCATCGTATTTTAAAAGTTGCTGACAGCTCCAGAGAGACTGAAATGTGGTTGAGGTTAGGCTTAGGGTTAGGATTGGGGTTAGGTTTAGGGTTAGGATTGGGGTTAGGTTTAGGATTGGGGTTATTGCTAATGGCAATTACAGGGCCCTGTTGCATGAAACTTGTTATCAACAACAAGTGAAATCCTTGCATCTGATCGGCTGAGAGCAAATTTGTCATAGAAATGTGGCAGTTGTTACTCATAACAAGTCTTATGAAACAGGGCCAAGATTAGCTGGTGGTGATCCTTGTTCAGACCTTACAAGCTAAGTACCGTAAAACCCACAAACATTTCATGTTTGCGAGTTTCTTTGATTCACGAAAGTTTCACGCCTCAAAATCATTGAATCATTGACATAACACAACATTTTTGCGAATCATTAAAGTTTCTTGCTATCGTTCACGATTCGCGAAAGTTTCATTCGCAAACGTTTCTGGTTCTACAGCACCAAGACATAACATTCTCTCACCATTCTGCCTAGTTAGAATAGAACCAGCAATCAAAGATGAATCATTTGAGTAGGAAAAGAAAAAAAAGTACCGTAGCTCCGACATTTGTCTTCATGACTTGGACAAAGGCCAGGGTGTTCAGGTAAAATTCTCCAGAACAGGAGGTATTAAACGTCTTTAAAGGTCAGATAAATTGTACAGGAGGAAGGTTTTTTGTCTATTGATCTGTCTGTTGACAATGTTGTAGTCATCCTTTCTTTCCTAAAAAAAAAAGAGAAGAGATAATATGAAAGGGTTGAATCGAATAATCATCAATTTACATGTATAAAGAAATGTCTGAATCCTTTAATATTAATATGTATTTCTTTAAAGCTTGAAATATGTTCAGTTTCACATCAGAGGCAGCTTGTTTTTATAGGACCAACATTGCACTGTGAATAGAAAGGACTTTTGGGGGAAAAGAATTCTGCTCCTTACTTTTAACAGAGGCCTTTCAGTTGAAGAAAGAGCCCTCTTTAAAAAAAAAAGTCAAATGGATGTAGTGCATGATGTATGGTCTATATATCATTATTTTTTTAAAACCCAGTTATTCAACAATCTCACAGTTGAGAAGTTCTGAATCAAACTTACCACCTTATTCGTTACGAAATGAAATGTTTTCAAAAGTACCTATTCGAAATTTATTGCGAAATAATGCTCTCCCCTACTCCAATCAATGTGAGATTTGTTGCTATTCCCTGACTCACGTTATAGTGATATGTTATCCAGGGATGTGTTTACTTTGAAGTACCTGGATTTCATGCTTTCAGCCAACTTTCTTTGCTTTTTCCATCATGCCAACTTTTAGCAACTTTGGTTTTCCATGATGCGTCTTCTGGGATGGTGGGAATGATAAACAAAAGAGAAGAGAAATTGGCAGGGTTGAGGTATTTCTTGTGGTGACAGAGTCGTGAAATTCAAGCTCTTCTCAAAATTTCTACCAAGTAGAATACTGAAGTGCTAACATAACGTAGATGAATTTTTTACAGGGGAAAGATTGCGGTGCTGATATTGTCTAGGGAATGTGCAAAATAAGAAAAGATTATTTCTACCAAGTAGAAACCTAATGCTAGCATGCTAGGGAAAATTATGTAATGCCGGTAGTGTCTGGGGGAAATGTGTGAAATAAGAAAAGATTATTCCTACGAAGTAGAAACCTAATGCTGAGGTGCTGAAAAATCATAGAAATTTACATGGAAAATTTTGTATTGCCACTAGTGTTTGGGGGAATGTGCACAAATTAGGGAGGATTATATCATATTCTCACATGTCTTTAATAGATGATAAGATTTATGAATTCACAATTCGGGTTGAAGTTAAGTCCATCTAACACCTTTATGCCCTTTATGCCCTTTATTGTGACATTCAAATAATTCTGCAAATCATTACAGTCATCATTCTTGTGCTACATCGAATAAAGATGCCATCGGTAGTGCCGGGTAATGGGAAGTGACAGTTGAACCTAGAATTCCTTTGCTTGTTTCCGTTTGACAGAACCCCGAGGAGCATGAGACGGAGACGAGTGTGAAATCCAAGGAAGCCAGGAAGTACATCTTTAACTGCCTGGATGACATCGCAGGGGTCAACCTGCCCACCGACCTGGAAGGAAGTGAATACCTGGCGGAGAAGGCCGACAGGTAACAAATACTTCCTGTGATTGACCTTAGATGTGAGGTCATGTTGTAGTGACTAACAACAAATCTTATGAAATATTTTATTCATAGCTTGTTAGTGTTTCATGGGTTATTTAGGGGGTTAGGAAGAAGGTGAGTGGGGGATTGGGGGGGGGGGGGGGGGGGGGGTTAAAGAAAAATAATTATCTTGTCAACCTGCCTACTGACCCGGAAGGAGGTGAATACCTGAGAGAAGGCTGACATGTAACCGACTCTTGCTGCACATAACCTTAGATACGAGGTCACGGTGCTGTGACAAAAAAGTTACAACAAACCATACAGAAGGTATTCTCATATCATGTGTGATGTTTCTTCGGGAAGTTTTGGGGGAATGGGACGGGGAAGAGGCGGAGGTGGGGAGGGGATTAAATGACTATCTATATGGAACTACCTGCATAAATGTCAACCTTTCTCATTGGGAATGAGATAATATCAGATGATATTACTATTGACCTTAAAAAATTTGATTCCATCTCCTGTGCTGGTATGAAAAGAGGAAGGAACAGAAATGGAAAAAACAGGAACTGTGGTACTATAGCATTACCATACACTCTCAATAGGAAATTAATGGTTTGAGAAGATGTATACATACAAGTAATGTACTGTACATATTTATATGCAGCTTTGTGGTAGCTGTCACAGTGTATGTATGCTTGTAGAGTTTGAATGGGTGTGTTCAAAACAGACTAAAATCATGGAAACATATTTCCCAAGTGTACAATTGTAATGGTTTAATTATAGTTTTTACTACATATGCTTGTTTAGATGTTATCAAAATGATCTGTATTACACAAGATCTATCTGGATAATGATGTTCAGATTGATTACGACTGCAGTGATTTTCCCCCCAATAGGATCGTAATCTACCAAGACACTTAATGTAAAAGTGAGATTTGTCAGTAATTTGGCTTAATTCTCCATGAACTCTATTTCCATCCTATTTCTAGACAATCTAGTGAAATAATCATTTATGTACATATATACATGTATTCACTTGCGTAAAAGCTGGGGTACATGTGTTTTATAAGTCACGATCCATTTATAGCAAATGATGTAACAAATTATTGTGCAATTGCACCGATATTTTGTATAATGTATGATTTGATTTGCCAATTTCAAGTTTAGGTGCTACAGAAAATTCTCAACAGGGTAGATATCTTGCTATATATCATACAGCCAAACCTGCTTTAGCGACCACCTGTATAGAAAGACCACCTGTCTATAAAGTCCACAATTTTGGTTTCCCTTGAAAAATGTTTGTCATTGAAACGTGTATTAAAGGAACCTGTACATAAAGGAACCTGTACATAAAGACCACCTGCTCATAAAGACCGCCTGCTCATAAAGACCGCTTGAGTGGTCTTTATAGGCAGGTTTCACTGTACCTGATTCTATTGCCAGTGACATTACAGGATGTTCAACCTTCATGTATATCAGTTACAGTGTCTCCTTTTAGTGATGTTATTGCATTGTTTTGATCCAGAATGCGAGCAAATTACATCTTATACATGAGCAGAAAATGCAAAAATCACTAAGAATTTTGAGTCTATTTGTTATGTAGTACATTGCATCGTTTATGAATAAGAGTGATTTAATTGTAACTAAACGTTAAGGGCTTTAAATTGGCAATGCAGTGAATAATATAGAATCACTATTTTCATGTAGAAAGTGGCAATTTTTCTGTTAAACTTTGCAATTTTCGTTCACATCGGTTCATTTAATAAATGTTTTTATTTTTTGAAACTATGCAGGAGTGGAAAATAAGAATAATTGTTGTCAATTTGAGGAGGAAAAACTGATTAATTTAGACCATGAGAAAACTCTGACCTTCTATGGGTTAAACAGATGGATGATAATGTTAACAATAATGTTGTTGTAATGCTGTCAACAGATCAGGTTTTGGTTAAAATAGTCAAGTAGCAAATTGATTCCATCATGTTTCCCGCAGAAAGGGTAAACGGTTGTACAAGTGCGGCCAGTAGATGTACTGGGGAATCTCACTATAACTTAGGACCATGAAAATTACTGTGTTATATCAGGAATCTCCTTATTGCACAATAAAAAAAATCAAAAGAACATAAAGACCTAGGACCAGCAAAATTATATCAGGAATCTTGTCATATCGGAGTTCTTTATATCGAGCATTTTTTAGTTTTGAACTTTCTTTGACTGTATAGTCCATATATATTCTAAATATTCAAATGTTTTGTTTTGACCATGTAGGAGAGAGTTTGTGGAATTGCTGAAGAAGATGCTGACCATCGATCCAGACAAGAGGATCACTCCTCTAGAGGCCCTCAACCACCCTTTCGTTAGTCTCTCGCATCTGGCCGAGTATGCCCACTGTAGGAAGTAAGTACTTGTATTCCTTATGGTTCTTCCTCCTCCTATACCGGAAGCTGAAAATTATGATAAATGAGAAAATGAGTGGAAAAAAAGAAGACAACAGAGAAAACAAGAGAGGATAAAGAACATGATGACCATTTTAAAACAACAGAAATGAAACCAATTTGATAACTGAATAAAGAAATTAAATGAAGTAAATGATAAGAGTGAATACTTTCGAAAAAATACTGTTAAAAGGACTATATACCTGAGAGAAATGAGAGGAAAACCAAACGAACAGAAGAAATGAAATGATAATGATTATTGTTGCAAAGGTCTAAAAATGAAGAGAAATGATTATGCAACTAAAGTTTCTTTGCCAGCATTGCACTAAATAAATATGATTTACCATTATGAATATTTCCAACTTTAATATTCTCCCTTGTATAGTACCAAGGCATCTGTACGAGCCATGGAGGTTTGCAAGCGAGGCACCCAGCTCTTCGAGGGCAACTTGCCCAGCGTCCCAGCAAGCTTTGGAGGGGTCATGACCCCGTCGGGGAGCGCGGGCAACCTCAACATCGCCTTCAACAACCAGCTCAATGCCGCTATACAGAACCAGGTAAGGTTTGAACAGGTGCAAAAGCTGAAGATTGGTTATTTGAATGCATTGTGAAAGGAACTGTCCTGAAGTAATTTCAAGGGCAATCTTTTTTATGTGACCTTTGACACCATGATACTCATGCTTCTCTTTAACTCTTCGAGTGCCGCTCTTCCCTTATTTGCACCAATGAGATGTAAAAGTAAGCTAGTTTGTATTAACAGTTTGCGCATGTGCAGTTAAAGGTCAATTGTACCGAGTACAAAATTGACCTTTACACACTTTCTTAACGTGCGCACCATATTGCGCACCGGTATTATTTTAGTTGTTTAACAAGTAGCGCTTCCACCAAAGCAAATTCGCGTGCGCGTATAAATTGAGGTTATTTGTACTGTGCACTAATTACGAACTGGCTTATTGATAAGATATGACGTGTACTATTTACCTTATATGGAATGATCCCTATTTTGCTGGGGAAATAAGAATAAAGTTTGAAATATTGCTACACAAAGCAGTATATATCCTGGAACTTTGCAGTATATAACTCCATATTGATATCATTTTTGGGGTTGTTAATACAAGCAAATTCTCCGCAATATTACACTAACCTGCAATGCACCTGACTTGTGCTAGCAGCTCAGCACCTGTTTAATAGATTCTAATGGCAAGGGGCATTTCGTTTTCTACTAATAAATAAATGATTGCGAGTCAGCCATCGTAAAACGTCTCTCCATGTCCCTACACTTCAATCATGCCGCCCACCCTTTTCTCCGTTCCAACCAAATTGCAAAGTGAGTGACCGACCTGTTGTGCTCCTATCATCAATATATTGTTGGCTGAGGGGAAGAAGGGCGTTCACGCTGTGTAAAATGATAGGAGTTAATACCCTTCCAGCTTTCAGGAGACGCGTTGCATGACATGTGCGCAAGAAGGGCTTTGAGTCTGAGTAACATAATAGAGCTAACTTGGACAGTATGCATGACATCTTCACACTGAAAGGCCTTAACTCCATCTAAAATGAAAGGACCTAATGCCCTTCTGGCTCTCAGCCGATGATATGCGTGACATGTGTGCACTGACATTTTGATTGTCCATACGCTCGCCCGCATCTGCGTGGATGCTCCCGTAACCATGGAGAAACATTAGTTATTAATGGCTGGTTTGAATGAAGCCTGAAGGCTGACATGTTGATTAGTCCATACACCCACACTTAATCAATGAAGTGGCAAGCATAAAAACAAGAAATAGAATGAAGCATTGAGAGTTAATAATCTGTTTAGTTTAATTGCCAGATCTGCTTGCACTAGCGATGAGAAACTACACTTCAATTTGATGCAACCAAAATTTCCCAAGCACACCCACATTTCAAGCTACATGTATGAGAGATGATATATCCGTTGATCGTCAATTCTAAGTGTTCTATCAATGAAAAAATACAATTAACCATAATGGTTGGTATTCAACCATGGAGAAACAATAGCTCTTAATGGATGGATGAATGAATGGATGGTTTGAAGTATGAACGCTGACATGTTGGTAAGCCTGTATGCCCACATCTTAGCAATGAAGTGGCGAGCACAAAAACAATATAATAAAAGCCTTTTTGATCTTAACTGAAGATGTTCAATTTTCTACATTTGCTCTCATCCTTTGGGTGAGTGACTCAAACATGTGACCGTCAACCTCAAAAACCACCACCAATAAGTCACATGAAAAACTTATTCTGGAGAAAACAAATGGAAGCACATGATGATTTTGTTTTCAAATCATCTAGGCCTCTACTTCAAGGAAAATTCTAGAACATTCGGAGCTCTTTTCACTGAACTCGTTTGTGTTATTCAGTGAAATACAGAATTTAACAAAAGTTCAATTTATAGCTCTTGTTTTTCAAGACGTGTTAACGTCATTGCATTGACTTATTTATATATGTTGCCATAGGGACAGACATACATGTAGTTGATTGTTTTCCCACCCATAGACAATTTGCCACTCTGAGTCAAAACAAAAATGTTAGCCATAAACTCACCTCTCATGTTTGACATTTGTGCCACCGCGAGGCCTCCGATGCCCCCCCCCCCCCTTCCCAGTAAGAGAGGAGCTTGAAATAGCCCATATGGGTGTCAATCATAACTGGAGTAAGAGATTTGTCAGTGTTATTTATAGAGCATTAGGGGCTCACTACAATGAAAGACAAAACTAATCTTCTAGACTAAATATATCTCTGACCCTCTTTGACCATTGTTCGTGGCTTTGAAATTAACATTCGTTTCTGAGAGGGAGTCATGCTAGAAATGACTAATAAACCACAGATACATCGAAAATCGTCCATATAGAGTCTGAAAAGAAAGCATTGGAAATAATTTTTATAGACAAATCACAATATTAAATCATATTATATTTTCATGGAGCAATTTTCCTGAAGGATACAATGAGCTGAATATTATTACTTTGGCTTTAGCCCAGCTCCCATTATGACATGCGAGGAGGCATGCAATGATAATTTTTCCCACCAGGTATATTTACCTCACCTGGATAGAGTGTGGCAGATGCAGATTAATGTCTTGCTAAAGGATAGGGGTCCAAGCACCATACCTTGTGATCTACATCCCTGACAAGACCACAATAACTATCGGGAACTTCTCTATTTTGCTTATAAGGAATACCTTGATATTTTGCACCTCAAAAATGTCTAGATAATTTCCTCTTTCATTCAGTTCCCCCTTTAACTGCATGTACCTTTTAGTATTATTAAGAATGGTTGATTCAGGACTAGAAGGCTGTTAAATCATATTTAATTCAGTGTCACAGCTAATTCTGAACGTTTGTTGCTTTCTTCTTTTCTGTGCACACTCACAAACGTTGAGTATCTCTTTCTGATACCGGTATTACAGTGGTTTTTAAAGCGAATCAGTCTATATGTACCTTTTGATAATGTTTGAAATGTAATTCTTTACATTTTATTTCCTCTTAGGCACACTCACAGACGCTGGGTACCTCGATCCGCTCCCAGGCGCCCGAGTTTCCGTTCCTCCAGTACCACCTGCAGTCCGGTCCCTACATCCCCTACCAGCCCCCTCAGATAGCACAGAGGGTGTCTCAGAACACCAACCAGCAACAACCCGCAACCACACAGTACCCCAGACCAGACCCATTCCAACAGGTAATATTTCATGAAGTATCGTCAAACCTGCTTAGTGACCACCTGTATAGAAAGACTACCTGTCTATGAAGACTAGTCCCCTACATCTCCTACCAACCCCCTCAGATAGCGCAGAGGGTGTCGCTGAACACCAATCAGCAATCAGCAACCAACCAGTAACCCATTCCAACTGGTAATATTAGATAGTCATATCTGCATATGGGAAAAAATGGGGAAAAATAAGGCCCGGATGCCATTCCATATACAGGATGCCATGAAGGTAAATTTGCTTCAGACGTGATCTCTGTGTAGAGGTGGTTATTAATGACTGGATGGGAGAGACGGGTCAAGGAAATCAGAGAAAACATTCTCTATACATGTTACAACTAAGATAAGCTTGGCTGGGAAAGACCTTTATGAGAAACTACAAGTTTCAATATTTATTTCTTGGCTAAATATTGC
This sequence comes from Heliocidaris erythrogramma, assembly GCA_025617745.1. Lineage (NCBI taxonomy): Eukaryota > Metazoa > Echinodermata > Echinoidea > Camarodonta > Echinometridae > Heliocidaris > Heliocidaris erythrogramma. The sequence goes on along the minus strand of CM046864.1, from coordinate 35,566,793 downwards.
CATTGAAATTTATTTCTGTAGTTCACTTCCTGTCTGGAAACTGTATTCATTGCTCAGTTAATCCTATTGTCAATTGTATGAAATGTATGTTGATCCTGTTGCGTAAGAGAATTAATAATTTGTCGAATTCTGATTGTTCCTAGCCCTTACAGGTGTACCCTGTCCGAGTTGATAACCATGTAGCGATGGTCAGTCAGGCCCCACAACCGCAGAGTTTACAGATTCAGCCGCAGCTATTCACACAGGTCAGTGACTCACTTGCGTCTGTCTGTTTGTATGTTTGTGTCTGTCTCTTTCAGTCTGTATGACTGTTTGTCTGCGTATCTGTGCATGTGTGTGTATGCTTATTTGGTTGTCTGACTCCGTTTGTCTATCTGTCTTGCTCGCTCTCTCTCTCTATCTCTCTCTCTCTCTCTCTCTCTCTCTCTCTCTATCTCTCTCTGTCTCTGTTTCTCTTTGCTTGTCTTTTGTCTGTCTGTCTGTCTTGCTCTGTCCATTTGACTGCATATGCATGTGCTCTCCTGTCAATCATTATGTAGTGTCATAATATTGTCTCCCTGTTTTTTTATGCCTCCGCCCACCGAAGGTGGGTGCCGGAGGCATTATGTTTTCGGGTTGTCCGTCCGTCCGTGCGTCCGTCCGTGCGTCCGTCCGTGCGTCCGTCCGTCCCACTTCTCGTTACCGCGATATCTGAAGAATCATTTGAGGTAGGAACCTCAAACTTGGTACTAGTATGTATCCCCATACGAAGATGAACTGATTAGATTTTGGGGTAAGTAGGTCAAAGGTCAGAGGTCACAGAGGTCAATTTACATGAAATTACATAAGAATTCTTGGTTTTTAGCACCGTTACCACGATATCTCAAGAACTATCTGAGGTGAGAACTTCAAACTTGGTACCAGTATGTATCCCCATAGAAAGATGAACTGATTAGATTTTGGGGTAAGTAGGTCAAAGGTCAGAGGTCACAGAGGTCAATTTACATGAAATAACATAAGAATTCTTGGTTTTTAGCACCGTTACCACGATATCTCAAGAACTATCTGAGGTGAGAACTTCAAACTTGGTACCAGTATGTATCCCCATAGAAAGATGAACTGATTAGATTTTGGGGTAAGTAGGTCAAAGGTCAGAGGTCACAGAGGTCAATTTACATGAAATTACATGGAATTACTGGTTTTTACCACCGTTACCACGATATCTCAAGAACTATCTGAGGTGAGAACTTCAAACTTGGTACCAGTATGTATCCCCATAGAAAGATGAACTGATTAGATTTTGGGGTAAGTAGGTCAAAGGTCAGAGGTCACAGAGGTCAATTTACATGAAATTACATAAGAATTCTTGGTTTTTAGCACCGTTACCACGATATCTCAAGAATTATCTGAGGTGAGAACTTCAAACTTGGTACCAGTATGTATCCCCATAGAAAGATGAACTGATTAGATTTTGGGGTAAGTAGGTCAAAGGTCAGAGGTCACAGAGGTCAATTTACCTGAAATTACATAAAAATTCTTGGTTTTTAGCACCGTTACCACGATATCTCGAACTGTTTGAGGTAAGAACTTCAAACTTGGTACTAGTATGTTACCGTATACGAAGATGAACTGATTAGATTTTGGGGTAGGTAGGTCAAAGTTCAAAGGTCACAGAGGTCAATTTACATGAAATTACATGGAATTAGTGGTTTTTACCACCGTTACCGCGATATCTCAAGAACTATCTGAGGTGAGAACTTCAAACTTGGTACCAGTATGCATACCCATATAAAGATGAACTGATTAGATTTTGGGGTAAGTAGGTCAAAGGTCAGAGGTCACAGAGGTCAAATCAAATATTTCTAGTTTTATATGAAAATGAAATGAAATGAATTTTTCTGTCTCCTGTGCATTTTAAGTGAAAAGATTTGTCATTTTGTTGGACCAGTCCTTTTTAGAGTGTACATGTATGCCATACATTTCCAATCTGGCGATGGCGGAGGCATAAATTCCGACCGCGCGCGGTCGAATATTCATCTAGTTCTTTCTGGTTACCCAATATCTTGTATTCATTTCACCTACCTTTTCTAGTTTCTGTATCATACGTTATCATCACCCATTGTTTGTTTTTCTGTCTCTCTATCCTTGTATCTATCTGTCTTTCTGTCTGTCTTTGTGTCTGTCTCTGTCTCTCTGCCAATCTCTTAACCAATCACTTGTTTTACCATCCTTCATTCTTACCTTTATGCAACGAAGTTTATTAAAATTTGACAAGGTGATGAGGATTTTCCTCCTGAGGGTAAAGTCTGTGGTTTTGAGGGTATCATGATATCAATCCCCTGTGACACTAAAAATGACTGAAATAGATAAATCTAGAGTATGAGGATAAATCCAGAACTCAATATCGATGATAGACTGCCAAGGAACATCCAGTTTCCTAATAGAATATTATTAGAAGCACACCTTAGTGGGGCAAGACGGGAAGGAAAATAAAAAGTGACATCTAAGCTACTTTTCAACAGTTTTGACTTTTTTCGCTTGTGGTTAAATACTGCATACATGTATATTGAATCTCAAATATTTTGTTCAAAGGCTTTTTTTTTCCTTTTTGAGGGTTTCCCTTGCAGATTCCTTAAAAGATTTTGTTTTATTTTGAGATTTGTTGTGTTATAATGACACGTTCATTTTATATATTTCATGGTTGTTCTTTTGAGGTTCCATATATTAATTCCTCACCAGAGTTCCTTATAGGAGTACCTTTGAGTAGTCTGTAAAGTGTTTTCTTTCATGTGTTATAAGGATTCCTTCTAGAAGTTTCTTTAGGTGTTCCCTGTTGGAGTTCCTTTTACAAGTTCCCTTCAAAGAATTAACTATTAAAAGCTCCTTTGTGTATTCTGTTGGGGTACATTCACTTTTTCAAGTGTTGGGCAAAAGGATTTCTTCAAGAAGTTCCTTTGCTTGCCCATTTGACGGGTAGCTTTGACAAGGTTTTTTTTGTGAGGGTTCCTTTAAGAGTTCCTTGTGTTAATTCCTTCTTTGAGTCTTCCATTGAGGGGTTCCTCTGAGGTGTGGGTTTGAAGGAATCACTTGAGTGGTTCGTTCCGAGGGGATCATCTGTGGGGTTCCTCTTTGGGGTGCCTCTGGAGGTTCAGAGGTTGACTAGGGGGTTTGAGCGGTTAATAATATCCCCTGACTCATCCAGTGATGAAGCTCGATTCCAGGTGACTGGATCATGCAGGCGCAACGGCTTAATCTTCCACAGCTCAAGCGTAAGCATTATCTCCCTAACATGTGTTTTCTTGATGGAGGGGTAGAGGTTGGAGAGGATTCTTAGAGGGGGGGAGGGGGGACATTGAAGAGATACAAGGCAGTAAAAGGGGAGGATGAGAGATAAACTATGATGGCTTAATCTTCCACAGTCCTACTGTAACCATTTTCTCCCTAACATGTTTTTCGCGATGATAGGGGAGGGGTGGGTGAAGACTAAGGCCCCCTTAGCGAACTACAGTGGCACGACAAAACGCGTCCGGAAAGCAAACGAGGAAAATTGTTGAAAACAATTATTTTGTTTCATAGAGGCAGAACCAGGATATTGGGACCTAGAGTTGGTAGATAAGTTGATTAGGCTAAATACTGAAACTGTTATTTAGATAAGTCGGATTATAAATCTAAATGCACTGACATGACCAACAATCATGATTTTGCATTCTGGAGGCGTCTGTCTGTGCCACTGCATTCAGTTAAGCTACCTATAGGGGGCCATTGGAAGAGATACAAAGGAAAAGATGGTGGGGAGCACATAACTATGATTTACTTCTTTCACAGCGCAAGCATAATGTAAGCTTTATTTCTTTTACATTTGGGGGAGGGGGTGGAGGGGCTAATTGGTGGGGGAGGGGGATTCAAGACGTACAGGGTAGTATTAGAGAAGTGGGTAGGGGGGAGAGGGGGCAGGGGACATGATTTCTGAAGGTCGAATATCAGTTCTTATTTCTACCCTCCGTAACTTTGAAATGGTTGATGGTGGTTTTATTGAGCACATGCTTGAGGCTGATGGAGTAGGCACTTTGTTTTCATTGGCTTGATGAAGGGGTGGATGGGTAGATTCCAGGAAACGGGTTTGACTCATAATATACTGTGGTTTGAGGTTATTTTCAAAAGAGAGTGCATGTCTGTAAGGATGCAAAATCTAAGAGGGGAACATAGGATTTCCAAGCTTTGGTAAGGTATTGATGGTTAGCTTTTTTTTTTTTTTTGGGGGGGGGTGCTAAAATTTATTTGTGCCTATTCATAGCACATTGTCATCCATCTAACAAGGAAGATAGAATGGGGATGAGAAGATGTTTATAATCTGTATACAGTGGTGTACCCACATAGTGAGGGGGCACAGGGGATATACCCCCCCTCCTCCCCATCAATTGAACAGTGGAAAGAGAGAGAGAGAGAGAGGAAGAGGAAGAGAGAGAGAAAAAGGAAGTGGTGGAAGGGAAAGTTGAAAGAAGTTGATAGAAGTTGATAGGATCCCATCCCACACCCTCCCCCAAATCGGCCCCTTACAAATTTTTATTTCATCATCTCACTAAGACTGGTATCCCCCAATGATCCCTCAATGGCTGGGGCCACGCTACGCCACAGTAACACACATGGTAGGTTTTTATAGAACACTGCAAAGTGAGAGTACGTATGCAATGGATTTTTCTCTCATGCATGGACCTCTTGACACCGTGATGGGAGAATTCAAGCACATACATTGGCGCCAGACACTTTTAATTGCAGGATACCTCTAATCACCTTGGACAAAGTCTAGGCAGGAACTCTTAATACATGTAACTCGCATGGCCTTGCTACTAACAAGGAGTAGAAATGCATCTGGATTAGACTTGATCCCCAGTCTCCTGTTCAATTTTCTCCAGTCTAGTGAGACGCGCTGGGTCTTTGTTTAAGTTTACGTGATGGTCCCCTTCCGTACATTCTCCATTGTTTTGGGGCGTAATTATATTGAGAAGGTTATTTTTGATAATTGGTGATATTGATCTTTGAAATGTATTTATTTTCAATATTTGAAATTACTTATTTTGTAATTTAAAGGAGCAAGAAGCTCAGATGAAAGGGAAGGAATTGAACATAAGTACAAATAGAATAGAGCAGGAAGCAGGCATAGAAATGCAATGTCAAGTAGGAAAAGAAATAAGTTTCGGAAATTAAATAGAATAGGATTGGAATGTTGTAAAATGTATGAAGATACAACCAATTTGGAGGGATCTGGGGAGCGTTTCATCAAGCGTTTTGTCATTGGTTTCTACTGACAAATTTGCTCTCAGCCAATCAGATGCAAGGATTTCAGTAGCTTATAACAGTTCTCAGTAAAAACCACTGACAAAACGCTTGATGAAACGCTCCGCAGGAGGATAGGCAAGTGAGAAGTTTTGTCAGAAAGGGAAAGAGAAAAGAGAAAGAAGAGAAAAAAAACAGGATAGGAGAGAAAGAAGAGGAGGAAAAGAGAAAGCTAAGAAGCTTATCAATGTTTGAGAGCTTCTGTGTATCTTAGTAAAGGTTGATTGAAGCTGTTAATGCACAAAGGGAAGTTAGTCACGGGCAGGAAATTTATGGCATTACCTCCGACTAGAGCAAGGCCGTACACCTGGCTTATACAAGGGAATTCAACCTAGACAGGACGATTTACCTTGTCATTTTTGTTTACAAATATTCTCTTAATTCTCTCCTAATCTTCCTGTTTTGTTTGTTTGTAGTTCAGTCAGGCCTTTGGAATGTATTGTGCTTTTGAATCTCCCTAATTCTGGTGAAAAAGAGAAAACAGAATTTTGTTTATACTAGGATAGTCCTCACTTGATTATTGCAGCATTTGTCTGCCCTTTCTTCCATCTCTCCTCCCTTCACCCCCTTCCATTGAGTGGTTGTACAGCAAAGGATGTAATATTGAAGATGTTCCATTTTGTAAATGGGGACTATGCAGAAATTAGAAAAAAGTAGACTGATGATCAGCATTAAGTAAATGAAACTGGAAAAGAGAGTCTTTGGGGAAAGACAAAAAAAGGAGTATTAAAGACAGGAAACCGTTGCTATCGGTTGCATCAGCAAGTCAAGATGAAGTGATATAGGGGGCAGACTTGCTAAAAATAAAATACAATAACAGGACAACATTTGTTATGTAGTCCCACGTATATCTGATTTAGGAAGTAACATGCAGGCTATAGCATCTACTCTAGGGGAAGCGAGCATGCTGTATTTATCGTGAAGGCACAGGCTTTCCTCTCAAAAGATCACAGTGATGACTGTATCTGGCGCTTCAGTCCCACATCCCGCCATTGTTTGTTGGGATTTTGTCATCATAGATGACAGTCTTCAAACCAATCTTTCTTGTTATGATAAGTTGTAAACGAGATTTGAAAAACAAGAATAGAAATGTATTCGCAAAGGAAGTGGGGGATATTGTTAGTAAGGAACAATTGTCTTATCAGTGGATTTTAATTTAGAAAGTCACATTTTTTATCTCATGCTTTTAATTTGTTTGTCTGGTTGCTTGGAATTGAATTACTAGACTTCCCCCCCCCCACCAAAAAAAAAAAAAATTGGCAGTAAATCATAGAACAAATAAAGCAAAAGTCAACCAAAGCGAAGCTTTGAATGTTCTGAAAGTCGACTGAATCAAGGAAAGAGTTAATAATAATTTTGGATTTGGAAATTGTTATAAGAATTGATTTGCATAAACAGTAAAACCTGTCTATAAAGACCGCCCAAGGGCGACAAGAAAAGCGGTCTTTATGAGCAGGTGGTCTTTATATGCAGGTTCCTTTCATACACACTTTAATGAAAAACATTGTTCAAGGGAAACAAAAATTATGGTCTGTATAGACATGTGGTCTTTCTATACAGGTGGTCGCTGGTTTGACTGCATTTCGAAGGGGAAATAATCTTCACATGTAGCAAGTTGTTGGGAAAATAAAGGAGGAAAAAACCATGCAGTTCCAGATATTGAAGAGAGAAAAGTATGAATCCTAAATAAGTAGGTCCATATGTTCCTCTCCCATGGCATAGTTTATTAGATCTGTCTGCATGTTACATTGGAACGCCTTTCTACTTCTCACAAAAGTCATAAAGGGCCTTTAGCAAACCTCTAGCCCCTGACAGCTGGGACTATTTGCGTTGATTTCTAATCTCCCGTTTTGTAGGTCATGTGAAAAGGCTTGACAAAGAACGCCTTAATATATTTTCAAATATTGTACATGCATGCTACAGGGCAATGATTCAGTATTGTGTACTACTGTGAAACCTGTCTATAAAGACCACTCAAGGGAGACAAGAAAGGCTGTCTTTATGAGCAGGTGGTCTTTATGGACAGGTTTCATAACTACATGTTTCAATGAGAAATGCTATTCAAGGGAAACAAAAATTGTGGTCTTTATAGACAGGTGGTCTTTCTATACAGGTGGTTACTAAAGCAGGTTTGACTGCATAGTGAAACCTGTATATAAAGACTCTTTTACCCATTTTCTCAGAGAGGTATTTATAAGTGAAAGGTCTTTATGCACATTTAGAGGTTCCTTGACTTGTTAAATTTAAGTAGCTATTCCAGTACAATATGGTAATTTGATTCCGAACCGCTCTTAGTTTCGAACCTTAATGGTTTCAAGTCATTTTGATTCATTGATAATTTTAATTAGAAAATAACAATGCCATGTCTCCAAATGCTGAATTGCAACGTTTACATTGTTGTGGATACATAATACACTGTTTGAATACATAATGATTACATTAACACATACAAAAATTACAACAACAAAACAATTGCAAGTTAGTATAAAATTACAAAACCAATTGTTGATTGAATGGGTTGGTGAGGACAGGAGAGTCAGTCTATGTATGGGTCATACTACTCTGTTCCATAGCGTATAGACAATAGGAAATGGGTTCGGGAAGTGAAGGGATCATCCTCACCTAATGCACTGTCCCTCTTTCTCTCCTGCTCTCTCTCTCTCTCTCTCACTCTCTCTCTCTCTCAATTCCTGTATTTATTTGTCTCACTCACCACTCTCAATCACCCTGTGTCCTGTACTTAGGTCAGTTATACTTTACTATTTACATGTATCTTGAATTCCCATTCTGTTATTCAGTTTCTCTGTTTCTGTCTCTGTCTCTGTCCCTGTCTCTGTCAATGTCCATATGTCTGTCTCTCTCCCCCTCCTTTTTTGTCTCATTCGCTTTCTATCTGTCCTCTCCTCTTTCATCTGCCCTCTCCTCTTTCATCTGCCCTCTCCTCTTTCATCTGTCCTCTCCTCTTTCATCTGTCCTCTCCTCTTTCATCTCTCCCTTTCATTATTCTTTTCTCCTATCTTCCGTTCTCCTATCTTCCCTACCTCTTGCTCATTCTCTTTATCAGGCACTGCTTTTATCTCTCATTCATGGTGTCCCCTCCCTCTCTCCTTCTCTCTCTTTCTCTCTCTTTCTCTTTCTTTTTTTTCCTATTTCTCTTTCTTTCTCTCTCTTTCTTTCTCTATCTCTTTCGCTCTCTCTCTCTTTCTCTCTTTCTCTTTCTCTTCTCCTTCCCTTTGTTTCTCTTTCTCTTTCTCTTTCTCTTTCTCCCTCTCTCCCTCCCTCTCTCTCTCTCCTTGTCTCTCACTCTGCCTTGTTTCCCAGCTCTCACTGACTCATCTTCCTAAATCCTCTCCCAGTTCTATTAATAGCCAGTCACAGGCAGGCAAACAGGCTGGCAGGCGGGCAGGCATGCGTACATGTATAGCACAGACTTTAAAAAAACTGAAACCGCTTCTGTAAGCCATATGCTTCAGAGACAAAACTATGTATGGGTTTCCATTTTTTTTTGACCAGCAAAGTACTGCCAAGATTTCCATTGTCTCTCTTTACATCTATAAATGTTCTTTTTGGCATTATGAATCATGTATGAAATATGTAACAATGAAGAATGTTTATCTTTGACCAGCATTGCACTGCCAAGATAAAAATAGTTTATTTTTGCTTCATGAATAGTAATGAATTGTAAATGGATTAGTTTATATTTTTGAGACACAAAAGCTGTAAATGCCATTTTTACCAGCTTAGTATTGCCAATAATTGTTTTTTCTCCCTCCTTTTCTCCCCACCCCCTTTCTCCCTCATATTCATATTTTTCTCTTATGAATTATAAACGGGTTTGTTGAAATACTTAACATAAAACAATAATGATTGTCATTTCTATCACTGAGTTATTGCCAAGATCATTATTTTATCCTTTCCCTCTATTCCATTATGTTTGTTTGTCTTTAATATTAATATGAGGATCAGTTTATGTAACTGCTTGAGACATGAAAACAACAATATATGTCTATTTTATTCAAAATCTCCCTGCTAAGATATTTCTATTCCTATCATCTTGATCATGTTTGTCTGTACAATGATTATTACAATGTAGATCAATTTTTGTGTTTTATTGCCAAAGCCAACACCTTTTTTCCTATCGTTTCTTTATTTGTGCTGTTATTTTGCACTCATTTTATGCTCTTCTTCTTATCTTCAATCTCCTCCACAGAGTTCTTCATTAAGTTCAAGACATACGACCACCGTAGTAGCACCCATCGGACAGAGAGGGCATGGAGGCAATCATTCTATCCAGCATGTAGCTTTACCGATGGCTGTGGGCAGCTCAGGGACACAGCAGGGATGGCCGCCTAGACCAGCCGGCCAGGGACAGACCGTTTTCTTACCGGTACGTCACCACATTTTTTTTATCTTGCAACATTCTTTTAGCAGCAATTACCCCATGTTCAATTTCTAGCACTAGTCAGATTTTGACCTGGGGAGCATTTCATCAAGTGTTTTGTCAGTGATTTTTACTGACAACTGTTATAAGCTATTGAAATCCTTGCATCTGATTGGCTGAGAGCAAATTTGTCGGTAAAAATCACTGGCAAAACTCTTGATAAAACGCTCCCCTGTAACCCTGACCAAGCTGTATACCTACCCTAATCATAAACATAAACATAAACATAAGCTGAAACCAAATCATGTGTACTTTATTCAATGCCAAAGATGTAAGAACACTGTCAAAACTTGCCAAGTTTGTTAAAATTATTATGTTAAAGTTTTGTAGATCATAAGTAATAACGGCACGCGTTATAAACTCAGGATATGATTCACATGTATTGTGTAAACTATGATTTCATAGTTTTCTGGATTTTGTTTTTGCCTATATTGCCATCTTATTTAAACATGTTATGTATATGTTATAATACTATGTGTTATATGTATTTTTCTCATACTCCGAAAGAGGTCGATAGAAATAAAGTTCAAAGTTCAAAGTTCAACCTTAAGATTACAGACCGCATCTTCACATAGAGTAAGGTTATGGGAAGTATCTGAATTAAGTGTCGATTTTCTGGACTTGCATGGTGGGTGTATTGAGATGGTAGAAAAACTCATTCTCAAATCTGGACTCCAGCATGGTGTAGCACAACATGGCCAAGTATAGCGCTGCCATAGTGGTATCTCCACACTAGTTATGTTTTATTATTCTGATGGTCATATAATTCATTTTCATCGACAGAATGGGCCGGTCCAATCGTGGCCGCCCAATGGAGGCCAAGTATTCTTGTCACCATGGCAACAGGGGGCAGCAGCAGTGACACAGCAGCCAGTCATTCCGGAGGCACAAACCTTGACTGAGACTTGGAGGTAAGGCCGACCCCTCATTCCGTCAAAAGGACAACCCATTTTGAAGGAGTCAACACTTCATCTTCTATCCATATCTTGAACTCTGTATTCTCTGCCCCCCCCCCCCCCCCCCCCCATCTTGATAATGGTTCCCCTTGTCTTCTCTTTTCGAGTTCAATTCACCATCAAAATTATCAGAGAGTTTTGTATCTTTTCAGACAGGTTATGAAAGTTACCTGTAATCCACCAAGTAAAAGAATTTTCTGAAGAAAATATGTATAGACCTTTCCTGGTTAAGTATGTAAATTGATGTTTTTCCTGTGTAGTTCCAATTCTTACAAAATCATCATGAATCTTGCTTTAAATTGTGTGAAGGATACTACTTCATAATGGAGCACAAAAGTGTCAGTTTGTACATGGAAAATATGATTATACAGTTTACTTAGTGTTGTCAATATGTTCCATATCCATGTGAAAAGAAATCATTCTACATCATGTATGTCGAAGGAGTTGGGATATTAAGTGCTCTCCATGCACATGTTACGCGAGAGAAAGGCATCACAAAAGTAAACAAAACAAAAAGAAAATAGTATGATGTCTGCATTTGTAAGATAAACCCTTTACACATTGTTTTCTTTCCTCCTGTCTGTACAGACGGCAGTATGTTTCTGCAGCCCCAGTATCGTGGCGCAGCTCTGACGAATCAGGCTTCATTACAACGGAACCCAGCCCGGCTCTGTTCCATATGGACGTTGGCGAAGGCACCTTCTATGATCATGGCATTGAGGTAAGATGATCTCGTAATACCTTATAGGGATCGGCGCTTACATGGCCCAGTGCACCGATATCTCCCCAAAATTTTCTTGTGCCTGTGCAAAACTGTCAAAATATGAAGAGAGGTATGGTTCTCGTAAAGCCCCAAATGTGCTCCTGGGGCCCGTATTCAGTTCAATACTTAAGAATGAAACATGAGTAGTTTACTTGGTGTATTTTACCCTCAGTCTAAGACAGCTCCCTAGCAGACTGAAACCAATTACTTGATTTACAGGTATGTGGCTTTCATAAGCTGCGCACAAGCAAATCATATAAGCGCACATCTACTGTGACGCATTTATTGCGCATGTTTTTGGACAGGATATCTGACGTCACAATGGATATCAGGGCCGGTATTCAAATCTAAACGCACATTAAGTTAGCATTTTACGTTATAGATAGGCTAAGTAAACTGGCTTAACTCGCCCCAGACCCCCCACCCCCCCTGATAGGAAGGTTGAGTGGAATACGCGAATATAGTGATATTGGCAGGGTTCTTGTCAGTGTGCATAACACCCTCAGTGCTAACACCAAGAAAAACACACAAAAAAACCCAAAACCAAACAAAGCAAAATTTACCAAAAAAGCCCAAACATGTAAATGTTCGTACTGACACAGGTACTAAATATGTCAGTGCATACTTTCAATTGCTATGGTCCTTCCAAACCCCTCCCCACTGATGCTGTAAGATCATATTTCACTCAATGTCGCCCAAGGGCAAATAGATACATGCCAAGAAGCCCAGAGATTTTGTAAGGGATTGTAGACTTGGAGTGATCTTTAAATATAATGCAACATCAATCATCAATGCTGTCACTAATATCCCTAAACTCCATTTCTCTACAGAGGGCACAGTTTTCCGCAGGGCATCACTTCCACCCCATGATCCCCGTCACCCCCCAGCACTCCCTGCAACACTCCCAGACATGGGGGACCACTACCAACCTACCCCATGCATCGGCAGCTAACAACAGGGGTGGCTCACAGCACAGACTGGCTAGGAAACAAGGAGATAAGAAGTAAGTACCTGGAGTAAAGGAAAAGTGGAAGTAGTCTAATAAAGGTGGGAGGAAATTTTGTAGAATGGATAGAGGACACACGGTAGAAGATGTGGAAGAAGCAGGTGCTTTACCATAGCAATTAATCCATGGACTTCTGGATTCTCTTATTCCATATAGGCTTAATGCGCGAAACGCCCAACTCCGATAAAATATGGGTTAAATTCTTGAGCATTTGTATTTTTTTTCAACATGATCATGATATGATTGGGCTTGTTCGGTAGTCCACACATTTCATCAATTTGGCATATTCTCGATGTAAATATCATTTCTTGTAAAAACAAATTACTTTAAATGAAGTCATTTTCATCCCAGGACCCACACAGCATTCAGCAGCAGTCTCTCACCGCAGAAGAGCAAACGTATTAAAGGGAACACGCCCCCCATGGTACACGCCTCTGAATCGCGTCCCCACGGCCGACGGACGCTCAACACCACCACCACCGCTTCGGAGCTGCGTCTTAGCCCCGCCCTGAAGCAGGAACGGGACCAGGACGCTAAGGGTGAAGGGGGTCTGACCAGTGGGAGAGGAGGGCAGACGTCGTCCTATGCCAACAAGCGGGAGCCGATCGTGATCCCGGATTCACCAAGTCCCACGCCAAGCGTCATCACCATCAGTAGCGATAGTGAGGATGAGGTGGTGCGGCCAGCCAAGGGGTAAGGTTTCTCTTTACATAATGGCAACAGCAATTTTTAAAGAAAGAGGAAGTAAATAAATGGACATTCGCAAAATATAAGAGTAATTTATATACTTTAATAACTGTCCTGGTATTGACGGTAATAAATAACGGAGGTAAATTGTACCTGACAAAAGTACTGACAAAGGTAATAAACGTTCCACTCCGTACTTTCAACCCGCCAAAAAATCTGGTCCTTACAGATGACCTCCTGGGATGCTTCAAGGCATCCTTCGCTCAATTTGAACCATAGGTAAATAAATTTTTGCCAAGTAGCCTGTAGTGATGAATATGACGATTAATGTTTTTTTTTTCTCCTGTTTACAGATGTGAAGATAAGAGCTGTACAGCGTGCAATGATAACAGCATCACGCACAGCTGTTCACTCAGCAGCTCCAACAGCATCCTGAGTGCAAGCCCTGATGCCGGCCACGCCCGCCACAACATCCCCTCATCCCCTGGTTCCTCCTACTCCTCCCTGGGTGTGTCCCCCATCAACAAGACAGGTGAGGATGTCGTCAAGGGCAACAGGACCAACGTGGTCAGCTGCGTGACCATCCCTGACAGCCCTAACCCGAGCCCTGACACCAGGACAACGCGGAAGAGTGGCCCTCGAGGAGATGCGGAGAAGCAGAGCATGACTAAGAGTGGGAGTGGAAAGAAGAGATCATTTAGTGACGTTAAGGATAATACGGTGAAGGTCGTGAATGAGGTTGCTCGGGGAAGTGGAGTGAGGAGAGGTGTTGATAGGATTAAAGAAGAGATTGATGTTGATGATTTTGGGGAGCGATCGACTGGGGTACAGGGTAATGAGACTTCGAGTGGGCTGGTTGGGAAAGCCAGTGAGTTGAGACTCAAGAAAGAAAGGCCGTTGAATCATCGGTCGGACTCGGCAATCACCTTTATCAATCTTCCGTTGTTGCAAACGGAAAGTGCTGGAGGCTCAAACGTGGAGACGCCTTCGATACCACCGCAACCTTCGTCAACGGCGGCGAATAATAACAACAACTCCAGCAGCAGCACATTACCGTCCCTCCCCAATAACAACAACAGCAACTTGTCGACGTCGGTACTAGCATCGAGAGCTGATGCATCCAGAAAACGTTCAAATCAACCTCAGACCCAAAGATCAACCAACCAGGTTCCCCATTCTCAGCTTGGGACTGTCCAAGAGAGACAGCTACATATTGCAGCCAGTATGGCACATTCGAGAACGACCGCCGCCCATCTGAGCAGCCCATCCCACAAGCCAAAGGCACCCCAACATCACCTGCAGTCGACCTCGCAGCTGGTGAGTTACTCCTACGGGAGCACACCCATCAGCTCGCCAGGAGGGGCGTTGCCGACTTTGGCGCAGCATCCGATCCACTACCGACCTGCCAACATTCCAGGCCCTCTCCCGCCGCAGGTGCTGCATTCGCCCACAGTCGCGCCCCAGGTCTACCACCCCTCACCCATCCCTGGCCCACCCCCGCACCAATACCACCATCATCCTCCCTACAACCGGCCTCTTTATGTCCGGTCTCCATCTGGTAACATCTACAGTACCTACCCGTTGAGTCCGACCCGGGCGAGACCTTACCAGTACGTCTACCAGGGTGATTGACTTCTGTTGGTGCAAGACAAGCTCTCCCAGCTGCATCTCTGAGAGGATGCGATGAGAACGATCTCAAGGATTGGTTTCTTCCATACTTGGATGGGTCGGGGTGGTGCCCTACAAGGGATGCCTGCGCTTCATCAAGGGCACGTAACTTCAATACAACCAACCCAACTGAATAGAACAACGGTACTGATCAAGGAATAGTCAAAGCTGGTGACACAAGTTGCTATGTGTGAAGCCAGAGAAATAAATCTGTTTGATTTATTTTGCCTTTTAGGCTCAGTCAATTGTACCCCATGTAAGATCGCAAGGGAAGTGATTTTTTTTAGTGATTATTTCTTACTAAGTCTTAAGTGTAATATATTGCCACTATCTGCTTCATATAGTTTATGAAATGCATTTTGCTCTGGTTGAAAAATAATTTTAAGATTTTGAAAACAGGCGGGCTTTATAGACAGATTATATTTGTCAGTTGGTTTTAATAAAGTAAACTGGATTTTTGCTTGATCGATAACCGGGTAAAGTCCCGATGATTTATCTCGTGGGCAAATCCTTTATTGTAAACCTGGAATGTGGAAATTAGATCGTATTTGATGTATAGATTTGATTCGGAAGGAAACAAAATATTGGGAGAGAAGATACTACCTGCCTGTTGAGAACCAGAAGGACGTTAACTCTTTGTTCAGTGTTACGCCCTTCTGGCTCTCACTAGATGGCTGTAGTTGTTTGCAAACAAATCTTCCACTGTGCAACAGTTTTAGTATTGTATTCAGAAATCTGGTCCGAGCAATGACAAACCATTGGTATTATACGGCACAATGAAACATGTAGCTGAATTTGATCGTAAAATTGAAAACTAGGACAATTTGGCTTAATTATAGTCTGGAATTAAATATGGGTGAATGGCATTGCTAAATTCATGGGAGCTTTAGTGATAAACTGGTAATGTCTAAATTAGTATGTACTTTTTTTTTCTTATGTCCTCCTAAATAATACTTGTATTGATCTTCAAAAACCCAGGCTAAAGTCTTGGACTTTATATTAGGCACTGGACTCCTAACATTGTCTGTTACCATAGCCAGATGCAGCATGTATAAGTCTATTGGGGTGTTGCAAGAAAGTTGCAATCAACTGCAAATTGTAAAGCAAATTAAAACAACCATTCTGAATGGTTCAGGGTCTGCCCATTCAAGAAGATGCGCTTGCAACAATGATTTTGATTGGTCAGTACCGATCAGTTGCAACTTGCAATCAATCGCAACTTTCTTGCAACACCCCATATCACAGTTTAGACTTACGTAGTATAAGGGATAACAAGTTTAAAGCGTTAGGCAGAAAAACCTTACGTAACGGTTCAGTATATGTTAAAATGTGTGGTAGCACAAGGGTTAATATTTGTTAGTGAACCTCATTCAATACGCTCGTAGTTGTCAATTTGGATGTTGTTGGGACCTAGTCCTCGTGTGGAAAGAACCCCCAAAAGATTTTGCAGAGTGCAGCTGGTTGGCCCAATGCTTGTCTTGCCCAAACCTTGTTTATTTTCCCTGATAAAAAGCAGGGCCTAGTCTTAGTTTACGGAGCAAGCTCTTATTTCGCATGCCGCAACCATGTCTTAAAGCCTCTGTTTGTTTTCACCATTATTTCAGGCATCATTGCCCTCTAGCAGATTTTTACTCTCTAATTGAGCATGTTTTGTCATTAATGTGTTTACGATTTTAGCTATTAACAATCTTATATCTCCTTCATACACAAGACGGTTGTGAAATTTATAGCATTTTATTCTCACTTCTTTTTTTTTTTTAAAGTATTAATTCTAGTAGCTTTATCTTTTTATTTACACCCTATCTTTGTATCAAAGTTCACGTTTTGCAATATATATTTTTTTTGCCTTTTTAACATATACCTCATATTGCCTGTATATAAAAAGATAGTAACATATTTTCTCCTCCCAATTGTATTTGAGAAGCTTTAAAAGCATGTATTTTACGGGCAAAAATCCTTTCCTGTTGTTTTGATTCTGCTCTTTCATATAGTTGCGATGTATTTTTTTCTTTTTTTAGTGGTAGAGACTTACGAAAACTGGATTGTGCGTTCGGCTTGCATGAGATATGGAGGCGCGGAATTTGTGAAAATGTTTTGATTAAAAATCTCATGTAACAGTAGAGTATCCATCTGTTATTAGAAGTCCTACCAAATTGATCTAGCATGTGATAGAAATTGTCGAAATGAATTTTCTGAAGGCCGTGATCTTTGCGGAATTGTTTTGATCGCTCCTCGACTTTGAGGTTTGCTCGAGGATGGTGTTGTTCCTTTGGACGAAAGTCAAGAAAGCTACTTCAATAGAAAAGATTATGATATTGATATATTTGAATTTTACCAGGTGCTAAGCGGTTTAAAGCATAACTAATCGTGGTATTTTCTGTTGTCATGTTTACATAGCATTATCTTAAATCGACTTCGAGTTGTGGACTAGTTTGTTTGTATATTTGTCCTCATGTGGACGCCTGTAATCATTGTCTTATACTCACTACCTGTGTAGCATTTGCATATTGGGCAAATACATACTCTACATTTTTAATAAGAAGTATTTGATATTTGAGATAATCTGAATATTTTTGTAATATTGTGTCATGGATGTGTTGTAGCGGGCATTTGAAGGCAAGTTTTTGAAATAGTTCTTTTGTATCTTTCTTTGGTGAATATGTAGAATTTGATGTCAGTATAAAGACATGATTATACCAAAAGTGATTTTTTTTTCCCCCCTTCATGTTTTCATTTTTGTACATGCCCGTTTAGATATTTAAAGGATGCATTACGTATTACACGAGTTGGTACGTTACCAATATTTTTTTTTTCAACTGGGAATGATGTTTCTCGAATTTCATGATTTGTGAAAATGGTGTACTGTCAACATTTCGATGGATTTTGTGTGAAATTGATGGATTTTGTGGAACTTAAATGAAACATTTTGTGAATAAAATTTGTACATTTTGTGAAACTAGAGAATAACTATTTTTGCTAGAGAATTTGGAGAAAAGGACAATTTTTGGAGGTATACGTTACTTGAGATATTGCATGTTTTATGGGGATCATCATCTTGCTCTATGTCTGTAGAGGTAGAATTTTCAAATTTGCATTTTTTCAGTAGAAAGTTGTTGAGATGTAGGTCTTTATTTTGGTGTGATTTTCTAGCAAGTCTTATGTCTTTCTTAAGGGATTTGTCGTAGAATTAGTGGAACTTTCGTCCTGCGAAATGAGATTTGAGTTGAGCTCAAATATTTACGCCGTTATTAATCGTCATTGTTGTTAGACAGTTCAGAAACATTTATCGATCTCCAGTGTGAGAGGTGTCGTGTATTTTCTATGCTACTTGCATACATGTATATTTAATTCGTATAATTGGAGAATCTTTGCCATATTCCAAGAAAATCAGATCAGTTTCAAGTTTTTGCCTTCCACAGTTAAATACCCAACATTTCAACATTTTAACCCAATTGCCGAGCTTGATATGAAGTAACCTTCATTTCTACGGCACATTTAAAATCCGATGCTGGCTGCTTTTAAGAATTCACTATCTACACATGCATTTTGAGAATTCCTTTTATTTTATGATGGAAAAATACTTTTCAAGAAGTTTCCTTTTATGACACAAAGAAAGGTAGACATTTTGTTTTAAATAAATGTATAAATTTGAATTTTGCTCCTGCCTGTGAATAAGATAACACTGTAAAATAATACTTTTCTTTCCCCGCATGTGAATAGAATACAATTGTAAATTAAAACTGTCTAAATTATCAACTAATTCGTCCTGTAAATACAAAAACTTTGAACCAATTTTTTGATCTTCGACAATGTACGTCCACCTGAAATAAAAGGACATTGACCCCCCCCCCTTTGCTATCATTCCAATTTGAGCAGTTTTCGAACTGGTATTGTACATAAGAATAATAGTGTCAGCGTGTTACTTTAGCGGCTTTGAAAAGTCTCATTTGTAGTTTAGTTTTATTTGTTTGTTTAGAATTGATTTGAATGTATTTAATGCGTAGCAGATTTCACGTTTTCGTAGCTTTGATTCGCTCAGTATATTTTTCTGTGGTTATTGCGTAGTCTTGAGGGTTCTTCTATGAATTTTAGCATGTATCACTCTTGTAATCATGGACCGATGTTGGTATATTTTTTTTTCTCTGTCCAGTGTTTGGAATCTTTGCCTGTATTATATTCACTCGTGTCGATAGTTATTTGAGGTGCTAAATCTATGAAAAAAGTTGACTATTATCAGAACTGCGTTTTCAGTAACTCGTTGAATGTGTGCCTGAATTTGTGTATCGTGTGAAGGAAGAGTTAGAAGGTATGCATTAGATTGTAGTTCAAAGATGTCAATATGTCGTACATCAGCCAGTCGTCTGTTACTACAAGTATATATAGATATATAAATATATATATATATATTTGCCTATATGCAAATTTTTAGGATGGGGTATCATGTAGGTGAATTGGTCTTATTCTTTTGAAGTTGATGTTATCGCTGTTTCCATCTCTCATTTAAATACAAGTGCATTTTCGCCACTATTAAGTGTTGGTTTTGTTCTAGGAACTTATATATTTCTTTCTGTTATAGATTTGAGAAATGATTAGCAAAGGCAAATTAGGCTGTGATTTTTTTTTTTTGGTGTTTGTAGAAATTTAGGTTTGATTGCATTTGATGGCTTTCGTGAGGCTTTTTGTTCCGTGAGTATAATTGTAGAGATGTAAGAGAGACTATTATAGGCTTCCAAAATGATACGACGTTTCTAGCGAAGGCACGGTAGATTTTGTGCTGGGCTAAAAATACCTTGATGGGCGTGTGTTAACTTTTTGAAATGAACTTGTTGGAAATTTTCAAAGATAATGCTACTTTCCCTTTTGTAATCCACAAAAAGGATCAATTGAAGTGAAAGATGCTATTCTATACTGTTATTTTGAGGGTAGTGATTTGATGAATACCAATGAAATGTGTATTTGTAATCTCAAATATATTGTGTATGTAGACTAAATTGGGAGTTATGAAGGTAATGTACCATTTTTCTGTTTGGTAACGGTAACAAATTGAAGACAAGTAACGTTTGTTATGACTTGAACAAGTTGAAAGAAATTAGTTATGACTTAAGTCATTTTTGTCAGTTTTGATTGAAAGGGATTTAAGACCTTTTTGCACACCTGATGTCAGAAGTGTATCCAAATTTCACATACAGCAGCAAGTCATTGGTGTCAGTTCTCAGCGAAACCGAGTTGAGACATTTTTGCACTGATGGTCACCCAAACTCACAATAGCTGTGTGAGGCTTAAATTTTGGGAGGATATTGCAGAAGAAATCTAGGAACACTCTCTTTTCAATGATCTTTCTTCTGTCCTGTCCGTTTATCTCATCTTCTTTTTTTTATCTTCATCTTCCTGTATTGCCTTCACTTATCTCTCTCTCTCTTCCTCACTCTATTCCTCACTCCCCTCTCTCTCTCTTCTTCCTCACTCCCCCTCTCTCCCTTCTCTCCTTTCTCTCACTTCTCCCCTCACTTCTCCCCCCCTCTCTACCCGTCTCTCCTTGCTATCTCTCTCTACCCCCTCTCTCTCTCTTTCTCCTCTCCCTCCCTCTTTCTCTCTCCCTCCCTCTTTCTCTCTCCCTCCCTCTTTCTCTCTCTCTCCCTCCCTCTTTCTCTCTCCCTCCCTTTCTCCCTCTTTCTCCCAGTGTATACCACAATACTCTGCTATTATCAATGTTTATGACTATATATATATATATATATATGATAACATGGGTCACTGCCTAGATAGTTATATATAGTACAGAAGTGCTCTTGAAAAAATTTGTCACATCGTTAAAAGACTAACATGGTTTTATTTGTAACTGGTAAAACCGTAATACGTGTACATCATTTATGTCTCTTCATGATGTTAATCGTTCGGTATTTTTCATGACTTGTCTTTTTGCGGCAATAGAGTTAACATGCACGTTTTCATGATGAATATTTAAAAGTATCTTTCAATAACAGTATTAACCATTCCTTATCATTCGTCTGTTAGCGTCGTTTAATCTTAGCTAGCTAGCTTTTACGAGAAGTAAACCGTTTGTTTGCAGTCAGTATACATATATATATTTGCATCTAATATACATAGTTTGATATAGTTAACTATAGTGAGTTGTATTATATATTAATTGGTTGATGTTCCCAATTTTTTTTTCACTGTTTTATTTTCTTTCCCAGAAAATTGTGTGTTTGTAATGGATTTTATGACATTTTTTGCGTGGCGAGTTTTACAAGTGGTTTAATTGGCTAGTTTGAGGTTTAATTGTGAGTGAGGTGATATCCAGTTATATAGAATTTTTAACCAAATTTGTTGTGAAATCTCTTTAAGTTATATACATAGTTGTGGACTCTTTAAGTTCTATATCCATAGATTGTGTCGATAAATACACAAGAATGTTCGTATTAGACCCAGGGACGTTAGTGTGGTACTATTTAGTATACTCCCGTCATATGCACACACACACACACACTCCAACACTGCAGAAAATAGAATTGTATAGTAATGCGTTAATTGGTTAATTATTTCATATCTTGCAGTTATTATATATCTTTAACAGCATACTTTTGTATTTCACTTGAATCTGCCAAGTATACTTAGTATTTAGAGTTGATTTTGATGTTTTATTGTCATTTTATGCTTCCTAATATTGCTTTATTTTTTGTTAATCAGGTTTGTGCCAGGATCTGGCTACGTTTAAATTGACATTTCATATATGTATTACCAATATTTATTAAGGCATTGTCTCCTATTAATTAGGGCATTATTCAGTGTTTCGCCACAACCCAAATGATGCATACAATGTATATTGCGTTAGAGCCAGGAGGGGTTAACTCAAAGTACTTTAATACAGAGTCAATGCCCTTCTAGCCCTCAACAGGTGATGTTGATTTTAATTTCCTGTATTCATTAGAGCATCATTAATTTACATGTTCAGAGGCAGAAGGTGCTAACCCTCTTCAAATGATATGAGGGAACGCCCTTCTTGCACCTCACAGCCACCTGTTTAAAAGGTTTTTATAATATCAGTGATCAAATCTCAGACAGGCTCTCTTTTCAATAGAATATATTAGTGTGCGCTTCATTCATGAATATATATGAACATTATAAGCGTGTATGAACAGATTAAGAAAGTCTGAACACAAGAGCACATACATTTACATGTATATGAACCTGTATGAAACGTGTTGCAGCGTTTTGGTTAACGATTCAAGAACGTTGACATTTACCCAGAGGGATTTCGTCTTTTTAATAAAATAAAACTGAAAAGAATAAGGCTAGATAGGGAAAGAAATAAGTTTACATTTTGATGGTTTGGAGTTGATGTGAACAAGGAGACAGTAGTAATTACCTTGCCCTTGTTTGTGGCATTTTATTCAAAATTAATGAAGACACCCCCGAAATAATGTCTGCAAAAGTTGAAGGATTATTTCTCAGAAAAAAAGAACTCCTTGAGCCCATGATTTTATTTTATATCCGTGTTACTTGCCCCCTCTCTTCCTCTGCACGATAGATGCTGTTTCTTATTCCAGTATTTATGGATGAATATTCCTATAAGCTCATCATATTATTAGGTTGTATGGAGTGGGGAAGTGTAATGAAAACTCGATTAATTTATTCTTTTTTCTTTTGAACAATTGTCTGTTTGCGAAAGAAATTCTTGCATGTGCCTTTTATGAGAGAGAAGTCAATATTGATTTTTTTTTAATTGTTAGCAAGCAATTTTTCGTCACTTCTAAATAGATATATACTTGTGTGAAACTTATATACCCAGCAAACTATTCCATATGGTATTATTATCCATTTACTTTTGTCGTAGATATGCACACAGTTTTTTTGAAAGTATTGGAATTGCACTGTGCCAACTTTTCCCAGTTTGTGTAATTGTCATAAAAGCAATCAACAAAACAGTTCAATACCAAAATGAAACTATAAAACAGTTTGATATGAGATTGATTAGAAAGTAAAAGATAAAGAAGAGTGTTGTAGCCTTTCATAGTCTATGGGCTTGTAGTGGGAGTATGCAATTTTAAAATGAAATAATTTGACAATGCTGCGTTTTAATGTGATATTGAATATTTTAATTGTACCTTGAATGAGTTAAATAATGCTTAATCGTGGGTTATGTATCCGGCTAAACAAGCTTGTTTATACCAATCGATAGCTTTTTCTCTTTTTAATAATTGGAGTAACATCCAGCGTAAAAATTCAGTTTTTAAAAGGATAACCCTGAAGTTATCTACTTTTATTTGATTCTTAATAGTATACTTATCACAAGAATGAAGTGGGGTTTTTTTTCCTGTTAGGCTGTTATGGAGTTTACAGCCTTTCTGCACTTAATTTAATCCAATTGTTTGTATCTGGGGTTGTGTGTGTGTTTAATTAGAGCCATGTAGTCATAGCATTTGATTCATCGTAATTTTTGTGTTTCATTGACAGTATACATTTCGTGTGTGTGCAATACTGATAGTAGATTCTTAGAGCGTGTAGCAGGATGAAATTGTTGCAAATGTTGCCTTTTTCTCGATTCAGCTTCGTATCGAAAGAAATAGCAATCATTGCGGTGATTACCGGTAGCAGTTCTATGCGTAGACAGAGTGTTTAGATAAGTAGCTGAGATCATTAACTTTGGTACATTCATGAAATACTTATGGTACTTCACTGTACATGGTTGTTGTAAATTTATCAAGATTGTTTCCTTTTTAAAATCCTTGTATTATTACCTGGAAAAGTGGACACCACAATGAAATTTTTAATTCCACATTAAATTTTTGAGAATTTGGAGTTTTTGTTAACCATGTATATTGTTGCCAATTTGAAGTTGAAATGAATGTACTAGGGTGATAGTGATTTGTCTGAAAACTTAAAAGCGGTACTGTTTCCCATTTGTGTGTACTGTCGGGTTGTATGTGTCGTATTTACACCAGACCCCTTTCGCACCGACGAGAAATAAAGTGTGGATATTATAATAAACTAGATTGTTATATATATTGTACACAAAACTTGGTAGGATATTACATATTTTGAATGGCATTTTCTTCATCAGAGTAACTTGAGAAAAAAACTGAGAGAAAAACATGTGACAAAAAAAAATCTTTGCCTATGAGGTTACTGGGCACAATGTTTCAAAAATAAATAAGCTATTTTATTGGCATTGCAAAAAATTATATTAATTTGCAGATTGTCATATGTTTTGTTGCATTTAATGATGTTGGCTGAAGAAAGGAGAGGGAGCTTAAGAAGAGAAAAATGAGAGAGGAGAAAAATGAAAGACATGTTATAGAGAGAGGAGAGAGGGAGCATACAAGAGAAAAAGAAAATAAAAGGCAGAGAGAGAGAGATGGAGGGGGAGAGATGAAGGGGGGGGGGCATACAAGAGAAATGAGAAGGAAAATGAAAGACAGAGAGAGAGAGAGAGCATAATAAGAGAAAAGAAAAGGAAAATGAAAAACGGAGAGGTGGAGAGAGAGAAGGATGGAGGAAAAAGATTTTGAAGTGGAGAAATGGAAGAGAGATATCGTAAAAGAAGTCACTAAAGAGAGAAATAAATAAAGAGGATTCGGGAGGAGATGGATATTGTATTGGCGATGGAGGAGAAGGGCTTTAAGAAAAGGAGACCCCCCCCCCCCCCTCCCCCTCTCTCATGGAAACAATCCATATTCTCGTTCTACCCGTTTGATACGGATACATTCTGTTGATGCAAACAACCCACTGAGCTCCTCAACAAATCGTGAATTTGGCTGCCCGATGCTCCCCAAACGCAGACAGTCGCTCAGCAACGCTTTCTAATCCAAAACCTACTACGGTATACAAGGAGCAACCCCGTGGCTTGTTTTCTTGCTAATTCCTCCGAGATGGAGGATCGCATCAGAAAGCTGCTTTGCGTTGCCATGGCGGCGGCAGATTGGCAATATTAATGAGGAGGATGTTAGAGGATGAGGTAATGTGTGTTGCGGAGAAATACGTATGGGGAGATTAGGATCTTAAACATGTTAAAGGGATGGGAGAGCACTGTACGCCATGCATTAACTCGAGATGCCGAGATGTCGAGATGTCGTGTTATGTTATCTATCGATTGGTTTTTTAAGGAATTTGTCATGATAAATGTAAATCATCAACAAATTCTTTTCTTCCATTTTGCATTTTTTACGTTTCCTTCTCTTGTCCATTCTTGTTTTAGATATCTTTTCAACTCTTTTCTTCTAGTTATTTTTTATTTTTTTATTTCTTGTTTCCCGAATCCTTCCTCATTTTCCTCACAATGATTTATTATCGTTTGCAACGAAATCATCACCAACATTACCATCGTCGTCATCGTCATTATCAATATCATATTCATCATAATATCATCAACATCTTCTTTTATCACATTTTAAAATCATATTTCTCCTCCTCCTCCTCCTTCTTTTTCTTCTTCTCCTCCTCCTCCTTCTTCTTCTTCTTCTTTTCCTTCTTCTTCTTTCTTCTTTCTCTTTCTTTCTCTCTCTGTGTATATTTTCCTACTTTAAATCACATCAATCTTCTCATTCCACTCCCTATTTACAATATTATTATCTCTATATTAAATATCTCTCTATTAATTTTTCACGACCACGCCCTCTCCCAGCCTCTCATAACCAGATAGATACGCATGGTAATACCGAATGTTGTTGACTTCGTCCCCTTTCCTTAGTCTTTATGTCGCTTCCACAATATTCTTCTCCTTTTCACAGTTTTACTTCAGGAATACTCAAAGTAAAAGCCAATGCCTTAGGCAAGCTAGACACCAAGTCGTTTCGAAACGTTTTAATGATCAACACAATGACATCTCCATGGCGATTGCATTATTTTGAAAGCCTGACGATCAGCGCGCTGGCGATGTTTTTTTTAATAATTATTTTGGCGCCACTAAAATGTATGAATTCTCGAAATCATTCAAAGAAAACTCAATCATCACTCAATTACCCGTGGGAAACCATATTCTCGTAAAAGTATACACAATGTACTACACTTATCTTGACTGATATGTTTAGTATTCAACAATAATGTCTGGTTCTTTTCTTATTTTCCCTACCCATTAGTAGTAGCAACAGTTCCCTGTTCTCTGTGTCTTGTCCTAAAAATTGCTGCTATCATAAATTCTCGACTTTTCTCTCTTTCCTCTTTTTCTCTTCCTCAACCAATCTCTCTTTCGAAATCTCTCTCTCTCTCTCTCCCTCTCTCTCTCTCTCTCTCTCTATCATCTTCTTCATCATCTCCATCATCTTCTTCACCTTCTTCTCTCTTTTTACCCTTCTTTCCCCTGTTGATCACTGCCGTTTATTCATTTTGTCGACGCCTCTCTATCACTCACCAACCCCCTTCTCTTTTCCACTTTTCCTTCATCCTTTCTATTCTCCCTTTCCCCTTTCTATTCTTATCGGTCACTGAATTATCTCTTCATCTTCAAGAGTTCTTTTCTCTCCTCTATTTTCTTCTTTTTCTCCCTTTCTCTTCTCTGTCGGTCATTAAACCATTGACTACTGAATTCTCTCGTTCCCATACGCGTAATACAGGGACCACTCGGTTGCCATGGGCAATGGGTTAATATTGCCAACGTATATTAATAGCTCAATTTCTTTCTCTGTCTCCCCCTCTTTCTCCTTTCTCCTCTCTCTCTCTCTCCCTCTCTCTCTTTCCCCTCTCTCTCCCCCTCTCTCTCTTTCCCCTTCTCTCTCCTCTCTCTCTCTCTCTCTCTCTCTCTCTCTCTCTTTCTCTCTCTCTTATTTTATACAATTTGTATGCTCTGTATACTAGGACGTTATACCTTATAATGGGCGTGGCCGGCCTTGTACATCATATCCGTAATAGAGTCTGCAGGGCCATTTTGTCAGATGAACTGAGAGTCACACAAATTAATTCCTCTTCTTCGCAAATAATTGCTTGTCTTGATCTATATTTGCTTCCTCACAATAACAATAGTTTTACTTCTTTAATTGAGAGAGGGAGAGAGAGAGAGAGAGATTAATTTGAAATTCATATTGGCTTATTTTGTTACGTAACGTACAAGAGTGGTTTAATCATACAATCATACGCTGTGAACGTGGCAAACAAAGAAGCGGACAAAATATACAGTTCCTCATTGTACCCTCCACAATTGCTCTGGTAAACAAAAGAAGATCCCTTCATTGCTATTATGTAAAAATATGTAGAACCGGTGTCACGTGCATATTCACCTGTTCTACTTATTTTACATAACAGCAATGAAGGGATGTTCTTTTGTCTACCAGAACAATTGTGGAGGGTACAATGAGGAGCTGTATATTTTGTCCGCTCTCTTTTGTCATCGTGTTCATAGTGATAATGCATGCATGCTGATATGAAAAAAAGTGACAAACAAGCTAATGTTTGGTCATTTCTCTGTAAATTTTTCAACAGAAGTGAAGTGTATGCTGTCTATAGCATAGTATAGCCTCAAAACGAGGCAATTAAAGATCACATTGCAAGAAAATTCCATCAAAATAAATATTGGCTTAATACTTATTATTGCATAGATGGCATAAATTAAACAAGGTTATCCAAATTCAACGCTTGGAAACATTTGAATTAATGATTATTATCAATTATAAAACGGTAAAATACAGCCCCCGATATAGCAGCTGAAGAGCTCCTTGAACGCTGCTGAGATGTGTGACGACACACGAAGGACCAGTCCTGTCTGAGCAGACGATGTCCCATAACATCTTACACATTTTTCAGTGCCTGTTTTGTCATCTCCTCTTCACTTATTTCTCTTACTTCACTAGCGTCAGTCTTAATGTTAGTCTGTTGCCTCACTCTTAACTTCGTGTATGGTATTATTTTGATGAAAAATGCAGCGTTAAAAAAATAAAGGAATCAGTCACTTGTAAACAAAATAAGACGCCATTGTATTTTCAGCTGCTTGCACCGGGGCATGTTCGGCGTTTCAAGAGGGAACGAATACCATCCATGCTATTATTCGGAGGGCTTTTCAATTCGAAAATGGGGTTTATTTCATTGATCATTGACCCTTCTCCTGTGTATTTACAATCAAACGGTTTTAGTTATCAGAATCAGTTTCACTTTGCCTTTTAGAATGGTGTGAAATAAGGTCATGTTAAATATACCAAACTCTTTATAATTTGATAAATAATTGCATTGCAATTACGTTCATTCATTATAGGACGTCGTCTGCTTAAGCAGGATCGATCCCTTGTGTGACGACATCAAAACATCGCTATATTTCTGGCGAATCCTCGGATATTCCAGATGCTTAGAAGAGCTTTTATTTATGTTGTTTTTATAATCATCAGATACGCAATTGACATAAAACTTATACGATTGCCATCTGTAAGCTTCCCAGTTTCTAGTGATACATTAATTGCCATATTTGTGATTTTCTTGCAATGTGTTAAACATAAAGCAAGCGTGACGATGAAAGCAGATTCTTTCAATTCAAGCAATCAATAATTGCTCTTTTTTTGGGAAGCATTTTGATGCGCTTGCAAGAAGAAATTCGTTGCTTTTATCTTCTAGCAATACAAGGTATTTCCCCCTGGTTTTATGAATTCTGTCTAAAGAGCGTGCGCGCATTTCGATAATTATCAACACCGCACCACGGGCCATTGACCGGGCAAATCGGTATCAAACTGCAATGCATACATTTACGACTTTCATTGCGCAGACGACACGAACGCTGGCAACGAGAATAATATTCCACCCGCGCTCTCCACAACAAGCGCATCTTAAAAATCACTCTCTCGTCTGCATTTATATCTAGCATTGGATATTTGTGTGTATATACCTCTCGGTGCGTCTGTTTAAGCTCAAGCACTATATTGGAATTTGGCGTTGTTATTGTTTCGTTTTGTCTTTAGCTCTGGATATTTAGGTAGATTTAGGGGCGATTTGTGAGGGAGACTTCGCTGGCCCACGCGTCGTGCGAGAAAGGTAAGAAATACATTTTTACGACTCTTCGTCTTCACTTGTATCTTTATGGAAAGATTGAAATTAATGTTTAATTGATGTAAGAGAATCTTCTTCAGTGTTAACTTTTGATGATGCGAAACTTCGCTCAGCTTTTCCCAATATAGCAACAAGTAATTCACCGTTTCACATGCAACTTCTGACGTCTGAAACGCAAAAAACTTGTAACATCCGAATCAGACAGATATGCATGGCTATATGCACTCGAGAAAGTAGCAGTTCTCAATTTAAAAGCCTCGGCGAGATGCTTGCCTCTTTCAAACGGAATGCCTGCAAATCAAAGGGCATTCGATTGCTTGACAGATATAGCAACAACCCTGTGGCGGATACAGTAGGCATAGAATGCACATGCACCCCCCCCCCCCCAACCGCCGTCAAAACAATCTGTTATACTTGAAGACAAAAGAATACACTTGTCATCATGAATCTTTAAAAAAAAGAGAAGATTATAGTGCCTTTGAGAAATTGGTAAATTTCTTTCATTGCTTGATTCCGATTTTAACAGCTTTTGCTACCCCGCCCTCTCCCCCAAAGAACCCTGAATCCGCCATCGCTATATAATGATGCAGTAAGCCTATAGATGAATGGGCTACTCACATTCTACCAAGAACGTCCATGCATTCAAAAAAAATTGTCAAAGTTCTCCTCGACATAGTTATTTATTCCATCAAAGTTAGCCCCGAAATCGTTATGTTGCTTATATTCGGAAAGTTTCCTTGTGCCGTTCTCTACATCTGGTTGAAATTTTCGATGTTTTTAAAACTTTTTTAGTCGTGATTGTTTTATTGACATTAATGGGAAGGGTGTGTGAGAGAGAGAGCTGAGAGCAAGTGAGCTGAGATTGGGAAGGTAGAAAGGCGAGGGAAGGATAGGGGAGAGGTATAGATAGAGAGAGAGAAAGAGAGAGAGGGAGACTGAAATTTGACAGAAATTTGATAGAAAGTAATTAGGACGAGGCACATTATATATATATATATATATATATATTCTCACGTACACACCATTATAGGGTGTAACTGTAACCGAAAATCTCGTTATCGTTATCGGACAAAATGTGACCAGCCGTTAAAGGGATACACCACCAGGCGGCCGTGGGGACAGTCAGGATTGCGTAAGCCCCATTCACTCGTACACAAAGTTTATGCGTCGAACGCGTCCGTCGGACAACTGGGATTATATTTCGGACTGTACGAAGCCGACCGAATCTCGCACGAGAGCTCGAGCTCAGGCGGAGCGTGCATGTTCTTCTTCTTATTTCAAAACAGAGTTCATGCCTTCTGGCTTTCTCAACAGATAATGCATAATATAACTACAATTGGTTGTATTAACCAAGGAGGGCGAAAATTAAACGATTTTCCCCTCAATATTAATTTTACAAGAAGACAGTTATGATAGTTATAGTATTTATCGAAATAGATAAGCACAAGAGATGCAGCAATCTATCCATATAATTCAGTTTAATTTAATTCGATTCATTTAAAAACTAATGTGCAATCAAAAGACAGGTCATGGAATCATCATCGAAAAATCCGAATAATTGACAATTATTATTTAACAAAAACTTACAAATATGTACAACAGAACCTTAACAAAGTCATATTAATAATTGTATTATGCATTGAGGACAGCTTGGAAGAGCAAAATCATAATATTTGGCTGCCCGATTCTGCAGTAGCAATAGATGTAGAAATACGGACGGTGTGATAGTTTTGTTCACGGCGGTGCATTATGAGCTCACTTATAACTTGTTAAGGTCAGTTTATACGACAAATCAACATAATGGGAAAATCCCCAGCAGTAGCGAAGATGCGATATTCGCTACTGATAATGATGTTCACAATTTGACAAGTAAGCGCAGGTGTTGAGCTGGCTTATAATAACCTTCATTTGTATTTTGATATGACACTATATGGCAAGTTCGTTAATTGAGGTTAGCTGTCAGTTTTGTATAGTTGAGCTCCTAATACAGTTGACGCCTCAGGTATACTTAGAAGAAGAAGAAGAAGAAGAAGAAGAAGGAGAAGGAGAAGGAGAAGAGGGGAAGGAAGAAGGAGAAGAAGAAAAGGAAGAAGGAGAAGAAGAAGAAGAAGAAGAAGAAGAAGAAGAAGAAGAAGAAGAAGAAGAAGAAGAAGAAGAAGAAGGAAAAGGAGAAGAAGGAGGGGAAGGGGGAGGAAGATAAGAATATTAGAAGAAGAAGAAGAAGATGAAGAAGAAGAAGAAGAAGGAGAAGGAGAAGGAGAAGGAGAAGAAGAAGAAGAAGGAAGAGAAGGAGAGGAAGATAAGAACATGTAGAGAAAAAGAAGAAGAAAATAAAAAGCAATTGCAGGCATACTGAAGGGCAAGGTATTGGGAGAGGAAAAAAATAATGCTATCTTGATATTTCAAAGAAAGATATCCATCCAAAATAATTAATATTTACAAAGGGAAATATATTCATCGGTACGTATCCATAGGTCATGAAGTAATGCATTATTGAACGAAACTCTAGCCAAAAATCCCGCATAAAAAAGATGAGTATACTATTCTACGAGAGGGGTGGCAGACCCATGGAGTCGTTATTTACTTTACATCTTAATAACCATTCTGCAAACCACTCAGTCAATATCACGCATATCTAATGAGGGATGTCACACAGCCAAGACAGAGTGACAAATAATGATTTTTTAACCAGTACACATATTGTATTATAATTTTCGGCTTTTGTTTAGTGCAATAGTTACCATGGTTACAGTTAACGAACCTAGAGTTTGTCAGAGGATTGTCCGACATAGCAACAAGTAAGTAATGCATCTCCATGCAACCCGCATTGTGGCTATTGGCAATACAATATCTCTAGGGCCTCATTAGGGAAGCGTTCCTAAAAAAATGATGCATTTGTGAACTGGTCAAATTACGTGGTCAAGTCTACCACCGAAATTGATATTAAATTATTTTGTTTGCTTTCTTTTCTCGCTTATTAATTGTCACACCAAAATATATATTGACGACACTAAAGATTGCCTGAGACCATGACAAGGAAAAAGTCCTTAAATGGCAATCAAAACATTTTGTAGAAAGCTGATTTGTGTGAAAGGAGTACAATAAGAGAAATATGACGGTGAACAGGGGTGTCGATCCGTGTTCATGATTTTTTTTTTTTTTTTTTTTTTTTTTTTTTTTTTTTGGGGGGGGGGGGGATGACTGGCGAGGGAGTGAAGCCACGCAGTGGCGTATCTAGGGATTACTGCGGCGGGGAAAAAATGAAGTTACGCCCCCCCCCCCCTCCCCGAGTGCCTAAACTTATCTACGTTAGCGAGGGAGCAAAGCGTTGAACCTCTGCAAATGCTGTTTTATACACTTTATCCTATATTGGGGGCGCAATATTTAGCAGGAGTCATATGAAACATGATATAGCGAGCAAAGCAATTACATCTTTATTTTTCAAATTTTGAATCCTTTAAGCTATTTAAGAACTATATAGGCCTAATGGGGGCGCGTAATTACGAGATTCCGAAAGAAAATAATTATGCGAGGGAGCAAAGCGACCGAGCTTTGGAAAATTTTCGCATTTCAAATCTTCAAAAACTAAATTTCTAGTGCATTTACCCTGCGAATTTGAGCGCGCATAATCCGTAAGGATTATGATTTTCTTCATTTTCCCTTTTTTTTCTTTCTCTCCTTTGCGTTTTTGGCGCCCCCTCCAAGTGCCGCCCGGGGCACGTGCCCCCTGCCCCCAGATACGCCACTGAACGAAGCAACCGAGCGGGTGAGGGGGTATCCCCTCCCACACCAGGGACTTTTCAAAAATCTGTCTATAAAACTTGCATTTTAGAGCATCCCAAAATGCACGGATCTACGCCAATGGACGGAACCCTCAATTGAGAAAAAACAATGCGAGCGAACGATTTAAAAAAAATATTTTCGCATTGAATTCTTATTTCCTTACTTCTAATCATTAAATGATGTGATGGTATTTCAAGATCAAACATAATGAGTTGGGATAATTATTAGTTTTAAGTTAATGTATCATAATTCTTATTTATTTTATCCAAAAATATTGGGGGATGATAATTTTTTTTTTTTCGGGGGATATATACCCCCATCCCCCAGGATCGACACCCATGATGGTGAAAGTTTGAAAGAAATCAGACAAAGAAGAATAAAGTTATGAATGTTGAAAAATGAGATCACTAAATCTATGCAAATCTCAAATTGGCAAATTAGTGAATAGATTGTGACGTATTCACGGTCAAGTTTCCCATTTGTCGCCGACACCAAAATATCATTAAATTCCGATTTTCCTCCTGAGCGCCTTTTTCCTCGGGCAGCAATCAATATACATTGTACATAACATATTGTTATTGGTCCTCTAAAAATAAAAAAATATCATACAAACTTATACATTTCGAAACTGACATTTTAGTCATTTTGTGAGTTGGAGCAGTGACCTTACCAATTCGGCCAAGTTGAAATTCCCATATGTATAGTGAATAAAACTTCACAACTTTCTTATTCTGTGTCCGGTTTTGTTCAATCGTTCGTCAATCTGCTTTCACACAAATCAAATTATTTTGATTTGTCGGAGAGGTTGGTTTGCCATTTGAGCAACCTGATAGGGACGTCGGGAGGGGGCGGATTCATATGCGGAATAACACTCTTCATATTATTCCCAAATGGGGGGGGGGGGGGGGGCGACTGCTTCATTCCCCCCAAAGACAACCCTGCAAAATGATTTACAACTTTACACTCTTTTGGATGGAACATGCATAATACATGTAATATGACATTTTCGCATGTAGCGTTTTCATAGGGGAGGGGTGCTCATTTTGCGAATGTCCCAACATACAGAACAGAAATTAAAATATTTAGATAATGATGATCATTAAAATGATGATGATAATGATAATAATAATGATAATAAAAATAATAATTTTAAAGTAAAAATATTGAAAATAAAAATAATAATTTTAAAGTAAAAATATTGAAAATACTACTACTACTACGATTAAGATCGGCTGATTTGGTCGTTTGCCTTGATGTACTTGACGCACGCCTCAAGCAGGGTCGTCGCTAGGGGGGGGGGGGGGGTGGAGGACACCCCATTAACCTATACTGCTAGAGTATTAATATTCCTTTCCCATTTTTAAAGCTTGTGAGAAACAAATTTGGACTATCTATCGGTATGTTTGGAATCTCTATTTGCAAATTTCGAAATATAGGCCTATCTATATTTTATAGTGTAGATTCTTTCCTCTCCACATAAAACAACCGACTTGACATTAAGTCTAAAACTAGAAAATACTTTCAATCAAAACTAGATCCGCCCCTCTTACAAGCCAGCTGTGTTTGTTTGTTTGTAAGTTAGAGTTATATATATATAGAACACGATAAAAACTACTTTCGAAAAATAAACTCAAGACAATTTCAATAACCCTGTCTATCACCTTTAGAAATGTGCGAACATTACAATGGTGTATTACATAATCCGAACCTGATTTCTATAGGCAGTACAATAGGCCTTTGAAATTGCCTTGAGTTTATTTTTCGAAAGTAGTTCTTATCGTGTTATAGAGAGAGAGAGAGAGAGGGAGGGGGGGCGGGGCCTAGTTTTCACTGAAAATGCTAGTGTCGTTAGTTCTAGATTTACTCGAACACTTTTTTCCGCAGGGGGAAACTCCGTCAGCCTAGAATTGAGCCAAATTCATCTTCGAAGAAAATATTCAAATTACGTGCATTTAGGTCCTGCACAAGTAATTTCTTGCTTGAAGCATCTCAAATTTGCGATATTAGGGCGTGTGAATTAGGCCCATAATTTATGCATGCATGGGATAACGAGCCAAAAGCACTATCTTTATACAGAAACACTGTACGAACAGGTTTTTCACGACTGATATTGAGAAAAGTATTACTAGACCTTGTCACTGTGAATAGAGTTAGTAGGCTAGAAAATGTCTGTGTATGCAGTACATACAAGAAGGCCCCCTAAATAATCATGGAATAGTCTTATTGATCAGGTTATCATTAACAAAGTAATAATGGTGGTGATGATAATGATGATACTGCTAATTGAAATAACAATGAAAATAATTTATTGAATTGAAGATATTCTAGCATTTCAGGGGAGCATTTCATGAAAGGAAGTTGTAGGATATTTTATCCGACAACTGTTATAAGCTACTGCAATCCTTGCATTTGATTGGCTGAGAGCAAATTTGTCGGATAAAATATCTGACAATTCCTTTCATGAAACGCCCCCCTGAGCTAAGTTCATATCTTCATCAGATGACGTAATTCAAAATCTAATGAAGATGTGAACCGATCCATATCAAGATATTCTCGCTTAGAATAGCGAGTATGAAGATGAAGATGTGAACCGATCCATATCAAGATATTCTCGCTTAGAATAGGAATAAGCGTGACATATGTGAATGGGACCTGCAGCAGAACGACTAAACACCAGCGGACAACTATCACCGGACATCAACCCTATAATACCAGGGACGGTTTCCCCCCGGACAACTATTTCCGGGCAACTAGGACATTTACCCCCCTTAAAATTAAAGCTCATCAGTGATGTTTGTATATTATAGTGGTCAGAGTAGTATGTTGTCTAGCGGTATTTGCCCTGGTTTAGTCGTATATAGATAGTTGTCCGGTGTCGAATGTCCGGGGGGGGGGGGTAATAATGCGATTTAAGCTGACTTTTCTGCATGTTTTCTTTGTTGATTTGCAAGAACAAGGACGGTAGTCAATAAGAAATTCATTCTTAAAGACGGGCTACATGAAAAGAGTATATAGAGAGAAAAATAGAGAAGAGTGTAAGAAAAATAGAGAGATAGATAGATAGACAGGTAAAGAGAGAGACAAAGAGAGAGAGAGAGAGAATGATATAGAGATATAATATTTAGAGCAGGAGGGGGAGAGTGAAAATGTGAGAAAGGGAGATCGGGAGGTTGAGATTATTAAAAGAATGGAAAAGGTAAGAAGAGAAAAAAGGATAAAGAGCGACAGAGATAGATAAACAGAGAGAGAGAGAGAGTAAACATGATAAAATACTACGCAAGTATCGTAGCAAGGCTAGCGATAATACCGCAGCTTGCTTGAAGAAATTGTTGCCCCAAATTCTTGCAGAAACCAAGCTGTTATGAGCCAATTATTCAATAAGCTGTCGCAGAAAATCAAATAATGGAACTGACCACCAATGTGCAGGTGCTATTACCAACAGAATGAAGTCCTCAGGCATTTAGTGAAGATCTTGCCATATTTTTTGAGTGGGCATTGGTATAGGAAATAAAGTAGAGGTGAATGGAGGTAACGGTAGAAGGATGATTGGGGACTTATACATGATAGACGTACGATGCAGCCCCCCCCCCCCAGAGGATTCAGAAATTGCCGATATTCGGGCACCCATGTATCACGTCATATTCGATAAGCGAGGTGCCCAAATTTTATCATAGATGGGTAGTGATGTGCCCGAATATGTATTTTCACTGGATCCATAACACCATACATTTAAACAAAAATCTAACATGTTGTTTACAAGGTTGATCTGCCATTTTTAAAAATGTTGTCACTGTTTAGCCTTTTAAAATGGTGATTTAACACTTTAAATTGAGAGAGTCTGAAATAAGAGTGGATAAATATAACTGATAGAAAGTTCGTAAAAGATAAAGGAAAATCTTGTAGAATATGCTGAATAGGGAGACTTAGCATTTTGAGCAGGATTACTTGTAAAGTAGGAGAGTCCTTGTTTATTTAATAGTAAACATAAGTTGACACAACATATCATTTTACTTGATGATTTGTCCAAGCCAAGATGTAGGAGTCATCATCAGGGCCCCGTTTCATAAAACTTGTCATCAATAACAAGTTGCAATAACTGTTATAAGCTACTGAAATCCTAGCAGCTGATTGGCTGAGAGCAAATATTGTCGGTAAAACTTACTTGGGACACTTGATGAAACGCCCCCCAGATTTACTAAAATCGTAGATGTGTCGGTAACGTACGGGACAAATTATCTTAGACTTGCCCAAGTACGTACAATAAACCATCGTACACGTAGAGTGACTTATAGTGAGTCAATGGCGGAGAACCTGATGGTAAGGAAACATGACCGAGAGAGAAAAAGAAACAAAAATAATTCAATCTAATTCCGATAAGTGCCCTCTGAGATTTACGGTAAAAACATCTGCCCTGGAAATGCAAACACAATATAGAAATAAACGAGGTAAGCTGACGGAGAAGAGAGTGTGAACGAGAGAGAAAGAGAGAAAGAGGGGGAATATTGTGGATAGAAAGGGAGGGAGAAAGAGAGAGAGAGAGAGAGAGAGAGGGGGAAGAGAGAGAGAGAGGGGGGGGGGGGATGGGGTTGTACCACAGAAGAAGGTACACCAACGCTTGATTGCTGCCAGAGGGAGGATAAACAGAAGAACAATTTTAAAGAAATAGGCAGTGACAGATGCTAACAAAAAGAAGATCGCGTGGGAAATCGCGGGAAAAGTAACACCAAGATAGATATATATATATAGAGAGAGAGAGAGAGAGAGAGAGAAAAGAAAGAAAGAGAGCGAAAAAGAGAGAGAGAGAGAAAGGGATAGATAGAGAGAGAGAGAGAGAGAGAGAATGAGAGAGAGAGCGAGAGAGAGAGAATTAGTATATCAAGTGAAACATCGAATGAGACCGAAAGAGAAGCAATATGTGGACAAAGTGGAATGAAGAGCACAGGACAGGGGCGGTGGAGCTTCTGTCAAAGTGTGTGTGTGTGTGTGGGGGGGGGGGGGACAAGGGGAGGGGTAGAAACAGGGGCACCTACAAAGGGCGACAAAGGGACAATTTTGTGACCTTTTGTGATAGTCTAATTAATAGATTATCGAGCATCATGTTCTTTATTTTATTATTTTTTTTAATTTTAAGGTGCTTCTGGATACTACTTCAGCTACCCCAATACATGTAGTAGTTCTGTATACTGGCCGAATGATTCATGTGCGAGCGAGGGAAGCGAGTAAGCAAATTCTTGTAGGAAAAAGGGCACGCATAAGAAGTAAATAGGGGCACTTATCAAATCTGAAAAGGGGCACTTATCATAAGGGGCAAAGGGACACTTTTTAGAAGGAATACATGGAATATGGGCAGCTATAAGTAAAAAGGCACTTATTACGGAGAAAAGGGGGGAATTATTAGATCTGAAAAGGGGCAGGCCTACTTGTCAGAAGGTAAGGGGAAATCATCTGAACTGGAAAAGGCACTCGTAAGAAAGCAAAAGCAGACTGTCTTTTCAGAGGGAGGGGAAAAGGGCACTTATAAGAAATAAAAATGGCACTTATCAGGAGAAGAGGGCAATAATATTATCAGATTTGAAAAACGGACACTAATCAGAATGGGAAAGGGTAGGCCTATACTTTTAGTAGTAGAATCGGCCCTTATCAGGGAGAAAGGGGCATTTTTCAGAAATAAAAAGGGGCTATTTTGGCTACATTTTGCCCCATGCAGACCCCCACCCACACGGGAGCGCCGCCTCTGGTGCTGGGTGAAGTCATTGTCAACTTTAGCCTCTCTTTCAAGTTCTTCAGTTCAGTATGAATGTTGTATAATGATGGGGCTTAAGCAAGCGCGAGTGTGATAAGAATTGGAACCGTCCCCGGGACCCTCTAGGATATCCCGTCACATGATTACTACATTATTTATCAAACCCACAAATCAGGTCATCGAAAAAGCGCGCGCCACGTCACTCAGAGACCTCGGGTTAGACACATTCCTATTCCCGTGGCGGCCATGTTGTTCTACAGACGTCCACGATCTCCGATGGACTTTGTCACGTGATTTAGCCAAATCCCTCACAAGCCCATAATCTTCTATTATGCTGACAGCGCTGTTTAGAAGACTTTTGTTTCTTTTATGCAGTCCGTTCCCCGGTTCCTTTCTGTTTTGCCCTTTCAACAGACTGGTCTTTATCTAGGTTATTTATCTGTTTTTCTATCTGGTTTTCTACTGCGATTTCCTTTTGTTTAAAATGCCTTAATTCGTTATCATGTATATAATTATGCAAGTACTTTACTGTTCTGATTTTTAAAAAATAACAGTGAAGAAGAATTGGAACACACAAATGCCATGACGGACGTTTTAACACCAAGAACAGATATACATGTACCTCTCGAAACGTGATGAGTGCTGGGGATTTATCTGTAACAGGTAAAAGAAGAGGGAGGATGAGGAAGAAGATGAAGAAAAAGGAGAAAAATAAGGAGGTGGAGAAAGAGAAGAAGAGGAAGATGGAGGAGAGTGAAGCTGGATTAGGAGTACAACAGGAGGAAAATAAAATCAGAAGCGGGTGAACATAAAAGTAGAAGAAATAACATAAGAAGTCAAAGTGGAATTATGAAAATGGCAAAGTCAATACGATAACAAATCTTGAACTTTTTGATTTCCCCAAACAAACAAACAAACACACAAATATATAGGTTAGGGTTGAAATGCAAAGGAGCGACCCGAACAATCTTCTATCTGCTAATAAATCAATTTCCAGTACGCAAACATCTTCAATTCACAAAGCATACACAATCACAAGCCGGGTAATAACAAGCGTATGAGAAAGCAATTACCCGCGGGAGTGGAGTGGAGACTTTAGGTATTAAACTAAATTGAAAAACAGTTCCAGATAATTTAGTCCTTTAATGGATTTGTTTTTGCCCTCTTTCATGTAGCCCCGTATGAATCGAATCTTGATGCTCTCATTGTGAACATTTGAGTTTCCCTTTTCTTACATTGTGGAAGCACTGTGGTAGTACTGTGGCAGCACTGTGATAGCTCTGTGGTAACACTGTGGTAGCAATGTGGTAGCTCTGTGGTAGCACTGTGGTAGCTCTGTGGTAGCTCTGTGGTAGCACTGTGGTAGCTCTGTGGCAGCACTGTGATAGCTCTGTGGTAGCTCTGTTGTAGCACTGTGGTAGGCCTGTATTGGTGAAGGCTCATGATTCTCATACGAGAGGTTTCGTTTTCTATCGCTTCTCGATGTTTACATCCTTGGACAAGGTGTTTTGCCCATGTTTGTCTCTCTCGACCCAGGTGTATTAAATGGGTAACTGGAAATGCTGATGTAATGATGGTTGCAGTTCCCTCTGAACAACTATGTAATACTTATTAGACCGTACCTGAGTAAATAAGTCCATGATTATTATCATTATCAGTATTGTTGCTGATTATGATTTATGATTTTTCTTTTCTTCTTATTTGAAACCAACAGAAGATGATCTTACGTTTCTAGACAAATTGATAACGAAATTAATTACATTCGCGATTGTTTTTTCCCTTCTAAATGTTGAATACTACCTTTAGGCGTTGATTTTCAAAGGGTCATTCTGACGTACATTTACAGTCACCAGCCATTAAGAACATACGTGTGCTCTCTCAAGAGAAGCATCGAACCCACTTCAGGGTCGCCGAGAGATGGAGAGTGAAAGCCTCGGAGGTTTGAAATGAGTAGCACACTTGAAACGCCTCTCCTCATTTTAAAGTGGTTTTATTGCTGTTGTTGCTTTAATCGTGGTTCTACGACATACGCTACAGCGACACTTGCTGCGGGGTCATTTTCTTTTCTTATCAAATTCCTAAAATGCAACCCTGGACCAAAATGCTGTAACTAATCCTTACCGTAAACATAATAGCTTAGATTTTTGACGAAATATGACCCGAAGCATAAATAGCATAATCAAATCAAAGTGTCGAATTACGGTTATTGGGTATACGTCGTCACCATTGGCGTACCACAGTGTGGTCCCCTATCTCCTAGTCTCTTTTTTTCTCTCCTCTCCTTTCCCTTTTTTGTTTTTTTGTTGGCTATTTGATAAAGGGGCACGTGGAGCACCCCTCCCATGCCCTCCCGTAGCTACGCCTGGTACAAGCCTCCCCGAAATAATATACATGTATGTAAAACGACATTTCTCGAGAAAAGCTTCTAATCTTTCATTACTACTTTGATGATCTTATACAAGGTAATGTAAAAAAAAATAGAAGAAAGAAAGAAGAGATAACCCACAAATCACAAGTTCACTTTTCCTCTCCGTGTCGCCTTGAGCACAATTAAGTAATATTGCGGATGATTGATAGCATTATGATTGAAATCAATTTTTACTTTTCCTAGTATAGGCCTGCATGATACTTTATTTAAATAGAATCGCGGAAGACATCGGTATAGAAACTCACTGCCGTCATTATGCGACATTTGTTTCTTCTGTCTGGGCATGATAGAGAAAGTAATAAACACACGTTTTTCACCATGACTTTTGTAAGTTGTCGCGAGGTAATACGAAACTCGTTTGGAATTTCTCCAGTGTCATCCTATCCACAAATTGACATGCACATTATGGGAAGAATTATTAAAATTTAGAAGAAAATCAATTCATTGGCCTGAGG
The DNA here is from genome assembly GCA_025617745.1 of Heliocidaris erythrogramma. NCBI lineage: Eukaryota > Metazoa > Echinodermata > Echinoidea > Camarodonta > Echinometridae > Heliocidaris > Heliocidaris erythrogramma. The sequence continues at coordinate 35,525,588 of CM046864.1, read as the reverse complement.
AACATGGGTACATTTCATCAGAGATAGATTTTCCATGTCGTTCAACTCGATAATTGAACACTCAGTTTGTACTATTTTAATGTCGATAAAAAACGTTTTAATCGATAATGATATCAAAATACACGATAGAGAAGAAATCAATTTAAATGCAAGGATATCTGAGAAAAGAAATAATTTCCACATTCAACTATATTGTCCTTATAATTTTTGTATTGTTCTTTCTCTTTCTCTTTATCACTCTCTCTCTTTCTCTCCATCTCTCTCTTAATATTTCACTGTCTCTCTGTCCCTGTCTCCCTCTCTCTCTATCTCTCTCCTTGTTTGAAGGAAGGGGGGGGGGGGGGGCGAAATATTTCCTGACCGAATTTTCCACCATGAACAAGTTTCTGGTGGTTCTTCTGTTCAAACCCATCTCCAGTCGGACACACAAATCAAAATTAGGCTGCCGTTTCATAAAAGTATAGTAACAACTGCTACATTTCTATGACAAATCGGGTCTCAGCCAATCAGATGGAAGGATTTCAGTAGCTTATAACAGTTATTGTAGCTTGTTATTAATAACAAGTTTTATGAAACGGGGCCCAGGTCTTGAAAATTCTCTGACAAGCAAGCAAACAAGCAAGCAAGGAAAATAAATCATATTTTCATATTTTTCACAAACATAATTATTATGTCACCCCAAATATATCTGAAGACCGTTCCGACGATCTGAGGATGGGCCTTTTCTTATATACCATTAAAGATCCGCCATATTTTTTAAAGTCTCAAGTTTGGGGGCCGGCTCCGTCGGCGCCCTGGATCCAAGCACGAACATCATTCAGACAGCGTTATACTACGTGCTAGCTATTTCGAGTACAATATTTATTGAGAATGATTCTCTACTCCCCTCTTTGCCTCTGTTTTGCCCTCAGCATTAGGAAATGAATGCAAATTGTACTGCCTCCAACTATTCATTTAAAGCTGTATTTCCCGCTTATTGAATGTGCAGGAAATTCCTACAATATTGGCCAATTTGAATAATTGAAGACGATCTCGCGAAACTGAATATAATATCACAGTTTGAGGCGTCTTGAATGCGTGAAACGTCAAAACCTGTTGGTGCATGCATGACAAGTGTTATGGAATAGCATTTATGCCCCCGACGGGATTATATTTCGTTCATATTAAGTGGAATTCATTTCCGACGCTTTTGCTTTTCAGATTTATAGATGAGCATTTTTAAAGGCAATGTACAATAATAGCAATATTCACAATCATATAAGGGAAAAAATATTGTGATTCTGTTCATCGTTATTGATTTTACAACTTATTCCGAAGGGCCAAAGGTTTACTTCAAAATCCAAAGAGTAAAGAATGATATAGGAGTTAGACTAAAGGGGAAAAAAAGATAATTCGAGGAGATGATCGGATCCAATTTTTCATGTCATTTGAACAAATTTTATTTCATTTTTTATTTGATAATCATAACGTCTGGCAAGGATAATTGTTTTGTTAGGCCTGTTACACTTAATAAAGCTTAATATTGGACTTATATTGTATCCGATCACCTATATCGAAGAAATCTGCTGAATGATTTCTTGCGTCTCAAAAAAAAAAAAAAAGACTCCCGAGAAAGTTTCTGCATGCATTTTACATGAATATCGGAATTATTCATATATTTTTGTATTGCACACGTAGGCTGTTGCATTGATTACAGAGCCACGGTGATAATTTAACACATTCTCAGCTATATGACACTTAACAAAAGTTAAACAAGACCAGTTTGAAATTAAACTGGATTAATTCCATCTTCACGACACAAAAAGTGACAACCAAAAGACAATTTTTTGCATGCATATTATTTCAATACCAAATCTATTTACATAATCCAAGTTAGTTGTTGAACGGGTAAAACCAACCGGGTGTTAATATAACACCATCTCTCCGTTGAACGACACCAAACATTGTGTTCATGCAACTCCATAGACATTTGTAAACACCATTCTACCATCTATACGATGACACCAAATGAGAGATACATAACTAGCATGAAATTAGGCACTTAATTTCTTCCTGACCACATAAAAAAAACTCCTGGAAGAACACAACACTAAACGTGGAAACGAAAAAGATCGAATTAAAGCAGTTTGATTCTATAATTTGGTGTTGTTTCCGAAACTTATCCGATATCGTCGTATATATGGATGTCGTGTTGAATTAACAATATGTTATAAAATATACAGTATCGGGTGAATACGAATTGGACAATCTTTTGGGACGCCAAGTCTAACCATTGTAGAAAGTTAGGGACATAAAATGTTGATGCAAAATTACCTAAATGAAAATAGTGTTGATGTGAAGTGGCCTGTATAGTAATCAGCCATAACGGTTATCGAATCGCTTTATGTCCCCGTAGGGTGTATAATTATGATAGTATGAATCCATCTCCGTATCACATCAATAAAAATGAGCGACATATAAAGTGTTATATGAAGCCATTTATGTAGAATGCGGACACAATATCCGGCCGGATTAGAGATAGAGAGAGAGAGAGGGGTGGGGAGGGAAAGAGAGAGAGAAAAAGAGAGGGGGAGGGGACATGAGAGTGCCTTTGTGCATAACAAGATATTCGGACGAGCCGGTCACGAGGTATAATTATGTTAATAACAAAACTAAAAAACCATCCCAAATCTTTTACACCCAAAAGCAGCAAGAGAGATAGAGAGAGATAGGAAGAAAAATGAGAGTGTAGTTAATTTCTCAAGAAATAGTCACGATATTATTGATCTCGAGCTCTAGTCCGTAAAACGGCATTCCCCAGTGGACTCATTCAAGTTTGGATGATAGTCTTGTGATATCATTTACATCGTAATTTTTCAAAAAAAAAAACTACCCCCACCCCCCATTAAAAAAAAAAAAGGGAAATTCTTTGAAACTCAGTAAGAGAGAGAGAGAGAGAGAGAGAGAGAGAGTGAGAAGGAGACAGGGAAAATAGAACACGAGAGAACGTTTTTCTTCTTTCAACGCTATTTATTACAGAAAGTGTAATCATGAAACTTTCTATCCATTTCATCTGAAATTGAAAAAAAATCATTCGATATGACCATTGACTGACATTTCATCCTGGGTATTTTAATGACCACAAAACTATTTTTCGTCAGTTATTTACATGGTTGGTATGGTAAAGAATATATTTTTCTAATATTAGACCCAATAATATTCCTTCAATTATTTATTTGACTATGGACCTTACTTCGTTCATATTTGATTATTATTCTTTCATTTCTCTTTCGTTATTCCACCCTTGCCCTTCACATCATGATTTAGCTGTTTTTATAATAATTATGCATGAATATTGCTGATCCTCGATCCTAAGCCCGCCATCATCATGATCATAAGGCGACCGAATTCTGTGCGCAACAAATCTTGATGAAAAAACGAGTAAATATTCCTTTTATCACGAATGCGTGACGTACTTATGTGCCGTTGTATTCTGAATATTATGACACTGACCGAGAAGCAATACACCTATCGAAGGGGTTTTTTTTCATCACCTTTTCTTCTCCCCTAGCCTAGACTCCCAGGGCAGTGCTAAAAACAGACCTGCCTGCAACTTCAGGGCCCTGTTTCATAAAACTTGTCATCAATGACAAGTTGCAATAACTGTTATAAGCTACTGAAATCCTTGCATTTGATTGGCTGAGAGCAAATTTGTCAGTAAAAATTACCGACAAGCCACGTGATGAAACGCCTCCCAGGCGTTAGACTTGCGATGAATTTCAAAATAGTAATTCATTCTAATGCCTAAACCCCATCTTTAAAACATGACGTAACCAAAGTCGCTTGCATGCATGTCAAGCTTATTCTTTCGCTACTGTTTAAAAAAGTATTATTCAATATTTATTCCCATCGTGAGAGTATTATAGTTGAACGAGGATGATAACGAGTAAAGGTTAAAGTGATTTGGTAACTTTGATAAAATCTGAGCTGCCTGGTCTATCAGTGTATGTAATATGGTATAAAAATGAAGCCCAGGAAAAAAAAAGTACTTCAAAATCATCATGTGCTTCACAAAAGTAAACATATGCAAGTGACCGGAAATGCCAGACCCATTTTCCCCCATAGACTCAGTGTTAGACTAAAGCGTATGGCCATACGCTTTCGTAAATGTATTCAGTCATAGATATCTTAATAATAGCATTATACATTTGAAAACTTTTCTATCCCTGGCTATATATTTATCCTTCTGAACATCATTATACAAGACATATATCAAAATTCAACAATTTATTAAATCAAGCCTCCACAAAGTTACCGAATCCCTTTAAGCTCCTCGTGAATATACAATGTAATGAATAAATGTTAGATGTATCGACGTCAATGGCTTCGTATGATGCAAAAACCTTCAGTTGAAATTCATAGTTTATTCCGTGTTCACACTTAGATTTAATCCAGTGATTCCGATTAAGCTAGGATTTAATCATATGAGAAATGCACTTACATATTGGCGTATTATACAGGGGCCGCGGGACGTTTTTGAAAGGGGGGGGGGGGGGCTGATTTGATTTCACCTGAACAATTTTCAAATCTTCGAATCCAGCCCCACCCCGGTTCTGCGGTCTATGTTATAAATATCCACAACTCCGTATATGGACACCCAACTAATTTTCCTGTTCCAACGCAGCATGTCAATGATTATACGCAAAGTCATGATCATCCCATTAACGTGTGAACGGAGCAAAATTATTTCTGTCTGAAAACTTTGCTGATAATTTTCCAAGCAGCCCAAGATAGATTATTTACAAGTTTTCATTTCTTTTTTTTTTACTTTAAAAAGTTTGCACATGAAACATTCTGAGTAAAAATTATAGTGGTAGATGGGCTTTGTGTCTCATCTGCCCTCAATGCCTGAATACATATCTCGGGAAAGCAATCCAATTACCGTTTCATGTGTTAAAAGAAAAACATTTTTTTTTTAAATTCCTTTTTTGTCATAATGGATCGGCAACCCTGGATATAAGACATTTATGAGTACCGAGAGACTGTGCTCATATATTATAGCGAGTGTCGCTGTAAGTATATAGTCATTGCTGCCGAGAGAGATGGATGGCAACCAATCTTTTACCTTGTTTTTAAAGCATTCCATAAAAACCCGTTATGCAAGCTGATCACCGAGTAATTCTTTATCTAATACTAACCTGGTTCGCAGATTTTTCTCTTTTCACCAAATTCCATTTCTTAGGACGATCGCATTGCCCTTTAAACATGATAAATGAAAGTTTCGGGTGACGGTTGCGAAGCTAAGTATACATCACGTAAACTTTTCATCGTGCCTTGGCAGAATACTGAACGGGATGGAACGCTATCTGCAATATTCCTTCATAAATAAAACATTTCCATTTGCTCAATCCTGAAAGAGTTCTCTACAGGGGTGCAGAAAAAGAAAGGTTAACCTGCTTTCTGCCGCAAGTTCCTCAATTTCTTACATTAAACCTCTTTTTTTTCCCCATCAGTCAGTAATGTTGGCCGTGTAAGCCACAGCGCAATGCGGGGGTAAGGGAAGGGAGGGGGGTTGAGGGGAGGGGGCACGTTTCCTTAACGAATACTTCCAGGTACCCCCACGAAATCTCTTTAAAAAACCCAAAACCCAATACTATATTTAGTAAAAGTATCAGTAGCTGTACACAACTTTTTTAAATATCAAGTTTTAATATTTTACTTTTATTTTTGCGCAGTCGCTGCGCTCCTTCGCTTAATAAAGTCTATCATTATTATTCACTGTTCCTCCGTTAAATTCATTTCTTGTGTCCTGCTGCCTAAAAGTGGTGACCCTCCTTTTTCTCCCACAGGAAAAATCTTGGCTATTATTTCCACACTTTGTATTCCTCCCTTTTATCGAAAAATTTGGTTCAATTTCATTGTTTTCCACCCTTATTCCTCTTCTTTAAAGTCACAAGCCGGGGAGTTTCTGCGGGAAATATTCATACCCCAAAATCTTGTAAAACCCACTACAACTTGCCACATACCTCGACAAAATTTACGAGGTACTCTTACAGTATATGATCAGGGGCGATGGCGTAGCACGGGTCCAGGTATTTTGAGGGGCACTGTTGTTATTATAGAGGAGGGGGGGGGGGGCAACGGTCTCTAGGAATGGAAAAGAACAAGTTTGTCGAGCGTGATGAGGATGTTGAAGGAGGGGGAGGGGGGGGGGGGTCAATCATTTCCTCTTCCTCTTTGTTCCCACGTCCTTCATTCTTCTCCCTTTCTCTCTCTCTCTTCTCCCCCGCCATTTTAAAGGGTGGATGCGTGCCCCTGTGCCCTTATATATCTACTCGCCTGCGAATAATCATATCCTATCATCTTATTCCAAAGACGTTTGAAAGTTCATCTTAATTGCTATGGTTACGGACCCTAATGATGGTCCTTGATCACGAGGTAATTCCCCATGACTCCATGTAATCAAGATAAACATAATTATCATTTTCAATATCCAGTTTCACTATCAACTCAACCATTCCGTGGATTTAGAATGACATTCGCTTGGCTTTGTCGTGAATGATTATCATCATTTTTTTTAATATTCGTTAAATCAAAGCATGAATACTGCCATTTATCTTTGATCACTGTAAATTTCGACAATCTACATGCCCTAATTAAGTCAACAAATTGGATTAGGATATTCATTTTTTTTGTCATCCACTCCATGCCATCAATAAATAGACTAGTCTACAGGGTTTTACTAAAAACAGAAGCTTCTGTTTACATCAAATAAATATAGTAGAGAGCTGAATATTTTATCCAACCGACATAATATACGCATCTGTGTTTATTATACTCTATTTCAAATAATTTGAGTACAATGTACCAAAGTCTGTGTAACTCACATTAATTTCTGCCTTAAACAAAGTGTGTAACCTAAGTGATTTTGAATAAATTATTTTAGGTATTTCTGTGACCTACTCAAACCAAGTCGGTCGGTGTTTCGTGGGAGCACTGTGACATATTGGTGAAGAATCTTGACTCCGATATGAGAGGTTAAGAAGTCGATCCTACTCGGTGCTTACATCCCTTAAAGGGATACGCCACCGGGCGGCCGTGGGGAAAGTCAGGATTGCGTAAGCCCCATTCACTCGTACACAAAGTTTGTGCGTCGAACGCGTCCGTTGGACTACGTGGGATTACATTTCGACTGCACGAAGACGACCGAATCTCGCACGAGAGCTCGAGCTCAGGTGGAGCGTACATGTTTGTGCGGCGACCAGTCTATCCGAGGTTTGGGCCCCGAGGGGCAACGGCATGATCAGGTAACGATCACGGTGCCCTCTCGCGGCATTAAAACGTCCACAATCTGCGGTTGAGTATGCTGGGGTAATAATGATTCCAGGGCCCTAACAAAGCAGTGTATACTGATGAGGCTATCCTGGCCTTCTTGTAGTATAAACATGGATAATACAGTATTCCCCAAACTGTCGATTTTCATATTGTCATCGGTTGATAGACACTCCTCGATCTCTAGCATGTCTATCCAGAAAATATCTGATATTCAGTACTGCTGTTCGAAAGACTTTGTTATCAAAGAATTATAAAATTGCAAAACATCTAGTGCAAAAATCTTTGTAAATTTGATTTTTAAGGTTACTCAATAATCCAAATACATATATATAACAATAACACGAAAGCCGAAGGCAAGCTGCAAGCTAGTACATGTACAAAATTAATAAATTACAATATATTAAATGAATTTGCCTCTTTTTGCAATATGACACCAAGTACTTTTGCACGTTATGTAGCATATTATATAATTTGATGAAAAAAGAGTGAATGCGTTTGTTGTTTTAATAATATAATGGCCCATTTCGGCAATATGGGAAAATAAAGTGCTTCATACTAATTTGATTGCTTACTGAACAGTCGAGTTCTCTTTATAGATAGCGATGGACAGGTATATAGATAGAAACAGTTAGAGAAGGAGACACAAAGAGAGATAGAGAGAGAGAGAGAGAGAGAGATTATAATAAAAGAAAAAATATAAAAGAATAAATAAACAAAACATACATAGCTAATAAGGGTGAGAGAGACATAGAGAGAAAGAGAGAGAGAGAGAGAGAGAGAGAGAAGGGGGAAAGGGGCGGGGCGGGGAGGGAGGAAACAAAATGTCTGTAAAATCGGTATAAATTCTTGATATATTCTGCACAAGTTTTATCTTTTCCAGGAATGCTCGCTGATTTGTCGTTTCGCATAATCATGATAATGCTGCCCAACGGTATGACAAGTAGTGTTTCGTCAACAACAACAAAAAAGAGACACCTCATATTATCTATAAAGAGTAAACAGGTGAGCGTTTCATCAAGTGTTTTGTCAGTGATTTTTACCGACAACTGTTATAAGCTACTGAAATCCTTGCATCTGATTGGCTGAGAGCAAATTAATCGGTAAAAATCACTGACAAGACGCTTGGTGAAACGCCCCCCCGGTATGCATTATAATCCATGTACAGTGTATCCTTTCTTCTTCTCTTTGAGCTTCCTCTAGTAAGTTAGAGAAGACGTGAGAGAAGACGTATATGAAGAAAAATGAGCAAAATAAGAAGTGAGATAAGAAGGAACAAAATATAGGAAGAAAAAGAAGAAACAGGTAGACCTCGGAAGAGAAGAAACAATAGACTTCAACGGAAAGACTGTGCACGGATTCTTTTCTTTCAGTCCTTTTTTTCTGTGTGTGCTTGTTGGAATCGTTTATCTTGTCTGCAAATATTAATTTTAGCCCGACATCGCAAATGCAAAATAGTTTGGAAACGCCTCTGAGAAGAAAACTCGATGGATGTATGTTTTTATTCAGGTACGGCAGAGCTTGACGAAACAACATCACAACCGTTTACTGCATCATTACAATTTGCCCTCCGGAAGCGTTTGCATAATTGATGTTGCAGACAGGACCTAGTGGTAGAAAACGATTAACAACATTTCACAAGCAAATAGCGATTCGTGCTTTTGGGTGTGGGTTGCGGTGAAAACGAGTTGGGGAGCGGAGGGAGATAGCGAGAGCATAATAATATTATAGCGAGAGCCTTGCAAGAGAGAGAGAGAGAGAGAGAGAGAGAGGGGGGGGGGGAGTAGAGGGAGAAAGATTGGGAGGGAGTCGCGGGAAGAGAGAGAGGGAGAGGGAGATAGAGAGGGGGGAGAGAGAGAGAGGGGGGAGGGAGAAAGATTTGGAGGGAGTCGTGGGAAGAGAGAGAGAGAGAGGGAGAGGGAGAGAGAGAGAGGGGGAGGGAGAGAATGGAGAGAGAAGGGAGAGAAGGACTGGTAGAGAAAGATAGATGTAGAGGGGGAGAAAGGTGGGAATGAAAAGAGGGAATGACAGGTTGGAAAACAGGCAGGGAGAGAGAGAGGGGGAGATAGGGATAGAGCGCAGGAAATAGATTGGGAGAGAGAAAGTGTAAGAAAGATATTTTTATTCATTTATTTATTTGAAGTTTTATATATTCAGGGTAAAATTGTCGGTTTCAGAACTGCTTTCCCCAACGGCCATGTCAGTATTTTCTTTGTGCATGACAATATTTTTAAAGATTGACATACAGAAAAAAAGAATATAATCCATTGTAGAAATTAGAAACAAAGAAATAAATTAATTTACGTATTTACAAAATATAGATTTGAAGACAAACTAAGAATAATTAGATTGAAGAAAAATGTTAAAGTTTGGAAAAACACCAAAACCAAGATAAAAACAAAAACAAACACCAATTAAAAAAGGAAGAAGAAACGATTTAACAGTTTGATAGATGGAACAAAAAAGAGAGTCTGAGAGAGATTAATAGCGAAAGAGAACGAAAGAAAGAAGAGAGAGAGAGTAAGAGAAAGAGAGGGAGAGAGACAGATATATATAGAGAGAGAGAGAGAGAGAGAGAGCGAGAGAGAGAGAGAGAGAGAGAGAGAGATGGTGAAAGAGAGGAATGCGTTTCGTTGAATGGCTTTGCATGACTTTGGCTTCTCAGTTCACATCTAATAGAGATAACCATTTATATACACGCACAAAATAACAATGCATGAGTTAAAGGGGATTTTTCAACTCTAATCCTAAACAGAGTATAGATGAATCGGCTGGAGAAAGAGAAGAAAATAAATGTTGTAGATGGATAGTCACTGTGATATGATTGAAGACTACAGGTCATGTCGATGCTAAGACGATTGGAGTGATTGTGTGTGTTTGTGGGGAGGGGGGGGGGGGCAAAGATGTCAATTACAGTTCGTAGGGAAACTGTTTAACGTATTCAAAACTTTTTAAAACCTGTTTAATCAGACACTTGTTTTTCGCGTATCTCTCATCAAAAAGTATTTTCGCGTATCCCTCTTCAAAAAGTATTAACCCCCCCCCAAAAAAAAAAAAAAAAAAAAAAAAATTAATATAATCATCCTCCGTACGTGCTGGAGTCAGAACGCTGCACGACAGATGTTTGTCATCCTTGCATCGGTCCCATGTATGGCAAATCTCCCCGTGAATTCTGATGGGTTGCAGTTAAATGTGTTCTACATTCATACCTGCTTATTTTGGAGGCATAAGCCACATTACAGATGCAGTTACTTTTACGTGCATCCTTGTAAAACTACACTATTAATTGGACACTGCCAATCCACGCAATGCAGTCGAGGACAAATGCGCATGCAGTGCCGGACAAATACGAATAATCATGATAATGTATTGTGAAATCTGCTGTACTGAAATCTTTGAAAAATAATATTCAAATCTATGAAAATATTTTAACTTTCATTTTACGTTTTTCAAAAATCATTTCACTTTTAAAGCAATTATTAAGAGAAAAATAAAGACGACAGCTTAGAACATGAATGTATCTCGGGCTTTAGAGTATACAGTCATTTTTTTGTTAGGAAGAAAGTGAACGGGAATAAGCAAACTTCACATTTATAGTTGGTGATAGAATGTTGAACGCACCGACACAATTAACCGATTTATTTATTAACCTTGAAATTGTCATTATTCCCTTCACATAATTATACCAAGTTGATAACTCCAGTATATTTTTTTTGCATGTATTATGCAAAAATATGACTGGTAACAATCAAATTATAGATCAGAAATCGCAAAATTGATAAATCCGTATAGCAAACATCATTGCTCGTCGTTATAACAATGATGCAGAGAGTATGGAATGAAATTCAAAGACCATGCAATTGGAAATCTCCCACAACTAGGGACATATTCAGCATAGGATGAAGACGGCGTATGCCCCCACCCCCTCTGTTTGAACGCCCAGGGAAAAGATAATCAGTACAACTTGCAGTGGGTCTACGATGACGCTGGCATGCATGGCTACCCAGATACATCCTCTTTCTTTAGAGTAAGATTCCGCCCCATCCATGTTTTTTAATTTCTCGATGCGCCTCTATAATCTATAACATTCACCTTTACGTATTGAAATCGTCCTTATAACATTATAAGACATTATTTTGTTAGATAGATTGACAAACTTCATCAAGACGTCAACGAAATCATGACATTGTTTACTGACCCCGATGATGTTTCCCCCGTTGAGGTGATTTGCCGACGTCAGCGTGGAGATCAGGTTGCCGTGAATTAATCACGCGACTCGATGAAAACAATGATGGAGACGAGCTAAGCGACACCGTGCCCTGATTATCGCCGTGGCCTACGGAGCCAAAACCACCCCGTGTCGTGATCCTGGGGTGATAACTCTGAACAGAGAAGGTGTGAAACATGACTGTCACAGGATTTCAAAAGGACTGCCTATTTTTCTGAAAATTGGGTGAATCCTAAGCAATAATTAACCCTGTTTTAAGGCTAAAATGGAAAATGTATACACAGTTATTTTTTTTTCTTCAAGGACGCTCGTTATAATACAAAGAACAAGATCAATTCAAAGACTTTTCAATAATCAACTCAAGGGTAATTTCAACACTCTATTTTGTATCCAATAGAATTCATGTTCGGGTTACATAATACGTCATTGTAATATTTCAGTACGCGATGGACAAGGCCAAAATTGCAATTGCCTTAGGTTGAGTTTTCGACAGTAAATGTCATTTTTTGTTATTTTCAAGGAAGCTCATTACCAAGGAACCCTTCCGAAACCACCCCTAAATTTAAATATCGCCAAACTTGTCTCAAAAATACCCATAATTCTATATCATCCGTCGCTGTCCACGAAATAAAAGCCGATAGTCTGTATCTTTTGTTGTTGTAATGTGGTTGTTTAGAAAAGGCCAATTCCACGGTATATGTTATAATTATGTTATCAAGTATTATGGAAATATAATAAAATTGTGAACTTATCATATTGACATAAAATATCATATTATTTGATATTTCGTCTGATCCAAGCTCTAGAATGGCTATCAGCTTGATATAGTCATCGGGGCCCTGTTTCATAAAACTTGTCATCAAAGACAAGTTGCAATAACTGTTATAAGCTACTGAAATCCTTGCATCTGATTGGCTGAAAGGAAATTTGTCATAGAAATGTTGCAAATGTTACTGATAACAAGTTTTATGAAACGGGGCCTAGATATACCAAAATCTTGGATGTGGTTGGTGACGTATATTACAACATAAATATATAGCATGGACTTGCCCAAAATGAAAAGTATGTTGAGACGTAGGCTAAAGTCGGGTTCTAACGTTAAGTACGAAAGCGACTGATGTTGTGAACTCGGCCACGCACAAATTAACATCATTTTGAGTCAATACCACGCTTCAGTGACTGCCTTCTGTCATTTTCATTCATTCTCTGACGTCACAATCGAAAGAACGTTCACACTGTTCCTATCTTTCATAACTTCTTTTTTTTGTGCGTGGTATAGAGACAGTTGTAGCTTCCGTCTATAGACCTCGCGGTCACTTGTGCACGTTCGACACACATAATGGAAAGGTGGTTGGGCACCAGTCTGTATACGTTGTATGGAGACGGTGGGAAAGTTTTTAAGTGTGAACAGATGACAATTAGTTTTGTCTTATTCCTGATTATCCATACATGTCTTAATATCTTGAACACATTGCCGTCTTATATGAACAGAACGTAATCTGCCAAATTATATTTTAATCACCGATTATATTTGCTTTAACGGGAACACCATGGCATAGAATCGTACTAGGTTGTTAGTCCATAATATAAGTTTAAATATAAAAGTGGAGTTGTAGCAATGAAAAATGCATTGAAACGAACCTTGATGAATGTGTTACTTATTTTGTTCCATATTAAGAAAAATAAGAATAAGCAAAAATCTAATAAGGTGTTTAGTAGATTTTTTGTTTTGAAATGAAATTTATAATATTTAAAATATTAATGAATCTTTCCGAAAGCTCTTAGATTCAGCCAAGATAGGTGATTGGGCTTTTACGTTGAATGTAAATTATGTGCAAAATGTTTTTACATTCTGTCGAGGTTTCGAGTGGATTTTGTACCTTACAATGATTTTTATTTTCTGAAGGCATTTTCCAAAATTGGAAGTGTTTTTTTTTTGAAAGCTTTTACATTTGTTTGAGGACGTTTCACTCGATGTCTGTTTTTCCAAAATTACCTTGCCATTAATAACAGTTTGGATTCGATTTGCGTCATAGATCAAAGGTCAGATATTTCTTATAAACCATTAGGCTCATTAAGAACCAGGGTGGATAAACACTTGTTAATAATTTCCACTATAGGGTACCATCAAGACGGTATTCTAATGAGGACACAGAAGTGGACAGACGGCAGTAATTTTGATTCATTCTCGTCAAGGAGGAGAAGCGGAAAAAATATTAAATCTTTTTCACAAGCACTTCGATTAAGCCAAGATAGGTGACAGGGGTTTTTACAATTAACGATCTTAAGACTTGACACTCCTTACCCCTTATTTAAAAAAAAAAAAAAAAAAATGTCCATCATCTCAACAGATTATGCTGTCTTTCTTTCCCCCTCTTTCTATGGTACTTTTATTTTTATTTAGTATGATTTCATTCGTAGCGTACTGTATTGTACATTATTTTTGCTATACCCTTTACATGATCATCTTAAGGCGTTTATAAATGAAATCATCATCATTATCATTTTGATGATCAAAATGTCTTATCAAACAGAGCGAACAGCATGTAATTCGATTACATTATTTCTCTTTTGAAAGGCTCGGTTATTTCACAAGGCCTTCTGATTCAAACACATAGAAAATAGGAATATTTTCACTTAATAATAATTTCCTCAAGAAACAATTTGTTGTGATACAAGTCATGTAGAAGTGTGTAGATTTGATACAGAAACCTCACATACATATACAGCAATCTAATGATGGAAGGAATACATTATTTAGGAAAAGTTATCAATAATTTGTTGAATAATGATAAACATATCTACTAGATAAAGGTGAGAAGGGTATCGAGAGAGAGAGGGAGAGAGAGAGAACGACAAGAAAAGGGATTAATGAAAAAAAGAGAGAAAAAATAGTGTTATGGAAGTCTTAGTCTATTAATTATCCCTCCACATTTATATATTTTCTGTTTATTTGTAACTAGTTTAATTGTATATTGTGCTGTTTATTGTTATTGAATTTTCATGTTTTACTGTTGTTAATATTCCTGGATATTCAAATGTATTGGATTCTATTTTGTCATTTTTATCGAATTATTGAATTGAATTGAATTAATCCAATCCCCCAAGAAATCGCGCTCTGGATATATACATAGAAAAAATAATAGGGGAGAAGACAGAAAAGTATTGAAAAGAAACATGAAAGAAGTAAGAGAAAAAGAAAGGATGAGGAAGAGAAAGTTAGATGACACCCATAGGAAGATAGAGAAGACCAAAAGGGAAATCTGTGATATTACAAAATGGTCATCATCTTTTCTAGGAATCAATTTTTGTTCGCGTTTTGTCGTTAACTGCAGCATCCCTTCTTATAATTAAAGATGCTAAATGGCGATTGCGAGTTCCCCCAGGCGCCATTTTGCTCATTTTCTTAGAGAGGAGAAATGTTTTATAAGAAAGAGTAGTAAGCATATACACCAGAAGAAGAGAATGTGTTTTTATTATTACTGAAATGAATTTTAATCACTTTGTTGTTCCAAAAAACCGTTAAAAAAGAATCAGCTTTACAGAAGATGGAGGCTTTGGATAGCTCATTAACAACCTAACAGGTAGAAATTATTAGTATGTGTTGTTCAACAGGCTCAACACTCTGCACTCCTATTGCATGTGGAGTTTCGCAAGGAAATCTACTTGGTCCTCTTTTGTTCAATAATATAAGATCACGAATGCTTTTCAACTTCAGTATGCTCGTTATTTTGGTAAACTGATTATCATGATGGCCACCATGGGCCAAACTAGATGGGAAGAAGAAAAGCAGAAGAAAAACAGCTCAAGAGACCGAATACGTCATGAGATCGAAGTTACATTACGCAAAATTTTAGATGTGAATATATCTTTACAAAATTCTGTTCTTGTCCGGGTGCAGATTTAGTCTTCTTTTGTTTATTAATTTTTCGAGAGTGAGAAATGCTTTATAAAGCTTTATAGTTTTAGTCTTTTATTTATTTTACATTTTGAAATACATGTATAAATGAATTGGGGTAAACTCGTTAGTCATAAGGACCGCTTTTCATAAGGACCACTTATTCATAAGGACCGCTATCCATAACGTGTGACTAGATGAATAGCTGTTTTGTATGAATAGCGGTCCTTTTAAATAGCGAGCAAACCATAGACAAATTACCTCGCTTTTCATAAGGACCTCCATTCATAAGGAGGTTTGTGGAAAATAAACAAACCTTGAAACATTGTGAAATAAAATACTGTTCTAGAATCAGTTTAGGATAGGTTGATTATGTGATACATAATAATTAATGTATACTGTGAGGTTTTATGATCAGAAATTGACTCAGTCTTGATGTATTAAAGTCACATGCACTGCACATAGAAAAGGGTATATGGGACTACACACACAATCGTGTGACATGAAAATTTGGTCCATATTTCGAATATTAGGACATTGAACGGCCAGTTCTTTTCAGGGGACATTTTTAAACTGATATTTCTTCGAACTGACTGAAAGAAGGAGAACAAATTAATGAACCATCTTCCTCTTATTTCGTAGTTGTATACTGAGAGCTGCAAGCACAACAAGCTTCATATCTAATGTTATAGATGCGTGCAGTTTGTAACTGAATATCTTACATAATTTTCTATATGTATATTGTATTGTCGCATCCATACGCATGACATGTATTTTTATGGAGATGGTGATATTGAAACCAATAACTCAAATCAAATCAATCCAATCAAATCAGAATCAAAGCTCACTGATTATTTTCCACCTTTACCAGTACCCAACCTTCTCTTTAAAAGGAAAGAGACACCCCAATTCTGATGTTTCCATCAAGCTAACCAACAGCGGAAATGCCTTGGAGCTTGTCGCCTTGCACACCTGAAAAAACAAAACAGACATCGAACACGTTTCAGCGACTCAGTACATGTGAATCTCATTGATCTTCTTTGAAAAAACTTCTGTTTTTCCCGGCTTTTTCTGCCCCCATCTCATCTTCAATCGTGTGAGACTCAGGAGGAATAAGGGTTTTAGAAAAGCAAGGATGGTTGTTCTTGTCTGGTAGTAGTCTAAACCAAACACAGTTACTGCACAAGAATAAAACTCCCACGCGTCTGATTCAAATTTTATTATTCTCTAAAAAGAATCATCGTCTTATAGGTTTTTCTAATGACGAAACTACTTCCATGTATGGAAATGTCAATGGTATATGACCATTTGGTGTCACATACCCCTGCCCGATAGAACACAGTATCCCACAGTGTGTTCACAGTGTGCAACACAGCGTGAAATCATCTTCACACTGTTGAATTCTAGCATTTTAACATTGTGAATCACATCTTCACATTGTGAGCGAGTAAATTCACACTGTGAAATCGAACACGCTGTGGTAAACCACACTGTGGAGGTGTCCACAGTGTGAAATCTTTTTCACACTGTTAAGCCGATGACTACTGAATTCTCTATTTCCCATAGGCTTAACACAGGGTCAACCCGGTCCCCGTAGGAAATGGGTTAAATTCGAGCATTTCAACATTGTGAATCACATCTTCACAGAGTCGACTATGTGAACACAGTGTAAACACACTGTGGACACACTGTGGGACACTGTGTTCTTTCCGGCAGGGACGTTACCACGTATTGGACAGTTACCAACATGAATTGACATTAAATGTATTATTTTGCCTGATTTACAGCTCTAGAGTGGCTATCAACTTCATACAATCTTCAGATATACTGAAATCTTAGATATGGTCGGCAACGCATGGGACATAATAGCTGAGACTGGGGCCCGTATATACCTTTAACACGTATCACATTGGAATTGGGAGAAGAAAGTAATGGGGTCCATGAAAAAGTAAAATCTGGATTTATTGCAATCAATAGCGAGCATATTCTCATAAATGTCAGGGTATGAATATTAGTAGTATTTTTCTTCGAAAGATATCAACATCGTTAATTATTATTTCGCGATTAGCAACATCATCATCATCATCATCGTCGTCGTCGTCATCATAATCATCATCATCATCATCATCATCATCATCATCACTAGCGTAGCCAAGGGGGGCAAACTGCCCCCTGACAACTTTTGACAGTTTTTAAAAATTTGTTATTTGTTATTTTTTGTTTGTTTGGATGTCAGAGAATTATGGAGGAAACATCTGATAACCTGAATTACCTTTACAATTGTTTCGCGATTAGCAACATCATCAGCACCATCATCATCGTCACCCTAATCATCATCATCATCATCATCACTAGCGTAGCCTAGGGGGGCAGAGTGCCCCCTGACATCTTTTGACATTTTTGTTGTTGTTGTTGCTTGTCAGAGAATTCTGGAGGAAAACTTCTGATAACTCCCCTCTCCCACTAAGCGACCTTTGGAGGGCTGGAGAAGAAAAGAAAAATTCTCGCCAAAATCTAGCCCACTCCAACAAATACCGTTTCCAGGTCCCACCATATGTTCACGGCATGTATACGTGACAAACCAACCTTGTCCGCCATTATGCATGCTCCTGGGGAGCGTTTCATCAAGCGTTTTGTCAGTGATTTTTACTGACAAATTTGCTCTCAGCCAATCAGATGCAAGGATTTCAGTAGCTTATAACAGTTGTCGGTAAAAATCACTGACAAAACGCTTGATGAAACGCTCCCCAGACCTCTCAAGATTGCGAACTCAAAGTGGTAAATGTGTCACATTGACTTTCATCTTATCGACTATATTTGTTACCTCTTGAATTATGCATACCCTTACCTAGTACGACGTGCTAACGATTTATTTTGGTAACTAAAAATAACCTTCAGAATGTTTTTAACGAGGTGACAGCTTAATCATGTGTCTATTTTGGGGTTGCTTCATTAAAATATCTCCCGAACATTCCTTCTGGTTACCTGTTCTTCTCTGATCATGCTAATCTTGCTGATAATTTTTTTCTTCTGAAGGAATCAGCGTTGTATCCTCATATTGGCATTACTTGTATATTTCCTTTCATTCTTACATTCTTAAATTAAATTAGATGTAAATCATATTAATGCGAATTGTATGAACCAAACCATAATGCATAAATGTCAACGTGTGCGTGAAAATAGTGAGTTTAAAGTCTACAACGTGTTGCCACTTTAAATATGAATATATATATATATATATATATATTTTTAAAACTTTCTTATTTATAAACATCACAATGTATTGCGACAGAAATGGATATAATACAAAAGTTGACATTATATGTACTTATGATTATAATTATTTATTTATCACTGTAAATTTATGATAATAAACACTGCTGAAATTAAAAGTTTGGTCTTCTTAGATCTCATTCATGATCAGTGATGGTATACATAGATTGGGAGATTTGGACAGACGATGACGGTGGAGTTGTTTTACGTGCTTGGAAAGTAACTCGCTGTATACATCCGTAAAGGCTGATAAAACTGCTGTAATTGGTTGTATATCATTGTCAGAGTCAACGATAACATGACTGTTTGTGTGGAAATAATGAGGAGCAACGGCTGTCAGGGAACATTGTTTGTTTTACAGGACGTGCTTTGTTGCTACATGAAGAAGAGTAATGATCAGTGGCGTAGATACAGGGGAAGGGGTTAACGTGGCCCCCAGTCGAATGAAAGCAGAGAGAAAAATAGAGCAGAGGAAGAGAGAGAGAGAGAGAAATGAAAAGGGAGAAGCCATACCCCGATGAAGACCATGGTCTTGTTCTCTCGGGTGTACTCGTTTTTCCGAAGGTTCATAATTCCGAAACACAAATTTCCCATAGGAGGGGGGTTCATAATTCCAAAAATGAAATAGGGTTCATGATTCCAAACATTTGATGCATTACTCCGAAGGTTCGTAATTCCGAAAATGCAATAGAGCCGTGGCCACATAACTTTTCGGAATTACGAATCTTCGGAAATATGAACCCCTTATCATTTTCGGAATTATGAAGATCGATGGATCCATAAGATCGGTGCCCCCCTGACAACAGTACCCCTTCAATATCTGGACCTACGAACCGCCTTCAAGCTTGTAATCATCATTTATTATGCTAGAGGGTAATGCTGGGCTTAGGACGTAGTAGTCCTAGCAGTAAATCTTATTTTTTGATAAATATAATGTCCAAAATTGCAGATCTACCAGGTTTGCCTTTGGGAGAATGATAATCCTATAGTCATCACCAAAACACTAATCACCATCAAGCCATACAATCTGGAAAATTTATGTTTCATTAAAAAAGAAATACACATGAAGTTATTATTACCATCAAAACACAGAAGATATATACGACGGATGTAGGAAATCTAAGTTCAGTTGTAAAAGAATATTGCCCAAACTTAACTTGTGAAAGACAATTTTCTTCACTATAATAAATTAATGTAACAATTACTATGATAATATTTTGATAATAATAACAATAATTATTGTGATAATTACAATAAGCCTTGAATTTGAAATGGGGGGGGGGGGGGGGGGGGGGAGGCAGCGCTGGGAGATCGGAGGGTGTGGTAAAAATCACTAAACAAAAAAATTAAAGGGGGGCCTTGGCGCCCCTGCCTGATATATTTACGCCAAACACCATTTTTTCATGTACGATAAAAGAACAATGTAGATAAAATGCCTTGGTCAAGGACATAAGTGCCCTGCCAGGGATCGAACCCACTATCTACGCATTTCCAGTCAAGTGTTTAAACCAATCGACTACGACACCTGTTTTGCTGCGGAGTCGGGTTTAATCTAGTCCGTAATTTTTTGCATGCGATAAAACCAAGTGATAGAATGTCCTTGCCTATATATAGTCTGATGATTGATTTGTTAGATATCTGTCTCCATGGCTCGACTCTCTGATAAACTCTAATAAAGACAAATTGCTCACCACGTAATGATGTCATGACCTTGTTGTCAATGTTGCAGCAACTCTGACTCCATTGCCACAAAATTAATGACGTTTGGATTATTATCCTTATATTCGGCCAAGTCTGGGTTCATTCAATGTAATCAAATTTCGACAGAAAAACTCGGTTAAATTGATTCTTTATGGTTTATCATGGAATAAGGTGGTTTATTGAACCAGCGAAATTATAAAGGAAAAGTGATGAAAATTTAAAAGCACTGCATCTCTCATTGTGCACATGATAAGAGACCATACGCAGATACGGATTATACCTGCTCTATTCCCTTGTCTGTATTAACTTATTACTCAATTATATACATGTGTATTTTCTTCCAAAGTCGTTTGGAATTTTTAGGTTGTAGTTTTACTTGTTACCGGACACAATTAGGGAGCACATTTTATTTTTTCTGGCCTACCTTAAGTACAATTATTAAGGTGTGACGGATTGGTTCTTTACGTGGGGTGAGGGGCAATCGAGTGCCCCATGGTCTGCCACTGTGATTGGTTGTTATTAATCTTTTAATTTTAACAGTATCAGAGTATGGCCTAACATTATAATGAGTCAGAACAATTTCTGAAATTTCGCGTATATATTTGCTTTTTATCCTTAAAAAAAAAACAAGTCATTTAGCAAATATCATGTATTTGATATCAAAGTTTGCTGGAGTCTGTTTTCAACAAAATGAGGGGTAAAATGACATATGAACTTCTTAGTCACTCGAGCACAAATACAAGCGGACAAGACAGTGATACAAATTCTACTGAAATAATTTTGAGCTGTTGTAGATTTCCACCGTTTTAAAACAAAGTGGGATTTTGGGGGTAATTATGTAATCAAGATTATAGAATTCGATTTGCTCTTGTCCGAATTACTTATTTTTTCTTTCTTTTACATTTTTACTTTCTCGTCAGGTATATTCGATTTTGTTGATTCAAGGAATAGGCGAAACATAAACGGTAAGTAACAAAATCACTTTTATTGCATCTAAATCGTATTTTGCATCCTTTTCAAATAGAATCTGGGGAGCGTTTCATCAAGTGTTTTGTCAGTGCATTTTTATCGACAACTGTTATAAGCTACTGAAATCCTTGCATCTGATTGGCTGAAATCAAATTTGTCGGTAAAAATTACTGACAAAACACTTGATGAAACGCTCCCCTGGCCCTGTTAAACCAAGCCGTCTTTCGGTAGCCTTCGAAGGGAAAAGGCTGTTGCCTACATGCATAAATAAAAAATTGGTTGCACCATTAGCTGATATGAAAATCGCATTAATATGATTAACTTGTATATCACTAATATATTATTATAATTGAGCATAATCTAGAATTTGTGCAAAACAGTAACGTAACATGTACATGTACATGTACATACACGTGCATTTCTTCAGTTTATGTATCACATTGTGACATTTGTACTTTGATAATTTCCACTCTCCTATAGCAATTGGTCGAACATTTGAACTTACTATTATAACTGTATTATACAAATGCATAATTTCTGTCTCATTTTGATGTAATTGAATATTGCACACATATTCACTTTGCTTCTTAAAATAATTCATTTAACTTAACTTGATATTTTACCTTATAGCATATTAAACAATTGTACCACATAATATTCCAGCTAAGATTTGTATTTATTTATTTATATATGTATTTATTTATTTATTTATTTATTTATTTAGATATTTTGTTTTAAAATTGGGTTTGGGAAATCACCTCTTTTATTCATTAAATACCTTTGTAACCTGACGCTAATTTCTTTATCATTATCATTTATTACAATATGAATATAGTGTCATGTAATAATTTTATAATAATCTTGATTATTTAATGATTTCTATTGTATATAATTATTCCTATTTCTGATGCACATTTTATGTAAACAGTGCACTATTAGTCCTTGGACTACTGCATTGTGTATTTTATATTAATAAACAGAAATTGAATTGAATTGAATTGAATTGTTGGTCAGCTTATAGGTTGATTGATATAGATCTCCCCTTTCTATCAATTTCCCGTAATATCTTTTCTCCTGCTTCATTCTATCTATGATATATTTATACGTTTTAAGTGATTTTTATCCATTTCCGCTTTTTGACTTGAATTATTAAACCGTTTCTCTTTTTGTTATTAGCTACTGTAACGCTTACTATTTACACAACAATTAGTTTTACTGCTAATTTATATTTGATTGTTAGCTAGCATGATTGATTCTTATTACTTCAATTTTATGTAGGGTAGGTGCAGGTAATATGGGGCTGCAGGTAATATGGGACCCTGAGCTGAGGTTCACAGTAAAAGCCACAGCAACCATACATATTTTGTCAATTTCACTGAGCTGGAAGCCTAAGGCATTGCATTATTCTTGGCATAGGACTGGTCTGCAGGTTTACTTTTCTTCAGACGATCTATAAATTATATAATTTTAAGTCAACATATTCATTAAAGGTTCTTAAAATGTGAAATCATCTTACAGTTAATGACTTTTATACATTTTAAAGTAAATACCAGACATAATAGAGTCGTTTTAATGTGAACCTAATGTCTTTAATTAATGGTCCCATATTACCTGCACTGCAGGTAATATGGGACTATTGGTGATGATGTCATAATTTGCATATAATGGATAGGGGGCTGGTGATAATTTTGTTTTCTTTACATTAAAAGTTAGACTAGTCGTTACTGATTCATGGGAACAAAGTATATTCTGTGTGTCTTTATTTGTCTTTATGCAAATTATGCAAATGAGCTTAAGGGTCCCATATTACCTGCACCTACCCTATTACATTTTTATCTATTCAGGACTAGGATGTAAAACATAATTATTTTGTAATTATATCTGATTCTTGTTATTCTGATTAAATATTTTTCGATATAATGAATAAAAATATATACATGGATCGCACAATCAAATTTGGTATCAGTGGTAACTGAAAATAGTCGGCATGCGTGCAACTAATCACTCTTGTCCAAAATTCATAAGATATTGTGGGATTAATTAAGCACACGGAAAAACCGATGATGATGCAGAAACCATCTTTTTAATATCCAGAAAAAAAGGAAGAGATGTTATGCAGCCGTTATATCTTGTTTAATTGTCTACACGCACTGTCGCCTTAACCACAGTGGATTTAGACCCCCGGGCAAGTAGGTTTGTTTGCAAGATTCAGTGACAGTCAAAATAATGTTTGAAGCGACAAGAGAAAGGGGGAAAAGGAAATAATGGATGCTAAATTTATCTGATGCCGGTTGAAAGCACATCATCAGACCATGGGATAAAAGGGAAAAGAAATATTAGATCGTGGAATTATCTGATGGCGGATGAAAGCACATCATTATTGAGAACACATTGCTGGGGGAAAACGAGAAGTATATCAGCTTAATGGGAATCTATTTAATTGTATTTTTATTTTGACATGAAAACGTGTGAACTTCAAAAACCTCCTCGGTTTGTTTTGTCAGCTGCCAGAAGAAATTTCGTTGAGACTAAATATATGAATAGTAAATGTGTAATGGCAAGTGACTGAACATTCAACATTGGGAACTTAAGAGTTAAAGTTTTGGACCATTATCATGATTATTACGCGCTTGAAAATTTTAACGGGTTATATATTTGATGTACTCACATATAGGAAAAAAGAAGAGATAATGTTAGAAACCCATTATGAGATTGCTTTTGGGAGAGATATGTCATTTCGACAATACGTTTTTATTTTTTAGGAATTGGGAGCTTGAAGAATTATCATGATTATTACGCGCCTGAAAAGTTTCACGGGTTAAATATTGAACATGTTTAATGAACTCACAAAAAGGAGAAAAGAAGAGAATAGTTTTAGAAACCCATTATCCGATTGCATTTGGGAGAGATAATGTTGTTTTGAGAATACGTTATATTGTATAGAAATACCATTAGGATATATAATTATATGCGGCTAAAGTTATCAATAATACGTACTTCGGATACGGTTTAAAGGGAAAGTTGAGTTCTGGGAAAGGTGAAAAATAATTTGTGAGCTTTCTCATTCCTTTTATGTCAGTTTGGAAGAGGAAATGTCCCCCGAACTGGATTGCCCTCCAAATGATTCAGATTAAGATTTATTCACTGTTTTCAATCATATCAACATAATACTGTAGTGCATAAATAAAATAAATTCAGTAACAACAATAATTATGATAATAATGTAGTTTTCCATAGATATGGGCCCATAAATAACTATCAGTATATAAGTAAAGTATATGATGCACAAATATTTTACCTAAGTGATATTTTTTTTTTGTTTAAAACAGTTGGACATGTTTAAAAGCAAAGCTTGCATATTACAATTGCGCCAACACACAAAATGACTAATATGACATTTTTTTACAGAAAAAGTATTACTCAGTAGGATCTTTTTATTTTATGAAGACCTATAATAATACGCTATCGACAATATGATTTTAGTAGTGCGCCGAGGGAATCTATAATATTTTTGTGTACGACAAACGGGAGAGTTGACCGCAAGTATGTAACAGTCGAGTCACCAAATTACCAATTTGAGATTCTTATAAATTTAGTAATCTCATTTTTCAAACATCCATAACTTTCTTATTCCTTGTCCAATTTTGTTCAAACTTTCACAATCCTGTTTTTCTTATTATTTTCTGCTTTTACACAAATCATCTTATTATCAAGGTTGTATTGCCCTTTAAGTGTAAAAATATTTTTCCCACATAAACCTTTTCAATTGCATAAAAGGTTCCGGTTTTTTTTTCCCCTGATCAATTTTCTCGCGTGAAATATTATTTTATTGGGAGACACTTTAACCGTGTTTGTACCTGGAAAGATGACATATTGAGCAAAATTTAATTTGATTTGATTTCCCACCACATCTAATTCATCTTTTTCCATTTGTCCAATTTGGCATTCTGCCCGGCAGGTCGGTTTGACAATGAGCGTGATGAAGGCGCGCTGATTGAATTTTGAATGTTTAATGATAAGTGGTGTGTCGCAGTAAGGGAAGGGATGGTGCAAAAAGGGCGTGACTCCCATTCTGATTTCCTTTGAGAATGAGAAGGATTGAAGCAGAATCTTGCCACTGCTACGTTTCCCTTTAGATATGCGCAATCTATAGGTACCCCTAATGTATCGTGACAGTTTCTGTTAACCCTTTGCCTACGGGAACCGGGCGGTCCCTGTGTTATTAAAGCCTATAGGGATGAGGGAATTTAGGGGAGCGTTTCATCAAGCGTTTTGTCAGTGATTTTTACTGACATATTTGCTCTCAGCCAATTAGATGCAAGGATTTAAGTAGCTTATAACAGCTGGTAAAAATCACTGACAAAACGCTTGATGAACGCTCCCCAGTAGCCAACGGGTTAAGTTTGTTCATCAAAATTCATGAGCAATCTCTCCAACTCTACTGCCAGGAAGAAGGCCGTTACCACCATTGAGAATATAATGGCAGTAACGGTACTTTGGCGTGCAGCCGACGTTATCTTGTATTTTCCGATAACCTATATATATCAATCATGAATGTCAATCAGAACGTGGATCAACTGCATGATATCACTGATGAGTATATATTAAATTCATCTAAAATGACAGATTATGACGTTTCAATACTAATGTTTTAATACAAATACAAATGTCAAAATTTCCTCTATCACCCCCTACCTCCCGAGGCATGGTTATGTGTCATAGATCTCTGACAAGCAATAACTTTTAACGAACATAACTGCACAAATCTCTCACAACCCCCTCCCTTCAAAAAAGGAGGTGGTTTTCAGATTTAACTGTTGGGGTAGGCGGTACACGTGTGTAATAAAGTTTAGATATATATATTTTTTTGTTTACATGAGTGGTCGGTGTACGTATCTCCCTGTGCCTCTGGATCTGCCACCAATATTTTAATCAGAAGTTCGCTTGATTTACGTCAAGTCAGCGGACAGTATTTTGGCGGAAGAATCACGCGAAACTGTCTACAATCAGGGCGTTCAAATATGCCCAGCCAGTGCGAGAGACTGACTTTTCAAAAGCGACGAATTTATCGCGGCACAAGCAACCGCGACAGTTATACGATAAACAAACATCGGGCCTTAGTTCGCCGCCCCACACAATGATGTCTCTTCATCTTGACATGCATTGTGAATGATCCAAGATAAGTTCGTTCAACTCTCTTGAGTGAATATTAAACATTCAAAGTACACTTTGATTTTCCCCTTTTACCACAGTACAGTTTTTAATCTGTATCTTGGTTTGATCAGTGTGCATGGATGAAGCTTTCACTTTCTGTTGTTTATTTTCGCGCAAAGAGATATTAATATTGACTTTTCATCATTGATAAAAATAGCACTTTGTGGCTATTGGTCGATCAGTGCCAATATGGGGCGCATACCCATTGTGTACAATAGGTCTTGTGGCAATACCTGTATGAAAAATTTCTTCATTTTTAAGGAAATGTTATCCTTTTATTAAGCAAATTGTTTTTACACAGGACTGTGTTGTTGATGCATAAATGGTACCAATCACCAACAAACATTTTGCTCTGCATGTTACAGGTTCCAAGTCGTCATTCTTTATTCAAAATATGGGCTTCAAATATTGCTTCTATATAAAGTATATAAAGAGATATTGCAATTTTGATTACACTCTCTATATGCGTAAAAGCGACTAATGAGTAGACTATTTAATTTGTCTATGGAGTAGGCTACTCGACGCACCCTTACGCGCTCACCAAGATAAGGGCTCACGCGGAACCCAACTCGGAGTTCGGTTCCGCGCGCTCACTTTTTTTTTCAAGTGATTGGGACACTTTAAGCGAATTTAAATTACTATATTATCATGTCGTGTAATTAAATTTTGTTGAAACTAATAGCCTGGTGCCTAAGGGGATATTGCACAATGAAGTCAGTGCGCTCATAAAATATTTATTACTATTCATGTGATTATATCAATATAGTTGATGCTAATGAACAGAAAATAAGATGATAACGGCTCATCGCCATTCTGAGGAATAAGAGCAAGTGATCCTTGTTATCTGAACCAAAATATTTAATGTCTATCTTTAATAACTGAAGAAGATTATTCATCTTTAAACAAAACAGGTATGATGTATATCTCTACATCTTTCTCCTCATTTGCTTTCATAGTCTTACTTTATAGATTAACTCATTTATCTTGTTTGTGTTGTATCAACAATAATTATCATCGAAACGCAAGCATACACTTACTAACAGAATACCCCTTGCTCCATTTTCATATTATTATTGATGCTGATGACTAAAATAACGATGGTAACTGCTTGTGACAAATTTGACGAATAGCACCTGTTGATTCTCAACAACTGAACTGTGATGAATTAATATATTTTACTTCAATGTAAAACCAATAATTAATATATTTTACTTCAATGTAAAACCAATATGATTATATATATAATTACTTCCCCTTTTCCACGCTTACTCATCTACTCTGTACCTTAATAAGATTGTCGAAACACAAGCAAACACTCTCTGACACACAGCCAATCTCTCTCTCTCTCTTAATAAAGGTATGAAGATACATCACTTTTGTTAAATATTCTCATCTTTCACTGCTCGCATTGAAGCGTGCTTCTTTACTCCTCCTATGCCTGGGTAACGCCGCTTGCGAGATGTAGAAGAAATTGAAAATATGTAAGATGCTTCCCAATTCTCCAGTGGAGATTGAGTATCGGTTTTTTGATACCCCAATGCTCTCTTGGTTTATGGGTAACTTTACACTCGGCGTGAGGGTTGAAGTGGTTCCGCACCTTAGAGATTTGCTCCGTTTTGTCATCTTGACCCCTCGCTACATCATGCATTGGTTGCCATGGTGATACGGGATAAGCGCGATGGAGAGAGTGTGCGATGTGGTAAGATTGTGAGGAGGGGATGGGATGATAGGGGTGATAGAGTTAGAGTGGTGAGTTTGTGTTTGTGTGTGGTTTTAAAAAATAAGGAGAAAGGGAGGTTGAGAGAGAGAGAGAGAGAGAGAGAGAGGCGGCGGGGGTGAATGTGTGAGTGTGAAATAAAAATAGTGGGTGAAAAGAGACAAGGATTTGAGAGGCTGTGCATATAGAAACAGGTGTACATAATATTAAATATACATAATATAGTTGTAAAGAAATGTAGATGGGAGAACGTTTAGAAAAAATAATTTAAAGTAAGAAAAAGTTCACTCCGAGAATAAAGACATAGTAGATATCCGTAGGTTTGCTTCCATATATATAGAGAGAGAGAGAGAGAAGAGGGAGAGAGAGGGGGGGGGGGGGGGGTTAGATGTGTGTGTGTGGGGGGGGGGGGTGCGTTTGTGTGTGTGAGTGAGTGTGTGTGTTTTTGCGTGTGATTGTGTGCAAGAGCAGGCAACACTATCTATATACAGATTATAATTATGTTTATTTAAGTTGGGATATTGAGCTCAAGTGTGGACCCTTGTGGGACCGAAAACTTCTTGCATGACAACGTACGAGACCTATAGACCACGATACTATTTTACGACACATGCTTCGGCGACAATCGTTATTCCGCGGTCAATATCTTGCTCTTACCTAATTTCTAATTTCTAATAACCTAAGTTATACCTCCTTTCAATTCTTATCCTAACCATATTTGACGAAACAAAGCTCGGAACAACTGTTCGGATCACCCACGATAATCATCAATCCATAAATCGATCGCTATTATACCATGTAAAGGGTACGACATTTTGAGCCCTCTATGCCCTTCTTTCCGTACTATGACCCACAGTTTTCCCCCACAATGCATCAGTGATGATGTAACCTTTCAATGATACCATTCTTTCTCTTGATATCAGTTGATATCAAGACATGATAGATCAACCATTAAAGTACAATTACAGTATCAGTTTACTCTTTATTCTCCAGGGTTCCTCTGGAATTATTTTATTCTAAGAAGAGAGTCATAATCAGCTTACAAACGGATTTGCTCGAAAACGTGGCTCTCTTTTAAAAAAACAGATCTTTTTACATGGTCAACAAAACATTACCCGTCTTAGGTGGTATAATGTTGCGCTTCTTGCAAAATGATCATCAATCTTTCAGTGCGAAACAATATGCTGTTTTTTCAACTCTCTTGAATTTTAGCTCCATATCAGGTCGCCTAACCTTTTGAAAAACTCCTTTGGGAGACTCAAGTACACGATCTTTTTGCCCTTTATTTCAAAGCATAATGTTCTTTCTTTTTCGCATGGTTGAACAAAAAGTGCATTTTGTACTGCTTCCTGAATTACCTTTACTGAAAGTTTGCAATAATTTGTTATTTATTCATGGATTACTCGGATCAGTTCTTTCAATACGCCATTTGATGAATTCGTGGCTCTTATCCTTTATTGTAAACCAACAAAACATTTTTTTTTACTCCATGGCAAAGTAATCCAAAAAGAATGCATTTCTGATTTTTAAAATATTGAGATAGTTAGTAGAGTGGTGCAGGGATTAGGATTTAAAAAGGGTGACCAAAATAGGAGACACGTATATGATATTCCCATAGTTAGGGGATTATTTTCCTTGCAGACCATAGAATTTTGTCCGCGTAAAAGACCATTGCCCCCCCCCCCCCCCGAGTAGACACACTCAGCATACCACCCCGGACCGACTCCTATAAGATGCTTTCCAATATACATTGAAATGTTAAAATGCCCCATATGAACTGGAACGTGATGTATGAAGCACAAACAAAAACTTGATGTAGGAGGATCCTCAATCTCTCTTCTTACCTCATGCATTTCAATTAGAGGCGAGGGAGCAGCGAAAGTTCCAAGGAGGTTAGGTAACAGGGGACGTAACAAATCAACCATAAAGTCACGTCGGAATTTACCACTTGGGTCGCTAAATGGAAGGGGTGATGGAGAGGGAGGGGACAATCGTCCCCAAAAGGTTCGTTATTCACAAGGTTCAAAATTCCGAAATAAAAATCTCCCAAAACAGGGGCTCATGCTTTCCAAAATGAAATAGCGTTCATAATTCCAAACATGTTGTTGCATGTTGTTGCATTGCTCCGAAGGTTCATTATTTCAAAGGTTCGTTATTCCGAAGTTTTCCTTATACGAAGGTTCACAATTCTTGGAAAAGTGATAACTGTGACAACTCTATTCAGTTTTGTGGTCGACAAAACAATATCTAAGGACCCTATTTGAAAACCCTTGTTGCCAATTTGGAAAAAACAAAACCAGAAAAGAAAATGTGGACCTTTTCTTCGTAGCCCGTTCTTAAAAATTTGAAAAATCTGAGGATTCTCTTTTGTCCAGCAAAATTCATCATGTGATCCTTTTGTTTTACAAAAATCTTTACCAAGATTTATATCCCACCTTAATACCCTCATAATTAGCGTTTCATATAATTATAACTTGTTTAATACAATGAAAGATAGGAAGATAATTTGAACAGTAGAATAACATCATCATCGCACACAGAATGCAACATTTCATGTATGCGCATCTCATGAATATTTTAACATTTCTCCAAAGTGGGACAGATATTATTCTAAAACTATGAAAGAGAATTTCATGCTGATATCCCTTAAAAGAACGAAAATCTCTCATTAAACGGAAAGGAACTCTTCATTGGGTCTCGGATGGAAGGCTGTCAAACGTGCGGGGATTTGTTGGAGCTCTTCAAGAGGCCATTAAAATCCTCTTTAAATATTTTACTGAAACCAACAACAACAAAAACAGCAACGACTCAAGGAAAATGTAGAAGCAGAATGGTACATAGTGCTTCAGAAAAAACTACTGAAGTTTGATGTTTATTAAAACTGCTGTATCAATGAAACAATATATTATCTCACAAACAGTTGTGTTTGACAGAAAGATAGATAGAGAGAGAGAGAGAGAGAATCAGGGAAGAGATATTGAATATAGAGGGAGAGTTAGAGAGCTAGAGAGAATGAGAAAGAGAAAGAGAGAGGGAGAGAGAGATGGGGGGGGGGGGGGGGGTGAAGAAAGAATTTTTTTAGAGAAAGAGAGTACGGTGTTCAGATAATTTACCATCAGTGGAGCGTTTCGTCAAGCGTTTTGTCAGTGATTTTTTACCGACAACTGTTATAAGCTACTGAAATCCTTGCATCTGATTGGCTGAGAGCAAAGTTTTCAGTAAAAATCACTGACAAAACGCTTGATGAAACGCTCCCCAGGTATGTCCCAATAAAGGTTCGTACAAACAGTCATGTCCTGGCAACTGTCCGTTCACTACCCATAGCAGTACAGTGTCACCTTTTAATGGCGTTTTAAATTTTTTTTAAAAATTTAAAAAGTTTTAAAAATATTTTCGTCCAGAATGCTAGGAATTAAGCATTATACATGAGTAGAAAGAGCAAAAATCACTGAAAATTTCAGTCTATCCTTTTTTTTTAAATTAATGCAGTATATTGTATTGTTAATGAATAAGAGCGATTTAATCATTAAACTCTCTAAATTGACAGTGGAGTGTAAAATATTAATAATCACTATTTTCGTGTGCAAATTGGCAATTTTTCTGTTAAATTTTCAATATTAATTTACATTGGCTCATGTAATATCGTTTATTATTTTCTTTTTCAAACTATGTAGGAGTGGAAAAACAATTGGTGCCAATTTGAGGAGGAAAATCTGATTTATTTAGATTGCTATGGGATTGACATTCTATCCAGTGAAGAGAATTATTTCTCATTTTGTTTCCACCTCGAGACGAAAAAAATCACACCGTCCTAGAGCTATTTTATAACCTTTTTATCAACTAAAATCAAAGAAATCTTGAAAATGTTTTAGGCCCTAACGAAAACTGTAAATTGGCTTTCACTGTGTTTCCCGCCATCTCTTCTTACTATCATATCCCCAAATCGCAGCCTTCGAGAAGGCCAGCCGTGGAAGATTCCTGTTTTATAATGTTTAATGTATGACACTTTGAAAGCATGTTTCTAAAAGAAACTGTCATCTTGTAAGTATCAAAGTGCCAGTTTCAAGTTGATTTCAGGACATGGTTGTCAGATCAGGGCACTTAAATAAAAGTTTGAAGGCGACAGCGATCGAAAACCGATATAGCTATAGAGGTCACTTCGTTTCACAATTTAAACAAAATTGTAAAAAGAAAAGAAGAAAATCACAAGTTTTGATACCATTTTGGCTCTGGCATGTCAGCAGGAGGCATTCAATAATTACGTAGGGAAAGCTACGAGATAACTTTAGAAAGAAAACCAAACATATTTGGATTATACATGTGCCTAGTAGGCTGCATTATTTCGTCTGACGCCAGGGACACTTTTTTCTCAACTTTTTTTCACCCTATAAGTATTTTCTCTCTGATACGTGAGCCATTTTCAAAGAAGTATAGCTGCAATAACAACAACAAAATATCAGTGTTGATAACTTGAAGAAGGAAAGTCGATTGATTTAGAATTTAAAGAAACAAATCCATGTCCTCGAAAGGTCGATACCCTCTATACGTGGCACATTCTTACTGCATAGGTCTTTCTCTACTCAAATGTGGAGTTCTGGTAAAAGTGAAAAAAAAATTTTCCCCCTCTTTTCAGCTTTCTCATTCATTTATTTCTGATGGGGAGAAGTTGCAATGTCACCTAAAAAAGGATTGCTCTTGAAATGCTCCTTTATTCTAAATAAATTTGGACTCGAAATAGTTTAAAACTTCGGAATTTATTTTGATGCAACATGACTGTAGTCCGACCCGTACATATTTCTAAGATCTGCTTTTCACTCTTTGTGTGTTTCAAAAAACCAAGATTGTATAAATTTATCATCACTTTGATGATTTTCAAACCTCATGTTTTATTCTTGACTACTGCGTTATTATCCTTTCCCAATAACGTTTATTTCTTTTACAGTACTAAATATGGGCCCCGATTCATAAAACGTGTTATCAATGACAAGTTGCAATAACTGTTATAAGCCACTGAAATCCTTGCATCTGATTGGCTGAGAGCAAATTTGTCATGGAAATGGCGCGGTTGTTATTGATAACAAGTTTTATGAAACGGGGTCATGACTTGAAATAGTTTAAAACTTCTGAACTCATTTTAATGCAACATGTGTCATGTATAATCCCGTACCTATTTCTGAGAACTGCATTTCACTCTCTGTGTGTTGTTTTTTTTAAACCCAGGATTGTGTCAATTTATTATCACTTTGATGATTTTCGAACCTCATATTCAACTACGTTATCAACCTTTCCCATTAACTTCTATTTCTTCTACAATACAATAACATACAAGTATTCAATTTGCTCCGAAAGGTTTCAGAACATTTCAGCCACATGAAAAGACTTTCAAAAATATCAAATAGTATAGCTTTTATACATCCCAACATGTCAAACCATTATCAACTTCCAATATCTCTGCCTCGGGTAAGGACGATTTAGATAATTGCATCGCGGAGGAGAAATTCCCGGCGATCTAAAATGAATAGTTTTTTTGACAAGATCAGAGCAGGCGATGAATTCTTTCTCTAATGTTTCATCGCAGAGGAAAATCTCCCGGCGATCTAAAATGAATAGTTTTTTTTAACAAGATCAGAGCAAGCGATGCATGAATTCTCTCTAATGTTTCAACTGTTTTTCTTTTTTGAATATTTCTTCTGTCTCTTTCCCCTGGGGGCGTTATGACTTTCATTCCAATGACACCCCCATGTAAACAGACGTGGAGAGGAAAGGGACAAGACAATGAGAAAACGAGAGGGGGTGATAGGGAGAGAAAGAGAGAACGAGAAAGGACTAGAATGTAAAGGGAGAGAGAGAGAGAGAGAGAGAGAGAGAAAAAGAAGGGATAAATATGAGTGAGAGATTGGGAGGGGAAGAGAGAAAGAGAGAGAGTGAGAGAGAGAGAGAGAGAGAGAGAAAGAAGGGATGGAGATGAGTGAGAGAGTGGTAGGGGAAGAGAGAAAGAGAGAGAGAGAGAGAGAGAGAGAAAGAAGGGATGAAGATGAGTGTGATTGGGAGGGGAGGAGACAGAGGGAGAGAGAGAGAGAAGGAAATAATGTAAAAGAGGGGAGAGAGATGGGAGGAGGGAGAGGGGGAATTAGAGAGTGAGAAAGAAAGAGAGAGCGAGAGAGGGAGAGAGATAGAGAGATTATAGAGAGAGCGAGAGAAAGAGAGTGGAGAGGGATGGGGAGGGAGAGAGAGAGAGAGAGAGAGGGGGGGGGGGGGTGGTCAAACGCTCCTTGAGCTTAAAGTGTATATCATGACTTGACCATTCAATTATTTTTCTAAGTTCACATCTAACACAGATTATATTTAGACAAGGTATGAGCAATAGGAAAAAAAATTTCAAAAATCAATCATTTGCAAGAACTAACACCACGTACTTATATACAACAGTCATGTGTAAAGAGAGAGAGAGAGAGAGTAAGAAAGAGAGAAAGAAAAAATGAGTCAGTCATAATATATACAAAGAGAGAGAGAGAGAGAAAGGGAAAGAGAGAAAAAAATGAGTCAGTCATAAAGAGAGAAGAAAAAATCATAGAAGAGAGAAAGGGAAAGAGAACGAGAGTAAGAAAGAGAGAGAGAAAAAATGAGTCAGTCATAATATACAAAGAGAGAGAGAGAAAAAAAATCATAGAAGAGAGAAAGGGAAAGAGAGAGAGAGAGAGAGAGAGAGAGAGAGTCGGGGCAATGTCAAGATAATATTTCAGTGTTATTATTATTGTTAAACGCGACGACAAAATTTCCGGAGAAGAGGTACAGACACAATAGAATTAAGGCAGGGGGGGGGGGGGGGGACTTCTCCATACACGCCTGAATTGATTTTTCTGTGAACTGTATTCATTATCGAATGCCTGTTATGTTTTATCCTCCTCCAAAATGGCACGTACTTTTGCTGTCTTCACTGTATAGCTTGCATGTGTCCCCTGGAGGAAAAGAGTGACTTTGGAAATGCAACACGAGACATGGAGACATGTCTGTGCATTCAAATGATGTAACCGTTGTTCAGTTAAAGATACAAACTTGAATTCTGGTCGTGCAATTGCTTTGTGAAAGAAACCGGTTGGAAGTTATTGGGCAAAGTTGATTATGGACTACATGCGAATTATAGTGTATTGGGGCGTGTTTGAATAATCTTCCTTTCTTTCCCTCTCTTCCTCTCTCTCTCTCTCTCTCTCTTTCCTTTTCTCTATCCAGCCGATTCATCTATACTCTGTTTGTTTAGGACTAGATTTGAAAATTCCCCTTTTACTCGTGCATCATTTTTTGTGCGTGTATCTACGTGGTTATCTGCATTAGATATGAAATTAGTTGAGAAGCCAAAGTCATGCAAAGCCATGGAAGAATTCAACGAAACGCCTTCCTATCTTTAACCATCCCTCTCTTTCTCCCTCTCTCTTTCTCCTTTCCTCTCCATTTCTGTTTTATTCTTTCTTTTACTCTCTTTGTGTCGTATTCAGCTGTTTGAACTGAGGTACTGGTACTTCATTATTATCGTTATAATAGGATCATTGAAAGAAAATTTGTGAAATAGCTCACAGAGTATATTAAAGCAAATCAAAGTATTGAAATATGAGGAATGCTTTACGAGATGCCAGGACCATACACCATACCTGCATTTCATTGGTATGATCTCGCGATAATATTGACAGCAATGAATTTCTATATTTTCCCATATTTCACGTTGTGGTACATTGTGTAGAGCAGACAATAGCGACAACGCGATCTTCTTGATAATGAAGCTAAAAATCAATATTACCAGGACTATCTTC
This sequence comes from Heliocidaris erythrogramma, assembly GCA_025617745.1. Taxonomy (NCBI): domain Eukaryota; kingdom Metazoa; phylum Echinodermata; class Echinoidea; order Camarodonta; family Echinometridae; genus Heliocidaris; species Heliocidaris erythrogramma. Next base: position 35,489,472 of record CM046864.1, on the reverse strand, counting down.
GCAACAGCAATCTTTATCGCTCTCTATTCCTTTGTCATTGCCATTTTACAGGTCGGGTTTTTTTCTTTGTAAAGAGTATCGGGACACTTCCGATGTAAGTTGAGAGAGAGAGAACGAGAGAACGAGAGGAATGTACAGCATTACAAGCCACGACGTTAAGTACAGAGTACTGCCTAGGAGAAACTTAAAGGGGTTACGGATAGGTTATCGTAACAAGATCTGCCAGATTTGACTCGCTTTTTCATAATTGTATTATGAACAGAGAGGCATGAGAGAGACAGAAAAATTAAGATAGATAGAGAGAGAGATAGAGAGAGAGAGAGAAGGATAGAGGGGTAATTTCCATGGTAATTTCATAAAATAAGAAGCATTTTATCAAAATTATCAAATCATAAACGGTGTTTTTTCATCACTTAATCGCAGTATTGAAATGGGAACTTTTGAAAACAATAGGGTTTTATGTATGCTATTTTTCTGCAGTTCATGGTAATCTGCTAGCGAAAACCCCCATTGTCCTTTCCAAGAACAACTGAATGCTCTGCTCGTATATAAAGTAAAAATGTAGCGGAAGTGGCTTCCGTTTTTGGAAAACGCTTTAATGGAATTATAAATCGTTGAAGCTATTGCTTTTTAAATCCAATTGGAATGCAAACCTGCTGTTTTTCTCGCGATATTTTTGGAGACTTTGCGGTTAAGTTATAGTCATGAGGCCTTTTCCAAATAAAATTGCCTTCTAAATATAGGAAAAGGGAAAACCTTAGGGAAATGGCTTTACCATGTTAACAAAATAGAAGACCACTCATTCTCTTGTGTTGGGTGACAAAATAGATATATTTTTAGCTGGTTTCAGGCCGCTATATAAATCATTCTTTATGGAACTTGCTGCGAGGAGTTTAAGAAGTTTGTCCTCTTGTGGCTGAATTTGTCACCGGCGGATTTGGTCAAACTAAAACTTCAGTGTCCAGTGTATACCTTTGCTTTTCTTCTCTTTGGTGCTCTTTTGTTGTTGTTAATTCAAAGAGTAGTGGATTGAAATATTTCTACATTGTTTATCATATCATGGACCGTATTCCGATAAATGCGTTTGTCACCCTTTCACACGCTGAAGAGGATGGCTCGATATATAGCCATGTATTGGGTTTTGTAATTGTGTTTGACATGAAGTGTTGGGTCATTTTCCTAATTTTTTAGACAACATTCTAAAAAAATATTATTTAAATTGTGTACTATTGAAAAATATAGAAACTTGGAAACGTCGAGAGCTTTTGAAACAAGGGACGGACCATGTCTTTTATTCAGAAGAATGATGTCGGTTATTCTTGACCATGGTCACTACACAATGCAATGAAAATTAGTACCTATTCTATACTTTCAAATTTACTAAAGTTTAAATCAATTGCCAGAGCTCCACATAATACTGCCCTAGATGAAGTCGGATTTGCCTAAAATGGGATATGTCCCCAGTTTCACAAAAGAAAATCACAACCATCCAAACTTAATATCTATCGTATACGCAGCTCCCTGTCATTGGCCAGTTATGACCACAGTGTTAGGCGTGTCCCAAGTGAGAGTAAAGACTGATTGTAAATTGCGATTGATTGCGTATCGTCCATGTGCAAAAGGGTTCGGCGAACTGAAGAAAAGAGTAAGCCGACACTCTGCTGGCAGGTGGTATTATATATTGTAAGGTATAAGCTCCGGCCTCTATAATGCTCCCTATCATATTTGAGCCTTTAGGCGGCTAATGGGTCGGTCAAACCTCACCGATAGCGATAACACTAACGATAACGAGATTTCCATTGATAAGTTGAAATATAGAGAAATGTTAACACAGAAGGGTAAACCCTATGGGTTTCCCTCCATAATTCTCTGATAAGCAAAAAAAAAAAAGTTTTCATTCTGAAAGGGGGGGGGGGCACAATCGACAAAAGGGCGAACCCTCTATGGTCAAAATGCATGCGTTTCTTCCAAATGAGGGGGGGGGGGGTGGGCACGGGCCGGAAGTGACCCCCCCCCCCCGGACAAACGTGTCTGGAACTGGGGACTAATTGGGGCTGCATGGGACTTATCCTCCCACCATAGAGTCAAACGTCATTGCAGATGGCATGAACATTATTCTAACAGAAAAAAGCTCGATACACGTGCATTAAATACGAATAAAATTTGCTAAGTATAAAGACTGTATAATTCTATCGATTTTTTTTCATTTTAGCAAGTATACTATTTTGTAAAAGAAATACGATTTAATTTACTTCATCGTTTTCAAAGAACATGCCTTTGCTTGAGGGTATAGGGTGTAGGACGGAGTCCTTTCATCTTCATTTCATATCTTCCTTCTTTCCCCTCCCCCGCTCTCTCTCTCTCTCTCTCTCTCATGTTTAAATGGGGTACGTGTCCCAGTACATACTACACTGCTATATGAGGTAGCCCTAATTTCTACTCCCTGTTGTTTGATGTGGACAATAAAACTCCTTTGGGAAATTAGAAACAACGTGAGACTAAGAGATGCCCAACGAAAAGCAGTATGGATGGTGTTTATCTTGATGTCAGAAACACCGTTAGGGAGAGAGAGAGAGAGAGAGGAGGGTTCAAAATGTGGAGAATGGGCGGCCACAAGAAAAATCGCAGTTTCTTCAAAACAGTGTGACCGTTAACAGCTAGAGTGGCCTTGGAAAACTTACATGGTAATGATGTGAACACACAGTCTTCACACTGTGTTACACTGTTTCCACACTTTGGTGACTTTATTCTCACATGGTGGTGACTACATTTTTACATGGTTGTGACTGTGTTTTCACACTATTTTAACTATGTTGTCACGCAGGTTACTGTGTTTCCACCCTGTGGTGATTTATATTTTACACTGGTAAATAATTGTGTTCACACTGTGGTAATTGTTCACCTGACTAAATTTTCGCACTGGTAATATAACCATGTTTTACACGGTTAAACCACGCTCCACACTGTGATGAATTTGTGTTTACACTATGGTGATTATATTTTCCCACTGTTGACAGTTTTCACAACTGCGATGACCCTGTTTCAACAATGCGGTTACTATGTTTTCACACTGTGGTAACTATGTTTTCATGTTGGTAATGTTTTCATACTATAATAACGTTATAGTCACACTGTGCTGACTATGTATTTTCACACTGTAGTAACGATATTTTCACAAAACTGTGGTAATAGTGTTTTTACACTGGTAATATTTTCACACTGTAGTAACGATATATGCACACTGTGAATGAATGAATGAATGAATGAAGGAGTTTATTACCAAATCACAATGATACATACATCTTGGTAAAAATCACAATAACGTCTTGGTAAAGGGATCTAACAAATAGCATATGCCCCGTAAAAGTGATTATATAAATCAATAGTTAGCAAATTAATTGAAATGTACATCTCATATATCTTCTTTAACCCCCCCCCCCCACATATACATTATTTACAATCAATAAAAGTAGTAATAACAGTACAACAACAACAATAATAACGATTATCAAGTGAGCTTAAAATAAATAAAATGAATGATAATGACCTTCATGAACATTCTAAACTTGATTTTCAAGTAATGCTCTTGTAATGCTCGTCTGAAACTTCTGCGACTGGTTATATTCCTTAAATTCTTTTGGCAAATTATTCCATATAACAGGTCCTGAATATGAAATCGATTTTTTCCCCAGATTCGTATTACTGATTGAAAAATTCGAATGAGATTTCTCTTTCTTTCTTGTATGATAAGGGTGTTCTATTACTGAAAAGTAATCAGATAAAGTATGAGGCAGACGGTTATACATTATATCATGCATAAAAATACCAATTACATAGCGATATTCTTTGAAAATATCTAGCACTTTAAGATCCTTTATTTTATGATCTTAAAGTGCTAGATATTTTCAAAGAATATCGCTATGTAATTGGTATTTTTATGTATGATAATTAATTATAATGTATAATGTGGTGAATATATTTTCACAGTGAGATGACTACGTTTTCACACTGTGATATCTATGGTTCAACACTGTGCTGCCTATATTTTCATACTGTGGTGACCTTGTTTTCTTACTGTTGTGACTATGTTTCCCGTTGTTGTGACAATTTTCACAACTGAAACTGTTTCCACCATGTGATGACTATGTTTTTCACACTGTGGTAACAATGTTTTCACACTGCAGTAATGGTATTTTCCCCAAACTGCGGTAATAATGTTTTTTACACAGGTAATATTTTCACACTGTAGTAACGATGTATTCACACTGTCGTAACAATGTTTGTACACTGTGGTGACTATGTTTTCACACTGTGGTGTCTATGTTCTCAAACTGTAGTCACATGACTATTATTTCACACACACTGTTGCCTGCTCTGTGGTGACTATGTGCTCACACTATGGTAAATCTTTCTGTTAGAATACTTTTCTTTAAGTACAGTAGCTTCACTTTGAATGCGGCTATGACAGTGGCCATGTTTTTCACACAACGGTCAATCTAATCATGGTTATGATTTCCCCACGGTGACATACGAACTAGAAAACGTGTTCCTCCGCGCCACACAGCTGATACTTGTAATTTGTACAGCAGGTGGTTAATTTTTTTTACATGGGATATGAACGGGTGGTTATTGTAATTGGAAGAATGTAGGGAAATAAACTACTACATACACTACTACATAAAAGCATAGCAAAATAAATGGAACTTGTAACGTCTTGTATTCATTGTGAATCCAGTTTCTTAAAAGGAAATTGTCCAAAGGACAACGTAATAATCCAGTTCTTCTGCTTCTTGATAGCAAAGAAAAGGCTAAAACTATTTGAAAGTAAACACTCTAACCTCTCTCTCTCTCTCTCTCTCTACCCCTCCCCCTCTCTCTCTCTTCCTCTTTGTCGCTCCTCTGTCAATTATATCCATTGATCTATCCTGATCAGTAGTTTTTAGGTAGATTATGGACGAAAATTCAAAGAATTGCAAAGTTATTCGCAATAGTGCAACATGCAACAGAAAGACCAAACTGTAGACAAAGACAAATACTACTAGCGTAACAATTTTCGTTACAACTTCTTCACTTCTCATTTAATCCAATGGTTAGTTATTAAGGGGTGGAGGGGGGGGGGGGGGAGGGATTAGTGGCACCTGTCACAAATGGCAATAAAATAGAGAAAGAGATTAAAAGAAAAAAATTAGCTTGGGGGGGGGGGGGGAGGGGGGGATTCCACACACACACACACACACGCAATTCTCTCACGTTGTTTCATCCATCGAGTAAGACAAATGCGCCCCTTTATGACAAGATCAACGCTACACAACTATTTCTATCCCTCGTGGAAGAACACTAGTTTACATTTACTCGACAAAATACAGAGAGAGAGAGAGAGTAAACACTATATCTAACCCTAACCCTAAAAATAACGATAACGATAACGAGATCTTTAATGAAAGGTAAACACTAGAGCTGCTAGATCTACTATTAGTGAGCTTTCGAATGTGTCGACTTGAACGACGGCTCACCCGTCCACTGGCTTCTCCCTCGTCCACTTGTCAGATCAAGAACGCGTCAAACATCGTTTTGCCGTCTTCTCTAAAACGTGAACCTTGCTTCACCCATTGTTAACTTCATGCTTCACCTACTTTGTACGCAGTCAATACAAATCAGTCCATTGTCGCTGGGAGTATCTAGGACGGCGTTCTAGTCGACACATCCGAAAACTCGTTAATAACAGACACAAGCATACTCACACGTACACACCATGTAGTGGGGTGTATCGTCAATTGAAAATCTCGTTATCGTTATCGTTATCGGACAAAATTTAATGTGACCAGCCCTTACCACCATATCTCTGATGAAAAAAAGCCCGGATAAATTATTTCGAAACACCGAGTAAACGTGAACTATACGCAAATGTTATCCATAGTGATTTTGTAAAGTCAGAGGTATAATGTTTGCCCCACGAAAGCACTGTGTATTGTTTCTGTCAAGTTTTCTTTGTGAATTCGATCAATCAAGTTGTATACTAGACTTAAATGTACTGTGACCTAGAGGGAAATTACAACAACAGTGATAAAAGGAGAAGAAGATAAAGAAGAAGAAAAAGAAGAAGAAGAAGAAGAAGAAGAAGAGAGATAGATTGAAAAGTGCAAAAATACCGCAAACGCTCCTCTTTTATTAGTTCCATATCCTAAAATATCGTTTACCTATTATTAAGCACCATGTAGTATTTTCCGTATGGTATTTCAGTCTTAACATGATTTCAACTACTATATGATTTTTACGGTATGGAACTTAGTTGAAACGATCTCAATTTTTTTTTTATTTTTAAATTTTTTAAATCAATATAATCTTCCACGGAATTCAAATTAGTCGTAGGACACATCATGTCTATCTCAATAAAGGATGTCTGATCTGAAATTATGTTATAAACATTTTTAATGTTCATCGAGCTATTTTCAGTGATTAAAACCATGCTAATGAATTTGTTCAACGATTTTCACAGAATTCTAGTGTGTTCTATGATCTTACCTGGTACGCCATTTTGTTTCGAAATAATACAGATCATCAATATTTTTAAAGATACATATATTAATTACCCCTTTACTAGATTCATTATGCTTGATAGTGTGGCGCGCGTTATTGAGATCTTCGTTCGCGTTATAGGACCTATACCTTTCATAATGACGTCATTAAATAGGGAAGTAATTTTAGTCTCCATAGTAACCGGAAATCAATGGGTAATCAAGGATGCAATTTCTGGTAATAACTGAAGAGGTGACCTTTCTTCGAATTACATCACACCCCCGGGATCGTGTAAATATTTATTACAGCGTTAGTAAAAGATGCTTACACAAAGTCATGTCGAGAGAAATTTATATTAATGATTTTGGCCCAGCGTTTTACGAGGTTATTTTCGTTAGGCTGTTATATGCTTCTGGCCGTTTATTCATTTCTTCTACACTATTTACTGGCAGACTGTAGTAATAATGGTGGGGTTCTGTGTACAAGTAGGATGGTTTCAGAAAAGAAGTAAAAAATATATATAATTCAATCAAAAACATCAGCAAAATATAAAAGAGGGATAAAACATTCTGTCGGTTTACAAAGGAGGAGAGATGGAAGGAGAAATATATTAAGGGGGTGCTTCAATTTGTAACTAAACTGATTAGATTCGGTAATTTCTGTACATTAGTTTGTCTAAAACATCAGATAAAACACATCGGTAGTGTAAGCTACTCTAGGTGCTTGGAATCGGAGAAAAAAATTCTTCTTCTTCTGAAGTTGGTAAATTTCAGATTTTAATTTACCGAAAGATGGTACTCTGCTGTTTGACATCAAGACAGGGCTTGTGTTGCGAAAGGAAGTTTATTTACATTTAGGTTGAGATATATTTTCAAAATATGTGAGTATATTTTGAAAATATATAAAACATTTTCATCCCAAGTGGAATTTCCAATAATTGAGAAAAATAAAAGATTGTGAGGGAGTTGAGAAGAGAGTAAAGGAAATAAAGTTCAAGCCCTGTTTGATTTATTCATTGATTCTTCTCCGAGCCTGATCTAAAATCTCAATTATAATCTTATTCAAGCTCTACTCAATCACTCCAGATCTTTGCAAGCTGATGATCGAAGGCATTATTTGAGCTTTTCTTATTTCCATATAGATTGTTGTTTGAACTGGTGATCTATTATTACCATGGACATAAATATACCTTAATTGTGCCATTGGTAGAATACAAATGAATACTTGAGAGGAAAAAGTCCCAGACTCCATCAAAACAGTTTTTGAGTTATCAAGATTTTTTTTTAAAATTATATACTGAACTACAAAAGAAACGTCGCACTTTTCAAATTGATATCTTTTACACATGATATTGGAATTTGATACGTAAAATCACATTTTATGCTTTTTTAACATCACAGATATGGCATTGACCGTCCATAACACATCATCATAACAAAATGTGATTTCTGTGTAGGATTAAAACTCATATCCTTTCTGTGAACATGGTAGTGCACTCGAGCGCAGCTTTTTGAAAAGCATGATGCACATGCATATCCTCTATCCAGTGGGTTTAAAAGGGACCCAAAACCTTCATCCTGTCATTCGTTTCCTGAGCGCTGTCACCATGCCACGTCTGACTCGAAACCAGAGGGAACAAGCCATCGGACGTCTTCATGCTGGCCAACGTCCCAGAGTCATTGCCAACGACTTCAATGCAGCGTTCGGACAGTAGAGAGACTGCGGGAGCGATACAATGCAACCAACAGCACCAACGATCGTCAGCGCAGTGGTCGTCCCAGGGTGACAACAGCACGTCAAGATCGCCATCTTCACCGGGACCACTTGCAGGATCGCTTCCGCAGAGCAACAGAATCGGCTCTACAAACTATTGGCACACACAACAGACCAATTTCTGCAGCAACTGTTCGTCGTCGGCTGAGAAGCTTCAACTTGTCTTGTCGGCGTCCTGCTCGGGGCCCTATCCTCACCGTTCGACATCGTCGGGAACGTCTCCTGTGGGCCCAACAACGTCTGTACTGGCGCTATCAACGACGAGAGTCGTTATTGCACATCAGTACTTGTTAATCAAAACAAAGCAAAACATTTTCTCAGTTTTCACTCTTGAATAAAGAATATGTTTCATTGTAAATAAAACAGTTTCAAACACATACATGTGCGACGTTTCTTTTGTAGTTCAGTATATTTTGAAACGTTCGAGAGACAGGATATTTTCATCTTTGCGGAGAATCATACATGTATTGTTTAGTAAATGTAGATGAAAATATTCTCTCTCTCTCTCTTATACTTTCTCTTAAGCTTCTTATAATCTACTTTTAACTTTGAGAACTAAAAAATTATAATGGACATGATGGAGTTGGGCCGTTTTTCCTCTAATGTATTTCAATGTTGTATGTATTTCATTGTTTAGTAAATGTAGATGAAAATATTCCCTCTCTCTCTCTTATAATTTCTCTTAAGCTTCTTATAATCTACTTTTAACTTTGAGAACTAAAAAGTTATAATGGACATGATGGAGTTGGGCCGTTTTTCCTCTAATGTATTTCAATGTAAAATGTACTGGATGATGTAGATGATGCAAAAAAAAAATCAATAACTTCTGTCTATGTTATGAATTAATCTCCTAATATGAATTTATATTACATTTACATGACATCTCGAAAATATCAAAATATAGATTGCTATGATCACTCTTTGATTGTGCCGACTCGTTGCAGAACATACGGTTTTACAGGATTATGTTGACAAATTCTTGCTAAAAATACATATTACGACAGAAGATATGAATGCATAGTGCTAGAAAAAAATACTCAGATCAAATTTTCGACCTTTTATTTTAGATCATCTTCAGGAACTAAAATATAAGTGAGCATGAGCTGTTTATATATAGTCTGAAAGTTTGACATCAAGTGAACTCAATCAGATAAATTACATAAATTTTTCTAGTACATGTAATACGGGATTGTTAGCAAGAATTTGTAAGCATATTCCTGTAAAACCGCATGTAATACATGTATATTATACTCACTATACAGTTTACGTAAATAGCTACACAGAGGTTATCCTTGTTAGATATGGATTTACCGATTCATATGCAGGAATAGTAACTGCACAAGGCACGAAGGAAAGAATTAAGGCATAGTGAATCAAATATCAGAAATTTGTTCTAATTGTCTTCAATGTGCAATTAAACCATTTATACTTAAATATCCCCTCTTTCATCTCTGTCTTTTGACGGTACAGAGCATCTCTGCCCCAGAGTGAACTTGACTGACCTTTGACCTTTGACCCTAAGGCAACCCGTGGGATTCTGGGATTAGCAACAGGAAGATGGAGGCCTTGACGGTACCGCCGCTGCCTCCGATGGGGCGGAAGAGGGTGACAACAAGGGGTGGAGTCCCCCAACTGACCACGAAGAGCTCCACAGATCTACTCCCGATCGAGATGCGATTAGGGACAAGTAAGGATGCGGTAAGTTTGATTTGATTTCATTTAATTTCATGCGTTGCATTTCATTTCGATCTATACTGACAAGACAGATAAAAGCCCGATAATATTTTATTTCGTGTGATTAGAGAACCGACGTTGCGTAAAAAACTTGACAGGGAAACAAAAAAGCGAATACGTCCACAAATTATAGCTGAGTCCTGCAGGCACGTCAAGCTATGTTATGCTAATACACTGTAAAAACTGAAGTGCTGAAACACGAGTGCTAATTGGAAGTTTGCACTTGACGTGCTATTTCTAACACCTCACGTGACATTTGCGTCTGGGAGATGATAAGGTGCAGAAAATTGAGTGTTAAAAGTAAGTGCTGAATGTTAGGACGCTTGTTTTACACTTGAAGTGCTGACCAACGTCCCGTGATTTAAAGGAGAATTAAGCCCTGATTACAAATTTACTTATATTGGAAGGGGTAATATATTCCTACTTATTGGCCTAAATCATTTTCTAATAAGATATCAGAAAAGGGTATAAATAAAGATATTCCAACACCCGGTATCGTCTCCTACTCATTTACATGGGGGCTGCCATTTTCTTGCTGATTTGGAGTTGTACATGAACCATTGAGAAATGTTCCAGTCAGGAAGATATTTTGAATCCAAATCCTTAATTGATTCTCTTCATTACCTAAAATCACATATGTGACGGAAAATATAAAGTGGGTGTTTACATGTATTATAAAAATTAAATCTTTATAATGATACTTTTAAATTGTCTGGTTTTGCTTAACAAAAATCTATTTTCTTGGGTTTGCCAAACAGAGCAGAACATAATATATGCAGCATGCATTCTGACTTTTCAAGTCCATTATCCGAAAGCAGGTGAATGCATAGTTTGCCGCTATAGATGCTCAGGGAAGAAGCATCCATAAAATTTGAATTAATTTGCTCCGTCCCATACGTCCAGTATCTAGAAAATAGATTTCTATTAAGTGAATATCGATTTTCAACAGAAATATATAAGGAAATCTTCAGTTTAAAAAAAAATTGACATATCTATTCTATATTTTTAATCTCAAATGGGTTTTTAATTTTGAAAAAGGCAATTGAGCATTTGGATTAAGAAAATCTTCTTGTACACATAAACAAAATGGCAGCCCCCATGTGCTGCTAGCAGACGATACATATTGCTAGCAGATGGTAAATTTTGCTCAGCAAAATTTGATTCGTATCGATCTCGTATATTTTGACGCGAAGCCATACAGTCTAACAAGTAGGAATAAATAACACCTTTGAACACTATCGTCTTTATTTTTGAGCGTAATTCTCCTTTAATAAGCGATTTCGTAATTAGGATTTGCGCATGAGCAGATAAAGGTCATTTGACATAAACTGGCATGTTCGTTTAAAATGCACTGAGATAAGCGTCGATTGTGTAACGATTATTCATATATTCATTTAATTATACTTTTCATTAAATCCACTGAAAAGCAACAAAGTGTTCATTGATGGTTGGTATTTGACAGTCTGCCAAATGATAGCCAACTTGCAAACAATGCGCTTTCCCAAGTGTTCATTGACGTGCTATTCTAGTCACCTGGTCTACGATGTCTTTCTTTCATAGAGTTTGAATTCTTTAGGTTGCTATGTCGGACAAGCTTACGTATTATCTTTCTTTGAAAAGATGCCTATCCTAATGAAAAAGGGAAAGGTCATTTGCGAAAAGTTGCTCATGGGCAACCGAGTTTGCATACATTACTTGTTGCTATGTCTGACAAGCCTCTGGCAAGCTTTCAGGTTGTCAAGAACAACCTTTGTTTCAAAAGTATGTATAAAATTTGAATCACTTATTAGTAAACAGGTCTATTACGAAATCGCTTATTACGCAACTGTAGTGCAAGAGCCATCATCTGCTGCACAGGCATGGCGTGGTAAGTAAAACTTTAAGACATTAAATTTAGAACTTCTGTAATTTTATGCGAATAAAGGTATCAAATAATATGATAATTACATTAATTTTTGTGGTGGTGGATATGAAACATGATGAAAAGCAATGAAGTGGAAATGCCACGTTTCAGCGTGTGGCCAACCGTCTACGGTACGCGTTGTCGACGTTGACATGAAAATTGTTGATCAGCCAGGCATGGGGCGCGATCGACCGCACGGGCCGGGGCCGGGCCTGGGCCTGGGAAGTTTGGAAGGCAGTGTGTGTGCTTTTTTTCGTCACGATTGTGGATTGCCGAAATGGAACAATTAAACCTCCGAAATTGCCACTTCTTGGTCTAAAGTAATTCTCAGATGATTAAATCCACATGCCATGGTTTTAGTCGATATCATCTATGTATATAACCAGTTCATATCAATCTAAAAAAATCTAGACCTTAGTGTAGGGCTGTTTAACAGACTATAGAAGAGTGAGTTTTCAGCACTACAGGTGTGATTTTGATCATTTTGTGCATACTGTTTGTGTGTGTTCTTTAGCACTATATTGGGTGCAAAAGTGTTAGCACTAGTAGTGCCGTTTTGGGGGCTCTAAAATGAGTTATTTAATGCACTAGAAGTGTTGTTTTTGCGAGCTGCATGCGTCTAATAGCACCAGAAGTGTAAAAGGCTTACACTTAAAGTGTTTAAAGTAGCACTTGGACTGGTGTTGAATTATAGCACGTGTACAAGTGCTACTTTAGCACAATTTGTGCAGTCCCTATGCGTGCCCTTGCAGGTGCTGCCTCCAGATCTTGATGTGCTAAAAATAGCACTTCATTTTTTACAGTGTATTGTGGCGATTCTAATATTGACATTCATAATGCATTTAATATATTATCTAATTTTGTACATTTTGATATGTATAATTATGTAATTAAAACTTGCATGAGATCTATACCATGTCATGAAAATGTATGAACAAAAAGATGATGCAGAGAGCAATAAATCAAAATCAAATCAAATAAGAGATAGATTTAAAAAAATAGGGAAAAGTTACACTGATCTAGGGAGCATTTCATCAAAAGAAATTGTCGGATATTTCATCCGACAACTGTTATAAGCTACTGAAATCCTTGCATCTGATTGGCTGAGAGCAAATTTGTCGGATAAAATATCTGACAAGTCCTTTCATGAAACGCCCCCCAGTAATCTTCAATAATTATTATCATTAGGTGAAATATTGAAAGGGAGGGAGAGATGATAGTAAAGAAGAAAAAAGCTCGCGTTCCGTAAAAAGACGGAAATTGGGTGGAATTTAAGCACAACCGTATAGTATAGCTTATATCCCCACATGCCCCAGGTGTAATATATAAATGAAAATGGAACGCGAGGTTTACCACTTTCAAATTCATTTGGAACACAATATGATAACGATCCATCAGCCGGCCTTAAAAAAAAATGAAATCCAAGCACTGACAAACAGGTCGGTTAAGATGATCTGTGTGATACGTAATATAAAACTTCTAAATAACAAGCCCAGACGGTGACATCATATCAATTGGATATCGATTGCTAATAGAGGGTGATCGTAATGGTAATTTAAAGGCCTCAGCATTGGCGGATCCAGGGTGGGGGGGGGGGGGGGGGGGGGGGGGCACTTCCGGCCCGTGCCCCCCCCCCCACTTTTGGAAGAAAAGTATGCATTTTGACCATAGACGATCCGCCATTTTCTCGATTGTGCCCCCCTCCCCTTTTAGAATGAAGACCTTTTTTTTTTTTTTTTGCTTGTCTAACCCTTTAGAGACAATAATGTTGACCACATTTTGTGGTTTGGCTAAATAACTTTTGACACAGAGCTCTAAAATACCAGATGCATGAGCAAAAAGAGCAAAAAACGAGAATAAACTTTAAAATCCTTAAATTGGGAACACATTGAGAGGTAAAAATTAATTTTCCCCATCAAAATTGGCAATTTTTTCAAATTTTCTACAAAATTCCTGACCATGTATATTATTTTCAAAGACATTACACTTTATTACAACCATGTAGCACTGTAAGAAAAATATTATTGTTGCCAATTGGAAGACTAAAATGTGATCAATTTACCCCTTAAATAATTCTCGTCCCGAAAGGGATTTATGGGACGAGCACGCCTGAAGGGAGGCGATGTGTACCGATCGCTTGTCATTGAGCATGCGCATTACTTTCGCGGTATTGAGAAATGATATTATAGGATCACACAAGATGTTAAAATCAATACAATAGCCTCAGTATACAAAGTATTATACAGTTCAGTAATACATTGAACTGAAAAACATTAAAGGTCCCCTGGAACCCAATTGCAAGTTGATTTCTGTTGATGTGCAGGGATGCATACAACTCATATTTTGTTATTCAAACATCTAAATATGTTTCATAGATTTTTGAATATTTTTTGAAATCATTTTCTCAAACATGCTAAGCTCAAACCCTAAAAAATGCTTCAGATCTCATTCCTGCAGTGACATCATATTCTGTCAATCATTAGTGAGCTAAGGAAAGACAGTGGTAGGTAGCTTTGTCAGAAATGACCATCTGTTGTAACAGACCATACAATGCATACACAGTAGTTGCTATGTCATACATGCTGTAGCATCACCAGGAAAAGAATGGTAATGAGGAGGTATTGTTTGAAGCATGCAATTCTATTGTGAGCATGTGCTGAGCTGGGGGAATTTACATTCCACTGCCTATTGTCATGATTGTAGAATGTTAGTGTAGCTGACTGATGATTGACAGATGATGACATTGCAGGAATGTGATCTGGAGCTTTTTTTAGGGTGGAGCTTATAGGAGGTTAGTCCAGATTCAGGCCGTTTTTTGTCAACCGCAACTCTCACTGAATTAACGCGACACCCGCTGATTGCGCTGTAGCCACAGAACTTAGGGTTCTGTGGCTTTTGTGGCTGTAGCCCACTCAACGCGATATCCCACAAATCGCGTCACCCGAAAAAAACGTCCAGACGATTTTGCCACTGCCAGCGAGCGTTAATGTAATCTGACGTCATTGCCATCTCGTCGGGTAGCCCGAATTACATGAATATTCATTAGCAGGTCGCAGCTGATCGTTCGCTCGACGGCGCATGTTTGTAAACATTCCTACAGCTGTCTTCGGGTTCCAAATTTCGCCTTACACTACAACGCCCTCAGCGACGGCAGTTGCGTGTATAATATTATGGACATTGCAATGATACGCACTACGAAGGCAGTCCAGGCAGTGGACTAATAGGAGGTTGGAAAAAATATTTCAAAAAACATTTAAAAATCTATGAAACATATCTAGAGTTTTTAATAACAGAATATTAGTTGTATGCATCCCTGCACATCAAGAGCAAAAAACTTGCATTTGGGTTGCGTTTGGTTGCAGGGGCCCTTTAAACATGTTCAAAAGTTTGTTCATTGAGCGTAAACAAAATACCTGTATCTATAAAACTATAGGTTATATATTCACAAATACCAAGGGGGGGGGGGGAACAAAACAAAACAAAACACACACACAAAAAACAACAACAAACAAACAAACAAACAAAAAAGTGATACATCACTCTAGATATTCCATTAGCATCATTTCTCTTAACTTCCTACAAAATGTTTAGACAGACGGTTTCTCCTTAATATCTAAGGGTAATGAATTCCATATTCTAGAACCGTAGAATGAAATTGACCTCTTTCCATGCTCAGTCTTTACTTTTGGTAAAATGAGACTTTTGCTATCTTTTTGTCTCGTATGATACCTGTGATCGAAAAACTGGCAATATTCATATACAGAATGGGGAAGTTGTTGATGTATTAACTTATACATGAAGGTAGCTGTTTGAAACCTGTGAAACTTGTAAATATCTAAGATTTTCAAAGCGAGAAATAAAGGCGCAGACGGTGTCATAAATCCACTAAAGGTAATAGCCCTAACAATCATTTTCTGTATAATGAATATTCTGTCAACAAATGAACTATACGCACATCCCCAAGCCATAATTTAAAAGAAGAAGGAGAAGGAGAAGGAGAAGGAGAAGGAGAAGAAGAAGGAGAAGAAAAATTACGAGCGATATGGGATATCGGTACCCCTAAATTCTCGAGGCGATAGCAGCGGAATAAATCCTGCCCATCAGTCATCATGGAGACTAAATTGGATTTTGTGGAATTAAATGTTGTGACAGACACCTGACTCGAGTTGTCTAAATCTCGAGGGATGTGTTGTCTTTTGATATCTTGGAGTCCTGTTGGCGGTGGAAATAAGGATAAAACCGAGAACAATATCTCACGCAGTTAAATAATACTGTCCCGGTTGAGAGAAAGAATAGTGTAATAAATGAAAATTGAGAGAGAGAGGATGAAGGGTATGAGAAAGAGAGAAAGAGAAGAGGAGGAGGAGAGGCGGGAGAGAGCGAAAATATAGAGTGAGAAGGAGAGCGAGAGATGGAGGAAGAAGAGAGAGAAAAGAGAGTGAAGGGAAGACAGAAAGAGAGAGGAAGAGAGAGAGAGAGAGAGAAACTTTATTTTCGCATTTATGTTTCCATTATTCATCATCCGATCCTATTGGTAAGATTATTTTTCCCTCTTTTCTTAGCCCCCCCCCCCGCCACCCTCCTTTTGAACATTTCTCTTTCTTCTCTCGCACTCTCCAACTTCATCTATTTCTCTCTGTTTCTCTCCCCTTCCCTTCTTTCTCGCTTTCTTTATAAAATCTCTCGGACGGATAACCATCAGTGTTTATGACCCCTTTGTGAACACTTTATCTCATTCCAGTTATCCATCCGGGTCCTGTTTCATAAAACGGATCGTAACAATAAGCAAGCTTCCAAAGTCACGGAATTCCATTGATAGAGAATAGCATATTTCTGACACTAAAATGAGATAAGAAAGTTACAGAATCAGCCAGTTTTGTATATACCGAGTTCAATAAGCCAGTTCGTAATTACGAAATGCGCATGTGCAGATGAAGGTCACTTGTATCAAATACAATAATTGACCTCTATACGCTCTCATAGAATGCGCACCATGATGCGTACATAGACAAATTAAAACTTATAGACGGAAAGGTAGCACCCGCGGATTTCCCTCATTTGCATATAAGCTGTAGCGTCACCATTCAGGCTAAGCGTATTCGGCCCTGATTCGGCCACGCCCATTTGGGAACATTTCATTTTCCCGAAGCCCCCGATAACAAGAAAATATCGAAAAGTATCGATAAATACCTTATGCATTATTCATTTCTGTTTTGCATACTCGATTTATCAAATTTTGATTGGACCGGACCTTATGAATATGAATGTGATTGAAAAGGGACGATTTGACCTCTCTTCGTCACTTCCGCTGTGAATTTGACGTCACCCGCACAAAGTAAAAATTGTTGTGGAAAGTTTAGAGGTGAGTACACCTGTATTTATGCTTAATTTTCGAAAATTAGATTATATTTATAACAAGTTCTGCCATTGTGAGTAATCTGTTTTAATTTCTCTACATTTTGAAGGGATTCTACAGAGCTGTATGTCATGAAACAATGTGTAATCTACTCTCGAACTTTCAATTCAATTTTCATCGTCATGAGCTAAATGTTGCAGCTCGATTCCCCTTACCACCCTGTCACTCGTGACGGCTTACCCGGACTTTCGGGCGGGACTATCTAGATACGTTTCGATAGATGATCTATTGATTGATGTCAATGCCAATGGCTGACAGATTTCGTAAACCTCGAAATAGATCGAACTTAGTCTGTATTTCGATGATTTGGTTATCTAAGTTAGATGTAGACGCATAGACCCCGTTATATTCTGAAAGACAAAGGGCCCAGGTGAGACCCTTTCTAATTAATTGATTCTGTAGCGTAGGCTGTTCTTGTCAGGATTTTTTTTGAGAATGAAGAGGGGGTTTCATGTTGATACTAGTATTTTCCAGAGACCAGTCCAGGTCAAGGTTTACTTTGTGTACATGTACAGAGTTTGGTAATGCAGGGTTGTAATTTTAACGTAGTGGTTCTTAGTAAAAGTTAATTTGCTTAGGTGTACTAATGTTAGATGAGCTTTGGCCCACTTTTTTCTTCTAAAGTTGAGCCAAGGTCTAGAGCTAATGATCTAGACCGAACGAGAGAGAAATTTCGGTCTAGGCTAGCATCATGGTGATGAGGTTTTATATTTTTTACATTTCAAGAGAGAGAGAGAAGGGGGTACATAAATTAGTGTTGATTATAGACCAGAATCAAAGGCCTTTTTAAAGAGGTAATAAATCTCCCCTGAGTATTAAATAGCTGGATGGCCTTTGTTTCAGTATTGCATTCATTAGTCTCATTCATGTTGACTTTGATTTCCATCAGATAAACATGGCAAGGAACTAACCTGTGGCTGATCTACTTGAAGATCTACTAGGTCTCCTTACATAACTTAACAACTGTTGGAGGTGCCGGATGAAGTGGAAAGAGGTAACATGAGTCAGGGAAATATAATTTTTTTTTTTTTTTTTTTTTTTTTTTTTTTTTTGGGGGGGGGGGGGGGGGCAAAACTATATTATTTGCCCTCCTACTGCCCACTTACCACCCCATAATCAACGCCCCTGGTTGTTATTAGTACCTCAATACAAGCAAGGTACACACTTTTTGGTTTAAGAAGCCATTTTCTTGTGACTTTACTAATTTAGTTTCTTTTGAATAGCCTTGACAATTTTATCTGTCCAACTGGAAAAACTTTTTTCCTCTTTAAATACTTTTGAGAATTCCCACTTATTATTATATTAATATCATTTAAAGAGTCGATGTTAACTATTAATAGGAAACTAAATTTCAGTCTTTTTGCAAATTCTAATTGTTGCTTGCTAAATTATAAAATACACAATGGATGCTATTTTCTAAACTCTTTCCTCTTTTCTTTCAACAGACATGGATTTCTACTTCAACTCTTCAGTGAAATAGACCCCTGCTTTGATAAACATCTAAATTTCTTCATAATTGAAATCATACCTGGATTCCAGTCTAATATGCATCATTAGAATGGCGGAAGAGGAGTTTTAAACGGGCGCCGCGGAACGTCTTAGAAAATGGAGGGGCTTAGTGGGGGGGGGGGGGGGGGGGGGGGGCTGCGTGTATTACCACATTTTTTGCACTGCCGTACGTTTGCACGTGTTTACTGAAAATGGTGGGGGGGGGGGGCTGCAGCCCCCCCCCCCCACCGGTTCCGCGGTCCCTGTTAAAGTTCTTCAATTATATCATAACCATCTTACCCACCCCCTCCCCATGTCAAATGTTGCAGTCACATGCAGCCATTTTGTGTAGTAGCTCGTTATTGTGAGGAGGTCTTCCTCTTCTATGTGGCCTAGTGACGTTACATGGCCCCTAATGAAATAAAGATAAGCACTGCCACAGCCACTTGGCCTCTCCTTTATTAAATCTTCTCACCATGTATAACAAATTAATAATAATAATTAACCGATTCTGTGAATTTGTGCTAATTTAATTACTATTCTATTATTGATCTTCAGAGAAAATCCATACTATTCAACACATTATTTCAGGGATGCCACTGCTCAGACAAAAGTAGCAATTCCTACTTTTTCAACATAATTTTAGCCATATAAAACCACTGTTTATGTAGTACCCAAGGGCCCATTCTAGATGATTTTCCCACTTTTTTATCAATTCTAATTGGCATCCCTGTTATTTAGATTCAAACTATAGAATTAGATCTCTGTGTGTGTTTCTCCTGCCCCCCCCCTTTTTAGTTAGACTTTTAATACTATTAATATGCAATATACATGTACCAACTAAAAGGAAGATGAATCATTTGATTTATATTTCTTAGAAGTGTCAACAAGACTCACATTTGTAAACAAATTTGTAGGCATTTTACTCCCAGTGTTAAAGATCGTATGCTCGATCTGTAATGAAAAACACAAGTCAGAAAAAATTGGAACCAGCGGGATTCGAACCTGTCATCTACTGCTTTCCGGGCAGCGACTTAACCACCAGGCTATTCTGGTTCACGGCCAAGTCACGATGAACTGGAATCAAATACCCAAGATCCTCTTCTTTCTGACTCATTAATATTCAACAGTCCGCCGTAGACAATGGTTAGTAAACGAAGAAGCTTGATGGGAGGAATTTTAATTTGTTAACAAATTAAAATAGGCATTTTACAAATTAAAATTCCTCCCATCAAGGTTCTTCGTTTAAAGACTCACATTATCTGTTTTTCAAGAGTAACATGGTGTGCGTATTGAACATGGAAATTAGATGGTCATTTATTTCTTTTATTATTTCTTCTTTTGTGGGGTGTAGTGGTAAAAAGTTAATAGTATCTATTTCTCCAGTGTAAATTCAATAATTTACCTCTTGAATAGGGATTGAAATTAATAATGTATGATTCATTTATATTGAAATTCATTTTTTTAATGCATGTACATATTTGTACTACTGTCAAGAAAAGAATGATATTATTTGACCATGGCAAGTCAGTTGTAATAGAACTCATGAAAGAGTATGACTGCAGATAAATGATGGGTTTATTTAAGAAGTAATACAATGTCTAAACATCTCTAAAGACTGTTATCATTTCTGCATGTACAAAAATATTCATTAAAAAGTGAGAAAATCTAACTATTCCCGAATTGACGTGTGCATAAAATTGCACCTTAAATCTTGATTGTAAGAAAGATAATTGTTATTGAAAATTTGCATGTGAACATGATAAAGGTCCTCTCACGTTATATCAATGACATGAACCATATGGGGATGGGGGTGTGATCGAGGTGCGTATGAGAGAGAGAGAGAGAGATAAAAAAGAGAGAGAGAGAGGGAAGAAAAAAAGATGAGAAAAGGTGAAATAGAAGATTTTATGATTTTTTTTTTTTTTTTTTTTTTGGGGGGGGGGGTTAGCCAGCCCTCCAAGATTTTTTCCCCCTCCAAAATGAACCAGGACGTGTGATCGAGGTGTGTGTATGAGAGAGAGAGAGGGAGAGAGAGAAAGGGGAGGGAAGATAAAAGATGAGGAAAGGTGAAAGAAGATTTGATGAAAATGGGGGAGGGGAATTTTTTTTAGCTAGCCCTTCGAGAATTTTTTTTCCTCCTCCAAAACTCGGGGGGTGGGGCGGGGGTTACCAGATTTGATGAGGTCCAGTTTTCCTCCATATTCTCTGACAAGCAAAATATGAATTTCAAAAAAGGTCATATGTTATAAAAGAAAGGGGTGGCACACTTAAAGGGCGAGTCAATTAGAATCAACATTGGGGCTAAAAATGTAGTACATAGGTCCAATGACACAATTCTGACATTTTTAAAGAAAAAAAATTGCCCAGTAACAAGAAATTGGTCAAAAAAATCACTAATTTGGGAACGCCCCCAAAAATTGACAGCTGATTGGCTAGAGCGATTTGACGTAGCATGGGGAAGTCCCCCGCGAAGCCACTAAGGTTGACTAATATGTTGGCAATGTAAATGAATGATAATTTATCCATTTTCATATCACTATTTATACAATTTCGACAATCTTTAAGTCCCCCAAAAGGATTTGAATAGGTTGTTTAGACATTTTAGTAGAGGTCAAATGATAAGTCTGGCATTTTTTCAAACACTTTACCCATGATAATTCCTCTTTTGGATTAGGTTTATGTTTTGGAAAAACGTAATATTTTACAGACAAGTAGACGTGTGGACAGTCGCTTTACTGCTGACCGTACCTTGCGAATCTTTGTGTGCGTGCTTATGATAACAACCAAGTACACTGAAAGACTGGATGAAAGTCTAAATATATTACAACAATTACAGCAAAATCGTGTGCTGCAAGCTAGCTGCCTCCCGGGGGGGGGGGGGGGGGGCACTCACATATATATGTCACACATGTATGTGCCGCTGTGACGTCCCCCATTTTCAACCTTCTCGGGTCGCTCCCATGATATGCGATTTTCAGATTTTCACTAACCGCACCTCGATTGGCTTCCGACTCGCTCCCTAGAATATGAGAAAACAATGCGCACAGCCCATTGTCCGGGAACGGTCGCTCCCTAGCCTCCCAGGCCAGCGCAGCGGGGAGCTGGGCGACCTAGTGCCCCCTAACTGAACGCGGTATTACTAGTGCTAGCGGCGGCTCAGCGAGATCAATCTGCATGCGACATCGAGCCAGTGCAGTGGCGCGGCATGTACAGCGTTAAAAACAGCGCTGCGACCGCTGACTCAGTTCATGCACCGTATGTGTACCAGAGTAGTGAGCAGCTAAAATTAGCTCTGCCCATGAGCCCGTTCTCTCCTTAGACCCTCAAAAATGAGCTTCCTCAATTAACCATTTAGCTCCTTAGCCCCCTGTTTTGAGATTGGCAGCGGCACACCCACATCCAAAAACAGGTTGAGTGCCCCCCCCCCCGGGCTCTACGGTACGGTACGGTAGACCTACCCTCTTTTTCTCCAGTGACTCCAGCTTCAGAACTGCAGACCGACTCTTGTTTTTTTAGCTCCCTGTGTTTGGCTTCCAGTTCCACAGCCCTCAGTTCCCAGTCTGATGACAGGGATAGCTGTCGGCCGCAGCATTTTATTCTTGGGCGCAAATCCTAGCTGGTCATACAGCCCCTGGCCTGAGGGCCTGACTATCGAAGTCCTCCTCCCTGAAGTGGTCACTGCAAACAGTACTGTGACTGAGTGTGAGCGGAAGGGCCATCCCACTGAGCTAGCTCGCGTCAGCTTGATCCTTGAAATCCAAATTTTTCGAGTTGCATCACCTTTAGGAAAGGTGTGCAGACTGACACCATCGCTGGTGCCTTTGCTGCACCAAGCAACAACACATCTCCGCGGCATTTTCTTGAGATATGCACTCCTATCATGCCTATCCAAAATTCCCTGCACTGGATATACACAGACAAGCGTCGTCCGCTAGCTAGACGTTCCCGATGGTACGTCACAGGTCACCTGACAAGGCACGTGACTGGGCCCTATTTTTCGAGGGGCGTGACAGACTAGCTGATAAACGTGCGATTTAGGCAATTTCAACGAAGCTTAGAGAAGTACACAGATCTTTTTAATAAAAAGTATATGCGATTTCTAGCAATATTGACACAATACTTTGATATTATCATGAAATGTAATTCTAATTGACTCGCCCTTTAAATAGGCTTATACTTGAGGGGGGGGGGGGTCAAAAGCTGTTAGGGGCAGTCTGTCCCCTTGCCCACCCCCACCCCGGGTATGCTAGTGGGGGGGGGGGGGGGTGAGAAAGAGGGAAAGATAGTAAAGAATAAAAATGTAATAGTTTTCGGGTCAACTAAAATGGCCGAATTTTCAAGGTTCATAATTCTCTTTGAAAGGTACAATTATAAGATTCACAAATTGGTATCAATGCGAAAGTTGCCCCTCAAGAAAATCAAAGGATACCTCTTCTTCTACACCGGCTGATATTTTATTCTTACCTTAATTTGGCCTTCAATTATTATACACACTCCCCCTCCCCCCCCTTTTTTTATAACATTATCCTACTGGTCAAAGATAGTAAATTTATTAAAAAGTAATTTGAAAAATTACTTATTATGAATGTAAAAGTTTTTTCTCTTAATTCATGAGATGTGATAAATTTAATGTGAACAACATGTATTTATCTTCTTCATAACTACGGTATACAACTCATTGAACTCGACCAAGTAACGTTATTTAAGTGGAACGACGTTAACCCTTTTGTGCTGACTGATCACATGTTGGGACCTAATTATCATAAAGATTTAATGACACCATATGAATGACGCCCATTCGTCAATTATCGATGCGCCGTCATTAGCCAAGTGATGAATACATTAGCATACATGAATAGATTAGGCGGATTTGACCTTTCTTAATGCGCATGCGTGACACTGATCCACATTTATATTTTACCTGTGTGTAAAGCATATACACTGTAGGGGAGCATCGTACAAAATGAATAATGCATCGGGGGCTTCGGGCGCGTTCAAATCGTGCCCAAATGTTACAGCGTAATGGCGGCCGCTTTAGGGGCTTGGATGCGTACCATGATGCGTGCACCAGCAAGATTTTACGAGTTAAGCAAGTAGCGCGTCCACCAAAACAGATGCGTGTACTGTGCGCGTACAAACTGGGGTCATTTCAGGGTCATTAATTTGTATCATGTACTCATTATGAACTTGGGTGAGAGGTTGACATTTGGCACTCCATAAATCACTGGATTACTCTATAAGCATGGACCCTACTACAGATGGACCAGTAACGGGAGTCTTTCTTTGATCACATCATGACCGCCTCCACCTGATAATGTGTATGTTGATGAGCATAATTATTCATTTGTCGCGACAATGTTGATTACGTAATCACGAATCGTCACAATCGTCACAGACAAAACAACTATTTACCTTTCTTCGAATTCATTTCGCTGAAGTGTGTAATTTCAGAAAATGTATCGTGATTTAAGACCAGTGATAGGAACAGCGAACCCCAAATTATGATATGTATGATATGAGATTGATTATTACACAAGTGGACACTTACCTTGTGGACATGCATCTGACCTTGCCTAACTTTGAAATATACATATCCTCTACTGTCCTATTACCTCATATTCCTGGAAAATGGATCGGATAAGTTTCAAAATGAAGTTTAAAATCATTATGTTACAGCCAAATGTACAGGTCTCTCTTCTAATTTCCTTATGAAAAAAAGCATATACGATTAATTTTCATTTGTACGCCACAACTGCACATGCATTTCCATGATTTTAAGCGATTTATTTTCTTCTGCGGATGCATTTTGTAGATATCCCAAGGCACAGTTTTGGTTCTTTTATGGCTGACTGGCGGCGGTCGTGATGAGAGCAAAACTGGGAAGCATGTTTGGAATGCCATTGTGATATTTTTGACAGAGTCAGGTGCATGAATTCATATGGTACCGATCAGTGTCCATCTGTAGTAGGGTCCGATAACGTAGGGTCCGCCTGATAACGATAACGATAACTATACCTATAAATCGTTGACAATTTGCCCAAGCGTTGTTTATGTGGAAAATGCATAGGAAACATTTGTGTTCGGCCAGACTTCTCCGTTATTATGGTAATGAGCTTCCCTCTCCAATTTTATCGTCACGTTTGAATCGCTCGGCGACCGATTTTTTTTTTTCTGGAGAGATCAGGGCATGTTTCATCAAACCGTCATAAGTACAAGTTCGCCGACATCCCATTGAAACGCATGTTAATTTTAATACACGCGTTTCAATGGGATGTCGGTGAACTTGTACTTATGACCGTTTGATGAAACGCTGCCCTGGCTGATATTTTCTGAGAGCCTATATATTGCTCCTTCGAGGTGACGTTCGTTCAGAACTGGGCGTTGTGGCGTGCGCCTGTAATCCAGCTAACAGTGGAAGTTACAAACTGATTCAGCGGACCCAGGTTCGAGACTGAGTCACGTCTTTCGGATGGTGACTTTAAAGGTCGGTCCCAGACGTAAATAATCATATCTGATTGATACACGTCTGTAAAAAACCCAATTACACACACACACACACACACACACACACACACACACACGCACGTTTACATGGCTTTACTTCCGAGGACAACTATTGTTCCTCTATTGTTACTCGTCCTCGGACAGTCGACGGAATAAGGCATAAATTCATTGTTCGACGTTCGAGGACTATTGTCCGCCTTCCGAGGACCATTGTTGTCATGATTTTTTTTTTGTTCTCTGTCCGAAAATGTCCTCGGACATAATGCTAAACAAACGCACACATTCGTTCAGAAGAATGGGACGTACTGGGCAGTGTCTGTCGTGCTTGATTAACAGAACCCCACCAATTTTATCGGTCAGGTGTGACCATTTTTATCGCCATATGCGTATACACTAACGTTATCGTTATCGAACAAAATATGTGACCAGCCCTTTGAACAGCTTTCGAGAATACGGCAATAGGATAAAAAATATTGTGCCAGTTGCTATGATTTTATGAAACAGAGCCCTGGTGATGATGAGTGTAGTGGACACAGCTTGATCTCGGCTCCATCCGGAGCGTTGATGAGGACGTTGCCATGTCGACCACGCTCTGATTGTCTTCCTCCCCATCAGTTCCGCACCATGAGCTGTTAAACCCAAGAGAGGATCCAGTGTTTAAAAAAAGAGAAGGGGCACAGTTTTTGAATTTACATGACTAAGGGGTATTTTCTGTTGTGTAATTAAATGGTATAGAAGACTGCAGCTATTCTTATATAGGGGAATCTACCAGCGGGAAGCCCAGCTTCTTACAAGGTTATCTTATATATCACCTGGGGAGCGTTTCATCAAGTATTTTGTCAGTGATTTTTACCGACAATTGTTACAAGCTACTGAAATCCTTGCATCTGATTGGCTGAGAGCAAATTTGTCGGTAAAAATCACTGACAAACCACTTGATGAAACGCTTCCCTGATGTTGTTTGTATCATGTCAACTTAAATTTGATAAATATATATCTCTGAATATTCTTAAACTAGTATGCTTTTATAAACACTTTTGTTATTTGTTGCTGAATATATTGAATAATTATTATTCCTACACTAAGCAAAGACTGTGCATGGTTTACGATGTGCTCTTGGGATATGAACAATGAAATAAACTGAAAATGAGGTATGCCAGTAAATCGCTTCGGTAATGTATATGCAAATTTTATACATACCTTTCAAACAAAGGTTGTTCTTGACAACCTGAAAGCTTGCCGGACATAGCAGCAAATTATGTATGCACACTGGATTCCAAGCATTGAAGTTCATTTCAAAAATCAGGTTAAAGGAATAGCTCGTCTCTATATGTGCATAAATTTGTATACATTACATTATTAATCAAATTAATGCCTACATCTTTGTCAAGTGCCTCGTGACAAATGATTTCATTCACCTGTTTCGAATACTTGCATTTCAATAGTCAGAATGCAAAGGAATGCATCATGTCTGTAAAGCCTAGCAAGAACTAATGCTGGTAAATTGCATTTCGGCCATTAAAATAAAATACCGTGATAACAAGATCCGTTATAGGGAAGCGTGTATAAATTCGACTGCGTTATGGATGCATGCATTGGTCAGTTGTGCCACTAGTTCTACTTTTCTCTCTCTCCATTGTGAGGTCTGTTTTTCTTACTGACCTATTTCTTGCAGGCAAATCACCAGGGAAGAATTATTTTTGGCTTTTTAATCACCTCCGATGTTAGAAAAACATCGTTAAAAATCAAGTAGGACATTTTATTAAAACTCTGTGCACGTTTTAAAGACGTATACATTACAACAAACATAAGAATCTTATTTTGTAATTTTTGCAATTTCAGTAGAATATTCTTGATGAATTTTATTCAACATTAAGATCACGGTCTGCTCCTGCTAAAAATACCAAGTTATAATGTTACGGCAAATTTATTCGCTCCAATCGTTGTGTATCATACCTGCAGCTTTACATTAACTATGGGCATATATTCCGTAAGTGGAATAGATTAAACCTTGCTTAACTTAATAATATGGAAGACCAATTGTCAACCCTAAAGGCTAAGTTTCGTGCAACCTGCTGTTAATAAGTAACAAAATTAAGAAACAAAATCGATTTGGTCATGAAATAGAAATCCGAATAATGGAGACGAGTTTTCGTATTTTCATATTAAATTTACGGAATTATGATGTTTTGTACAGGATGGAAAAGTTGACACTTGGCACACATTTCGAATACAAAAATTGATGAAATAAATTTACGCAATTAATAGAGGAGACCTTTAAACCTGGCTTATAGTTAGACGGCTTTTGACAATCATGCAACTCATTCCCGCTGGAGTTAATCATGTTTTACAAGATAATACGAGCTCGATTCCAGGACCAAGGATCCGAATAATACCTTTAGGACAACTCTTCCCAGAAAACTTCCCCTCGAACAATATCTCCCCCTGCCGGCATATTTGCAATGTCATATTTCAATGATTGCTTTGGGTAGGTTTGTTAATATTCTTTCAGTATAATAATAGAGATGTTGTGGTCTAGTGGATAACTTTGGCGAGACATTAATCTACGTTTGTCACCCTCATCACCAGGCCCGGGGGGGGGGGGGGGGGTTCAGGGGGTTCGAACCCCCCCCCGTTGGCGAGCAGAGGTCCGCTTAAAAAAAAGATAAAGAAAAAAAGAAGCTGGGGAGAGATGATGGAAAGGAAAAATAACGTGATAAAATATCGGTCTTTCCGTCTATTTTGATACATTTTATTTTGATTTTGTCCCGCAACTTCCTAATCTGGCAAATCTATAATTAATCATTGTCGTCTTTCGCCATTCATTTTCGAATTTTGTATATTATGCCAAAATGTTGCAATCGAGGTTTTTTTCAAAACGTCATTCAAATTCGTTTGTAGTATCGCCCCCAAGAAATCTGCTTGAACAACAACAAAAAAGAGTCATGAGGCGAAAAAAAATTATCCAAAGTGACATCAGAATAGTGATTTTTAGGTTAAACTTTTAAAAACATTTCCATACCAACTGGCTTAGATAGGGGAGGGCGCACAAGGGGGTCACGTGAAAGGGGAGAGAGGAAGGAAAGTGGAAAATAATGTGAGATCATAGGGTTTCCAGCCGGGTTTCCAGTCAATTTGAACACTTTTTATTATTTGCTTTTGTCCTGCAACTTAATTATAAGGCTTGGTCAATATACGTCTTTGGTCATTCATTTTCGGAATTTATTTTTCATTTTGCTATCGATTTTGTCAAAGACTGAAAGAGTTCAAAGAGTTATTCAAAATCGCCACCCGCTCGTTGGAAGGTCTTGTCAATGTGACGAATTTGAATGACAATTTCTTGAAATCGACTTTCCAAAGATGGATTTGATGATAAAATTTTGCAGCGGATTGCCAGGTCGGACGAATTCAAATGAAATCTGACGAAAATGAATGGAGATATGTTGAAGTTGATTGACCATTGAAACTGTTGAATGACATTTTTAATTATTGATCTATCTTTGACATCTGACATTTGGATAATTATTGATTCCTATCAGCCTTTAGGAC
Organism: Heliocidaris erythrogramma; assembly: GCA_025617745.1. Classification (NCBI taxonomy): domain Eukaryota; kingdom Metazoa; phylum Echinodermata; class Echinoidea; order Camarodonta; family Echinometridae; genus Heliocidaris; species Heliocidaris erythrogramma. The sequence goes on along the minus strand of CM046864.1, from coordinate 35,460,586 downwards.
GAAATTGAAGTGCATTTTGATCTTTGAAAAGTGTTAGATTGGACAGGAAATCCTGACAATACAAGGAGATAGATTGCTTAAAGTAGCTATTCAAAGAAAATCACAAATATGGCAATTAATGTATCACTAGAAACTGGGAAGCTTACAGATGGCAATCGTATAAGTTTTATGTCAACTGCGTATCTGATGATTATAAAAACAACATAAATAAAAGCTCTTCTCAGCATCTGGAATATCCGAGGATTCGCCAGAAATATAGCGATGTTTTGATGTCGTCACACTAGGGATCGATCCTGCTTAAGCAGACGACGTCCTATAATGAATGAACGTAATTGCAATGCAATTATTTATCAAATTATAAAGAGTTTGGTACATTTAAACATGACCTTATTTCACACCATTCTAAAAGGGAAAGTGAACTGATTCTGATAACTAAAACCGTTTGATTGTAAATACACAGGAGAAGGGTCAATGATCAATGAAATAAACCCCACTTTCAAATAAGCCAGTTCGGGGTTGCAATCTGAGCATGAGCAGATAAAGGTCATCTGTACCAAATTCTAAAACCCACTGACACTAATATTCGATATGTGCTCATGAATGTCATGTAATCATTATTCAATTATGCACTAATGGTGCATTCCATGATATCCAGGTGGAAGTATTCTTTTTAAAGGGGGAAACAAAAGCTATTCATGAGGCACCTCTATCACTCCCAGAGTTATTTTTCTGAAGTGCACATAAAGGGACCCTCCATGTCTAAAATATCTGTGGATATTTGGGGTCATTTGTACCATGCGCTAACCCCGAACTGGCTTATTGAAAAGCCCTCCGAATAATATCACAGATTGTATTCGTTCCCTCTTGAAACGCCGAACATGCCCCGGTGCAAGCAGCTGAAAATACAATGGCGTCTTATTTTGTTTACAAGTGACTGATTCCTTTATTTTTTTAACGTTGCATTTTTCATCAAAATAATACGATACACAAAGTTAAGAGTGAGGCAACAGACTAACATTAAGACTGACGCTAGTCAAGTAAGAGAAATAAGTGAAGAGGAGATGACAAAGCAGGCACTGAAAAATGTGTAAGATGTTATGGGACATCGTCTGCTTAGACAGGACTGGTCCTTCGTGTGTCGTCACACATCTCAGCAGCGTTCAAGGAGCTCTTCAGCTGCTATATCGGGGGCTGTATTTTACCGTTTTATAATTGATAATAATCATTAATTCAAATGTTTCCAAGCGTTGAATTTGGATAACCTTGTTTAATTTATGCCATCTATGCAATAATAAGTATTCAGCCAATATTTATTTTGATGGAATTTTCTTGCAATGTGATCTTTAAAACGCCATACAAAGATAACGTGGGAAGATACGCAGTGATAAGCATGAGAAGACTCAAATGAAATCTGTGGTAATGGAATATAAAAATATAAAAGTGAAATATAGAAACCATACTCAGACCCGTAACTAGGATATTTTGGGGGCGGGGGGTTCAACATTGGAAAAGTGGACCTTTCTGAGGGAGCGAAGGGTGTCGTGTCAGGGGGTGTGCCCCTACAAGGGTATGGGCATGAGCGTAGTCAGAATTATTTGACAGGGGGTGGGTCAAATGTGAAGTCCGGACATATACTACCACTGTGTAGGATTCCAAATACCGCGAGCTAGCAAAGCCAGCGAGAGAAAAATAAAAATGTACTTTTAAATTAGGGTTACCTTACTTTCTATATTGAAATGAGCAACAACAAGTTAAAGTGCATTTTTCTTCGCTCGCTTCGTTCGCTGGCAAATCTTAGAAATGAGATAGTTTCGGGCATGCAGCGAGGTCCATGAATATTTCCATAGGATGTTATTGCAATATTCAGGCACGTCGCTGCCCAATCACCATGGCACCCGAATACTTGTTAGGTCCACTGTCTATATTGAAATGCGCAACATCAAGGTAAAGTGCATTTTTCCTCGCTCGCTTCGCTCGCTCGCAAACTTTATAAACGAGATGTTTCATGCAGCGAGGTCCATAAATAGTCAATGTTATGACAATTTTCGGCACGTCACTGCCCTATCACCATGGCGCCCAGATATTAGGGTTACCTTTCTATAAAAGTACATTTTTATTTTTCTCTCGCTCGCTTTGCTCGCTCGCAGTATTTGGAATCCTACACAGTGGTAGTATATGTTCGGGCTTCACATTTGACCCACCACTGTCAATAATTTTGACTACGCTCATGCCTATTCCCTTGTAGGGGCACACCCCCTGACCCGACACCCTACTCGGTCGCTTCGCCGCCTCAGTAAGGTCCACTTTTTCCAATGTTGACCCCCCCCCCCCCCGCAAAAATCCTAGTTACGGGCCTCATCACAGTGGCCCAGGTGTAGTAAGTGGGTACTGAGATTTATTCCTCTATTTGCCGTGCTAAAAAATTATGATTGCAGGACCCTCAGGGAGAATAGTTGGCTTTAGAACTGACGAGACTGCCCTGGGTATACATGACATATAATTATTATTATTTATATTCGATTGTCATGTTTGATGCCATTTATATGGTAATTGTATGTTATGATGTTAAATCTTATCTTACCATTTTTGAATTCGGTTCAATCAGCAACCTGCAGCTATCGTAAAACAGCGCCAAGTCCAACGCCTGGAGGTGCCCGGGGAACCCACCCGTAGGAAATCGTCCACAGACATTGAACATCAGCGCCGAGCGGCTGAGCTACACTTTGAATCGACAACGTTGGTAGAGGGCGGTATTTACATCAGATGTGCGGTAAATATTACTTCTCAGAATACGAGTAATCAGGGCCCTGTTTCATAAAACTTGTCATCAATGACAAGTTGCAGTAACTGTTATAAGCTACTGAAATCCGTGCATATGATTGACTGAGGGCAAATTTGTTGGTAAAAAATCACCGACAAGACACTTGATGAAACGTCCCCCGAGCATCATACAAAAAAGGGGGAAAATGTATACAGTGGTGGATCCATTATATATTCTGACTGGATGGTAAGCACAGATTATACGAAAAGTATTGAAAAAGGGTAAAATAATATTTAAAAATGATAAAGATAAAATCGTACATGAAGAATAATAAAATGAAATGGAATAAATTAGATAATAAAATAATATAAAAAGCAGAAATGAAAGCACTGATAATAAGAACGATAAACCAGTAAGAATATTAATAACAGAAATAACAACAATAATAATAATAATAACAACTTTACATGTGACATTAAAGCGAATCCTTTTATCTCAGCCTATTGTTCAGATTCGCTCGAACCCACGTTCGCTTTCGCCCTAAAAATAACGTCGAATTTCTATTCAATTTGTGACGAAATAAACCCCATTGTAAGGCAGATAAGTGTATAATTATAATAATAATAATAAAACTAACACGATGAAAACGATGACACAAATAATTATAATACTAGCAATAATAATAATAATAATAATAATAATAATGCTATTGGTAGTAATTAAATCATTGATATTAACATTGTTTTAAAATTCAAGGAATGGATTACTCGTATCTATAGTATTAAGAGAAAAAGTTGCCGTCGAATAGACCGGTTCGGTAATGTAATCAAATTTATGCACATTTCTTCTCTGAGCACCTAGTGATGATCCATTAACCTGCTTTTTATGAATGAGCGTCAATGCTTGGAATCCAGTTTGCATACATTACTTGTTGCTATGTCCGGCAAGAGTTCGGTAAGCTTATTAAGTCTATTGCAGCCTCCATCGTGCAACCTCAATATTTTCTTGGCTTGGCCTCCTGTTGGTGGGAATAAGCCAGTTCGGGGTTAGCGCATGGTACAAATGACCCCAAATATCCACAGATATTTTAGACATGGAGGGTCCCTTTATGTGCACTTCAGAAAAATAACTCTGGGAGTGATAGAGGTGCCTCATGAATAGCTTTTGTTTCCCCCTTTAAAAAGAATACTTCCACCTGGATATCATGGAATGCACCATTAGTGCATAATTGAATAATGATTACATGACATTCATGAGCACATATCGAATATTAGTGTCAGTGGGTTTTAGAATTTGGTACAGATGACCTTTATCTGCTCATGCTCAGATTGCATCTCCGAAGTGGCTTATTGTAATCGATAGAAAGCCGTCGAATAACTGTCATGTGCTTAGGTATTTCTAGACTTGAGCTTTTGTAATATTTTTTTTGTTGTTTTTGTTAGATAAAAGATTTTAAAAATAAATTTCCGTTGATTTAAATTTTTCATTCCCTTCTTTTAAAAATCATTTTTCTGAATAGAAAGTAACCTGATTCATGCTTTACACCACATTTAAAATAATACTGTAATACTAGTCTCATTAGAATTAACTACTAATAGTCCCTTGCCATGCAGAAATCTACCATTCATGTGTTAATTACACAAATACATTGCAAGTTTTCTATTATGCCCTATCGTACAGGCGCAGATGGACAATGGGTGTGTTTACATAATCCTGAAAATATTATTTGACTATATACTTTTGAGAAAGCAATACAATTTTCACAATTCAATAACTTGTTTTTTAAATGATCATTTGACCCCAAATTGCACCTCACGAAAGTTACAATGCTTAAAATTGTACTATGTCAATTTGACTTGCATTGAATGAGACACTGTGGAGTTATTTTAAGGTTTTAATGGGAAAAAAAGGTTTTGGGGCAGCAATAGTTGGTATGGGGGCACTTTGGTGTTTTTAGAGGCGTGTTACACCCACTTCCTGATGGAAAGTTTTGTCAGTTTATATATTTTTGTAATGTGCTCTCATAGCTCTTTCTTCTGACAAAGCTTCGGTCCATGAGCCTTTTTTAGGGGCCGTCTGACAAGAAATTCCGACGGAAAATTTTGTAAGTTTTTTTGTGTTTTGGTAATGACGTGTACACCTCCCTTCTTACAAAGTTTGGCGCATAAACTGTTAGATGGGTTGACATCGATCCGACTTTGGAGCCCTTTTGGGGGCTCTGGGTGCCAAACCAGGCGGCTTCGTTCGAGATGACAATCTCCTATGTAAAATGGAGTGACTATTTCGGGACAGGGTCCTGGCCTATTGGTTTTAAATCAGATGGAAGGTCATCAGTTACTTTTTGGCATTCCCCAAAATATAATATATTTTAGAAAGTTCATAAACAAAGTAAAGTCTCAGGGGCCGGCAGGCCGCGGAGCGTTTTGGAAAGTGGGAGGCTGATTTGATTTCACTCATTAATGACAATTTATTTTTGAATCTTTTTTCCGAGCTTTTATAAAACGTGTCTACCCAAAAGTGTGTGTGTGTGTGTGTGTGGGCGTGTTTAGCCGTATGTCCGAGGACATTTTCGGACAGAGAACAAAAAAAAAAAAAATCATGAGAACAATGGTCCTCGGAAGCCGGACAATAGTCTTCGAACGTCGAACAATGAATTTGTGCCTTATTCCGTCGACTGTCCGAGGACGGAGGAACAATTATATAGAGGAACAATACTTGTCCTCGGAAGTAAAGCCATGTAAAGCTGTGTGTGTGTGTGGGGGGGGGGGGGGGAGGCTGCAGTCTTGCAATCCAAGCAAGGTTCTTATATACCGTCCGTTCATTATAACATCATGTAGCATAATAACTGAGTATGAACAAGCATGAAAGCACCAATAATTATAAGTAGGGTCTTTCATTCAGCATGTTCAGTTTGAAAAGCTTCATTTCATCAAAAGGATTTTGAATACAGAAGTAACTTTTATAGAGAACTGTATTTTGCCAGTAGTAAATATTCACTTCAAAGTTTCTGCAGTGAGCAGAACTTTCAATTTATGTTTAAAACTGTTCAATAAACACTGATAAAGATGATTTCTTGACAGAACTTTCAAATTGGTTCCATACTCTAATTCCCTAAACCAAAGGACTGTGTTTGCATGTGGCCATCCTAAATTTCGGTACACATAACGCATATTTTTTCAGCTTTTCTTGTATTGTAATCATGTAATAAACTAACATGATTTCAATGTCTCTTTAAATATGTGGGGATTTCATCACTGCAAGTCTTGGAAACCTGTCTGAATAGGCATCCATTCTAAACGAGTGAACATGTCACTAGAAAAAACATCAAATCCTTCTCCCAACACTACATGGGCAGCTCGTTTTTTTTAACCTTTTGTATTTTAACTGTCTTTGAAATTGTTCAAACCATACCGAGGAGAAATAATTAAAATGAACTGGCATTATAAAGAAGTTTAAGAGATCGTGTTGGAACATAGCTTTTAGAATGTTTAGTACGCTTAATCACAATGATATTTTTTGTGATTAGTTTTGATAATTTTTTCTACATGTTCAGTCCAGCGCAACTCTTCGTCAATCATATAACACCCAGGCATTTTGCCACTTTTACGCTTTTAAAAAAGCTTCCATTTAGTGTGACAGAAAATAATTATTTACACTATTAACAAGCAATTTTGATCCTATTAGCAGGACGTCTTGTCTTGTCAGCATTAAGGACTAAACCGTTTTTAGTTACCCATGAAAATTTATTTTTTATACTATACCTCTGGTTAATTTTTCTTCTAATTCTTTAACCTAACTTCCGCTGACTGTTAGAGTCTTGTCGTCAGCATGTATATCAACAATGCCATCATCAAAACATTTAGGCAAACTATTTATGTATATATGTAGAAAACTAAAGTGGTCCTAAGATTGAACCTTGTGGGACTCATATGACATCTTTTAACTAGATGTTGCCCTTTTAGAACAAACCGACTGTTGAACAAATACGATTTAAACCACTGAAAACTGTGATCAGAACATCAAAATAATGGCCTTTAAATTGTAACAGAATATCATGATAGACTTTATTAAATGATGCGTATATTTTTTAAATGGGCGACAAGGGCCCTAGTTGCCATGCCATGTTATAAGTCACATCCATCAGCCCGATTTCTATAGACCTTGAGTCAACTGAACCAGTCAGATGTAGAAGATTAACCGACCGGTCATTAGAAAATGCTAATGCCTGGTCACGTGTCCATTCGCACCATTCGCAACCTCTCATGTTCTTATGATCTACGTCATCAGTCTAAAGTATACAATGTACTATAATTTCTATGTCATTTAAAAATGTACTATAATTTTGATATACTATAATTTCTTTATCAAACTCTCTCTCTCTTTGTCTTATGTAGTTGAATGATATGGAGACGTTTGCCCAGCTGAGTACGTCCAACTTACGGAGCGGAGTCCCCACCGAAACAGCTAAACTACACGGGTAAACACAACATCCATAATTATTTTCCATTGTGCCAACTCTGCTAACGGATCTTTATCCACCCTTTCCTCTCTCTCTCTCTCTCACACACACACACACACACACACACACACACACACACAGTCTCTCTCTTTTTCTCCTTCACTTCCAACCTTACTCTCCCTCCCATGGTATTATCATTTTTTTTAAATCTCCATCTCTCTCTCTCTTTCTCTATACCTTTCCTTCTGCTTTCTCTAGCTCTTTCTCATCATTCCCTTCTTTTCATTTCTCATTCACCCCCTTTCTCTCTATGTCCTTTTATTCATTCATGTGAAATCTTTTAATTTTTGTCTCTCTAGTTTTCTGACTGTCACCCTCTCATTTTATAGCTCTGTGTAACAGAAGAACCAAGTGGAATGGTATCAGAAAATAATTTTTAAAAATGAGAAAGAATTTCTCTACAAGCTCTTTTGCCATCTTCATGGTGGTCTAATAAAGCGACTGTGTGTAATTATGTCATTTTATAGGGCTATGTCATTATACCGTGATAGTGTATATCACTTATACATGTTATTCTAAACCTCTCTCCCCACCCCTCTCCCCCTCTCTCTCTCTCTGTCTCTATTTCTCCCTCTGTCTCTCTACAGTGTATCACGGAGCTCGCAAACCAACAGTAACGGTCGACAAACGGCAGCCTTGCGTCTCGGCCCAATCCTCCTCCAAACACCGTTTGAAATTCTCGAAGATGCAGGTGGGAATCATGCCTGCTGAGAGCCAGAAAGGCGTTAACTCGTATTTGTTTACATAGAGTTAACACCTTCCTGGCTCTGAACCCCCTAAATGTAGTTAGCTTTAACTCTGTACTAACATGTCAAAATATAGCAGTAGTCCTATACATGCAGTTTAACGAGTGGTAATAAGGAGTTTTCGATTTGCACGTTCACTAGAGGACTGCGACGTAAGCGGTCATTTTTGAAGCAGTGCGCATGCGCATCGACGAGCTCATCATTCGTTGCAGATTTCTAGAACGTGTTCACCCTTGTTTTGCCGTCGTTCAGAAACTGTGACGACGTTGGCGCGATCTTTGGTAAGCACTATACAAAACACCACATTAGAAGTCACAAAATGGACCCAAGTGATTCTGCAAGCGGAGAGAGTTCTCTAAAACTATAAAAAACACATTTTATTTATGCATCGCCAATCTGTTGCAGCATACAGTATGCATGAAGATGACGTCACTATAGCTGAGTGTTTGTCGTCGTGTGAAATCGAAAAGGTAATAAATAACATCTGAGTGCCTCGTCAACCCTGCTTCAAGAAATTACCACATACGTCGCAGTCCACTAGTGAACGTGCATATCGAAAACTCTGTATTGAGGCGACGGCAGTGGTGGTGGTAAAAGCAGAGGAGGAGGAGGAGGGTGTGGTGGTGGTGAAAAGAAGAGGAAGGGGAGGAGGAGGAGAAGGATGATGATGAGGAGGCGGGTGCTGGTGGTAAGAAGAAGAAGAAGAGGAGGAGGAAGAGGAAGAGGAGGAGGAGGAGAAGGAGGAGGAGGAGGAGGAGTGGTTGGTGGTGGTGGAAAGAAGAAGAAGAAGAGGGGGAATAGGAGGAGGAGGTGGTGGTGGTGATAAGCAGAGGAAGAGGAGGATGAGGAGGGGGTGATGGTGATTGTGGTGGTGGTGGTGATAAGTAGAAGAAGAAGAGGAGGAGGAGGAGGAGGTGGTGGTGGTGGTGGTGATGGTGATAAGAAGAGGAAGAGGAGGAGGAGGAGGTTGTGCTGATGGTAAGAAGAAGAGGAGGGGAAGAGGAGGAGCAGCAGCAGCAGCAGCAGGAGGCCGAGGAGGAGGAGGTGGTGATGGTGGTAATGGATGTTGAGGTGGTGATGGTGGTAATGGATGTTGTGGTGGTGGGGGTGATGCACGGTTGTGGATAGTGGTAGTTGAAGTGGTATATTGGTGGTGCTGCCGTCTGTCACTGTCTTTATCTTCCTCTTTTCTTATATTTTGATAAAGGAGATGCAAGAGGTCTGCCTGTCATTGGAATAGATGTTCTAAGGAGATGTAGGGTAAGTTATTAATTTTGTTGCTTGATTTTTACCTTTTTCTTGCTTGTTTCGAACGTCTTCAAGACTGCAGTGTATTTTACTTTTCATTTTAAGGCAAGCACCGTGACAGCCTTCACAATTCGTAAGGATGGCAATAATAATATTGCAAGTTTGATGCTACGTTTTCACATTTTTCAATGCACTAGAAAACACGGACTGCCATTTTTTTCAGTAGCACATCCAAAAATCGATATGTGGGGGGCGGCTTCGGGGCATAGGGGATATGTCGTTTTCAATTAGGCCTACTGATACGTAACTAAACCTAACACTAAACAAAACTTAAAAACCTAATTGCAACCCTTATCCTAACCCTTTATATTTGATCAAATAAAACCCAGGGGCAGTAATCTGAAAAATATCTTTTACGTCAAGGAAAACTATGTTAATTGGATAACAAATTGAAATTGCTCACAATAAAGACTAATCATTGGTGCTTGCGCAAATGTTTCTGTTAACTTTACGCGGGCACAGCTAGCCTGCGTAAACATTAACCAATGACTTGTCCTGATTTTGATTTGTTATGGCAATTAACATCGTTTTACTAACATAAAAGTTAACATATTTTTCAAAATACGGCCCCTGAGCAATAGGCCAGTTCGGTATTACGATATGCGCATGTGTAGATAAAGGTCAGAATTAAAGGCGCTGTCACATCTTTCCGGGCAAGCTACGCGGGCTAGTTGCGTGCAGGGATTTTCCCGCACGCAGGATAATTTCTGCGGGCAGACAAGAATTTTGGCGAGTTTCGCGTGCGTCTAACCTGCTGGACGCGTGCTACTTACGTTTTACTTGCGTGTAGTCCGTGTGACCTGCGGGTGATTCGCGTGGGTGGCGCGTGAGAGCTTTGAAAGCGATCCGTGCTAATTACGGGCGACATACGGGCGCTGCGAGGTTTCTGCGTCACAACTGCGTGTTACCTGCGTGGGAGTTGCCTGCGAGTTGCGAAACCATCATTTCTCCGAGTTGTCTAGGAACAGAACTAGAACGTCACTATCTTGGCCGCATCCGACCCTCAACTAACCAGCAGAAAGGCAGTAACTGGCCCTCAACATGCACCCAATTTGCTCGTATAACTCGCTCCACGCCCGCAGAGCTGATCAGCTACACGGATGTTGGCAGTATCGACACCGTTCCTTGTCAGTAAACACCCGTACTATGCTCGTAGAATGCCCGCAGGTGACACGCGTTTCTGACGCATTGCCACAGATCCACGGGCAACCTACGTACATCAAGCGGGTTAACTGCCTGTGACTTGCTGCCGCTACGGGTCTCCTACTGGTGTTCTGCGTGGACCTATGCGGGCAATCTCCCGCAACTCCCCCGCAACAAGTTTTGAGCATGCGCAAAACTTGGCTGCGGGTAAATCGGACTTGCGTGCGCACCTGCGGGCAGGCACGGGCGAGAAACGTGCTAGGTACTGTCAGTTGCGGGCCATCTGCGGGAACCTGCGGGTAGCAAAAATTGTTCCCCACAAGTCACACGCAAGGCTTGCCCGGAAAGATGTGACAGCGCCTTTACATTTACTAGTACATGTATACGCTTTCATAGTGTGCATCATGATGCGCGCACCACGCCAGGATTTTATCCTAGAGTTACATACGCAGAACAGCGCGTCCACCAAAACAGATGCGTGTGCGCGTACATATTGGGGTAATTTGTTCAGGGTCATTTGTACCATGCATGCACCATGTATGAACTGGCTTATTGTCGCCGGAGCATATGTCCGAGCGCCGATTATACCTTTGCTTCTGATTTTCATTTTGCTTAAAGGGAAGTCCAACTTTAATGCCACGTTGGTCTGAAAGAAAGAATAAACATAACAGAAGCAGATATATCAAAGTTTGACCGAAATCGGACAAGCAGTAAGAAAGTTATTTTTTTTTTAAGTTGCAATCACTACATGGATACATAAGGGGAATTTCAGAGTGACCAAATAGGTAATGTCACTGTGATGTAGTTGCGGACAACTCCCCCATTTGTTCCAACACACAAAATGACAGAATTGCTATTTTTGTCAAAATGTATTACATATTCAGTAGGATCTTTTTTTCTTTCATGAGGACATATGACATGCTATCTCCAATATATTTTGAGTAATTCCCCGAGGGGAATTGCGCTTCGGAGAAAACCGCAAATTTGAATGATATACATGTATTTGTAAACGACAAACGGGAGAGTTGTCCGCAATCGACTCACCAAATTGCCAATTTGGGATTCGCATAGATGTAGTGATCTCATTTTTCAAACATCCATAACTTTCTTATTCCTTGTCCGATTTCTTTTAAACTTTCACCATCCTGTTTTTCTTATTTTTCTGCTTTCACACAAATCATCTTATCACCAAGGATGGATTGCCCTTGAAGGTTGTGAATATGTCGATAAGATGTCGATAAGAAATGCAAGAAGACATTCAAAGGCCATTGTAGGTTATAAAATACTTGTTATAAGCTATTAACATAATTATGGTCTTTCTTTTTCATGTACACAATGGACAGTGTGTGATTGATTTGGACCGATCCATTTTAAGAGTGGGTGGGGCTCTCGGCGGATCCATCCCTCTCCTTTCAGAAGACGATGTTTTCCACGATTCCAGATTGGTGCGGTCCAAGTCGTCATTGATCTGACGCCCAAGACGGACGCGTCGGACGAAACCATCTTGCCAAACAGGGGTGCGCTTGTGACAGCATAAGTTTGAGAACTGAATTTCCTCCCGATGGAATGGATCAAACGACGTCGATGGGGAAAACCCTATCAAGCCTACATGGATCAGTTTTATCGCTTTTTGAAAATATAACTGAGAGTTTGATCAACTAATTTTTAAAATCAGCTGGTCTAAAATGTAATATAAACTGCACACGTCTCGAAACGCAAATTGTGAAACATTTTTTGAATCATGTAGCAGAAATCCAAAATGAAGCCAACTCCAAGTTTCTCGTCAGGGTTCCTAAAAAAAAGGACTGCTTCCCATTTTGTTTCCAACATTTTGATACTCTTTTTCAAGATAGCAACCTTACATGAAATGTAAATGGAGTTATTGATCATAAAACAATTACACGTATGTTTTTAGGGGAACATTTCAACTATGTCAACAAAAGTTTAACCTCTTTGAATTCGATTTGTTTTTGGTATCGCACACAATTTTCTAGGGGGGTCGGGCTAACTCGTCACTGCGCGGTAACCATCGTTTCAAGTCGGAAGTCCACTCTACGCACCGTACCTTTTTTAGCCTTAAATTTCATGTTTTGTTTAATTTTACTTCTTAAAATTTTCAACATTACTTCTTTGCTAATCATTTTACAAATTGATATTAAATAATTTTGAATTTAAGTATTTTGAAATGTGTAATTAATTGGAAATTCAACAAGTATTTGCGATCAATTCAACTATCAGGGCTCACTCCGTCGCGATTTTCTGCCAAGGCCGAGTTCGCCCGAGTGCCGAGTTAGCCCGGATCCTTTCTCGGGAACCCACTAGACTGAAGGACCACAAGTTCGAGATACGCCTACAAGACCAATAAAGCTTTTATCCTTCCTTTGTGTATTACCTTGTTTTATTGGTCTCTGAGGATGTCGGTCTTGAGGACCTTTCTATATTTCCTCGGTATTTCCTTTTCTTTGTTTTGTTGGTCTCATGGACTGTCAAGCCCATCGCACAAGAAACGACCGGTCTGCGACCCTACTTCCGAAGAAAATGTAACAGCATTTGATATAAACATTTGAATAAATGAAATATTTTTATTGAGGTTCGGAATAGTCATAGTAAAATCGAAAATACGTCCTATTGCGAGCTTTCTAGTCGAAGGAAAGGCCAAATCGGCTCCGAGTCGTAGTGACGTCAGAGTAGTCCTACAAATGTCTACGATTCGAAACTGATTTGGCCCTTATTCCCGATACAAGGCTGACAATGCACCAAAACCTTGTGTTCAGTATTCATAATATTGTCCAGAAACTGAATCAGGTCGAAATGATTTGTGTTATTGCCATTTTTTTTTCTCAAAAAAAAAAATCGGATCGATCGTATAGTGTGCGGAGGGCCCTCAATCTCATGGACGATGCTACACTTTTGGTCTTGTGGGCTGCCGGTTTCATAGGCTGTGGGTCAGCTGGGATGTCCCCAGGACTACTAGCTTGATTTGCTTATCTTTCTTTGCTAATTACTCAGTTATTACACATTCTCTCCTGAAACCTCATCATGCGATTTATATTTGCAGTGGTGAACAGTCAGTGTATTTTGAGTGTGATTGTGAGAGATTATCTTCAGTCTGCTAAAAGGAAACAAGAGATGAGTGGGATTTTTAAAGGGAAAGTTGAATTCAGGAAATGAAACGACATTTAAAAGAATATCACTAGATTCCACAAGAATACGTACATGTATATCCTACAAATATTCCTATTGTTCTTTGATGGATGCAAAACAAAAGAGAGTAGAAATCATTCATTACATAATGATATATAAATCTTTTTATTTCATTTACAAAAAATAATCATGAGATGTAAATTACTTTTAACAACTTCAATTATAATTGCTTAAGAAGCATATTTCATAAAAAATGTGTCAACACTTCCAACAAGCTTTATACAGTATACAAAAGCTAAGGAATATTATGCACCTGATACAGTTCAGATTAAATCTAATATTAATGATTGGATAACAGAACAGACTGTGATAGCACATTATTCTTTCCATTTCTAGCACAATTTGTGTCTTCTTGTCAATATGTGGACAATTACGTTATGTGTGCTGTATATTAGATAAATTATATGTCACTGTAAATTTCTGCCTTGACATTTGTGTATTGTGATGTAGCTTACATTATGTTTGTTTTATAGGTAGAAATTCAGGGTTGGTGCCATTTTCGATCAAATTAACAAATCTTAATTTGCATCACTGATTTTCTATAAGATACATCATGATATGAATTAATGGTTAAATGGTTGTTGTGCAATATAAATAGATATTTTGTGTTCAATTGAAACTAAGTGAACTATTTCAAAGGCATTAAAATTTCTTCCCTTATTTACTGCAAAATCAAACACATTTAACTGGAGAAAAGGATTATGAAGGAAAAGTATGTTATATCCCTCAGCAGGTAAAAATAGAGTACAGTACTAAATTAATACTGGTTATACATCGGGTAAAGATTACCAAATTTGTAATGACAAGAACATGAAAGATATTTATCTCAGGCTTTTGTAAAGCTCTGCAATAGACCAGTATCCCAATGTTTTATGATTCTACACATACTTCCTATAAAAAGGTTGTTCTTGAAATCATGAAACCTTACCAGAGCTTTGCCCAACATAACAACTGATTTATACAAAGTGGATTCCATCCATAGAAAGCAAGCATGTAACAATGATTACATTTGGAAGGGCTAATTTGGCCATTACCAATTTAAAACTGCAGATTTTAAGTTGCAATCGTTACATACACTGTAATAGTATTAGATTCATATTTCGTCTGTTTGGAGCCAGAAGGGTGTTAACTCATATCTTTTAACACAGAGTTAATGCTCTTCTGGCTTCAAACAGAAGATTTGTTCTCTTAGAGCCCATTCTGACTTGTGGCAGTAAACTGCTTTAACAGAGCTTAACTTCAAATTTAATTTGAGATTTTACAAGCATAGTAAAGGATATGTAAATATGCATTGCAGCTATTTTAGCAGGGTCACTGTTCCACAGTTATCTTTTTGACCCCCGTCCCACTTCTCGACATTCATTTTCGCATAAATTATTTTTATGCGGTTTACCGCCTTGCGTCTGAGTGGGGCTATACGATGGTTGGAAGTGTGAACGCAACACATTTGTAATCTGCCTTATATCTGTCTTGCACTCGGCCTATCACAGCCATGCCATGCAAAATCATGGCTACGTTTTGTATAAATGCCTACTCATATGTTTACTGTATCTATTGGCTCTACAGCACTTGTACATTTGGGTAACCTGTATTTTTGGTTTACTTGTATATTTCTTAAGTGCTTCTGTGTACATTGATATAAATAAATAAAATTGTCTTAAAATGTGTTGCACAGATATATGCCTCTTTATTGAAGACTTTTATTCTCATTATTGTGTAAGGTACTGGAATAGACCACCTCTCGGAAAATTCTTTGTGTTTTGCAATGCTAAATCTTAATCATTCGGAATGCTAATTGCTAAATCTTCAAGAAATACTCTGCAGTGGAAAAATTGGTGTAAAGAACTTTGATACATGTACAAGATTCCTAATACAACAAGGTAATTTTTGCTGGTCCCAAGTCTTTATGTTCTTTTGTTTTTTTACCCCGATATAAGGAAATTCCTGATATAGCAAGGTAATTTTCATGGTCCCATGGAGCTCGTTATAGTGAGTTTCCACTCTACAGTTGAAACTTGCTATAAAGAGCTCTGATATACATGTACAACAAGATTCCTGATATAACAAGGAAATTTTGCTGGTCCCAAGTCTTTATGTTCTTTCGTTTTTTTACCCCGATATAAGGAGATTCCTGATATAGCAAGGTAATTTTCATGGTCCCATGGAGCTCGTTATAGTGAGTTTCCACTCTACAGTTGAAACTTGCTATAAAGAGCTCTGATATACATGTACAACAAGATTCCTGATATAACAAGGTAATTTTGCTGGTCCCAGGTCTTTATGTTCTTTTGTTATTTTACCCTGATATAAGGAGATTCCTGATATAACAAGGTAATTTTCATGGTGCCAATGTCCTCGTTATAGTGGGTTTCCACTGTACATGAACAGAAAGGCCAAAATCACTTGACAATTTCATTCCTTTTTAAATGCAGTATGGAAAGATGTTCATGAGATTTGCATGTGACCATGATTTTCACATTTGCATCACAAGGTCAAATGCAAAATTATTTTTTCATACAATATTGAAAAAAAAAAATTCATTTCATTTTATTCTGCTCCATGTAGTTCTGTTCATCAGTTCCTCCAGAACTTTCCTTGGTCCTCTAGATTTCCAAGATCAAAAGTTTCCATCTCCAAAAGAGAAAATGATTCACCAAATCACTTTCAGGTCATTGTCCAAAAGCCTTGAACTGCATGTCATATTGTTCATGAGGGAAAAAAATGCCATCCCTTAATTTCATTTTCTATCTCACTTCCTGGCTGCCACAGAGTTGAGCTGGTCCCTGATCTTGCCTAACCCATCTAGCATGGTGTCCAATTTCTCCTTACTCAGCTCCACATTGAGGGTAGACAGGCCTGGCATGAGATGGGAACGGGATGCAGTCTCCTCAATCTGACATACAAGGGAAACAAACATGATTTAGTAATGCTGACCATGATGGTGATATTATTTGTTTACATGTATATGACAATACATTTCTTCTTTCACCTTCGGAACAGGGAAACAGTTGGTGATGGTGGGTTGTACCCTTTTGAAAATCTACATGTATATTCTAATCACAGAACCAGGCTTTTTCCAAATATGTTATGGGTGCTGAAACTTTCACTTCTCTAACTTTTCTGCTTCAATTCCCTTCCCACTGTACAAAGACGATCTATGTTTATATAATACTGAACTAAAATGACCCCTTTTTGGTACAATTTTCTTTGAGTGACGTGCACACAGAACTTGAAAGAAGCTTTTATCTCTATGACCTACCTGTAGTTGGAGAATACACGTCGGTACGGACATTCTTGCTAAGGTGTCTGAGGAAGTCTTGATGTCAACTCTCCAGTCAAAATCTACAAGCTTGGGTTGCGACACTGCAACAATAACGATAACATTGTCGATATATTGATGAAGATAATGAGGAGTTATGTCTATGACAGCAATATTAATGATCACATGATGATTGTGATGAAGATAATGAAGATGATGAGGATAAGGGGTAACCTTCCTAGTCATAAGGACCACTATCTATAACGCGTGACTAAATGAATAGCGGTCCTTCTGAATAGCGAGCAAACCATAGACAAATGACCTCCATTCATAAGGACTGCTATTCATAACTACTCATAAGGACCGCTATTCATAACGCGTGTTAAATGTATGGCGGTTTTCTATGAATAGCGGTCCTTATGAATAGTGAGCGGACCCCGACGATAATGGTCGTACTGATGATGATGGTTGACAATGATGATGACTGTGGTGGTGGTAATACTGATGTTGATGGTGACGGCGATGGTGAAGATAGTGACAGTCAATATGATAGCTACGATGGTGATGACCATGATAGTAATGATGGTGATGATAGCATGATGATGACCACAATAAATAATGTGGACGATGATAACGGTAACCGAAACAACAATGTGTATGATCAATAATAACAAAATGAGAATGAGTATCGTAATGCTGATAATACTAAAAATTGCATTAAAAACTAACAATACAAATACAATAAATCATCTCTACAAGGTTAAAGGAAAGATATGCACTATAACTCAATCTAGCATATCTCTAAAACATGTATGCTTTACAAATATTTTACAAAATTAAGAAGAAGAAAAAAACTTTTGTTGCAAAAGAAAAAAAAACATCCTCATGATAAACAACAGTCCATTAAGTAGGAAAAAAAAGTATCATAATTTACCTTTGTTTTCAGTTGCTACTTGTCTCCATTTGTCTCTAATTTGAGGGAGAAAAACAATAAGTAATTTACTAATCAATGAAATAAATACTTTAGATACCTATAGAAGACATGATATGTTTTAAAATGACCCAGACATGAAAGTTAACATTTTGTGATTTGGCTCAATATCTTGTGGTTTGAAGTCAAGAAAGTATATATATATTTCTGCACAACCGTGCAAATTGCTAAAGCATTTATTATATATTGGACACTAGACATTATGACAAGAAAATAATCATTAAAACCTCTACATTGTCAAGACTTTGAAAATTCTGAATCACTATTTTACCATACAAATACAAGTGTAGTAGATTTATATTTCATTTTCATGAAGTCTCCTTTCTTACAAAGTACATTCTATTAGAAAACTAAACACTCAAAGAAAAATATCTAATGCTCTCATGGAAATCAACTCAAAAGTTAACTGCAATTTTCATAATTAATTGCTATTCTTGTGTGATCTACTGGAATAACATGAGTACTTGTTCTGCATGTTTACTGCATTGCTGATATGCACATGAGGACATGAACTTTGTGCACTGCCACCAGACAATTGCATATTGACCAATTTTGCTTTGCATTCTCAAATCTCAATCAAATAACATTTACAATTGGCTCACATGCATCTCACATGCATTCTATGCTGTCCATATTTAAACTACAACATAATAATAACCAAAATTGAAAACAAAACACCCCCCCCCCCCCCAAAAAAAAAAAATAGAAAGAAAAGAAAACAGAAACGAAAGTGAACTTACAGCTTGTCTCCTATAATTCTTGATAGGAGCTCCCTCAGGTTTTTGTGGAAACTAGCTACATGTAGAATACAAAAAATAATAGATGGAAAAACATCAAGATGTATCAACATGAGATGAAATAAAGGAGACATTTACTTACAAAAAAATTTCCTGTCCTGAAAATATGCCACAGGAAAACAAATTTTTTTTTTATACCGTTTCACGTTAATGAATGGCAAGTGGGGGTGAAGATATTTGAGCTGTCTGTAACAGACGCCCCTCACATAATCACTTCAAATCTGAGAGTTGTATACAGGACTCCACACTTAACTTTTTTCTTAGGGGGTCTGGATTTGAATTTTGGGGTCTATATGCATGTATGCATTGAGCACTATGTTAAAATCTGTTAATTTGGGGGGCTAAAGACCTTGGGTGGTATTCTGAGAAGTATTTTATCTTGATTTTAGTAAAACGATTTTATTTGTCACAACAGATTGCAACATTTCGTTGGTGTCTGCGCATATGACTTCCGCGTACATACATGTAGCCACTTTTGCGCATGCAGTCAGTAACCATAGGTGTACATTTTGTTGTGATAATTAAAATTATTTCACTAAGGTCACGATAAAATAAACCTCAGAATACCACCCATGGATCTCGGGCTCATGTTAGTGTCGAGCCCTGGTTGTATATGTATGATACAAATATGTAAAGTGCACTGTGCATAGATATGCCATTTTCATTTTGCTATGGCATTTTTTTAAAGGTGGTTTATACGGTCAATTGCGCACGAGGCTTAAAGAGTTCCTTGCTGAAGACTTACCAGGGAAAACAGCATGTACAGAAGCAGCATCCGTGCAGCCGACGTAGAGAGCATGCTTGATCACTTTCCTGAGAGTTTCTAAAAGCTGCAGAAAGGAGGGATATAATGATTTTGGCAGGTTAATCACATGAAGACATTTCAAGAATGATATCTGAGCTTGGTGGGCGACAATTGAAATATGGAAGCTGCAAAAATAAATCTGAAAAATATTGGGAAAAAAATGCCCCCCCCCCCACGAAAAAAAAAGAAAAGATAGAAAATCCCCTTGAGAAAATCCCACTTACAGGTTTTGAAAATAACCGGTATCGAAATATCCATTCTTGGTTGTTGATGAAAGAGTAGACTTTTCTCACAAACGGGGCGTGTACAAAATATGTCCAGAATTTATCTACACCACACGTACAGTTTATTTCAACAGAGAACAAGGGAAATGCCTAGGGCAGTCTCGCCTGCATTAATTGCGCATACATACAACATTTTGGTGAAAAATCAAGCTGGGGGTACTTAAGGGGTGCTGCACCTGGCCCAACCCCCCCCCCCCCCCTCCCCAACCTACCACCATGTGGGCCAGGTACCCCATTTGTATAACTCAAATCCCCTTCAACTTAAAGATTTATTGGATGGTGAAGTTCATTTGAAATCAAGCTGTGTGTTTTATAGAAGTGCTCAGAATATGTGTACATTTAAATAATTTACATTAGGTCACTTTTTGGGTGCTGCCCCTCCATCAGACCCCTTGAATGCTTCCTACCTAGTTTACCCCCCTCCCCCCTTTATTGGTAGATACCCCATCTGTACTGATATAGATCCTCCTTGCCTTAAGATGATCCCTGCCAATGTTTGTTGAAATCCACCACCAGCAAAGTTTTGAGGAAGAAGTCAAATGCATGTGTACAATACATGTACCTACATTTAAATGTACGTACAGACAAAACTAAATTTTACCAAAAAACTTAACCAAGTTAATCTGTCAGACAATAATGGAAATTCTTTCAAGCATCTAAAGGAGAACTGCTGTCAAGGGAAATCATAGAGTTGCCAGTTTGTTTTTGATCAATCATAACTTCACAACTTCATTACTTTCTTATCCTTTATCACATTTTCCTCAAACTTTCACTGAACTGTCTAAAGGTGAAGCAGAGCTCGACAATAACAGGCGCCCGGGGCACCCGGGCACCCACCATCTCAGTCCGGACCCCAAAAGTTTCAAAATATTCAGATAGGACTCGTGCATACAGACCCCCTAACAAAACTAATGGGGTGTTGCAAGAAAGTTGCGATTGATTGCAAGTTGCAACTGATCGGTACTGACCAATCAAAATCATTATTGCAAGTGCATCTTCTTGAAAGGGCAGACCCTGAACCATTCAGAATGGTTGTTGTAATTTCTTGCAACAACCCATTAGTGTGGAGCCCTGGGGAATGCGAAGTGGATGCCCGAATGGAATTCCTCTAACAAAAGCATCTTGAAACTGACCTTTTCTGCATCTCGGACATTAATTCCTAGTCCGTCGGCCGTCTTTCCTACAACCTCTAACGGAAATGAGATGACATTGTGATGGAGGAAAGCATGTTCACACGCACGTTGTACGACATCCTTCCCACTGGCCTGGAAAAAGATTTAAATTGGATGAAAGATGAATGCCACAATATTAGTAGACATTGATTTACTTGTTTAAATTTTAATTTCATTACACTTTTCCACAAACAAAGAAGGGGGTGATATGAAAATACTTTGACAATGAATTCTGACATTGCAATATCTCCAGAATTCTTTGTCTATAAATTTTCTTGTTGCACTCATTCGTAGTCTACAATTTCGATTCCGTAGATCATAGATCATAGATCATAGATCATAGATCATAGATCATAGATCTACATAAATGTTTGTTTAATATATATGAGAAACCTCGGATTAATTTTCACATTCCTAAAAAAAAGTGAAAAGTTTAAAATGCACGCAAAATGTTTTGGAAGCCCCATGCCTGATGGCCCATGATAAGCTCAAGTCTATATTTAGGTCTACACAAAACTATTATTTCTTAACTTAATCAGTAGAGGCGCATGGCCAATTTGGGAGACTCTCTCCCACTTGAGTCTTGAGAGACAGTGCCTGATATTGGGGACTTTGCTAACAAGAGGACAATAGAAATAACACCAACAACAAGAGCCTGGCACTTTTTCTCAGCCAATAGATCACAACAAAGAACGTTATAAAAAGAAAAAGTGAAGTTTTAAAGTAGACGGTCATAAAGAGAAAATTGGTATCCCAAATGGGAAGGAAGGAGTCTCCCATATTGGCCGTGCGCCTCTTCTGTCATGTCTGTTAATCAGAGTAATAGCCAGTCATGCCAGTCAGTGTGGCCGGAAACAAACACATACAAAAAAAGCCATCACAATCTCATCTTGCATCATGGTCAGGGGTCCTAACTAAAGAAAGCTACATCACATGTATGCACCCCGTTCATGCCTGTTTTTAGTAATACGATGCGCTCAAACTTCAATGCGTCCAATTTCTGCTGTGAGTGTGACTCAACAAGAATATGATTGAGCATGTTGAGGTTTGCCAAAATTAAAGAATCCAAAGAGTTATACCTAACTTAGATCTGGTAATTGTGCTTTTTTTTTTTTGGGGGGGGGGGGGTGGGTGATATTATCATTATTTGGAAATCACTTAATCAGGTGAAATTCACATCAGTCAATCATTGTCAATACTAATAATATTACTAGTCATGTAAAATTAACTTAAAATATAAATCATGATATTATTAGATTCAACTGCAGAATACGTAGAACCGAGGTAGGTAAATGAAAGGCTTACCAAATGAAATTCACATAAATGGCTTAATTTAATGTTCTGTAAGTGTAAACACTGAAATCAAAATGCGTAGCTTTTTGTCCGCACCCCCCCCCCCCCCCCCGAAAAAAAATAATCATACAAAAAATTACAAGTTGTCAACACGAAAATTATAACGTGTGGGACTGATGTCAAAACGGCTCATAAATTCTCGCGTTTTCACCATTATTGGAGATTACCTTCAGAAGGAAATTCAGATGTTGAAACTCAGTGTCCTGTTGTACTGCCATAACTCCGATGTAATTATCCAAATGTCACGAAATTACGGAAACAAATTGTGTCTAGGCCTAGGCCTAATCAGTTTTCTCGACAAACACCTTTTTTCGCTGCTCTCTATACTTAGCTCTGCATGCATGCAGCATATGCATCAGCGCATGCAGCATATGCATCAGCGCAGCTAGCATATTATATAGCGCGATCATACACACCTTCGATCTCTGCACATTATTATACATGTATGCTACGGTGCACTGACTCCAGATTCAGGTGCAGCCTAGCCACAGCCGATTTTGGTGTGCGTAGATAAAGAAGGGGGGGGGGGGGGGGCTGGGGCCGTCCATTTGCAGAGATTTGAGTCTTAAAAGAGTTCCCTCATTTCAAGATAAACTTTGTTCCGTTTGCAAACTCCCTCAAACTTTGCCCCGTTTTCAAGGGAGGGAATACGCTTTCTTGGCAATACATGTAGGCCTATGTTTTTTCCTCGATCGTCGGGGTTCAGGAGAAAGGGGGGGGGGGGGATATGGGATGACCTCCCATTTTATTTTCTAGCATTTCTGTGTAAATAGTTATGCTCTCTTTTAAACCTTGTCGGTATTTGAAAAAATTGTATTTTTAATGGATCTTTTATAGGAAAAATTCCACGAGAACAAAATTTACTGTTGCCAAAGGGCTGCAGCACAATATTACTATTAAAAGTGCACTGAGACTTTATACTTAGTCACACAGGCATCACATAATTAACATCCATTAATATGATGGCAATGTAATGACACTAAGACATTGGCAATCCTTCGGTCGACTGAATTTAAAATGATAAGTCATAAAGCAAACAGATCCCATTTTACTAACAGATTATCAATTATTTATATCATATATGAAACACAGGCATAAACAGCAGATATTTATTTTTTTTACGAAAACGTTTGCATTATAAAGAGCAGTCAGTCTATTACTACGATGAATGAATTAAGCATTCATACAAATTCAAATTCAAATTGAAATAAAATCCAGGCATAATAGGATCATTAGAAAAAAGAGCAAAATAGATTTTCAAAAATTAGAAAACAAAATATCAATTAAACAAATAAGGAAATCATATCAAAACGAAATTGTACATTGGCAGGGACGGATCCAGGATTGTCTGATAGAGTGCGAGGGGGTCGATCAAAAGTTTTCTGGGGCAGGGGAGGGAGTGGGGGTTGGAAAGCCCCTCAAAGTAATCCAGAAAATTTATCCAACTAATTATTTTGCTGGGAATCATTTCGGGAAGACCGCAGGCCCTCTCCAGTCTCTCGGGAGGGGAGGGGGTGGGGAGGGGAGGGGGCTATGCGGCGGGCTAGTTGTCTGGATGCCCATCCATCAATCCTTCCTATATACATGTATGCTGTCGTAGTTGGGGTGAGACAAAACAACATTTCTGGGACTGAACAATGACCGTTTGGAAATTTCCGCTGGTCCCTCACCTGAAATAAAAAAAATGACCTTTTCAGGAAATTTAAAAGAATTTTCGTTATCATCGGCTGATTCCTCAGTAAGATGATGTAACTGATAACAATTGTTTTCGAAATTGCAATTATCAGATAAGTTTCTATTTCAAAATAATGAAATCATCAGAAATTCGGAAATCAAATATATTCATCTGTTCTTATGTTAAGAAATATTGGCCAACAGTTTTGCTCACTCGCTTAGATTGCTCGCAAATGGCTGCATATTCGTTACTGTTTTCACGAAGTGACGGATGAGCGCGTAACTGAAAGAAAATTAGTTTTGAATAAATCGCTTTCAAAGTTTTAAAGCATAATCTCAACCTCTTCAATGTATGAAGGGTGAATAAATTTTATATCCTGGGATAGATTATACTTCAATGTTTAGCTCGATGTTTAATCATTTGCATTATATTTTTGTACTTTGGGGGGAAATGAGTAGTAAACATAACCGTCATTTCGTGAAAACACAAAATTCAAGGACGCGCTCTTTTTGTTTTCACGAAGTGACGGATCTTAGCCGCGTACGTATACGTGACGGCTTCTTGAAAACAGAAAATCCTTTTTAATACTATGCATTTTCTTGTTGACGTTATCGCCATAGTTACATAATTAGGCATTATTATGGTTTGAAACGTTGTGAGGTTCAAGATGTTAGTGAATGATGTCCAAAAATGCAAAAATATCAAAATTGAAAAAATACGCGATTTTCCTCATTACCGTCACTTCGTGAAAACAATCTAATAATCTAATAATCAAAATCATAACATAATCAAAAGCGAAATCAAAATCATAACACTATTAAGAAGAGATAGGATAACATCTCCCACTCAAATCAGGATCTGGAAAAATGATTTTCTTGCTGGAGTACATGGATCAGCATTGGCTAAGATGTTTTGCCCCCATCCCTTCCCCTTATTGGTCTAGATCTATACGATTATCACTGGTATAGTATAATCGGGATTAATACGCACTGCTTATTTTACGCCAGAAAAATTCCATAATTTCAAGAAAAGATAGAAATGATTAGGCCCTATATATCTTTAAAAAAAGAATCATAAAAACAGATTTGACTTTCATGATATCTCAACATGTTCACCAAGAAAAGAATTCAAATTGTATATTTCCATAACAAACAAAGATAATGCAAATAACATAATAGGTAGCATATTGTAACTAAATAAGATTATATAAGTACATGACTTGTCGCACGATTATATTTTGATCTGGTGAGGAGAGGGCATAGAAAAATCAATGTGCTTGTACGGTAGGCCACCCTTAGGGGTCGCTATTATGACGGAATAAACCGCATTGTTAGGTGTCGACTTAATGTACCCTTTAGTAAAATATGCATATATATATATATATATATCTCAATGTGCTCGTATATTATCAAAAGTTCAGAAAGTGGAGGACATAATAATTTATATAAAGAATAATGTGAAAGGAAATGAGAGAATAATGGTTGCGTAACTAAAATCAAAGTTCCCCAGAGCTGTCCTCTGAAAGTTTTGCAAAGGTTGAAAAAATGTCCCCGCCGGAAATCGAACCCGGGTCGTTGGCTTAGAACGCCAATGCCTTAACCACTAGTCCACGGAAACGGGCCAGTGGTTTCGGCGACACCAGATATATATATATGTATATATACTTGGTGTTGCTCTTTCCAGCATCTCATCAAATAGATCTGGAGGCATCCTTACATAGTTGGCGTAGGTACTATAACATCTTCACATCTGAGTTCTCTGTTGAGAGAAGTTGAAAATAGCGCCCCAACTGGTGCCTTAATCTGTCTGCACTTAACCATGGGTCTCACCCATCACCTCGTAGGCCTTCTCCTTCCTATATCATCTACCCTGTTCTGTTCTGTTTCTTCTGGCTGCTGCTGCTGCCTCTTTATATATTTGGAGTAACTCTAAAGTGTGTCATTCAATTCATGTCAAATTTGCATAGTAGAATCTTGAGTATTGTAACTTTCTTGGGGTGCAATAGACTGCTTCGGTTATGTATGCAAATTTTATACATACCTTTCAAACAAAGGTTGTTCTTGACAACCTGAAAGCTTGCCGGACATAGCAACAAAATAATGTATGCAAACTGGATTCCAAGCATTGAGGCTCATTTATAAGAAAGCAGGTTAATGGAATAGCTCGTCAGAGAATATATATGTGCATAAATTTGAATACATTACAGAAGTGGTCTATTTGGTGTCAAATGATCCTTTCAATAATAAGTTAAGGAGCTTGTTAAGACAGTATCTGGGCTATGTGGCTGCTATACTGAAATCTACCATTCATGTGTTAATTACACAAATACCTTGCAAGCCTTATAATGCCTTGTCAAACAGTACATGCCCAGATGGACAACGTGTGTGTTTACATAATCCTGACAATATCATTTGACTACTTTTGAGAAAGCAATACAATTTTCACATTTAAATAACTTATAATTGAATTGATCATTTGACACAAAATTGCACCCCAAGAGAGTAACAATACTCAAAACTGAACTATGTAAATTTGATCTGAATTGAAGGACACACTTTGGAGTTATTAATGTTGAAATGCTAAAACAATGTTTTATTCTATACATCCAGCCCATTTTTGGCAGCAAAGCTTGATTAAGGGACACTTTGGTGTTGTCAGTTTTTATATTTTTGTAATGTACACCATACCTCTTCCTTCAATTTGCCCCAATTTTTAGGGGCCGTCTGACAACCCATCCGGAAGGGAAAATTGTGTCAGTTTTCGACAAAGTTTGGCGCATAATGGGTTGAAATCTACCCGACTTTGGGGCCCTTTTTTTGGGGGGGGGGGGGCGGCTCTGGGGACCAACCCGGCGGCTTCGTTGGAGCTGACAAGCTTTTTTGTGAATGACATGGAAGGTCTAAGTAACTTTCAAATCTCATATATAAAATGGGGTGACTATTCCAGGACAGGCTACGTACTGGCATATTTCAATTTTTTCTTTCCCCGGGGGATACATTTCGCATTGCGCTGCAATGGACATTTCTAGTTTTAACTTATATTACATTCTGTACAAGGTTAGACACAAGTTTTCAAAAATTGCGGATAAACATATCTAGTGCTTGCAACGTGCCAAAGTCTGTTATTCAAGGAATTACGAAAGGCAACTACTTGGTATAACGTGCCAAAGTCTGTTATTCAAGGAATTACGAAAGGCAACTATATATATATATATACTAAGTAGTTGCCTTTCGTAATTCCTGGCAGCAATTCGAAGGATGGGCAAAGAACCTCCCCCTCCCCTCCCTCAAACAAAAGGATGGCGTAGAGATTGCCGCCAGTGGCCCGGACTATTGTCAACACTAGGAGCAGCATCACATTAGAGTATAATGCAAAATTCGAAAGAAATCTGTCAAGAAATGTGATCTCAGAGCACACAAAAGATATCCACTAAAATATGACCTTTGACCCTATGAAAGACGGAACACTGATATGAGGGCAGCATCACCAAAACCTGTAGAGGTCTAGAGTAATCTATGATGGACCTCCATACAAAATCTGAAAGAAATCAGTCAACAAATATGTCCTCCAGAATGCATGCAATCAAAATATGACATTTGACCCTATAAAAAGCGGAACACTGGGGGCAGCATCAGCAAACACTAAAGATGTGTAGATTTCACTAAGACACACCTCCATAAAAAATTTGAAAGAAATCCGTCAAGAAATGTGGAAGTTAGAGCGCACAAAAGACATATGACCTTTGACCCTATAAAGGCCGGAACAATGAGGGCAGTATCACCAAAAAGTAAAGATGTGTAGATTATACCAAGTTACATCTCCATAAAAAAATTGAAAGAAATCCGTCAAGAAATGTGGAAGTTAGAGCGCACAAAAGACATATGACCTTTGACCCTATAAAGGGCGGAACAATGAGGGCAGCATCACCAAAAAGTAAAGATGTGTAGATTATACCAAGTTACATCTCCATACAAAATTTGAAAGAAATCCATCTAGAAATGTGTCCTGCAGAGTGCACTCACGCCATCCTCCAAAGTATGACCTTTGACCCTACACAAGACGGGACACTGGTGGCAGCATCACCAGAAATTATCGGTTTCCAGATTTTACCAAGATACACCTCCATACAAAGTTTGAAAGAAATCCGTCGAGAAATGTGACCGCTATGCGTACACAAGAATGTGACGCGGCGGCGGAACGCTGCTGAATCCAAAGTATCCTCCTGCATGCTGCCGGGGGATAGAGCGCACACAAAACATCTATCAAAATATGACCTTTCACCCTATAAAAGACGGAACACTGAGGGCAGCATCACCAAAATCTATAGGTTTCTAGATTTTACCAGGATACACCTCCATACAAAGTTTGAAAGAAATCCGTCGAGAAATGTGACCGCTAGTGCGTACACAAACTCATAATGGTTAGTAGCGAGCATTTGGGTGTCCGATAGTTGACACACACGCTTCAACACACGAATAGCACAACAAAATGTACCTAAGTTTGCAAAGAATTGGACGTATATTCATAACTGGTGAATGAATCACTCTGGGGTGATCGGTTTATGAAAATTCATTTCAATAGCTTTCATTTGATGTATATATTGTCAACTTTGCTTCAGTATCCAGTGATCATTTTTTCTTGAAAGTTAGTAATGTTCAATATTTTG
Organism: Heliocidaris erythrogramma; assembly: GCA_025617745.1. Classification (NCBI taxonomy): domain Eukaryota; kingdom Metazoa; phylum Echinodermata; class Echinoidea; order Camarodonta; family Echinometridae; genus Heliocidaris; species Heliocidaris erythrogramma. The sequence continues at coordinate 35,431,903 of CM046864.1, read as the reverse complement.
TCTATGGCAATCCATCCAAAACCCACATAAATTATAGACACTGCCACCATTATTCTTCGACTGAAAAAATTCCAAGGGTCAGTGATGTCAAGGGTGATTGGTTTCAGAAGCTTGGATAAATTACCTATATCCTGATATAAGACATGATGTGATTGGTCCAAAATCCAGTGATCATTTTTTTGGCAAAGTTTTAGATCAATCAAGCAGAATGTTGCAAAAATTTCTAGTCAAGAGTCACGTGACCAGCGTTCGCCTCCCGCGCCCAACTACAAAACGAGCTTTTCTTGCGGGAGATGGTGAGATTAAAACAAATTTTGAAGTGCGTTGTATCGCCTGAAATCTTTTGAATGTGACCACATTACTTCTTGATAATTATTCGTACCAGTGTTAAGGTTCATAATAAATAAAATATCTGATTTAGGTAATTGTAGATGTTTTTTTGAAGGAGTGCATTCTGCTGGCGTATATGATATTATTCGAATCATCTGTTTGGGACCTACCACTATCATTATAGGTGCGAACATAATGTGATGTGAATAAGCAACTGACAATGACAATATACGTGTGATAGAGAGAGAGAGAGAGAATGCGAGATGAGTGAATGTAAAGGGTCAATTATTGCGGAATGTAGAAAGTACTGACAAGAAAACATAATCTTTGTGCACACAAAAGAATGAGTGATCATGATGTGCGAAAATGTGAGCGTACGATGTCAGAGGAGAGAAAGGCGTGAAATAACACGAGCCGTGATCCCTCTGTGCATGATTTCCCCCGCTCGCTTGAAATGTTTTAGCCCACACCGCTCTCTCGCACAAGCGACGTGATGTTCGCTCATGCGTTTCGCTATACACACCGAGAAGGCAAATGATCGTTACACCCCCAAAATGACCATTATGTCCCCCAAAATGTGGCCTTTTACCCTATAAAAGACGGAACACTGGGGGCAGCATCACCAGAAATTGTCGGTTTCCAGATTTTACCAAGATACACCTCCATACAAAGTTTGAAAGAAATCCGTCGAGAAATGTGACCGCTATGCGTACACAAAAATGTGACGCGGCGGCGGAACGCTGCTGAATCCAAAGTATCCTCCGGCATACTGCCGGGGGATACAATAAAAATAGCAAGAGACTTTACGTATCCATATCCATCACTGAAAACGATTTAAGAATAAGTTTAGACGAATTGATACTATTTGAAAGTGATTGGCAACATAATATCAAGAATCCAATTAATGACTCTTTGAATTCGTGATATCACAAATTCGAATTTGAGATATCAAAAAATCACATTAAATAAAAGGGCTTGCCATACGAGCGCAGCGACGTTTGACGCCCACTGGCGTAGACAGGGGGGGGGGGGCAACGGGGGGCCATGGCCCCCTATTCAGCCACAAAAACAGAGCGAGAGCGAAAAAGCAAAGCGAAAAGGGGAAGTGAGAGAAAAAAGCCTAAAAAGGCGCTACAAGCTGTTATCTGGCTCTCAAAATTTGCTAAAACGTCAAAGTTTTCGCAGGGGGGAAATAAATCTCCTCTCCTTGCACCCACCCCTGTTACCATGGGTGTCGATCCCGGAGGGATGGGGTATATATCCAAAAAAAAATTGAGGTGGGGGGGGGGGTGGCCTTTATTATCACCCCCTAATAAGTTTGGCTACAATAAATAAGAATTGTGATACATTAACATAAAACTAATTATAATTATCCAAACTCATAATGTTTGATCTTGAAATACCATCACAATCTTTAATGATTAGAAGTAAGGAACGCCATAATTTTCAATGCGAAAATATCGAAAAAAATTCGTTCGCTCGCATTGTTATTCTCAATTAAGGGGTTCCGTCCATTGGCGTAGATCCGTGCATCGCTTCTTTTCAATAAAAAACATTTTGGGATGCTCTAAAATGCAAGTTTTATAAACAGATTTTCGAAAAATTCCCTGATGTAGGAGGGGGACACCCCCTCCCACCCCGCCCGGTCTCTTCGCTCAGCGGTGTATCTGGGGGGGGGGGGGGGGGCACGTGCCCTTGGTAGCACTTGGAGGGGGTGTAAAAAACGCAAAGGAGAGATATAAAAATAGGGGGAAATGAAGAAAAATCATAATCTTTACGGATCACGCGCCCCCAAATCCGCAGGATAAATGCACTAGAAATCTAGTTTTTGAAGGTTAGAAATGCAAAAATTTTCCAAAGCTTGGCCGCTTTGCTCCCTCGCATAATTATTTTCTTTCAGGTTCTCGTAATTTCGCTCCCCCAGTATATAGTTCTTAAATAGCTTAAAGGGTACAAAAAGTTCGAAGAAATAAAGCTGTAATTGCTTTGCTCGCTATATCAAGTAAGTTTCATATGACTCCTGCTAAATACTGCGCTCCCAATATAGGATAAAATGTATAAAACAGCATTGGCAAAGGTTCAACTTTTGAAAGAAATCCCAACTTCAGGTCGCCTTGCTGATTTTCTCGACTCTTTCTCAAGCCTATAGGATTTGCCGCCTGTCGCTTTGCTCCCTCGCTTATACAATAACGTAAATAAGTTTGGCCACTTGGGGGGGGGGGGGGCATAACTTCATTGTTTGCCCCAGGCGCCATAATCCCTAGATACGCCACTGGCTTCGCTCCCTCGCATGTGAAATGTTGCGTCCAAATATATTATTGAAAAGCAGTCCGGGCGTCGAACTATAACTTTCCGCCTAAAAAAATGGTTTGCTACAAGCCGTCATCTTTCAAATTTGCTAAAACGTCAGAGCTTTCGCGCTTCGCGTGGGAAGGGGGAAACTCCCCCTCCCTGCATCCACCCTGTTACATATACAGTGCAGTATTGCGTCCAGAATAACTGAAAAGCAGCCAGTGCGGTGAACTAACATTCCGCCTTAAAAAAACAGATGCTAAAACGTCAGAGCTTTCGCGCTACGCGCTGGAAGGGTGAAACTCCCCCTCCCTGTTACATACAGTGCAGTATTACGTCCAAATAACTGAAAAGCAGTCAGGGCGTCGAACTATAACTTTCCGCCTTAAAAAAAGTGTTACGAGCCTTTATCTTTCCCTCAAATTTGCTAAAACATCAGAGCTTTCGCGCTTCGCGCTGGAAGGGGGAAACTCCCCCTCCCTGCAACCACCCATGTTACATACAGTGCAGTATTGCGTCCAGAATAACTGAAAAGCAGCCAGTGCGGTGAACTAACATTCCGCCTAAAAAAAAAAAAAAAAAACAGATGCTAAAACGTCAGAGCTTTCGCGCTTCGCGCGGGAAGGGGGAAACTCCTCCTCCCTGCACCCACCCCTGTTACATACAGTGCAGTATTACGTCCAAATAACTGAAAAGCAGTCAGGGCGTCGAACTAAAACTTTCCGCCTTCAAAAAAGTCTTACGAGCCGTTATCTTTCTCTCAAATTTGCTGTAAAACGTAAGAGTGGAAACTCCCCCCCCCCCCCTCGCGTGCCCCACAACCGCCCCCACCCCCGCCCTAAAGTGAAATCCTGGCTTTGCGGTTGGATCCTTCACGTCTGGCCCCTCCTATTGACGCCTTCCCATATCATCAGATTTTGTCTTCGTTTTTAAAGTAAGAATAGCCATGCGTTTGTGAACAAAAGCTGAGTGTATGCATGAGCATGGACCTACTACATACAAGTGTATGAGGCCATTCCCACCACTTTGTGCACGGTAGACGATTATTTGCCAGATCATTGCTATGTACATAAAAAGCCTTTTCGCTCGGTTCGACCCCTGGCTCCCGATCTATATGTAGTTTGCAGGAACAAACCCTGGTTAGTCGTAAAAGAGTGTCTGCACTATAAGACTACCATAGGTCATGTACTATAGCTGCTCCTGACACGACCAGTAGTTAGCTGGGCTAGACTTCTCTCAAGACACAATGATTTTTTTTGTTAAAGTGTAAAATTAAGTGTCAAATTAGGGTCTGTGCTTGCAGACTAGTCTATATGAGGGTACCCTATGTGACACAGTTAACCTCACCCCAATCTAACCATAGCGTCGCTTTGACGAAAATTCATGTTTGCGAGATATCTTCTGTTTTTTTTCTTCCATATAATACCTCGCCACGGATCATTAACCCCAGGCAGTTATATTTGGTCGCATGTGCACAGACATATCTCAGTACAATAATATAGCTTTTTGAATTACACTACAAGTACAAGAGTCTCACATTCATTTTGGAAAACAAAATTGCATAGCAGGTAAGGTAAGAGTAAGACCACGGCTTTGACGGAACTCTGGCGGACCAATCTAGTGAATCTACTCAAGCTGTCGAGTGCGTATATATATTATATAGAACATTTTTTGTCTATCAGCTACTTACCCTGAAGGAAAAACCAGAAGGTTGCAACTGGACCAGTTGAACCAGTTAAATTCATGGTAACTCTGGAAATTGAAACATCGGTATAACTGGTACATGGTCTAATTGGTCTAACTGGTCCAGTTAAAATTGAACCGGTCAAAAACCAGTTGGAAATTTCAACTGGTATTTTTAACTGGTCTTGTACTGGAATTTTCAACTGCGTTGGTCTTGTAACAGGAATTTTTAACTGGTATTTCCAACTGGTCTTACTGGTGGCTTTTCCATTTGGTGTTTCCAACTGATCTGACTGGTATTTTCCAGGGTCAACTGGAAACTTCCGTTTGGTTTCTTATATAGCATGATCAGTGTATTATACTTGTGATGATGGTTAGTGAATAACTCTTTCTGTTATTTGAAATATGTAAAGCAAAGTCATACATTTTTATTGTGAAATATGTTACACAAATATCTATAATCAGAGGCGGCGCTCGGGGGGGGGGGGGGATCATAGTGTCCCCCACTTTTTCAAGTACCCCAAAAGTGCCCCTTTTTATCTATGGAAAGTGCCCTTTTTCATAGCCAATAAGTGCCCCCTTTCTTCCTATAGTGCCATTTTTTCTTTCTAATAAGTGCCCTTTTACCTTCTGATAAGTGCCCCCTTTAACCTCAGACATTACTGCTCCTTATGAAATCTAATAGTGCCCATTTTTGTCTAATTAGTGCCCATTTCCCGTTCTAATAGTGCAATTTTTCCTTGTGGTAAGTGCCTTTTTTCACTTCCGATAAGTGCCCCTTTTCCTTCCTATAACTGCGCCCCTTCTCCTTTCTGATAAGATTAAAAGTACGCACTAAGGGATCAGCTATCACTCTTCTCATTCTCTTTAACAAGGAGTAAGAATACCGTCCGCCCCGACGCTTTTCCTAACATGCAGACTGTTAACAATGTTAATAATTTCACTTGTGTTAGTGGGAGAAAAAAATATGGATTTCTGATTTGGATTATCGAGAAAATCATGAAAGGATTTGTTACTTTGAGGCACCTGTTGCGCTAGATTGTCACCCACTTGTGAAAAATATGAGTTAAATGTTTCTGCAATAATAGTGGCATCATCTGTAATGGTGTTAATATTTCTGATTTTTGAGCTTTTTAAATCTTTATTAAGTACACCACTGAGATTTTTCAATGTGTTCTTCATATCATTTTTGTACAAGTTTAATTATGTAGTGTAGTAGTCTTTCTTGGAATAAAGTGGTTAGGACATTTTTATAATTAGAAGTATAGCTCATACGCGAGGTATCACTTGGTACATTGTAATATAGTTATCGCCAACAAAGGAGACACTTCAATCACAATAGTTACTTAAGTTACCTAACTTTATTAACTCTTGCACTGCCGATGTGACAGACAGACTTGTTATTTTCATTCAACAATTGCTCGACCACAGGAAAGGTATATGGTGGTCAATGTATATCAAAAGTTTGAGCATAAATCAAGCATTCTAAATATATGATTATAATTATATGCTACCATAGAAATTTCAGAGAATTTTGCAGATTTTTAAAAAGATATTACCTTATTTCAACATTAAACAATAGTAAACAAATGAGAAACCCAAAAATAATGCACAAAAAAGAAACTCAAATGTAATTTTCAATAATTCTTATGCATAAAGTTGGGTAAAGTAATAATGTTTGGTATCATAAGAAATGGTTATAAATTTCCTACAAGTTTTGTACACAATATTTTGTGAAATAATAGATGGTTAATGAAGTATAGACATTTGAAAAGCGAGCATTGATCACAATTTGGTAAAATTTTGAAGAGAACTAAAGCCCTTGGCACAGTAAGAGTTAAGGCAATGATTAGATCACATCGCTGCGCCGATAATGGCCGATTATAATAATAACAACAACTGATCATAATTCTGCCACAAGATGGCAGTATAACATAATGGCGTGATTTGTTCTCTTCTGCTCTCCTCTACCTACTTTTCGAAACACAATACGAGTAAAAATCTTGGTAACTAACAAAACTCCAAAACCATGCACATTGTTAAATCATGTCGTATTATATAGTCACTGAAAAATCATGAGTTATTTACATATTCAACGACTAGGTTTTGTAAACAGGGTTACAGCCACTCGGCAGATTAAAACATGTAACCGACTTCGCAGGTCACTGATTTAACTATATAGCAATGGCATTGATAATACATATATATCTATACATATACAGGTCCTATTCAGGCTCTATAACTAAAACATAATAATTACAATTGGACATAATGTATAGACCGTAAGCCAGAATAACAGCTGTCAATAAATCCTAAACAGTGTGTCACTCCAAACCATCACAACTACTTGCTTTTCCTGTGTCCTGAATTAGCAATTCTACATATCGAACCCAAGGAACATATGATTCAGCTTACTAGATAATGAAACAAACATCCAGTCTATGATATGCAGACATCTAAACCATATAAGCCGACAAACTATACGATGATAAGCAATTAAGAGCAGCTAAAAATTATGGAGAACCAGTTAGAGTAAACCTTCAAAACAGAAACAAACAAACAAATGTTACAGTCATTGATTAAAGCACTGGACAAGAAACTGTACTAGTAGATGGTGTTAATGCTAGAAAGAACAACTGTGTACCATGAAACGACCAAGTACACATTAGAACAACTGCTAGAAAAAACAACTGTGTACCATGAAACGACCAAGTACACAATACTAGTAATCAGAGTCAGGAACACATCCCTTCTAATTGAGAAGCAGCAATGCCAGAATAGAAACTCTGAATTTGTAACATACATGTACAGTAAATAATCAAAGTGCAAGGCACTTTGTTGATACACTACTAGTAATATAGTTAGGTACACAGACATGTGGGAAATAGTGTTCACTTTTTTTCAACATGGATTCGTATATAAAATTTAATGCTGAAAACGATGGCATCGACTGATTTTTGATAAAAAGTGCCCAAACTTCCCAAATTTTATGTTTTAATAGCCGTGAAATAAAATATGGTAATGGGCAAGACCCATCAAAGACCTCAGGGGCCAGCTACTCACTAGAGTCGAAAAGAATGCTTTAGATGTTTTTATCGAAGTAATAGAAGCTCAGTTGATGGCTATTTTGCTATCAAAATACAATGATACATTGCGGGTATGATAATATAGGTTGGCCAAATATGTGTCAGGTGCCCAAATTCTGGTTTTAGAGGGCCAAATGTAACATAAGTGATTATAGAGCATTAAACTATAGTGGCATGACATATTTTCTTTCTAAAGATATTTGAAAATGTGTTCTACAAATAGTATTTATCAAAACAATCAAAGTTAGTTACATCATTTGGGGGGCACCTGAAAGGACATGGGATCCCTGCATCTATTAATTACGGCCCAATTGAAAAAAAAGGGACCATAGTCCTCCTAAATGATGGAGTGATCTTTAACAATAATTGTTCTTTAAACTGGTCTCAGTACAAAGTACTAGTATGTACAAACAACCATAGTTCGAAATTTCAGCATTCCACGACAAACTCTGAGTGATAAAATCAAAGTTCTAAAACACCTTTCTGGCATATATGACAGGATTTGTAAAACAGTCAGTCCCATACGTAGTTTTTATATACTCCTACTCCCATAAAGATAAATAAGGCAATGAATTATGTTCACTGGAAGTTGTTTATACCTTTCTGTTTACACTCTTGTAGTCAGGATTTTATTTAGGGAGGGGTGGTCGGATCGCACACGCAGAGCGTGCGCCCTTGGGGTGGGGGTGGGGTGGGAGGGGCTTTGGCATCTGTTCAAATCGAAACTTAGGCAGTTGATCTATTCCATTCAGTAAAATACAGAAAATTAAAAAAAATCGGGGGAGTATGTTTTTGATTAATCCTCTGATGTTTGGTAGATTTACGCTCTTCTTTTTCATTATAACTACCTTGATTCATTTTTTAATCAAGGAAAAATTTGAACGCTTAAATAAAAGCCTTTGAAACATATTTCTGGGGAGTGAGAAGGGTGTGAGCTGTTTTTAATATCCTACTGTACAGCATACATATAGTATGAGTCTATATTAATACCGTTTTTTCTATTTTCTGTCATTACCATATTGTTTTAGGGAAATATAATTGTTTACAGATCTGTGTATCAGAGTACTATGAGGAGACAATGATGATAACCACAAACATATGGCCCGAGTAGGCCTATATAGAAATATTTCGACTCTTGTGAGTAACTGGTCCTTTTGGGCCCTTTTGGAACAAATGCCGGGCCCCTGAGGTCTTTGGTGGGTCTTAAACACTACCATATTTCATTTTACTGTTTATAGTGGGTTTTCAACACCAAGCGAACATTTCTAGCCCCAAGGTTGGCTCTGAAATGCATAAAAACAATGGCGGGCCACTAAAACATAACATTTGGGCAATTTGGGCTCTTTTTATAAAAAAACAGTCGATGCCATCGTTTTCAGCATTAAATTGTACATAGGAATCCATGTTGAAAAAAGGTCACAGTCTGTGGGGTCTTCCTAGGAAGGTAAAACGACGCAAGGGCAGGTGTACCCTCACCACTCATTTCAGGTGCGAAACCGATCTTAGCAACTGCGCGCTTACTAGTGTGTGGTTCTCACAGATTGGACGAGAGACGAAGGCGTTAAAGGTTAAGGAGGGACCGTAGGTGAATGGCGGTCCATCACCGAAACAAATCTGACCTTTAGCGGGTCGAACAGAGACGTCATGTAGCTCCATGAATGGAGTACCGGCCTGTACTTCTACTTTCAGAGATGTAACTACCAACCCTACAAAGAGACACTCCTTGTCGTCGAGTGTGAATACAAGGGCTGTCTTTCCAACAATTCCTGCAGAATAAGAAGCGTGTGACTGAGGAGTATTAGTACTCTCACCTCTGAGGCTAGAAACAGTTGAATGCCTATCAGATTACTTGTAGCACCAGTGATGAAAGTAACCCGGACATACTGATTACCATAGCAAAAATGGGCAGATGGTGACTGACTGGCCTGATGAGGCAACACAGAAGGGCTGGCCACAGTTGGAGAGCGTGGCACTGAACTCACCATATGATACCCATCTAACTGTGATGAGTTACCAGTATTGCTGTAAGAATCTCCCACATAATCCAGGTACTTATCTAACTCTGATAAGTCATCAGCACGACCAAGAGTACTACTAGACCTATCCTGATCTACAGTAAGCCGACTGAATCCTGCCTCAGACGAATTTGACCCAGGAACACCAAGTGGAATGCCCTCATCAATGACAGAGAACTCGTCATGCATACCGAGAAAGTCACTAGCACAACCAAATGTCTCGGCAAACTGGCGAGCCTTCGCCACGCAGTATTTGCATTCATCAGGAAGGTAGGGACAGTCACCAATACAGGCACCTGGGAACGATTTTGTTACTGGGGGTGCTGTGAGCAAAAAAAAAAAAAAGGTCCTCAGCATTTTAGGGGCTCTTTTTTGATTAGCGTCTGTGGATTCAAAAACAGTTTACCAGTCTGTAGATTGTAGATTTTCAATTAAATTGGCAATACTTGTATCAGTAATTTGTCGATATGAAGTGTTAGTTGGGGGTCCACACTGCAATGAATTACTGGCGTATGGATGATTAGCGCAGGTAATAACGGTATCGTGCAATAGGAATTAAACCATACACCATTCCCCTTCCAGTTTCTGCAAAGGTGAACTCATGGCTACCGGTAATCGAAAAAAGGCACATGTAGATTTTGACGCCCTCATGAAAGCTAAGGACACGGATGAATTGACCAAGGGCTATGACAGCGTAGCATCAATTTATGATAAGGTAAGTTTAAGGACTTTCTGTGAATGAGCGCTAGCTAGTTAATATATCAAATCAAATCAAATCATTTTATTTCTACTATAAAAACATAATTTACAAAAATTAATTACAAATCAGTATACAAATAATTTTCTGGTACTACAAAATTTCAATATGGCACGAAAAAGAGACATGATAACGAAGCTTTTCGACCTGCACTCATCAGGTTATCACGCAGGTATGTAACAAATTACTAGAAATCAACTATATTATACTCGATGAACCCGGACGCAACCCGGACGCCGTAATTTTTTTTCCTGTACCTTTGGGGCTATCCAATATGAATATTCATGACTTGGGTCTTAGGGATGAGAGTACGCATGCGCATGACAAGTAATACGGTTTATTCCGTCAAGACTAGTCGGCATGAATATTCATAAAAACGAACTGTAGGGATATGATAAAACGAGCAAGGCCATTGTGCAGATGTTCTGTGTGGCGCAATCGGATAATCTGGTGCGCTATCGATGAAAGGACCGCGAGTTTGAATCTCGGCAGAAGAATATGTTACGAAATTTTCTTTTGCTGATTTTAAAAATAAGGTGAAACTGAGTAAGAAAATACAAGTCCGATACTTGTAGTCTCTTTCATGATTATTCATATTGGATAGCCCCAAAGGTACAGGAAAAAAAAATTCACAACCCGGACGCCGTAATTTCAGAACAATCGCAAAGCTTGGACGAACTCCTTTTGTCTACACAAATCAGTATAATAAATAAAAGTGGCGGGATCATGAAAAACACAAATAGGCTTGTTAAAATGACCCCTTAATACAGAGTACACAAAAACAGAATTATAAGAAATCATAGAATGTCAAGTGTAAAGAAAATCATAACACTAAGGAAAGGAAGGAAGAAAGGAGGGGAAACACATACAATAGTCTAGCACATTTAACATTGTGAATCAAGAAGATGTCGCTTATAAGATCGTTTAAATTGTTTTACAGTCTTACTATTCTTAAATTTACTTGGGAGGATGTTCCAAAAGATTTGGGCCATTATAAAAGATTGAATTTTGTGTTACTGATGTGCGATTTAGAGGAAGATGGATATTTGGCGCATTGTTGTTTGTTTGCTTTTATTTCTGCGTTCTAATAACAAATACAATAAAATAAATGTTTACATAAGTATTACATAACACAAGTAGAAAATCATATACAATAAACATAATACAAAGCATACAAACAAGAATAAGGGATATAATAGACCTATGTAAATATTTTTCTCCAATAAACTAGAGAGGTAATTTAGAACGCAGGAGACCGCCATCGTGAGCGGTTAGGCTGGAGATGGATGGTGGCCTCGTAAAAAAGATTAGGCGACATAATTCTCTTGGTAAACTGAGTGATCAAGTGGGTGCAGTGCAGTTGCAGGTGTGGGTGCAGATAGTATACTAATTTCAAGCGTGGGCACGTATGATTGTATTATCTTTCGTTTAAGTGTAGCTTTTAAGGAGTAGATGGTTGAACAAGATTTTATGTTGTCGGGAAAATTATTAAAATTGAAAGCTTTTGCTAACACCAAGTGGTAGCTAGCCTTTGTGAAAAGGGTGTTGATATATTCTTTTGTTAGAAACCCAGGAATGGGACTCTTAGGGGAAAAAAAGGGGGGGGGGGAGCTTCCAGAATAGTGTAAAGAACAAGAATCATTCGCGATTTGTGAATAATTCCATATTACCTTTTCATTAAAAACTATAATTTTCGCAAGCAATCACTGTACTTTTAAAGTGATAAACAAATGACGGTATTTGTCTATTAATTTACCTAGGCTTCAGAGGCTGACTGTTGGTTTGCTCCTGCCCAGACAAAAGCAATGATTCTGAAAATTGAACCCAACAAGAATGCTCGTGTCCTCGATGTTGGCTGTGGTACCGGTTTGGTTGGCAAAGAGGTATATTTCGCCATCGTGCATAGTAACTATAATGCTGTAGGGTGTGTTCAGAGTTCCTCTTTTTCAGGCCGGAATGAGAGTTCTGATACGCGTTTGGTTCAAAACACGGCTATGTCCGAACCTTTTTTTTTCTTGGCAGAAACACGTTTTCAAACAGTTTCACTCGACAGTCAGGGAGAGTACCGAGTTCTAGGGAACGATCGAATTCCCCACCAAGCGGGAAGATTGGCCTTAATGAATTATTCATGACCTTTCACCGCATTCTGACCGCGGATCGACACGTGCAAAGTGAATGACAATCCTTCACCGCTTTGACATAATTACATATCTTTAAAAATTCACCAAAAAAAAAAAAAAAAAACCCTCATGGAATATTGAAATTTCAGTCAGTGAAAGATGGATAAATAAAGTTTACCCCTCCAAATATCAGGATTTACAAGCCATGTGGAAAATTCGTAATTGAAGGATGAAAACGCGATTCGAAAATGTATTTTTTGAATCTGCGTGTCACAGATTCGTTCAAGGCGTTCTAATTTTGCTGCAGCTATTTAACAAAACACACTGTGCCTGTAATGCCCTATGCATAGACCGTGTGTACACCATACACAAGTGGGTGAGTGTGTGTGTGTGTGTGTGTGTGTTTCTCTCTCTCTCTCGCTCGCTCGCTTCGGTGTTATTATTTTTATTAATTAATTATTCTCGTAGCGACTGGAATAAGAACATTTATAACGGTTCGCTGTAACCAGTCGCTTCGCTCCAGTACATAACAACCTCTTGCGCTTTAATAGGGACTTTTCGATTTGCACGTTCACTAGTCGACTGCTACGTGCGGTAATTCAATGGACTGCTTTGTGTTAATGGTATACAAAGTCGGTGAAGCGAGGCACCCGCTTTGTGCAAGAACGGCTCACTCGTCCACTGCCCTGTGGACGTACGCGTTTTGGGTGGAAATCCTGGTCGTCCTCAAGGCAGTGGACGTGTGAGCCGCTCTTGCACAAAGCGTGGTGCCTAGCTTCACCGGCTTTGTTTACCATTAACACAAAGCAGTCCATTGAATTACCGCACGTAGCAGTCGACTAGTGAACGTGCAAATCGAAAAGTCCCTATTGTACCCTCAAACCCCGTGCTACAATCGTCCCCCGGATTCGGCTATCTCCCTGACTGCTCAATATGCTCAGTGTATGCGAATCCAGCGAGAAGGCTCGTATTTGCCTGGAGAAAATTGAGCTATACACAGGGAACTGTGACAAAGCGTTTCAAAACTGTGTTGTTCATAACGCTGATTCTACCTTAGCAAGAATAAAAAATAAACGAACCCTTAGTTGAATATCTTTTGTTTTGTTTCTCTTTTGAATAAGCTGTGGGCGGCAGGGTATCGCAATCTCTTTGGGGTCGACATATCCGAGAAATCTCTTGATCTTGCCGAGAAGAAAGGAGTCTACACTGAGCTCATGCACGCAACATTTGCACCCGACACCCCTCTTAACTACGACGATGGTAAGAGCGTATAATTTACAACCATCATCACTTGAAAGGGGCTCTTCTATTGTTAATGCATTAAGAAAACTTATATTAAAAAAGTTGTTGTAGGCTCCACCTCAACGATAATACGCTCATGCATGAGCCCCAACGATTTTATCGTCTCGTTTGGATCGCTCGGCGAGTGATTTTCATTGGACAGACCTAAATCATCGATAATATGTATGAGCCAATCCGTCAGTTTTCACGAAGTGACGGTAATGAGGAAAATCGCATATTTTTTCAATTTTGATTTTTTAATTTGCATTTTTGGACATCATTCACTAACATCTTGAACCTCACAAAGTTTCAGACCGTAATAATGTCTAATTATGTAACTATGGAGATGACGTGAACAAGAAAATACCTTGTAAAAGGATTTTCTGTTTTCACGAAGTGACGGCATACAGCCGTCCCGTACGTTTTACGTGCGCGGCTAAGATCCGTCACTTTGTGAAAACAAATCAAAGCGCTATGTTTACAGCTAATCCCCCCCCAATATAAAAAAATATGCAAATAATTAACCATAGAACTAAACATTGAAATATGATCTATCCCAGGATATAAAATGTATTCACCCTTCATACATTAAAGAGGTTGAGATTATGCTTTAAAACTTTGAAAGCGATTTATATTCAAATTAACTTTCTTTTAGTAGTGCGCTCATCCGTCATTTCGTGAAAACAGTAACGAATCATTCAACTCCTTTGATGTGACGTCAGATCAGCTAAGCCATGCGAACAATGTCCATTGGCCCGTATTCTGATAAAATGTAAACCCAACCCACATGCCTGTGTCTAAAGTCATGTTTTGATATTGGAAGTTAGACCGATCGAGGTCTCGGTATTTCTCTTGTTAGACTTTAGACCGATGATCGGGTTTAACCAACCCCCACGATTTTATAGTTGCCAAAAAAAAAAAACTTGTACAATACGGTTCTGGGTGACTTGTTAGATGTCCACGCACCAGCTACATCCCGAATCGTTAAGACGAGGCCTTACACTCCTTGGTTTACCCCCGAGATCAGAAGAGAGAAACATGAACGTCGGCGCTTGGAGAAGAAGTGGCGATTATCGAATCTAGAGATTGATCATCAACTGTTTTGCCAACAGAAACAACATGTGAACTCTCTTCTCCGGAAATCAAAGCATGTCTACTACCAGCAATCAATAAATGATTGTGGTAACGATTCCAAGAAAATGTTCAAAATTACCAATGCACTCTTGAATCGCAAACGGGCATCTCCACTTCCAGCGAATGCATGCAGTAAATCCCTTGCTTCGCTCTTCAGCCAGTTCTTTGTTTCCAAGATTGACAGCATTAGGAGACAACTTTCCACCGATGTTTCTCCGCTACCTCCACTTTCTTGCACTGGACTTTCAACCCTGACAGATACAACTTCGGAGGAAATTGAGTCACTTATTCGTAACAACCCTGTGAAATCGTGTGAGCTTGATCCCGTTCCCACTAAGCTTCTGAAAGAAAATGCTGCTATCATATCTCCTTACATCGCTGACATGGTGAATTTGAGCCTGCAGAGTGGGACAGTTCCTGAAGCTCTGAAGATCGCTTATATTCATCCACTATTGAAGAAGCCTTCGTTAGATCCGGAATGTCTCCAGAATTTTCGTCCAGTGTCGAATCTACCTTATTTGTCAAAACTTCTTGAGCGGGTAGCTTTCTCCAGGTTGTATAATTACTTGCTTGAGAATGATTTACTCGACAATCACCAATCGGCCTACCGTGCAAATCACAGTGTTGAGACCCTGCTCCTCAACCTGTCCAATAACGTGTTGACAGGAATGGATGCAGGTAAAATCACAGCAGTCGTGTTATTGGATCTGTCAGCTGCAATTGACACTGTGGACCATTGTATTCTTGTCAATGTTTTGTCATCAATGGGAATTTATGACCGCGCACTTGAATGGTTCATGTCCTACCTGGAAGATCGCCAGCAGTTGGTATGTGTAAATGATGAAAGATCCGACCCGGTCAAGCTAAGGTGTGGTGTTCCGCAGGGATCAGTCGGAGGTCCGTTGCTGTTCTCCGTGTACATCACTAGGCTCAAGGAAGTTTTACAGCGACATGATGTCCAGTATCACTGCTACGCGGATGACATCCAGATCTATGCATCGTTTTCTCCAAATCAAGCTGACGCAAGTCGAACTGTCAAACTACTTGAAACTTGCATCAAAGATGTACAAACTTGGACGAACTCGAACTCACTCAAACTAAATGACAGTAAAACTGAACTGATACTATTTGGTTCCAATTCTAATCTTGCTAAGATAGAGTCGTTTGATATATCAATATCTGATTGTGTAATCAGTCCGTCCTTGAATTGTCGTAACCTTGGTGTTATGTTAAACTCGTCCATGTCACTGTCAACTCATGTGTCTAGTATCTGTAAGTCGGTTAGGTATCAACTGAGAAACTTAAGTTTTATTAGGAAATACTTAAGTCGTTCAACCACAGAGAAACTTGTTCATGCTCTTATCTCATCACGCTTAGATTTCTGTAATTCCATCCTCTATTTGCTCCCTGACACGCAACTCGTTCGTCTCCAGAAACTACAAAATACTGCTGCGCGTATTGTCACACTTTCTCCTCGTAGAACTCACATTACCCCCATTCTCAAAACTCTCCACTGGCTCCCGGTATGTGACCGAATCATTTTTAAGTTGTTGCTGCTAGTTTTTCGTTCCTTACATGAGTCTGCTCCTTCCTACAATATGAAGTTGATTGTTAAGTATAAGCCTACAAGACGTCTTCGTTCATCTCAATCCTCCTTATTAGTTGTCCCTAGAACACGCACTTCCTGGGGGGATAGAGCTTTTTCTCATTCTGGTCCGTCCCTATGGAATAAACTACCACTCAGTATTCGTAGCCTTGCATCCCTTCAGGACTTCAAATCTGCTCTAAAAACCCATCTTTTTCAAAACAGTCCTATTTAATGAATACAGTTATAATTTATGTTTTTAGTATACATATAACTCTACTTTAGTGTAAGAATTCGATATACATGTATATATTTGCTCATTTTTGTTAAATTGTAAAGCGCCATGAGCGTCAGAGCCTGGCGGATACCGGCGCTATATAAATGTTCATATTATTATTAAAAGCGTTTATAGTTAAGTCATTACGTAATCGTTACTGTTGACATTCAGTTCGGACCAGCCCTTAATGTGTTTGTTCTAATCCTCCCAGGATATTTTGACATCGCCACGTCTACTGGATGCTTCATCCCAAACCACCTGAACGAAACCCACCTACCCGAAATGATACGCCTCGTCAAACAAGGTGTGTCTATTGGTTTGCTGGCGTAGCGGGGCATGGTTCCAAACATTGAGAGGGAGGGGGGGGGGGGGGACCAATCTTACTTGGAGGATGAAATGCAAATTAAGAGGGCCATATCTGCCGGAAAGAACACAGTGTCCCACAGTGTGTTCACAGTGTGAAATCATCTTCACACATCATATTCGAGCGTCTAACATTGTGAATCACATCTTCACATTGTGAGCAAGTAAATTCACACTAGCTGTGAAATCGAACATCACTATGTGAACACTATGTGGTGAACCACACTGTGGGGGTGTCCACAGTGTGAAATCATCTTCACACTGTTAAATTCGAGCGTTTTAACATCGTGAATCACATCTCCACAGAGTCGACTATGTGAACACACTGTGGGACACTGTGTTCTTTCCGGTAGGGATAGACTGTGGCAGGTCATAGTATAATCTTTTTCACGTTCCCTTTTCTATCTGTCTATATTTCTTTCTTTCTCTTTCTTTCTCTCTCTTTGTTTTACCATTGAAAGGGGGAGGGGGGGGGGGGTGTTCCCCCGTGCCCCCACAGCATACATGGCATAGCCACTGTTGAAGTTATGTTGTATATAGAGCGTAGGGGTAACATCCCCTAATACAATTTTTTTCGTCGCACATTAGAGATTCGGCAACTCGAATTGTCGACAAATTTCACAAACTGATCACCCTTTCAATTTTCTTTCTTTTTGCTTGTAATTAAAATCACTTAGAAGCCCCTGTCCGCAATCTCTTTCGTTTGCTAATCAGAAGTCTTTTGGCTATCTTGTCGGCGAATTCAGTCTGATAAGTTTACCCCTAAATCGAAATGGTGCAGCGACCCCGTTGTAGTATAAAGTTTAATTGAAAAGCTTTTTAATTTACGATCTATCATAATTATCTCCACAATGCAATAAAGGCGACTAGCTGGATGCCTGAATTCAGTGACCGGGGTAATAATAATACATGTACTGTAAGCCCTTTGGTCGGTTACGTTCTAACTGGTAAAGCGTTTTATAAGAAACATTCATCATTATTACAGTCAGTCCCGCATCGTATTTCAATAATTATTGCTTGTTTTTCACTGTATACATGGATATGCCCCAAAGTATAATGTTAATTTGTTGATGCCTTATTAACCGCCCAGATCATCCGATTCTAAATTGCTTGTTGTTCTGAAAACTAAGAAATCCTGGGGGGGGGGGGGGGGGTCGGTCATTTGCCCACGCTGGACCTTACCTATGGAATAAATTGCCACAAGATATTCGTAATATTTCAAGTATAGATAAGCTTGAAAAATGCCCTAAAACTCATTTGTTCAATATTGCCTTCCAGTTGATTTACTTTCACATGGTTGTTGTTCCATGTCTGTGTATTTTTGTGTACTTGTAAGTTTTTCTCTACATTGCGCCTCGAGCACATTAGTCATGTGGTGTTAGCGCATTAAGTACTCTATCTTTTATTGTTGTTATTATTATTATTATAATTATTATTATCATCTTTTTATAGGTGGGTACTTGATGATCAACACAAGAAAGAGATTTTACGTGAATGAACAACCTGGTTTGAAGATCAAGAATGGACTTCTTGATTTGGTCAAAGACAAGATACTTGAGAAGGTATTTCACGAAGACATCATTTACGACAGAGATGAGGATATGGACGGTATCGTTTTGTGCTACAGACTATTATAAAATGATAATACATCGGCGAGCGGGCACTATTTTACCAGGGGGCTTATTTAAATACGTCTTTTGCTCGAAAATCAACTTTCTGTTTTAGGAATTTTTGCGAGCAATCAGTATCCAAAAATTTGACACTCTTTTATGATAATGATAATAATAATGTCAATAGTCATAAAGCACACATATGCATGCACTTTTGTAAATGATCAAGGCGCCTACAAAGTGATTTCAATTAAATACTATAAAAAAGAAGTTCATCACAATTGAACAAAAGTTGAACTATGTACAAGGAAAAATTATTGTAGGCAATGTGCATTAAGCGAGGCTTACGTTTTGTTTAAAAAAAAATTACACACAATCATTCAGGAAATAAAGTCTAATTAGTTAAATAAGTAAACTTCCGCATCAAAGAGATAACATTTTCCATATGTACAGGGTAGCAATGTCACTTTTGCTTTCAACGAGGGCCCTGTAGGCCTAAATTCGATACATAACCAGTATGTTCTAAGATTAAAAGAAAAAATACCTGCTAAGTTAATATATATACAAAATAATGATTTGAAGACAAACTAAGATCGATCTACTGGAATAAAAAAATAAAATATATTTGCTTTTAAAACATTTTTTTTTTCAAAATTAAAAATACGCTGTATATGATATTCTTAGAAGTAAAATTACCTATAGAATTGATTATAATAATAACAATACCACTGTTCTTGTATAGCGCATATCACATTATAATATAACGTCCCTATGCGCTTCCAAAAGGTTTTGGATATTATTACCCTGGCTTTAGCTCCGGCAGCCGTAATCAGCGCACAGTGCATTTCAAGGAATAATATTAGACGATGCTGGGAAATGAATAGTCAATTATGATGTGGAAAAATAAATGAACTTGCAGTAGATATGTTACCAATTTGTCCATTCTCATGGTCACTGTTTTATTAAATGAACTGCACAATGCAACAGAAGTTGACTGAAATTGCGCAATGTTTTTACACTCTAAAAACTCAAATGTTAAATCTACATTTAAAAGGTTGGAGGAGTGACAACATTTTTAAAATGGTAAATTAACACTTTTAAAGTAGATATTCAAAGAAAATCACAAATATGGCAATTAATGTATCACTAGAAACTGGGAAGCTTACAGATGGCAATCGTATAAGTTTTATGTCAACTGCGTATCTGATGATTATAAAAACAACACAAATAAAAGCTCTTCTCAGCATCTGGAATATCCGAGGTTTCGCCAGAAATATAGCGATGTTTTGATGTCGTCACACTTGGGATCGATCCTGCTTAAGCAGACGACGTCCTATAATGAATGAACGTAATTGCAATGCAATTATTTATTAAATTATAAAGAGTTTGGTGTATTTAAACATGACCTTATTTCACACCATTATAAAGGGAAAGTGAAACTGATTCTGATAGCTAAAACCGTTTGATTGTAAATACACAGGAGAAGGGTCAATGATCAATGAAATAAACCCCACTTTCAAATTGAAAAGCCCTCGGAATAATAGCAGGATGGTATTCGTTCCCTCATGAAACGCCCAACATGCCCCGGTGCAAGCAGCTGAAAATACAATGGCGTCTTATTTTGTTTACAAGTGACTGATTCCTTTATTTTTTTAACGCTGCATTTTTCATCAAAATAATACCATACACGAAGTTAAGAGTGAGGCAACAGACTAACATTAAGACTGACGCTAGTGAAGGAAGAGAAATAAGTGAAGAGGAGATGACAAAATAGGCTCTGAAAAATGTGTAAGATGTTATGGGACATCGTCTGCTTAGACAGGACTGGTCCTTCGTGTGTCGTCACACATCTCAGCAGCGTTCGAGGAGCTCTTCAGCTGCTATATCGGGGGCTGTATTTTACCGTTTTATAATTGATAATAATCATTACTTCAAATGTTTCCAAGCGTTGAATTTGGATAACCTTGTTTAATTATGCCATCTATGCAATAATAAGTATTAAGCCAATATTTAAAATCATTAAAGTTCTACTTTAACATGCTGGATCTAATAGTTTAAAGGTTGGATGCAGCATGTTAAAAGTGTTCATGTACCTTTTTGAAAATGTTGTCACTCCTCCAACCTTTTAAATGTAGATTTAACATTTGAGTTTTTAGAGTGTATATTTCGCTCTGTGCTTGTTCACTCGTGTGTTTTTTTATTAGCATTATATCGATATCCATGGACAACTAACAAAAAAAAAATGTTTGTTTTGCACTGATTCAATGAAATTCCACTTTTATGACACTGAATTCTTTGATCTCTTCAAATAGCTTTTTTGCTACACATGAAGATTTTAGGCCTGCATGTCCATCATAAGAAAGGGTATTTAAAGTTAAAGAGTATTTCTTCTAAACTTCAATTTCATATCAGTCTGCAGATTCCCTTTGAGATTTCATTTGCTTTTGTGATTATTATTTTTTATTGCATGGAAATAAATGAGGTTCATATTTTCTCAATCTTAACGTGATTAGAGGTCTGTGTGTTATTCATTCTTTATGCGTGCATTATGTGCTCAATAGTGTAAATTGAAAGAATAATTTATTGTCGTAAAATAGTTCTTATTAATTTCAGAGGGGGATCCAGGATCATTTAACCGGGGGTAAGGGGAGTACTTTGTCCTTCTAACAGCTGACTATTCATGCCCATGTAGGCCTGCCGGAAGTAACACTCCCAAAACCACTGCATAATAGCATTCTTGCTACTCCAAGAAGACATTCCCTGCTAACGAAGTACTTATTACACTGTGTTCATCCCAAAAGAATATGCACGAAATCTTTCTGGACAGAGATCTGACCGTCAAAGGCAGAATGGAGCTGAGATCGCCCGAGCCAATGAACAGGGTACTGTTCGAATCATCCGCCGGGTGTTCGGCGTGGTAAAACGCCATCGCATCCGTTGATTCCAACTCAATGCCGCGTTCCTTTGCAAAATCAAATACGTCAAGATCCCCATTAGCCGCCGACCTGTCAAATCCCGTGAGGGTGTGTCCGTCGTGCACGACAAATATGTCAAATTTAGTTGATATACTGAAAGCGTACAGGGTGATGCTGATGGTCGTTCCGACAGGCGAAGTGAAGCGCCAGAAGCAATTTGAAGAGTACCGAACACTGCAATCGTCTGGCTTATTGTTGTACATGTACTCCTGAATGAGGAACATGGGGTAGGTCGTAGAGGGCGTCAGTGTAACATTGTGGCTGCAATAGCTGGGGTAGAATGGTGATTCGTCGGTGTAACTGTACTCATATTTAACCAATGGCACTTCTGTAACATGAGAGAGAAACAAAGAAACGCATGTGACCAACATTTAAAAACTCCTTTCTTATTCCCTTGTCAGAGGTGTCGCTAAACCATTTTGAATGGGGAAGTCGGTACAAAATTTATGGACAAGGTATTTTCCAATAATAATAATAATAATAATAATAAATAATAACTAGAAATATCACTGAAGATGATGATTAATACCCCCGCCCCGTGACAACAGCCTTTCTTGACTTTTGGTCGAAAACTGAGGAAGTAGTTCGATCCGCAAGATTTTTCACTGATTTACTGCCATAGATATGCCGTTTCCATGGCAACGCAGCTTCCGACACATCCAAAAAATATGTCTTGCACATCTTCCCACCAAGACCAATGTGTGTACCAAATTTCTTGACTTTTGGTCGAAAACTGAGGAAGTAGTTCGATCCGCAAGATTTTTCCCTGATTTACTGCCATAGATATGCCGTTTCCATGGCAACGCAGCTTCCGACACATCCAAAAAATATGTCTTGCACATCTTCCCACCAAGACCAATGTGTGTACCAAATTTCTTGACTTTTGGTCGAAAACTGAGGAAGAAGTTCGATCCGCAAGGTGTTTCCTTGATTTTCTGCCATAAATATGCCGTTACCATGGCAACGCAGATTCCGACTCATCCGAAAAATATGTCTTGCACATCTTCCCAGTAAGACCAATGTGTGTACCAAATTTCATGACTTTCGGTCAAAAACTGAGGAAGTAGTTCGATCCGCAAGGTGTTTCCTTGATTTTCTGCCATAAATATGCCGTTACCATGGCAACGCAGATTCCGACTCATCCAAAAAATATGTCTTGCACATCTTCCCACCAAGACCAATGTGTGTACCAAATTTCATGAGCTTTGGTAGAAAACTGAGAAAGTAGTTCGATCCGCAAAATTTGCAACAGACCGACCGACCGACCGACCGACCGACCGCCCGACCGACCGCCCGCCCAACCGTCGACTGATTCCTATACCCCTTCAAACTTTGTTTGGCGGGGGTATAACAATAATGATGGGCGGTGGTGTCACATCTTCTAGCGGGGTCCACTTGCTATTCATAAGGACCGCTATTCATTTAGCACCGCTATTCAGTTATGATTAGCGGTCCTTATGAATAGTTATGAATAGTGGTCCTTATGAATGGGGGTCTTTATGAATAGCGAGGTAATTTGTCTATGACTTGCTCGCTATCATACTAAACCGCTATTCATTTAATCACGCGTTGTGGATAGCGGTCCTTATGATTAGCGAGAATACCCCCATAGCGACACCCCTGACTCAAGTAAAACCGACCGCCAAAGTCTGTGGACATGGATCCTAGGAAGATAAACATGCATGAACTGTTTCATTCCCATTTTACGATTTATTGTATGCAAATAACATGCAAATAACATATAGTATATGTTGCTATGTCAGACAGAATCTTGAAAGCTTTCATAAAAGTATAGTAACTTGCGTGTAAGTGGAATGCGTGGAATGTAAATATTTTGTGAACTGGTTATATCATGAGATAATTTTTTCCCAGGGGCGATATTAAAGACCATGCTTTAAAAAAAAATTTAACAAAGATTATTTAGTTTGGTTACTTTTTTATTTGCTAGTCTATTCCGGGTCTTATTCATAAGAACCGCTATTCATTTAACACGCGTTATGAATAGCGGTGCTTATGAATAGTTATGAATAGCGAGGTAATTTGTATATGGTTTGCTCGCTATTTAGAAGGACCCTTATTCATACAAAACCGCTATTCATTTAGTCACGAGTTATGGATAGAGGTCCTTATGACTAGCATGGTTACCCCGTTTATTCAGACCTCGCTCACAGAATTCGCCGTAGTAGCAGTCAGTGCACAAACAATAGAATCTGATCGAGTAATCATCATCATGGCAGCTTCCTCCGTTCAAGCAAGTCTTTTGACGACATGACATTGGTCCTAAACAACCACGACAGGAAAAATGAAAGCATAAAGAAATTATTATAACTTTCTTATTGCTTGTCAGATTTTGTTCAAAATTTTCACCAATCTGCTTCTCTGATATTTTTATGCTTACATACAAATCAAATAATTACAAATGTTGGATTGCCCTTTAAACATTACGAGAAGTATGCTCAATTTAAAATTATTCATCCCTTCGAATGTGTAATATTATTTTAATCCTTGGGGAAGGTGCTGTAGGCATTCTAAGAAAATGGAGCCAGCTGATTTACAGTAATGATTCGACAATTAAAAAAAAAGCCGTTAAAGAGATCAACGGGAGCGAGAGAAAAACTAAAGATATTAAAAAAGTAAGAATAATTACGTTCGAGCTCGCATCGTTCTCCTCCCCAATTCCATGGGCAGGAACATCGGAATCCTTCATCATACTCAGAACAAGTTCCACCATTGGTACAAGGGTCGGAGCCGCAAGGATACATCACTGTTATTTAAACAGACATGAAAACAAATTGTGTACCACTCGCTGTAGATTATCTTTATGTAGTTTGTCATTTCCGTTGCCCCCTTCTCCGCCCCTCTCTCTCTCCCCTCCCCCCCCCCCCTCATCTCCTCCTCCACTCTCTCTTCCTCCCCTCTCTCGATCTTTCATTTCAACAATACTTAACTACATGTACGTGCAATGGTGTTACCAGATTGGAGGCGGGGCATATTGGAATTGATAGATTTGATTAGTAATTAAGAGGAAAATATGTTAATGTCTTGTTCACAAACAACGCGACAAACCGTCTAAAAAACAGACACACAGAACCCCCCCCCCCCCACAAAAAAAAAACAACCCCAAAACGGCCGCACGGAAAATTGAATGATGCAAACTTAGTTCTTTTGTAAACAAATTTTTAGGCATTTTACTCCCAGTGTTAAAGATCGTATGCTCGATCTGTAATGAAAAACACAAGTCAGAAAAAATTGGAACCAGGGGGATTCGAACCTGTCATCTACTGCTTGCCGGGCAGCGACTTAACCACCAGGCTATTCTGGTTCACGGCCAAGTCACGATGAACTGGAATCAAATACCCAAGATCCTCTTCTTTCTGACTCATTAATATTCAAACGGTCCGCCGTAGACAATGGTTAGTAAACGAAGAAGCTTGATGGTAGGAATTTTAATTTGTAAACAAATTTTTAGGCATTTTACTCCCAGTGTTAAAGATCGTACGCTCGATCTGTAATGAAAAACACAAGTCAGAAAAAAAAGCAAACTTAGTTCTCTTTGTATTTCCCTATTATACAATGTGAGCCAATAAAAAGGAAACCCATATTCGAGCCGCAATATCTTCAAAATAAAGCTAAATGGCTAACTCGGAAATAATATATTCTAATTGTATCATAGTTTATGATGCCTCCTAGCACTGGCCATTTTTCGAAAAAGCATGTCGAAATCGTCTTTGCCCAAGTTTGGGCTGAATGGAGTTCAGGAGTTGTTTTCATTATCTGTGAGTGCATTCAACTGGAATGGAGATTATTTAACCTACCTTGGGTTGACAATCCATTTCATTCCAACTTTGGCAAAGGCAAACTTGAATGAATCGGGAAAATGATACAGTTCTGCTGTCCATGGGCGGATTTGATTAATCAAGATGTCAAAGGAAACATTTTAGGCTACAATTTGAAGTAATCTTTTATTATAATACATATATATATATTTACTGATTGCGCAACGATATTTAGCGTTGAATCTGGGTTTCCTCTTTATTGTCACACACTGTGTACTATACTACTGTGAACGAGAAAGACCTTTGTTGTGCGCATCTTCATTTTCTCACTCCACCTAACTTGCCATTCATTTAAGCGTAAATTGGCTTATTTTAATGACTTGCAGGTCGATGTATATTTCAATTTGCAATTGCATGTAAACAAGACAAATTTCCTTATATGGACAATAAAAATATGATGTTTTTTGTTTGTCTGTTTGTTAGTTTGCTTTAGAGGCGGTTTACGGAGTCATTGTGTGCAAGAGGCGAAAACCATGAAAACACGCGGGACCCTTGTTCTGAACTCCAGTTTAACTTACACAGCGGTCTGTGGTGTGGTTTATTTCAGTTGTACAGAAATTTAGACTGGAATTTTAATTTTATTTAAACTCTGCCATTTAAGGCGCACAGCCTGGGGAGATAGAGCCTGCTACATCCCTGGACCTAAGCTGTGGAATAGACTTCCTCAATATATCGGGAGCACTGATTCTCTGTCCTCCTTCATGTCGGCCCTCAAGATTTACCAGTTCCCAGCTACAACATCATCTCAAGAAAGATAAGCTATAAAGGACAATGGAAAATTTAATATCTCAATTTGAAACACTGACTAAGGAGTTGAATTTGTGAGACTTTCTAGAGTATTAATCGCCATGAGCGCCCAGCATAGGCGGATACCGGCGCTATACAAGAAGCCATCATCATCATCATGGTATAATTTAAACTGGCGTTCAGACTACGAGCCATAATATACCTATCTCGCATTGTGGTCCCCAAGCTATCTCGGAGCAATGGCAGATGTAACCATCCAACGTCTCCTGGCAAGTTGCCCCGTTCATACAAGGATACGACAGACAATCTGTAGAACGGAAGAATACGAGAGGGGCGAGAGTCGTATATTATGATGTTGCTAGATCGCATTGGTCCAATGGTCCTATATAATATTGGTCATGATTATACCACAAAGGTTCTACATCCCTAGCATGACTACATCCCTGCTTTGACCATACCCCTATCGGCTCGATAGGTCCTAAGCCCCACTGACACTACGTCCCACAGTCCACATCCCAGAATGGTTCTATTCCCCAAAGTGGTCCTGAGTGTTATTAGTGCTACATCATAATGATCATGTGCCTTCACGGGCATCCTAAAAATTTCGACAGCCACGAGACTGACACTTTTCTATCTTCCCTTGAATATTTTCTCTGTTTTGAGAGTCTCGTGTGCTGTCGATCTCGTGGGTCGTTGGTCTCGTGGACTGCCGGTCTACTGGGATGACAACGTTCATACGTTTCCCTCCTGGGATGAGAGTAGGGTTAGTGATAGGTTTAGATCTTGGGTTAAGCTTGGGGTATTTAATAGGTTCCTGGACAATTTAAAGTTGCATTGATTCCACAAAACAGGCTTTGAACAGCCATGTTAAGTATAGATTAGAGAACGAGAATGTAAAAAAGATAATAATAATAATGATAATAACAATGATGTTAATAATAGTAATAATAACTAAAATGTCCATTGCCGCACAATGCGAATGTATCCCCCGGCACTGGCAGCTATTCGAAGGAGGGACAAAGAACCCCCCCCCCCCTCCCTCAAACAAAAGGATGGCGTAGGGATTGCCGTCAGTGGCCCGGACTATTGTCAACACTAGGAGCAGCATCACCAAAACAATGTGTGTAGATTAGAGTATAATGCATCTCTATAGAAAATTCGAAAGAAATCTGTCAAGAAATGTGACCTCAGAGCGCACACAATTAGATATCCACTAAAATATGACCTTTGACCCTATGAAAGACGGAACACTGGGGGCAGCATCACCAAAAAATGTAGAGGTCTAGAGTAATCTATGATGGACCTCCATACAAAATCTGAAAGAAATAAGTCAGCAAATGTGTCCTCCAGAATGCATGCAACCAAAACATGACATTTGACCCTATAAAAAGCGGAACACTGGGGGCAGCATCAGCAAACACTAAAGATGTGTAAATTTCACTAAGACACATCTCCATATAAAATTTGAAAGAAATACGTCAAGAAATGTGGAAGTTAGAGCGCACAGAAGACATATGACCCTTAACCCTATAAAGGACGGAACAATGAGGGCAGCATAATAAAGATATATCTCCATACAAAATTTGAAAGAAATCCATCAAGAAATGTGGCCTGCAGAGTGCAGTCACGCCATCCTCCAAAGTATGACCTTTGACCCTATAAAAGACGGGACACTGGTGGCAGCATCAAAAACTATAGGATTTTAGATTACACCAAGAGACACCTTTACGCAAAATTTGAACGAAATCCGTCAAGAAATGCAGAAGTAAGACTGCGCGAAATGGACAAATGACCTTTGACCCTATAAAGGACGGAACAATGAGGGCAGCATCACCAAAATGTAAAGATGTGTAGATTATACCAAGATACATCTCCATACAAAATTTGAAAGAAATCCATCAAGAAATGTGGCCTGCAGAATGCACTCATGCCATCCCCCGAAGTATGACATTTGACCCTATAAAAGACGGGACACTGGTGGGAGCATCACCAAAAACTATAGGTGTTTAGATTCCACCAAGAGACACCTTCATGCAAAATTCGAACGAAATCCGTTGAGAAATGTGACCGCCAGAGCGCACACAAGAGTGCACACAAGAAATCTATAAAAATATGACCTTTGACCCTATAAAAGACCGAACACTGGAGGCAGCATCGCCAAAATCTAGAGAGTTCTAGATTATACCAAGAGCCACCATCATGCAAAATTTGAACAAAATCCGTTAAAAAATGTGACCGCTAGAGCGCACACAATCTATTCCCCAAAATATGGCCTTTTACCCTATAAAAGACGGAACACCAGAAATTATAGGTGTCTAGATTTTGCCAAGATACACCTCCAACCAAAGTTTGAAAGAAATCCTTTGAGAAATGTGACCGCTAGAGCGCACACAAGAATGTGACGCGGCGGCGGCGGCGTAACACTGCTGAATCCAAAGAGCTTTGGACGAATGGTGGCGTTCCGGTCAATACAACGCGACGCACGCTACCCACCCTTTCGGTACAAGCCCTTTTGTGCGGGTCGATAGTTTACCTCTTAGTGTACATGGAAAAGGCCCGGCGTCTGATGACAACAACAAGCTAAGCATTTCCCCACTGCCTTCTTTTAAGAGTTTCATAATCCGGTCTGAACCGCCCGGCCCCTTGATTGACATTATAGCGGTTGATTTGTCCGGCAGAGTGGTTGTTCCGCAAATGATTGAAATAGGACAGATCTTTTGTTCCGGATTTCCAGCACAATCTGTAAAGATATGATATATATAGTGTAAGTCAATAAAAATAAAACCCAGATTCAACCCTGAATATCGTTGCAATCAGTTCATGTAAATTTGATATAAGGCACTCATATCAAAGCTTATCATGTTTCATTTAATTTGATAACTTGATCAATAAAATCCGACTATGGACAGCTGAACAGTAACATTTTTCCTGATTCATGTCAAATTTGCCTCTGCCAAAGTTTTGAGTGAAATGGACTGTCAACCCAAGGTTGGTTGAACGATCTCCATTCCAGTTGAATGCACCCACAAATAATGAAAGTATCTCCCGAACACCATCAGCCCAAACTTGGGCAAAGACGATTTTGAGTTTGTTTTTAATTTGCCAGTGATCAGTCTTTCATGATCGGATTTTGATTAACAGCATATCAAATTAAAGAAGACATTATAGACTATCATACCATTATAATACATTTCAGCGATTTTACTTTGTAATACACACACACACCCTCACACACACACACACACACACACGCAGAGTCTTGTATTGCTTTATTTCCGAGGACAAGTATTGTTCCTCTATTGTTCCTCCGTACTCGGACAGTCGACGGAATAAAGCACAAATTCATTGTTCGACGTTCGAGGACTATTGTCCGGCTTCCGAGGACCATTGTTGTCATGATTTTTTTTTTGTTCTCTGTCCGAAAATGTCCTCGGACATACTGCTAAACACGCCCACGCGCGCGCGCACACATGTATGTATAAATAATTTTATTCAGGCTGAGAAAAGTTAAATAACTTATTAAACGTTGATTCCATTCCTTTCCATTAGTCTTGGACTAATCCATAGGGATGGAATAAAACACTACACATTATATTGAATCTCATTAACCAAATATTACTTTTGATGCATTAACTCAGTCATATTTTTCATTAAAGCAAAAATAGAAAGGTTTAAAGGAGAAAAAAATTATAAGATATGAAGAAATACATCGACATACTTGGTACTTGAAGATGCACGAGGCTTGAAACCAACAAGAACGAATTTAACACACGATCGTACATGGTGACCACATGCCAAGCAAACGCTGAAGAAAATTTAGAAATGCTACATAAACTACGTTGCGTTTATACCCTCTGTTTTCCACATTCCTTGGGCTAAGTCCAGGGCTTAAACAAAAGGAGTTTCAATTCGTGACGTTTCCATGCTACTCGGATGTCGTCACATGAATTAACAAGTGTGGCGCGGATTCATGATAGAGCGTGCTAGAATTAGATTCTTTGGAAATCAAGTAAAACATGGTTACTAGCATGACTAGTGGCGTGGGAGGAGAAATATTTGTAAAAAAGTAAGAACTTTGAGAAAATCTCACGAATTTCTGTCCACTTAATATGAAAGTAAGTCATTGCCATTTAGAGAAGATCAGATTTTTAAAAATCTCCTTAATTTCATTCATACAGGCATTTTCTTCTTTAAAAAAATATCAGGCAAACAGGAAAAAAAAAATCTGTCCGAGGTCTAGCTTCTGGCTTCTCCCTCGGCTTCTCCCTCCGTCCACTGGCTTCTCCCTCGTCCACTTTTCAGATCGAGAACGCGTCACACATGGTTTTGCTGTCTTCCCTGAAACGTGAACCTCGCTTCACCCATGGTTAGCTTCATGCTTCACCTACTTTGTATGCAGTCAACACAAAGCAGTCCATTGTCACTGGGAGGATCTAGGACGGCGTTCTAGTTGACACATCCGAAAACTCCTTATTGTCTATTTGTGTTATGACCACTCGCAGTTCCCATTCTCCCACAACACCCCCCCCCCCCCCCCCTCATCCCTCCAGGCAGCGACAATCACATCGTACGAAATTGCATGATGTGGCGCCGTTCTTTACTGTGTATTAGAGTTCCTTTACTTGTATATTCCCCCCATGGATAGTCATGATAGTGGAGTGGAAAATTATTATCTATTTACCTTTTCTTTTAAAATGAATCGGGTATTCCACTCCGAAATGGCAACACCAGTCAAACCGCAGGTCCCCAAAAAGTGCTTTATTTTATTTCCAGTTTTGCTTGACTGGGTCAGTGTCTGAATATATAATGAGCAGAAAACCCAAGGAACATCTAATTTTCAAATGATTGAATAGACTAGTTAATATTAACCGATTGTCATGATTTACACATAAAAAAGAGGGGGAATTACAGATTCATGACATAATATATTTGTTTATAACAAATGTGACAAAATGGGTGGAAAACAATGTTTATGATTTAAAAAAAATGTAAATGAAACGAAAAGTAGACCTCTAAAAAACTCACAGAGTTTCATTATGAGCCAGGTTAAATTTGACTTGAGTGTAAAGCCCAATATCTGTACTTTACAAATATTGAAATAGTATGAATATATACTTAATGACAGGGTCAGGATCCAGCAAAATGTAACCAAATTATACATTGTGTCCTTCAAACAGTTCCAGCACTCTGATTGGTTACTTCACAAGCTCTTTCCCCCAAATAGATCAACATGTTTGTCACAGTCAGGACCATGCTTGCACAAGAGGTCAAAAGTTCACCTAACAGGTGGCATGTGGTTTCAAATATCGCGTCCTAATCTTGCAGGGTGGCCTTGTCAGCCAATCACAGAGCTAGGATTCTATGGTCTTGACAATTTTAAGGATATTATTATGTACTTGGGTTGAATATTGCTGGATCCTGACCCTGTCATAAATGAATGAATGCTTTGAATATGATAATGTAAAAGATGAAATTTCAACGGTTCCATACATATAGTTTTAATAGTGGCTCATATATTTTTTTATATATGTCTTTTATCGAATTGAAATCTTATAAAGGAAAGTGTTTTGTTTCACTATTTTACACTTATTTTCAATTGCTTATTCTTTGAATTATAACTTAAACAAGGTATGTTTGTCTTGATAAACTATCCATTATCTTTCCAGAATATTTGAAGAGCATAGAATTGATATTGCTCGAGTTACTTAACTTTGAATATGACCATGCAAAACAGCCCATTGGTTTCAAGGAGATTGTGCCATTTCAGGCACTGGAAATAAAATCAGCCCCTTTTTTGGGCTCATTTGCATACAACCTGCGGTCTGACTGACACCGATATTTTCATTTCAAATTTTTACTGATTGTTCCTTCGACAAAATTTCCCGCATCTGAAATGAACATTATTGTATACGAAATGGTTTCGGCTATATGCAGCGAAGATTTCCAGTCTATTTGCATCTAATACATGCATTGGATAATAATTATGTTCGATATAGTGTCACTGTTCATTTTGTTTTGTTTCACTCTGTACTGCGAAAAAAAGAATGAAGGAAAATGGGCAAAAATGTGAAATCAATGTACTCTTTCAATTCTTTCCGAGGATGCCACATGCCAAAAGAATTGAAAAAAGAAGAAAAGACACAAAGTACACAGTCACATTCATTTTTCACACATTCGTCAGAGTGGAACAGAGTGTTTATGGTGATGGCAAGAGATAATTATTAAGAATATTATTAGATTCGTTGCTTTTAAAACTTATATCATTTAATTACAATCCTTTACTGTTCATTTTATTGGGTTCCCTATATTTTTTCAATCCTAATAACGCTATACTGAGAGCAGAATGGTGACAACTTCCTGTTAAAATAAATTCACGCCTTTGTAACTCCCAGCAGTCGAGGTCAGCACTACCTCAAATGTAGGCTGTGAGTGTATGAATTAGTAATGTCTTCGACAGATCAAGAAGTAACCAACCCAACGTGTAAAAAGTCACGTCTTGGGACGATGGCATATTTATGGTAGAAGGTCTAAGGGTCTTTGATAAGAAATTAGAGTGCATCAATCACCTGAATAAAAAGAATTTGTGTACAGCTAGAATGCATGATCTTACCTGACCTTATATGGGTTAACGGTTAAGGATTATGAAGAAAATACAAGAAAACATAGAACCCCCTCGCGCGGGACTCAACTCCGACTTCGGTTCCGCGCGACCCTAATTTGTGCGAGCGCGTGTGTGTGTAATTGGTTTTTACAGACGTGTATCAATCAGATATGATTATTTACGTCTGGGGACCGACCTTTAACGTCACCATCCGAAAGACGTGACTCAGTCTCGAACCTGGGTCCGCTGAATCAGTTTATAATTTCCACTGTTAGCTGGATTACAGGCGCACGCCACAACGCCCAGTTACGGGTGCTTACGGGTGCGTCGATTAGTCTATACCCAAGTCGCCGTAATGTTTATTTAGAATGTATTGAAGGGCGATCCAACCTTTCTAAAAATCTCATTTGTGTGAAAGGAAAAAACTAAGAAAAACAGGATGGTGAAAGTTTGAAAGAAATCGGACAAAGAATAAGAAAGTGATCAATGTTTAAAATGAGATCACTACATCTATGCGAACCTCACATTGGCAATTTGGTGAATTGACTGTGACGTATTCACGGTCAACTCTCCCATTTGTTGTACACCAAAATATGATTAAATTCCAGTTTTCTCCTGAACGCCCTTTACCTCGGGGCAGTACTCAAAATATATTGTAGATAGCATATTGTTATAGGTTTTCAACAAAAAAAAATCCCACTTTGTTATACATTTTGAAAAAAATGACATTTTAGTCATTTTGTATGTTGGAGCGAATGGGAAAGTTGACCGCCGCTAAATCACAATAGCGAGTTTTCGATTTGGGACGGGAGACGCACGGTACAGGGGATTTGACAGACTGTGAACGTTCTCGCACCCAAGCTCCCGCCTGTTCTGAAGCCATTCATGAGCTTTCGATTTGCGACGGGGGAAATCTAGTACGGTAGCTCGAGACGAAAATCGATCTGCGCATGCGCGAAATCCCGAATCGGTCATCAGGCAAAATAGCGTTGGCTCCAAAATAGTACGGATAGGAGAGCGGTAAATTTCTGTGCGATGCATGTAAACAACTGACGTCACGTACGTTCTCCAGTAGCCATCGCGTGAACGGAAACGAAATGGCTTCAGAACAGGAAGGGAGCTTGGGTGCGAGAACGTTCAGTCCGTCAAATCCCGCGTACCGTGCGTCTCCCGTCGCAAATCGAAAGCTCGAAAATGACCGTACCGATACGGCCTATTTGAAATTCCCATATGTATAGTGATTACAACTTTTTAAAAAATCATAACTTTCTTATTGTTTTTCCGATTTCGTTCAAACTTTCACCAATCTGCTTCTCTCACTTCTGTGCTTTCAAGCAAATCAAATTATTACAAAGGTTGGTTGGATCACATTACAAGAAAATTCCATCAAAATAAATATTGGCTTAATACTTATTATTGCATAGATGGCATAAATTAAACAAGGTTATCCAAATTCAACGCTTGGAAACATTTGAAGTAATGATTATTATCAATTATAAAACGGTAAAATACAGCCCCCGATATAGCAGCTGCAGAGCTCCTCGAACGCTGCTGAGATGTGTGACGACACACACCAGGGACCAGTCCTGTCTAAGCAGACGATGTCCCATAACATCTTACACATTT
Organism: Heliocidaris erythrogramma; assembly: GCA_025617745.1. Lineage (NCBI taxonomy): Eukaryota > Metazoa > Echinodermata > Echinoidea > Camarodonta > Echinometridae > Heliocidaris > Heliocidaris erythrogramma. The sequence goes on along the minus strand of CM046864.1, from coordinate 35,397,585 downwards.
TTCAGTGCCTGTTTTGTCATCTCCTCTTCACTTATTTCTCTTACTTGACTAGCGTCAGTCTTAATGTTAGTCTGTTGCCTCACTCTTAACTTCGTGTATGGTATTATTTTGATGAAAAATGCAGCGTTAAAAAAATAAAGGAATCAGTCACTTGTAAACAAAATAAGACGCCATTGTATTTTCAGCTGCTTGCACCGGGGCATGTTCGGCGTTTCAAGAGGGAACGAATACCATCCGTGCTATTATTCGGAGGGCTTTTCAATTTGAAAGTGGGGTTTATTTCATTGATCATTGACCCTTCTCCTGTGTATTTACAATCAAACGGTTTTAGTTATCAGAATCAGTTTCACTTTCCCTTTTAGAATGGTGTGAAATAAGGTCATGGTTAAACATACAAAACTCTTTATAATTTGATAAATAATTGCATTGCAATTACGTTCATTCATTATAGGACGTCGTCTGCTTAAGCAGGATTGGTCCCTAGTGTGACGACATCAAAACATCGCTATATTTCTGGCGAATCCTCGGATATTTCAGATGCTGAGAAGAGCTTTTATTTATGTTGTTTTTATAATCATCAGATACGCAGTTGACATAAATCTTATACGATTGCCATCTGTAAGCTTCCCAGTTTCTAGTGATACATTAATTGCCATATTTGTGATTTTCTTTGGATAGCTACTTTAAACTCTTTACAGAATCAACATTTGAAGCTCATACTTTGAGACAGTATAGTATAGGGACATGGAACCCCTAACATACAGAGCAAAATACTTTTTAGTGATTGGTACCCTTAAAGCTACATTTGCTACTCTCTGCCTAGCTAGACGTATGGGCCCCACGGGGTGTTTCATAAAGCTGTTCGTAAGTTACGCACGACTTTACGAACGACTGGAACATGTTCTTGGGTGCTATACTAATCAGATTCTCTTTCATTTAGCACAAGAACTGATCACCAGTCGTGCGTAAAGTCGTGCGTAACTTACGAACAGCTTCATGAAACACCCCCCTGGTAGGATTCATTTCTTGAAATGTATCCGCCTACAACACTTTGGCTGAAACTAAAAGTCTACATCTCTTTGGAAGTGTCTCGCTCCAGTTACTCTCTTACCCCCCCCCCCCCCCCCCCTCTTTCTTTTTCTCCAAATATATAGGTTTTCCCTGCCAAACAAGTACGTAGAAAAAGATTCAAGCGCAATCTATTATCTTGGCATTTATTTTATCTTTCATTAAAATATCCGTATTATGGAAGAACAAGGTCGTTAAATCGCGCCAAAATTGTGACATATACATTAAGAAAGCGTTATCTGGTCACTGCTATAAAAAAAATTAATGGGAGGGCCTGGAGCAGGGGCGGAACCAGATTGTCAGAACGGGGAAGCGTAATTTTCCCGGCTTTCGTTTTCTAACTGTGGCTGAAAATAAAGAGCCTCTTTATTTGGACTATGTACGTGAGCTGTGTCATTCCATTGCCCCTTACACGCACGAACGTCACTAGACAATTTGAACTGGGTTTTCTCACCAAATTTGCTGTCAAAGAAAATTAATGAATTGACAATACAAACATTATTTAAAATGCCAAGAAGTTTTATGTACCCCCCCCCCCACCCATTGAGAAAACAAAAGAATATTAAAACATCAGTTCTTAGAGTTTGATATTTAAAAACAAAAAATATGTCTCCATTCTGATTTAAATTAAAGATTTGCAGACAGAAATATTTGATGAAGGGTTGTGCCATCCCCACATCCCTTCTAGCGATATCCATTTCATACAGATTTAATGACTGCCCGCTTTTTTTTGAGCAATATAGTAAAGAATAAATCTTTACTATAGAGAGGATTATAATTTTAATTATCGCCTCTTCGACTAGTTTTATTTTCGTGCATTGTCCTAGTATCGACCAGTAAACGTTTTGCACTAAGAAGAGCTGTCGGGTATGAATGGTTTCTTACAATTTTGTATGAGTACAGTAGATATTTATCTTGAATAATAATATTATGTACATGATTTTGTTCCTTAGAAATTTACAAGTATTTCAGTTATTTAGCTTATAACAAATGAGATTTTCCGCGTTCCTTTTTTTGATAAGTCAATTAATTTTTGCCTTGTTATTACAAGTAATAACAGGGTAAAATCATTTGAACTTCCGCGACGCATTCATTTTTATACCTATCTTATTATCTCAATCGCAAAGTTATGAATGCTAAATTATTTTGTATTTCTGTGTGTGAGTGGATGTGATATTTTTTCCTTCAATTTATGATATCATCCAATCATGTTATGCAGAAGGCCACATCATCATCATGGAGCACTTACCAATGATTTTCAGTGTATTCGTTTTAAGCGCCGTAATTGGTAAGTCCAACTTAAATTTAGGTGCTATGTGGGTATATGCCCCTGCCCAACCCTTTTACAGGCCCAGAAGGCCCCCCCCCCCATCCCGGCTCTAAATAAAAATATGGAAATCTCTCCATTAGAGTGACTGCCTAAGACTGAAAGTGGCGCAAAAATTTATTAAGCATATACAAGACTCCTAGCGATCTGTGGGGATTACTTTCTTGTAGCAACCCATGTATAATTTCTTGATGGTCCACACCACTAACATCCATTTGGCACTAAACCCGAAATTCCTATCCTGATTCGCCTTGACCAAACTAGGAAAAGTTTCATTTGAAAGTTATGAAACCCAATATGAGAATGAAATCAACACCGAAATACCATGACCCTCTAATGAAGATGAAGTATGAACAACTTGTGTGCCTTGAATAATGATCAACTTACTCTCTTTAAGAATATTATAGACTTTAATCAAAGTTGAAGATCAAGGACATCGCAATACTTCGATAAAGAAGTGGCACAAGTGCCTCTAAACTGGAATAACCTATTATGTTGTCCGTTTATTTGTTTTAGTGGCAGTAAGAGTCATGGGCACGTAGCGGTGCCACCGCCCCCCCCCCCCCCGCCCCAGCCGGAAAAATAGAAAATGGAAAATAATGGCGGATCCGCCACTGAACCAAAATGTGAAAAAGGGTGGAAATTTATCATAATTTGGTCGTGTTTCAACCGTAATTATAAATGATTTCTTACGTTAAGGTGTTTTGATTTGTTCCTGGTGTTCCCAACACAAGCTCCGCTTTTCAGTTACTTGACACATTTGACTGTATTTGGTCAGAATTTTGATCTAAGAAAAAAAAATGTTGTGCACAGTTACCACAACTGCACATTCTTTACAAAGGAATTTGGTCGAAAAGTATATGTTATCGAAATAATACGTAATCTGGTGTGTTCATTTAAAGCATTTGCCGTTGCTCACCAAGACACGACGTTTGGTGTATGCACCCCGACCTTTGTCACAATCACGTGTCCATTAACAAGGTCAGTGAATGGTGACGTCATCGCTCTCGTGCCCAAGTATACCACCCAACAAGATGGCGGTGTCTTCAAATCCTCCCACTTGCTGGGTAGCCAGAAAGCTAAGTACCTACATTGTTCTAAACCAGGTTAGAATTAACATACATATTTGATTTCATTTGATTAGACTTGATTTTAATTCATTTTCTTTTAAAATCTGCGTTATTAATATATTTCATCAACTATATATCTACACAAACACATTTTGAAAAAGCATTTCATTGTACGATTAACTAGAATGAAATAGAGTTGAGCATAAATCACGAACTATTTTAGCTAATATACAGTTTAACTGAAGATTTGTTAATTTACATATTATTACATTATCATTACTGTTATTATTACTATCGTTATTATTAGCATTATTATTATAACTTATATTATTAGTTATAATAATAATAATAATCACAGCATTTATAATGCGCCATCGATCTAGTATGACTATTCAGAGGCGCAGAGGGATAAAGAAGTTAAAGGATTGAAGGAGGATAGAGACTTAAGATATGATAATGTATAAGTGTAAGTATAAGTATATAAGTGCAAGTAATTATCTAACAAATTTAACAAAAATATGATGAAAATAAGTAGGATTTAAGACACTATTTAAATGTTTCAACCGATTCTGCTGATCGAATCCTCAGTGGAAGAGCATTCCAAAGTGATGGAGCTGAAAAAGAAAAAGCTTTTTCTCCCAGAGTTGAATTTGTCCTTTGAACCTTTAGCTGATTACTACTAGATGAACGCAAATTTCTTCCTGGAACATATTTTGAGACAAGGTTTTGCAGGTATAGGGGAGATTGACCATGCCTTGTTTTCCATGTGAGGAGTAAAGTTTTAAATTCTATTCTTTTGGTTACCGGTAGCCAGTGGAGATTTTTGAGAATTGGTGTTATATGAGAGAAACGAGATGCTCCACTGAGGACCCGAGCAGCAGAATTTTGAGCACGTTGCAGCTTGGCAAGTTGATGAGATGTAGTTTTAAAAAGTAAGGCATTTCCATAATCAATTCGAGATATTACATACGAATGAATTACAGATGCTGCAACTTTAGATGGCAGAGATTTCCTAATACTATGAATGCTTCGCAATTGCAAGTATATGGATCTACATGTAGCAGTAATATGTGATGACATTGACAGCTCATTATCAAAACGAATTCCGAGATTTCTACAACTGGACAAAGGTTGTACTTTATCACATCCTATACGTATAGACTGACTACGGATCTTAGCACCAAGGTTTCTGGAGGCAATACTCATAAATTCAGTGTTATCATCGTTCAATTTTAGTTTGTTCTCTACCATCCACTTCCTCATGTCATCAATGCAAGATTCAAGTTTATGTTTAGAAGAGGCCTCGCTTAAAGGGTCAGCAGGATGTCATCAGCATAAAGATGTATATTGATGCCATGTGATCTTGCAATTTTGGCAAGAGGGCTGGCATAAAGACAGTATTCTTATTATCAATATTCTTATTATTATCATTATTATTATTATTATTATTATCATCATCATCAACACCACCACCACCATCATCATCATCATCTGCTTCTCAGAGATTTTTGATATTCTAGCGCCGCTCCCGTTCATTCCTTCTCACTCTTAATGTTAATCCTCATTTTAGCATGCTTATCTTCACCGTGCATGTACGGAGGTCGCTGCATTGAGGATCTCAATGGGTTTACATGCGACTGTGGAGTAGACAACGTAGATCACATTTGCCAGCCTATGCGTAAGTATTCTCTTGTTTATTAATGTACTTTACTTTTTTTTTAGTTATTATTATCAGAAGGGTCCACAATTTACAAGCTCGGCTTTTCCAGTGGACCTCTCCATTTCCACAGAATATAGATTAAGTTTCATATGTAATTGTCCTATTGGTTTGTTTTATTGTCATAAAAATCATTAAACATGCAGCTAAAAGCTGGCAATGTCCAATTTACAAGATAAAATGCATATATAAATACAATTGGTATACATTAAAATATCAATTAAAATACGTAAATATATATGACCGACAACATTAATTTTCTCCCTAGTTATGAATGTCAGGGGTTAATGATTTAAGAGGAACAGAGCAAAAGGTGGGTATAATGCATAACATTCCTGAGAAGTAGATGAATTGTAAGTTTTTTATTTAACAGATTTGCATAATTAACAAAGGCAATGAGTTGTCAGTCTAAAATCCTTTAAAAAACGACATATGTTTTTGGTTAAAATTCAAACAAGTAATACAGAGAACTGCAAAAATATACAAAAAATTATTATCAATATTCTTATTATCATTATTATTATTATCATCATCATCAACACCACCACCACCATCATCATCATCATCTGCTTCTCAGAGATTTTTGAGACAGAGCATATTCTGGAGATATTCTAGCGCCGCTCCCGTTCATTCCTTCTCACTCTTAATGTTAATCCTCATTTTAGCATGCTTATCTTCACCGTGCATGTACGAAGGTCGCTGCATTGAGGATCTCAATGGGTTTACATGCGACTGTGGAGTAGACAACGTAGATCACATTTGCCAGCCTATACGTAAGTATTCTCTTGTTTATTAATGTACTTTTTTTTTTTAGTTATTATTATCAGAAGGGTCCACAATTTACAAGCTTGGCTTTTCCAGCGGACCTCTCCATTTCCACAGAATATAGATTAAGTTTCATACGTAATTGTCCTATTGGTTGTGTTTATTGTCATAAAAATCATTAAACATGCAGCTAAAAGCTGACAATGTCCAATTTACAAGATAAAATGCATATATAAATACAATTGGTATACATTAAAATATCAATTAAAATACGTAAATATATATGACCGACAACGTTAATTTTCTACCTAGTTATGAATTTCAGAGGTTAATGATTTAAGAGGAACAGAGCGAAAGGTGGGTATAATTTGATTTGATTTTGATTTTAATTATTTTCTTCTGCATATTTCACATTTTACAAAGGTATAGGCACAATTCGAATTAAGTATAACAAATATAATTACAATCATATTCGGGGAAACAATGAGTATAAAATGAATAGGCGGTAGTAATTAATCATAAATTAACCTTTGCCAACTTACTGATATTTTAATGAAAAGCAGAAGATGGACTGTCACTATAAGCAAGTGCTTGATGATGTGGCAACCCAATCATATTCAGATAATTATTATTTTTGCTGTGCGGAATAGATGACAAATTACATTATGACAATTATACTTTCCCCTTAGAATTATTTTAAATTGCATGATCCGTTTTTGATGGGAATGATGAAATAAGGGGTTAAAGAAAAAAGAAAAAAAAAATAAATTAAAAAATAACTAAAAGTGAAAATAATATTGATAATGAAACTAGGAATAAAAAATTTAAGTTGATACAGAAAAAAAAGTTGATATGAGATTTCAGTAATCTAACTACAAACTTTAAACTGATTCAGTGTAACTCAATAGCAATCTTTCTTTATTTCTAGCTTTAAAAGCGGTGAGGTTTTGACAAGATTTGATGGAATCTGGTAATGCATTCCATATATCTGAACCATGATGTCGTATAGATTTATGTGCAATAAGTAATTTGGGATTAATCAAATGGTAATTGGCAGAGATACGGGTGGGATATAAATGAATTGCACTATTAAGCGTGAAAAAGTCTTGGAAAGAATCAGGAAGTAATTTGTTTTTATATTTAAACATAAAAATACAGGTCTGGAGGGAATTGATGTCAGAAACTTTAAGTGTTTTTAATTCATTGAATAACGGGTCTGTATGTTCTAAATATTGAGAACCAGTACAGATTCTGATAGCCCTTTTCTGTAATTTACAAATAGAGTCTATTTTTGTTTTCCCACAAGATGCCCAGACCATATTGCAGTAAGTTATGTATGGTAATATAAGTGCATTGTATAGCATGAAAAGAGTATTTTGAGGGAGATATTTTCTAGTTTTATACAATATACCAATATTTCTGGATATACAAGTACTTACATGACTTATATGTTGATTCCAATTCAGATTTTCATCTATAAAAACGCCTAAGAATTTTGTACATTGTTTACGATCTAGGGGTACATTATCAATCAATATATTATACGGAAAATTATTAGCATGCGCATTTGAATGTGTAAAGTAAATAAAATTAGTTTTGTCTATATTAAGGGACAATTTATTGCATTTAAACCAGGTTGATACTTTAGGTAATTCAAAATTGAGTGTATCAATCAAAGAGTCTAATCTTTCATGGGAGTAAAATATATTGGTGTCATCTGCAAATAAGATAAAAGATAAAACGGGGCTAGTATTAATTATATCGTTAATGTATAAAAGAAAGAGGAGAGGTCCTAATATTGATCCCTGTGGAACGCCACATTTTATACTTAAGCAATCAGAAGGAACCTCATTGAATGCAACATATTGCTCCCTATCGGAAAGGTAATTTTTGAACCATGTATGGGTCACTCCTCGAATTCCATATGTATGAAGTTTTTTGAGTAAAATATCATGATCAAGCGTATCAAACGCCTTAGACAAATCCATGAAAATTCCAATTACGTATTTTTTATCTGCCATTGCTTTAGTTATTTTATCATACAAATGTACTAGAGCTAAATCAGTTGAATGATATTTCCTAAATCCAAATTGATTCATATTAAGCAATTCTTGAATACCTATAAAGTCGTAGAGTCTTTTGTAAATAATTTTTTCGAGAATTTTTGATATGCTGGGAAGAATTGAAATTGGGCGATAATTCTTAATTTCATAAGGATCGTCCTTTTTAAAGACCGGATTTACTTTTGCAATTTTTAGAGATTTTGGAACTATACCCGTATTTATAGAGATATTAAATATGTAATTCAATGGGGAAACAATTGAATATATGATCTGTTTGAGGAGTGATGTACTTATCCTATCGTGCCCTTGAGATTTACTTGTATTAAGACATTTAGTTATGTTGATTATTTCAGTGGGATTTGTTGGATTTAGGAAAAGGGATCGAGAAGTTGGTTCATTGAGATATTTAGTAAAATTGTCATTTTGCTTGTCAAATTTGCGTGCAAGATTAGGACCAAGATTAACAAAGTATGAATTAAATGTATTTGGTACATCATCAATATTAATAGAAGTATGATTTATAGTAAAATTATCCTTCGGCAATTCTTTCGATTTTTTACCAATTATTTTATTTATAATAGTCCAGGTTGCTTTCATATTTGATTTAACTTTTTTTAATTTCTCAGAGTAATGCATTTTACGGGAATTTCGAATGATATTAGTTAATCTATTTCGATATTTCTTATATCTATTACAGTTGCAAATAGTGGGGTTCTTTAAATATGTTTTGTAAAGTTTGTTTCTAGTATGAATAGATTTTAATATTGCCTTTGTTATCCACGGCATTTTAGCATGTTTAGCTTTATTTTTTTCAGTAATTAAGGGAAAATTCTTATCATAATAAAATTGTAATTTATTGTTAAAATATTCGTACGCATTATCTGCATTTTGCTGAGAATATACATCGAACCATTCCTCTTTAATCAAGTCATTTTTAAATGATTCAATATTTTCAGGGGTTTCTTTTCGAAAAGGAATCTGTTTAGGTTGGTCTTGACTTAAAATGTCATTTTCGGAGATTGCAAATATTGGAAGATGATCTGATATATCGGAATATAGTAGACCACTAGTTATATTTGAATGGAAAATATTTGAAAAAATGTTATCAATCAAAGTTGATGAATTATTTTCAATTCTGGTAGGTTTATTAATATGCGGGTAACAGGTATTTGAATATGCAAGTTGGAGAAATGTTTCATGATTATTATTTGGAGACAACAAATCAATGTTGAAATCACCCATGAAATACAATATCTTATTTTCTCTAGCTAGTATATCAAAACATCTTTCGAAATCCCCATAAAATGGATCAATATGGCTATTGGGTGGTCGATAAATTAGACTAATTACAATATTTTTCGTTGTTGGATTTATAATTTCAATAAACAATGACTCGCATTGGTTAATTGACAAGTCATGTCGAATCTTGAATTTAAGATGTTCTCGAATATATAACGCAACTCCTCCTCCTCTCTTTCCCAAGCGATCATTTCTAATCATTTCATAATTTTGCAAGTTATATACATTAGGTGAAATAGAATGGAGCCAGGTCTCAGTTATACCAATGACTGAAAATGGGAAATTGTCAATACTATACAAAAAGGTTTCAAAGGAATCAAAATTTTTACTTAAACTTCTGGAGTTAATATGGAGTAAGCTAAATGATTTAGTTACGTTTTTAAAGCTAGAAACAAATTCCTGAGTTGTATAGTACCTACTATCAGAGGTAACATTATTAAGATCAAAGTAAGACTGTTGGTTGCGTTCATTCATTTTTATCGAGTGGAACAATTTGAGTTTGAAATGTGTTGAATACTAAGAAATCAGGATCAAATATGATGTTGTGTAAATGATGAACAAGAATGAATGAAAAGGTGAAAAGTAATGACTGGGATGGAATGAAAGGTGAAATGGATGATGGGGAAAAAATGGGAACAAAATGGAACTTAACCTGACAGATAGACATCAAGAACTTGCTTATATATGAGCTCGAGCATCACTACCACGTTGCGTTATAAAAAACCAAACAAAGAAATATTTATATTTGTTATAATTTCAAAATAAGAAAACAAGAAAACAAGAAAACCAAGCAATACATGTGATTTAACCTTGCCGGGTTGGCGTGATATGATATCGATAATGTAATTTGCAATTAATTTTTTTTAAATCATTATATTTTTTACAAACTGAATACCTTTATAAATATCATTGAAGCAAAATATACATTTGCCAACTAAATATCAATCATATTTCAAGCATATCTTGTTAAAACACGTTTTAATGGATTTTATGATAACAAATGATAGCTGATATAGAATTGAAATAAATGGAATCGAAATAAAATATGATCGATACCAAATGTTAATTTCTTTACAGTTTTTGACAAATAGACCCATGAAAGTATATTAAATTCAAGTAAATAACGAGTTTTCGAATTTAAAGCCTTGTGATGAATAATTATGCGTATAGGTAAAATTAAATAGAAAATATATGATCGATAACAAGCATTACATTTCTCGGAGTAGTATATAATTACAGTTTCATATAATATTGAAATTTAAACACAGGTAGAAAGCATGATATTCAATTAAAATAATACATAACCTCAGATGAAAGAAGATATGATAAAAACATTAATATACTCATATACCAAAAATTACATGTCATGCGTAGTTTCTTGGAATTAAAAATCAGACCGCTGATGTTTACAACTGACGCATAACCCATAGCATATGGACGTACGTCTGATTTTCTTATAATTAAATTAGTTTATTAATGTCATGACTTCAACTTTAATCATGAAGGACAGTCAACAGTATAACCAATAAACTAGTAATAGTTGCATCTGTACATCAAACCATTAAGTCATCGTTACATCAAGTCATTATCAAATGACATATTTGACGAGACTTCTTTTATATTCATTACATTGTTTGATCCCATTTTCTATTTATAATGGTTTAATATATATTAATATTGGTTTGCTTTTTAAGTACATGTATAACAACTGATAAAGTGAATCTGAGAATTAAATGCGTCATATACAATATGAAATGAACAATCACCTATCATGCCAACCAATTTATTTTTTGTTAGAATTGTTTAATTCCATTGAAATGGTTAAATATACTTTCCCTGGTCGTAACTTCACCTGTAAAATCATTGTGCCAAATAATAGTATACGACCTTTAAGGGCATCGTAAATAAAAATTAAAAATGAGAATTGTTACTGGAGAATTACAAATTGATGTATACATGCTAAATTCACACGGATATGGCAACTATCGATTCCCTGAGGAATTTACATTATTGTAAATTATTTTATTTTTTAAAAATTATTATCATGTCAACTATCGATTCCCTGGACAATTAAAAAAAAAAAAATAGATTATTGTCACTGTCACTGTCATATGACAGTAAAATACCAAAAATTAGATGTTATGCGTATAGTTTCTTGGAATACCTGGTGAAACTTTTTATTTTTGTTACAATTGTTTAATTCCATTTAAAATGGTTGAATATACTTATGGTCAAACCTTCACCTGTGAACTCATTTATACAAGTGACGCAACTATCGATTCCCTGAGGAATTTACATTATTGTAAATTATTTTTTTTTTAATCATATTTTTAAAAATTAAATTATCATATCAGCTATCGATTCCCTGAGCAATTAAAAAAAAAATTACATTATTGTCACTGTCACTGTCATATGGCAGCATTGTACAATACCAAAAATTAAATGTTATGCGTAGTTTCTTGGAATTAAAAATCAGACCGCTGATGTATACAACTGATGCATAACCCATATAATATTAAAATTTAAACACAGGTAGCAAGCATGATATTCGATTCAAATAATACATAACTTCAGATGAAAGAAGATATGATATAAACGTTAATATCCTCATATACCAAAATTTATACGTAGCTTCTTAGAATTAAAATTCAGACCTCTGATGTATACAAATTATGTAAATTATTATTTTTTTTTAAATTATGATAACTATCGATTCCCTGAGCAATTAAAAAAATTCCATTATTTCCACTGTCACTGTCATATGGCAGTACAATACCCAAAATTACATGTTATGCGTAATTTATTGGAATTAAAAATCCGACCGCTGATGTATAGAAATGATGCATAACCCATAGCATCTGCTCGTACGTCCGATTTTCTTATAATTAAATTTCTTACAAATTAAATTTGTTTTTTTTTTAATGTCATGACTTCAACTTTAATCATGAAGGAAAGTCAGCAGTATTACCAATAAACTAGTAGTAGTCGCATCTGTACATTTTCTTATCGATTGATTTACAAGTTATTAAGGTCATACATGTACGAATATCAGATTAAGATTTACATTTCTGTTGAGAGATAATGATAATTTCTGAATCGATCGACATACCTGCTGAAACACTTTTTGTTAGAATTGTTTGATTCCATTTAAAATGGTTGAATATACTTTCCCTGGTCGTAACTTCACCTGTAAAATCATTGTGTCAAATAAAAGTATACGACCTTTAAGGGCATCGTAAATAAAAATAAAAAATGAGAATTGTTACTGGAGAATTACAAATTGATGTATACATGCTAAATTCACACGGATATGGCAACTATCGATTCCCTGAGGAATTTACATTATTGTAAATTATTTTATTTTTTAAAAATTATTATCATGTCAACTATCGATTCCCTGGACAATTAAAAAAAAAAATAGATTATTGTCACTGTCACTGTCATATGACAGTACAATACCAAAAATTACATGTTATGCGTAGTTTCTTGGAATACCTGATGAAACTTTTTATTTTTGTTACAATTGTTTAATTCCATTAAATAAAAATTAAAAATTAGAGTCGTTACCGGAGAATTACAAATTGATGTTTACATGCTAAATTCTCACGGATGTGTCAACTATCGATTCCCTGAGCAATTTACATATACCACATTTTACAGATTATATCGACTCCAGATAGTTGCAGGCAATCTGACAGCTGGGTATAATGCAAATGTTGTTTACAGAGATAGACTCGACGATACCTCATTGTTCAGTAGAAGAAAAAATTTCGTTAGAGAATTTACGAACAGTTAAGTTAATGTTGATCTTAGTACTAAGAATAGTCAGAATCTAAGAGCGAGTCAGTCGATAGAGATTTCGCATGTGAAAGTTTACATGGACAACATTTAACGAAGAATTGAAGAACATATTTGCTTTCAAATGATGATGGTTTGAGAACACGTCCTTGTCTAAAATCATTATCTCATGAACCGATGAACCGATTGTAAATTTAAAAGTATTTTCCAAACTCACCCATATCTATTCCTTGAAAGGTTGCCACTCTGTAGCATTTTTGGCTTTCGTGTACAAAATGACTCTGCAACCAGCAACAACAATTTTCGTTGAAAGATTATCCTCCTTTCTAAACTTGTAGGCTTTCGTCGCCAAGACGCTTCGTTCGGCCTTGAGTGCTGGAGGCAAGTCAGTGCGAACACTGATGCGCGACTTGGGACGATCGATTCCAGGGCGTTGGTCTCGTCTTTCGTAGGCATATAGCAATCGATTCCTATGAGCCATGTAGAGAAATTTCGCAATAATCGGTTCAGGAGCGTTGTTTGTTTTCCTTCTATTCGAAGGGAGACGATGAGCATTGACGATGGCGATAGAATGGGCTTCTTCCTCATTCAACCCCAAATCCACGAATGCTTCCCGCAAAACACTTTCCACATTCTCATCTTGCTTTTTCTCCAACCCGTAGAACAGGAGATTAGCTTTCCTTTGGTAAATCTCCGATAGCAGAAGCTTCTCCTTCAGAAGATCGATCTCTTTCTGTAGCTTATTTTCCATCTTCGGGAGCTTATCTTTTTCTAAATCTACCATTCTGGCGGAATTGTCTTCCACCGCCGCCTCTACATCTGACATCTTTTTCTTCATAGATGTAATATCCATGTGAATAGTATCAAGCTTAGCAGAGATCCGAGTTGATAAATCATGAAGTGATTTTTGTAGATCGGCTCGGGTGGGTTCCATAGCCATTGGGTTATCAGGCTGCGTATGTGGCGATTGCGTAGTGGGTGTCAGCGGGTTAAGCGGAGACTTAGGGCGTTGGCTCTGCGTACTAGTCATGGTAGTACGTTGTTGTTGGCCGGGCTTGGTTTTCTTTCTGAGCTCGTAAGTTTTCTTCATCGGGAAGAAAACATTTGTTGTATGCGTCAAATGTTTAGCAACATGTGTCAAAACAATTAAATAGTCAGTTTTTACCTTTTTATGGTTCCAGACGTAAAATATTAAACATGTTGTGTTGATGTGGTAGGAGCTCCAAAATGGCGTTGTCACTCCATTCCGCCACGCATGCGCATAACATTCCTGAGAAGTAGATGACTTTTAAGTTTTTTATTTAACAGATTTGCATAATTAACAAAGGCAATGAGTTGTCAGTCTAAAATCCTTTAAAAAACGACATATTTTTTTGGTTAAAATTCAAACAAGTAATACAGAGAACTGCAAAAATATACAAAAAATTATTATCAATATTCTTATTATCATTATTATTATTATCATCATCATCATCAACACCACCACCACCACCACCACCATCATCATCATCATCATCTGCTTCTCAGAGATTTTTGAGACAGAGCATATTCTGGAGATATTCTAGCGCCGCTCCCGTTCATTCCTTCTTACTCTTAATGTTAATCCTCATTTTAGCATGCTTATCTTCACCGTGCATGTACGAAGGTCGCTGCATTGAGGATCTCAATGGGTTTACATGCGACTGTGGAGTAGACAACGTAGATCACATTTGCCAGCCTATGCGTAAGTATTCTCTTGTTTATTAATGTACTTTACTTTTTTATAGTTATTATTATCAGAAGGGTCCACAATTTACAAGCTCGGCTTTTCCAGTGGACCTCTCCATTTCCACAGAATATAGATTAAGTTTCATATGTAATTGTCCTATTGGTTTGGTTTATTGTCATAAAAATCATTAAACATGCAGCTAAAAGCTGATATCAATTAAAATACGTAAATATATATGACCGACAACGTTAATTTTCTACCCAGTTATGAATTTCAGGGGTTAATGATTTAAGAGGAACAGAGCGAAAGGTGGGTATAATGCATAACATTCCTGAGAAGTAGATGACTTTTAAGTTTTTTATTTAACAGATTTGCATAATTAACAAAAGCAATGAGTTGTCAGTCTAAAATCCTTTTAAAAAACGACATATTTTTTTGATTAAAATTCAAAGAAGTAATACAGAGAACTGCAAAAATATACGTACTAAAGATTATATATATATTAGATATTGGAACAAATATGATTACTATAAATACTTCAATCATGAAATTATTCAGCTAATCCACAAACGCAGGTATACTAACTGAATTGATGATTTAAAATTAGTGGGATTTGTGCCAGATGGTCTTTGAAGACCTCACCTCATACTGCCACAATAACATCATGGATTATTTTAAGCAAAAAAAGAAAAAAAAAGAAAGAGAAATTAAAAGAGATCACTCAGCGGCGGCGGAACGCCTGGCTCGGACAACGGAGGCGGAGGAGCACCTTCTTTCGCCAAACGAAAGGCGCATCCACAACTCCACCGCTCGAGCCAACGATCCGCCGCCCCAGATATCGCTTAAAATTTGGTAATTTTTTTTTTAAATTATAAAGACAGGAGATTAAGGGAGGTATATCACATACATTCAGAGATATTGAAAGGCATTTTCAATAGGCACATTCCTATGACCTAGAATTTGCTCCGAATAGAGAAAAATGAATGGAGCATTGATAAAAAAAAAAAAAAAAAAAATTCCTCGCTAGGAACAAAGGATAGCATAAGAAATACAGGCCAGGTTCCAAAAGGCCCTCGCGACTCACGTCGCTCGATCGCGCATTCACCGGGCTGCGTCTTTTTTTTTTTGTAACCAAGCCTAGGCAGATTTCGCATATTTTCATGAATATTCATGACGCAGGGTCGGGAAACGGTTCCGATTGGTCTTCATGAAAGCACGGTCGGTGGGGGAAAAAAAGTCCCTGGCCTGCACGTACGTACGCATATTACGTGCAGCGCTATATTTCGATCGTGTGTGTGTTCAACGTGTAGGCGCCTAGCCTACGTTCATGTATGTACCCCACCTATGCAATGTGACACGTAAAAAATTGGATTGAGCAGTCAATTTCAAAATCAAGTTTTGCATTAATTTATTGCATGTGCGTAGATCTAATTTAGTAATTAGCTCTTTTGAGGACACCCTCCTTTTCCGACCAAAATTGACACTGCCACTGGCATTACTCTGAAAATAGGTCTAGGCCTAGGCTATGCGTATATTGACAATTGCCCATCGTAATGTTCTCCACAAATGAACTTTACAACAATATGCAGAATCAAGACACAGACTCTAGGCCAGGTCTAACAACGTTAGAGTCTTACTGTTCACGTTAGAAATGAAATTTCCTTGCATGCACACTGTAATTAGCACTTGCACCCTGCTCCTGTAACGCACATTGCCCTGAGTTAGAAGAACTACAAGAGTCTTCAGGACTGAAAGAAGCAGACTACTACTAACGTTCCAATAGTAGTACTAACGTTAGTACCAAGAAAACAAATTATTTTGGTGACCTTTTAGCTGATGAAAACAAAGTGCGTAACTAGTTATTGTAAGTAGATCTAAAATCATCTAGATGTAGATCTACCCCCATCATCAATCATTTACTAGTACTGATTAGATCTAGGTCTAACTCATCATGCTCATTGACCTTAAAATAACATTCACTTAATCTAAACTTAACTGAAATTGAAAATTGTAACAAAATTGGTCTAGTTAGAGTAGATCTAGAGTAGTTAGAGTCTTGGCTAGACATAAATTTGATGATATCACACCATCACATTCCGATTCCATTTTGAAGTTGGGTCTACCACCACACGTCTATTATTAGGCCAGCATTTTGAGGGATACGTGGAGGCAATTCTAACTCTTATATTAAGATCTAACTTAGATCGATAATAGATTCAGTGCAAAAACGTAGGCTATAGGCGCTAGGCGCCTACACGTTGAACACATACGATCATAATATGCGCGCGTACGTGCGTGCAGGCCAGGGACTTTTTTCCCCCACCGACGACCGTGCTTTCATGAAGACCAATCGTAACCGTTTCCCGACCCTGCGTCATGAATATTCAGGAAAAAATGCGAAATCTGCCTAGGCTTGGTTACAAAAAAAAACGACGCGGGCTGGGCGGCTAGTCTTGTTATGCAGCCACTACTAGCTTACTTGTCGAGAAAAATAGCCAAGTCACGAGGGCCTTATGAAAAGGCTACTGATCATGCCGCTCGGACATGCGGCAGATTGAAAGTTCCTCAAGAGCATGGTCGTATGAAATGTACTCGTCTCTCAAAATGATGCGACAGACACGCTTTTGAACTTTCTCAATGTCAGTGTGCTGGCTTGTTGTAATGCTAGGAGACCAAAGGGGAGATGCATACTCCAAGAGAGGACGTATATACGATGAGTAGATGTTAACTAGATCACATCTCGGGACAGACATGACAGAGACCTTGCGAAGACGACTAATTATTCTTCTTTAATTTCTTTTCGAAGGTATTCGTCATTGTATTGATCTATATTAGCTTCAAATGTAATGTTCAGTATAACTTTTGCATTGTATTCTGTATTATTATGAAAACTGTATTTTGTATTTGTATATATTTTGTTGGAAATGAAAAAAAAATGAAATATGAATATTCACATGCGGCCAGCTTTTAGATAAAATTTTCTAATTATGGTGGCTTCGCTTGTAGTAAAGTTTCACACTTCTTACCCCCAGGTTGATTTTTTTTGCAGGATGACGATATTAACCCTAATCCCAAGGGGGGGGGGGGGGGGGGGGGCTTTTTGGCCCCCTGTAGTTTTTTTCGCCGTGCTTCTAGACCGTTTGGAATTTCACATTCAAACTTCATGACTTTTTTCTCTCAAGTCTCACGCATATTTTGATATATAATTCACCCCGGTTGAACTGATTTTAGAGGTCGATAATTGCTTGATGATGATGAATTAGAATTTGGATTATTTCTTTGTTATTAGTTTATTTCATATACTTTTTTTTAAATCTTATTCTACTTGATATGTTTTACGTCTGTGCCAATTTTCAAGTCAATCGGTCTATTCGTTGCCGAGATCTGGGGGGGGGGGGGGGGGGGGGGCCAAAAATAACCCAATGGGATTAGGGTTAATGCTATAATGGATCATATTTATTATATTCATAGGCGTACTGGCACATTTTCTCGAGGGCGGGAGGCGCTTTTTGCCGAAATATCAAATTTCCAGTTTTATAAATTTTTGAGAGCGAGCAAAGCTAACGAGCATTTTAAATTTTGCACTGTATGTATAACAGGGGTGAGTGCAGGGAAGGGAGTTTCCCCCTTTCCGCGCGAATATCGGCACTTTCATAATCCTCAGGGGCACAAGGTGTAGCCAGGATTTTTCAATAGGGGGGGGGGGGCAGACTGCAAAGCCATTTTCATTTTTTTGGGGGGGGGGGGTGCGGTTGTGGGGCACGCGAAGAGTGCGAAATTGGTGATGAACACGCAAACCGCGAAAGCTGTTACGTTTTACAGCAAATTTTAGAGAAAGATAACGGCTCGTAATCCTTTTTTTTAAGGTGAAAAATTACTCTGAAGCCCTGGCTGCTTTTCAGTTATTTGGACGCAATACTGCACTGGTGCAGGGAGGGAGGGGGAGTTTCCCTCTTCCCGCATGAAGCGCGAAAGCTCTGACGTTTTAGCAAATTTGAGAGAAAGATAACGGCTTGTAGCAAACAATTTTCTAGGTTACTAAGTTACAGTTCGACTCCCCGACTGCTTATTAATTACTTGGAGGGGGAATCTAGGGATTATGGCGCCCGGGGCAAACAATGAAGTTAGCCCCCCCCCCCCCCGAGTCTCCAAACTTATCTACGTTATTGTAGAAGCGAGGGCGCAAAGCGCCCGAGCGGCAAATTTTTCAATTTTTAACCCTAAAAAACGCATTTTCTTGTGTATTTAACCAGGAAATTTTGCATTTGACCACCGCAGCTGAGCGGTAGAGAAGCTCGATTTTTATGCATTGATAAACGGTTTTCTATTCACTCACTTCTACAATCGGGAGCAGAAAACCCTATAGGCTTGAGAAAGAGTCGAGAAATTCAGCAAGGCGACCTGAAGTTGAGATTTCTTTGAACCTTTGCAAATGCTACTTTATACACGTTATCCTATATTGGGAGCGCAATATTTAGCAGGAGTCATATTACACTTACATGATATAGCGAGTAAAGCAATTACATCTTTATTTTTTTCAAACTTTTTGAACCATTTAAGTTATTTAAGAACTATATACTGGGGGAGCAAAATTGCGAGATCCTGAAAGAAAATAATTATGCGACGGAGCAAAGCAACCGAGCTTTTGAAAATTTTCGCATTTCAAACCTTCAAGAACCAGATTTTTAGTGCATTACCCTGTGGATTTGGGGGCGCGTGATCCGTAAAGATTATGGTTTTTCTTCATTTCCCCCAATTTTTCTTTCTCTATATACTAGGGGAGCGATATTACGAGATCCTGAAAGAAAATAATTATGCGAGGGAGCAAAGCGACCGAGCTTTTGAAAATTTTCCCATATCAAACCTTCAAGAACTAGATTTCTAGTGCATTAACCTGCAGATTTGGGGGCGCGTGATCCGTAAAGATTATGATTTTTTTTTTTTTTGCGCCTCCTCCAAGTGCTACCGAGGCACGTGCCCCCTGTCCCCCTAGATACACCACTGAGCGAAGAGACCGAGCGGGGGTGGGAGGGGTATCTCCCTCCTACATCAGGGAATTTTTAAAAAATCTGTCTATAAAACTTGTATTTTAGTGCATCCCAAATTGATATTTAATGAAAGAAGAAATGCACGGATTTACGCCAATGGACGGAACCCCTTAATTGAGAATAACAATGCCAGCGAACGAATTTTCTGCGATATTTTCACATTGAAATAATGGCAAAATTTCTTATATCCTTACTTCTAATCATTAAAGAATGTGATGGTATTTCAAGATCAAACATCATGACTTTGGATAATTATTAGTTTTAAGTTAATGTATCATAATTTTGACGTTTGACGTTTAACGTTTTAGCAAATTTTGAGAGCCAGATAACGGCTTGTAGCGCCTTTTTAGGCCCCATCCCTCCCGCGTCATACACCTATGATTATTCTCTATTCTCATAATTCTATCTAAACCATATTCCTTTATCAATGTAATGTATATACATAGAACCTTTATGTCAAGAGCGACATGTTGTGATGATCCGAGTAATTATTACTACTGTCTTGACGACATTCTCTTTCAATGCGTAATGACCTGTATGTCGAGGGTAGGATCCGTTACATCTTATCATGATCCAACCATTGGTTAAACTGTCTGAACTACATTATTATCATTGTATTTGGTATAGGACCTCGGCTAAGACGGCTATATTATGTAAAAACAACACAAACATTTGTTTTTAACGGTCTGAGGAACATTCTTGTATTTGTAATGTGTATAATATAGGACCTATGTGTAAGGAGATTACGTGCCTCAACGGAGGATCATGTTATGGTGATCCAACCACAGGCTTTTACTGCATGTGTGATGCTTGCTACTTTGGAGAGTTCTGCGAACAAGGTGAAAACCATGATGCAAATCGATTCAATAATTGATTCAAATTCAATTTCTACACTTCATCACGTAATGCATACAACTATAGTGATGAGTGTTTGTTTGTTTTGATCTATGTATCGTGCTAGGCAATTAGGGGTGCAAGCACATCAGTCAAACTGCCTGTGCTGTAGCCTGTATCTGTATAATTTATGTTTGAATTGTTTCCTTTGTTTTCCAAAATGTGGCCCTGCAATTCCTTTAATGAATAAAAATGACATTTTATCAATATAATATAAAATGAAGAATGATTTGTAGAAGTATAAAACAAAACCTAATTCTGCTTATCATTGATTTTATACAGTCTAATGTCACACCTTCACCTTTATACTTTCATGTACAGCAGATACATCAATTTACCTGAGCATTGTTCATTGTTATGTTTTACAGCCCTCGGTCAATACAGCGACACATCATCATCATCATCATCATCATCATTATCATTCAGCCCCTCTGCGCCAAATGATATCATACATGTTATCACGGTCGTTGACTCTTATCATCTTAGATTTTCTCAAACGGCTAATCCCTTGGAATGCGAACTCCCCTACAGTGACCGTGTAGTCTCCTGGCAGATCACCACGCCCAGTGGGACAGTTCCTGCTTTAACGATTTACGATCTCAACACTCATGGTTTCGACAGTTTTGATGGTGATGTTGAATTCTTCATTGTCGCCAACGAACCTTATCTGAACCAATACCCCTCGGATCACATCACGCCGCAGGACTTTCTAGCCACTCTCAATCTTACCGAGCCCTACGAGAACGTGGGATTGTGGGTCCCCGAAGACTCGGCGGATCCCGATAAGCAGAACGTGGTGTTGTTTGCTTACGGGAATATCAGTAGAGTTTTGCCATACACCGTGAGGGGGTCGTCTAACCGAATGTTTTGTAATTTCACAAGCGATATGGACATGGTGCGATATACGTCTGTTCTGGCTATGGTACAGGCTCTTCAACTTGACTAGGTGTGATTGGAATGGAATACAGCAAAAAATTAAGACATCATATCCTAGTAACTTGTTATTGTTATTGTTCATCTGATTCTTTTAAAAATCATGTAAAAACATTTCTGTTTAATTCTTAATTAATTTCTACATGCGCCTTGAGCACTCCACAGAGTGGATTTGGCGCTATATAAGTTACATTTATTATTATTATTATTATTCATATTAGCTCTTGAACTCTTCACCAGTGTGTCTGTGTGTCTTATATATAAAATAACAACAATGGAATGCAATCATGACAATGATAATGATTGGAATAACAATGATGAATAAATATCATATTGATAATAACGAAGATTTTGAAAATGATAACGATGATGATAGTAACATGCAGTTACAATAATATATCGCAACAATAACATTGATAATTATAATGGCTATTCTTAGAATAGTTATATTGAATAAGGAAAGGATAAAAAGCAGAATCGGATATATTGGGCCAAGGCATCGAATTAGATTTCATATTGTCATCAAGGCTAAACAAGAAAATGTGTTTTGTGTGGATAATTTATAGTAAACGCAGAAAATGTTATTCCTTCCACACCACAGGCGTAGCCAGGATTTTTCAATAGGGGGGGGGGGGGGCAGACGTGAAGGATCAAACCGCAAAGCCAGGATTTCATTTTAGGGGGGGGGGCGGTTGTGGGGCACGTGCAGGGTGCGAAATTGGTGACACGCAAAGCGTGCTCCCCAGGGGGTGGGTGCAGGGAGACCGAGCGAAGAGACCGAGCGGGGGTGGGAGGGGGTATCCCTCTCCTACATCAGGGAATTTTTCAAAAATCTGTCGATAAAACTTGCATTTTAGAGCATCCCAAAATGTTTTTTAATGAAAAGATGAAATACACGGATCTACGCCAATGGACGGAACCCCTTAACCCTTAATTGAGAATAACAATGCGAGCGAACGAAAAGTTTCTTCGACATTTTCGCATTGAAATTATGGCATTTCTTATTTCCTTACTTCTAATTATTAAAGAATGTGATGGTATTTCAAGATGAAACATCATGAGTTTTGATAATTATTAGTTTTAAGTTAATGTATCATAATCCATAAATATCGGGGGGGGGGGGGTAATAATACATGCCATCCCCCACCTCAATTTTTTTTATATATACCCCCATCCCCCGGGATCGACACCCATGGTAATAGGGGTGCGTGTAGGGAGAGGAGAGTTATTTGCACATTTTCTTTCTGAATCATCATTATCACATGGTAGCTGTTCTTCATTTAATATTTGGTGAGAATTGTTTTATTTTTTAAATAAAAAAAAAATTGTTTTTAATTTATTTATTTATTTATAATTTTTTTTATTTATTTATTATTTTTATTTATTTTATTTTATTTTTTATTTTTTGGTGTTTTTTGTGTGTTTTTTGTTTTTGTTTTTGTTTTTTTTTTGGGGGGGGGATGGTTTCCAGAACACGAGATTAAATGTGAAGGGATGTTGCTGGCTGAATAAGGTTAGCATATGTTCTTTTCAGAAGACATACATTTCTAGACTTTTTCTATCTTATGCACTTAAAAACAGAATAGCATCTAACAGCTAGAAATTTATATGTACATCGATATGTATTTAACCAACTCATTTAGAGAGTAAAATCTTTGTCATTTCCGGGAGGCTTTCAAACCGGCGTATATCGGTCATTCATTTTGTAGTTCGAATTTCCTCGAGAAAGGTGAAAATAAATGCTTACTCGTGACTTGGCTGTTCTGAAATGATTGATTGATGGTTTATTTACATATTTTTGATGAAAAGAACAAACAGGGGAAATTGAGATTATAAAGTAAAATACGTGTGTTTATGTGTGTAGAGGTGTCTGTGCAATATGTGTTTAGTCATGTGGGTACACGTGCTGGATTAGGCGTGAGTGCGTGTGTGCGCGCATGTGTGGGTGTGTATGTTAATTATACTCATAAAATATATGATATACAATGCAAGATCAAAAGGAACGCTTCCAACAAAGAAAGAAATCTATAATGCACTTTTGGAAAGTAAAGATAATGAACGGAAAAAAGCAACAGCTCGAAATAAAAAAATTTAAGTCTACATTTAAAAAAATGGACTTATTTTGAATGTTGGACGGAAGGAGGACATACAGGTTAATATTACAAACGGCCTTAAAAAAATTTATTATTTATTGTTACAATTGCCCTATATACTTTAATTCGTCACCTATGTTTTTAATCTATACCTTGATCAGTTAATTGTACTATGGTTTATTTATGAATGGCATGCTATGGAATTATATTATTTGCATTGTCTATCGCCATGTTGAATTATACTGTGTAATCAATGCTTAAAGATCACATTGCAAGAAAATCACATATATGGCAATTAATGTATCACTAGAAACTGGGAAGCTTACAGATGGCAATCGTATAAGTTTTATGTCAACTGCGTATCTGATGATTATAAAAACAACATAAATAAAAGCTCTTCTGAGCATCTGGAATATCCGAGGATTCGCCAGAAATATAGCGATGTTTTGATGTCGTCACACTAGGGATCGATCCTGCATAAGCAGACGACGTCCTATAATGAAGGAACGTAATTGCAATGCAATTATTTATCAAATTATAAAGAGTTTGGTATATTTAACATGACCTTATTTCACACCATTCTAAAAGGGAAAGTGAAACTGATTCTGATAACTAAAACCGTTTGATTGTAAATACACAGGAGAAGGGTCAATGATCAATGAAATAAACCCCATTTTCAAATTGAAAAGCCTCCGAATAATATCACAGATTGTATTCGTTCCCTCTTGAAACGCCGAACATGCCCCGGTGCAAGCAGCTGAAAATACAATGGCGTCTTATTTTGTTTACAAGTGACTGGTTCCTTTATTTTTTTAACGCTGCATTTTTCATCAAATTAATACCATACACGAAGTTAAGAGTGAGGCAACAGACTAACATTAAGACTGACGCTAGTCAAGTAAGAGAAATAAGTGAAGAGGAGATGACAAAACAGGCACTGAAAAATGTGTAAGATGTTATGGGACATCGTCTGCTTAGACAGGACTGGTCCTTCGTGTGTCGTCACACATCTCAGCAGCGTTCAAGGAGCTCTTCAGCTGCTATATCGGGGGCTGTATTTTACCGTTTTATAATTGATAATAATCATTAATTCAAATGTTTCCAAGCGTTGAATTTGGATAACCTTGTATAATTTATGCCATCTATGCAATAATAAGTATTAAGCCAATATTTATTTTGATGGAATTTTCTTGCAATGTGATCTTTAATTTGTAATATTCATTTTGAAAATCTGAATCAAGGAATAAAAAAAATTATGAAAAGACAAAAAAAAAAGTGTGTTTGTGATATGAACGAAATGAGGCAAAGGAAAAAACAAGAAACATCGACAACTACATGTATATCTAAAGCTGTTCTTGAATTACCTTATTTTCTCTATTCTCGTCGTATCTCTAATTTATATCTGCTTTATAGATCTCCCATCCTCGTGCCCCCCCCCCCTCTCTCTCTCTCTAGCTCCTTCCCTCTTTTTTTACCAGTTCTCTACCTGCCTTCTTACCCATCGACCATTCTCTCTCTCTCTCTCTCCTCCTCTCTCTGTCTCTATATATCTATCTCACTCCTTGTTTTCTACCATTGTAGTCATGGGAGTACTGAGTTCATCTCTGTGGATGTCCTTTTTACCGACGCGTTCATAACCTTCTTGATAATTTTCTTTATCATCAATGCATGGCGATTGCGTGAGATCGTGACAATTCCAGCTTCCCTAAATTTTCATGCCCTTCCTCCCTCTTTTTAACAGTGACCGATCCAGGGAGACGCATGCCCCTAAGGAGGATTTTCTTTAAAAATGTTTTAAAAGTACCTATGAAATGTGACCCCCATCTCCTCCCCCCTCCTTATCATTGATTTCTTGGACGGGCTCCACCACTGTATCCCCCTTTTCTCTTCCCTGTCCCTCCTCCTTTTATATCCTTAATGATCTGCCCCCTATCTCTATCTCTATTTCCACTATAGTATGACCCAATTTCAAGCGAAATCCGTGCCTTAAACTTATCCTTCATTTTATATGATTTATTTCATCTCGGTCAATAGTTTTAGGTCATTGGGGGAGCACTTGCGGCATGGATGGTGTGAGGAGGGGGGGGGGGGGGGGGGGGTGGGTTCCAGAAAATATTTGAAGGATAAAGTGCGACAGACTGACAAAGCCAGAATGAAATGAGGGTGAGGAGTGGATCGTATTGGCTTTCCCCTCTCATTCTTTCTCTCTCTGTCTCCCCCCTTTCGCCATTCGATTGGGGGCACGTGACCCTATTTTCTACGCCACCGCCTACCTCTTCTGAAACCAGGCAAGAAAACTGTCATTTTCACTATCATCTTTTACTGATTCGATCTCCAACACGAGGGGCTTTTTTAACTGGCCGATAAGTTCCCAGTGGAATTCTGCAATCCGTACTGAAAGAACATCAGGTAGCTATATAGGCTCATCCGATTTACACAATATTTCGTTGAACCACAGGGTTAAATACATTGAATATCTCTTGTAGAATTAATTCTGAATGAATGCTAAAGTTTTTACTTATGCGCTTCTAAGAGATTTGAAAGTACATGTATTGGAATTGTATATTTTCAACAAGTCAAGGAAATTTGGCCGTTTTCGGGCATCACTTAGATCAATACGTTTTTTCCAAGCATCATTATCATCAAATTATTTAACCAGGTGATATCCAATTGATATTCAAGGCGACGAAAGGACTTATGGACAAATTTTTATCACAAGACGGAAGCTGATATTCTAATTTTTTTCTCTTTAATGGGGAGATTGAGTTCTGGTAAAGGTAGACAATTATTTGTGAGCTTTCCCATTCTTTTTATGTCACTTTGGAAGAAAATCAGAGAAGATAATATGTCCCCTGAAAAAAAAGGAATTGCTCTTCAGAGGCCTCCATTATTTAAAAAAATATGAAAAGAATTGGCTAAAATGTTTGGTCCAAATTTTCATATGCGTGTCCCAAATACTAATTTCTGTATGCAGCAAGACTGAATCAATAATTTTGATGATTCAAAAACCTGAAAGTGTAAACCCTTTTTAATACTACATAATCAACCTTTCCTAATTGCTTCCATACTTCCTCGTTCACAATGCAGTTGCATGACCAGTAGTCAAATTTATCTTTAAAAAAAAAAACTATCGCCGAACAAATGATGCATGAATGAATTGCGTGCTTGCGCTGGAGCATTTGGGTGTGTATATGTTGTAAAAATTAAAAAAAAACTAATAATAGCAATCTATCTTTATATTATACATCATGCAAGAAGAAAATGACCGTCTTTATCTTCATCTTGATGGGCACTTTCAAAGGTAAGTTTTGGTTAAAGTAGTTTTAAAATTGATATCACAATCTTCAATTTAGACCAAACCGAGAAAAGGTTGGAAAATGAGCCAGAGAGAAAAAGAAATAAAGAGAGATAGAGTGACAGAGAGATAAAGAGACAGAGAGAGAGAGAGAGTGAGAGTGAGGGAGAGAGATTGATAGACATGATAGATTGAGAAAAAAAAGAGGAAGGTGAATTCAAGGCACGTTGTCGAAATCAGCAATACCTCTTAAGGGTTTTTAATGGGTTATTAAAAGATGTAATTGGGAAGGCTTTCGAACGGTAACTCCGCTTTGAACAGTTATTAAGTATATTCACTTTATTGTGTATACCATGCCTACTCTGAAACTATACTGGAGTTGATGATAAGTTGGGTATCCATCAGAGGGTTACTGAATTGATTCTGGATACAACACGATCACACAGGCTTTCTAAAAAAAAAATCAACCACGGGAAATTTCAGTAGCCGTGTTTATCACCTATTGAAACGTGTGAACATTACAATGATATATTACGTATTCCGAACATGATTTATATGGTAAATACATTAGGCTATATTAAAATTTCCCTGGAATTGATTATCGATAGTCTTTGCAATCGTGTTATACGCAATTATTTTTTTCAAAACTAAAGAAAATATTGCCTTGTGTGATCATTTGCAGCTTTAACCCTTGCCGAGGCGAACATGGACCTTGTGTTATGCCCCCAAAACATGCTGACGTGCCTAACCATTCAGCACACGAAAAGTGACGTCATTCCCTTGTTTCCGAAATACATGACGAAACAACATGGCGGCATGTTAAAGTCCTCACACGCAAATGAACGAATTACTGTCAATCTACAGTGCACACTTCCGTGTAAGTGTAAATCGTCTTGATAATAATGTTTTCCATAACTCCCAATTGATCATACCGTCCAAAATGTGAATAACCACCCGCATTTTGTTTGAGGTTCATCACTTATATAATAATATGTATGCATGTCCAAGGTATTTCGTATTTTCGTTTCCTATATACTATATACCAAGTATATCACAACATGATGAATATATTATAAGTAGGATCGAAAGTATCATTTTTCTTGATTTAGTATTGTCCAAGTTAGTCGGGCTATCAATTTAATATCATTATCAGATATACTAAATTATTTAATGCAGTCGGTAATTGGACAGAATATATTTGATTTTCCCTGATATAAATATGTAAATAATCAATATGTTATTATATTTTTCCTTCCGGTATCATGACCAAGAACAAAACGCACCAAATTCTATGGAGTAATTAGTACTTAAAACACCTTGGTATAAGCGTAATTCAACAGTCTTATATATATATAGAGAGAGAGAGGGGGGGGGGGGGCAAGAAAATAAGTACACCTGCAGACGTAACTGTTGGTACCACGATTTTAATAAGCTTTCGGGCACTTAGCCCTTCATCGGATCTTCATGAGTAGGACATGCAGAAACAGCAATAAGGATAACTGAGATATTTAAACGCATATATATACAACAAACAATAATATATAATAAAACTAGAAAGGCCGTCAAAGGCGGCAGACCCACGCCTTAGCGGCGCTATTATTCTCGAAACTGCAGAAATAGATATATTTTTACTGGTTGGTTCCTCTGTCGTGTATAAAAAAAGTAAACCCAATATAGGTTTTGTTTTGTTGCGATTATTTTTGTAAGCAGTAGCCATTCAACGGGGATAACAAGAGGCACATCTACCCCCCCCCCCCCCAAAAAAAAAAAAAATATCCAGGTCATAACTTTGTGTGTCCCCACCCTTGAAAAAATTCTTCTGAAAAAGATATTTTATTATTGAAACATCCCTCCCCCAAAAGTAATTGATTAGACATGTCAGAGAGCGTGGCGTGGTGAGGAAAAAAAATGTTAGCAATTTGTATTCAGTGTTCAGTCATGTCAGTGTTAGTAAATGTATTCATGTTCTATCTTTACATTGCAATTGGGGTTGACAAAATAAGTTGGATCTCGACTTCCAAATGACATGCATGCGAGGCACAGAGCTTACTCACTCAGCTCATCAGTCACCACCCATTAACAAAGTCAAAGTGTATACTGGCGTACATTCGGCGAACCTCAGCCACCAAATTTTGCAAATCCACATGAATTAAAAAAAAATACATACAGTTTTTGTATATATTTTACAACTACGAAATCCACTCAAACAGACAGAGTTATAAACTAACTCAAATCTCAAATGACAGGACCGTAATAACCCAAAGAAAAAAGTTCAATCCTACTACACAGCCACAGGCACTGTACTCCCTAGCCTGACCAGACGCCGTCGCTTCGCGACAGCGCTGTGTATAGTTAAATGGCAAATAATAGGTCTTCTAAAATTCATAAACCTGAAATAGATTTTTGGTGAGACGAAGTAATGAGTGTTTTGATTGGCCAAAATATTTCTGCATCGGCAGGCGAGGTTTGGGGTCATCAAACTTTTTAGTTTCTTACCTGTCACTATCCGAACTGAAGTACCTATACTTTACTACAGGGTCAAAACTTCAAGGTCACACAGAATTTGCAGGGGTCAACCAATCATTACCACAATCTAAACGATTCTTTCCTGTCACTTTCTAAACATTCCCTGAAAATTTGGTGCAAATCCGTTCAACCGTTCTCTCGTTATCTTGTACACAAACAAACAAACAAACACACAAACAAACAAACAAACAAACAAACATACGGAGCCCTTTACATAACCCTGCCGATTTCATCGGCGTGGGTAATACGGAGCCCTTTACATAACCCTGCCGATTTCATCGGCGTGGGTAAAAAGAGACCACTAGTACAACTAGAATATATGTACATATTCATAGGTGTAATTAGACCATATAGCGACGTCAAAAAAGTCAATAAACAAAGATAGATATACAGAGAAATTTAGTAAACTTACTATGAGTGCAAGGAACGATATATTTTATCTTATGTACAGACCACACGCAGCTGCACTCATAGTAAGTTTACTAAATTTCTCTGTATATCTATCTTTGTTTATTGACTTTTCGACGTCGCTATTATGGTATAATTGCACTTATGAATATGTACATATATTCTAGTTGTACTAGTTGTATCACATTATATGTTCCCTTTATATATTAAATATTATTAACCGTATCAGACATCTGAGCAGGGCAACTTTAACTCTTTATCGCCCAATTTTTAGCGTTATCATTATTGACCGGTCAATTTTTTTCTTATATTGCCCGCTCAGAAAAGTCAATGGCAAAATGCGTGTTAAAGGGAAATTAACCTCAGCGTATGAATTAGCTTATTTTGAATGGTGTAGTATATGCCTCTTATTTGATACATGCAATTTCATGTAAAAACACAGGATATAGATATAAATCACTATTTTCCAGCCAAGTTATCGTCTGCTAGCAATAATAAGGGGGCTGCCATTACTTTATGTGTACACGAACATATTTTTCATCCCAAGTAAAATTTCCTTCATCGTTAACTTGTAATTGATTTTTAGAGGACAAATATATATTAGATAAAGTCACATATTCTGAAATGTAAGTTTAGTTTTATATATTTTTTAAAAGGTCTTAATTTGTTCATAAAAAATATACTTCATAAAAAATATACGTCAAGGACGGAGAATTGACGTCAAGGACGGAGACAATCGTAACAATACCAAAACAAAGCGAGGAATCTGCTTTACAGGATGGCTATTAGAACTCATGGGTCGTCAATTATCTAGGCCCATGGCCAATAACAATCGTAATACAATCAGAACAAAGCGACGTATCTGTTGTAAAGGTAGGCTATTATCAATGCATATGGTACCTAATGATCCGTGTCATGCACAAAATGGCAGCCTCCATGGAAAGACGTAGCAGACAATAGGTGCATCTAGAATATCACGTGGGGTTACTTGTCCTTTAAACAAGCGGGCAATAATGTAGAGCCAACATCCGGGTATTTTGTAATTTTCATCAATTTTTTTTATACGCCAACTTCCCGCGGAGCTAGATCGCTGCGTGTAGTGTTGAGTACTACATTGGTTTTGTACGTAGAACTAGCAAACGATCGCGGTCGCAGCTGGCGCATCGCATTGTCAACAAGTATTTCGCAATCCCCAAGATGGCTGCCTCCAGCTCGTCAACAAAACCGAAGCGTTTCGCGAGTTTCGACGAAGAGGAATTCTCTAAAATTCTTGGAAATAAAGACGCAGACAACACTAAAAGGTCAACGAAGCAAGCGATCAACATTTTGAAAGAGTATTTCTTTGAAAAAAACATTGATATTGATCTCGAGACGGTGGACAAAACTACACTCGCTGCCATCCTAAGTAAATTTTACGTTGAACTGAGAAAATCGGACGGATCGCATTACAAAACATCATCGTTAAATGCCCTGAAAGCTGGCATAAACAGGCATCTTAAATCTGTGCGTTCAGATATAATCGACATAGCAAAGGATCCAGAATTTACCAAAGCTAACGTTGCGTTCAAAGCAGCATTGGTGGAGTTAAAACAACTTGGGAAAGGTGACACTGTGCATCATGACGAGATAGAAAGTGAGGATATTCGAAAGCTGTACAGTTATTTCAATCAGGAGACACCTGCAGGACTTAGTGAGAAGGTTTGGTTCGAGTTGAGTCTCTATTTTTGTCGCAGGGGGAGGGAAAACTTAAGAAACTTGAGAAAGGATCATTTCCAAGTAAAAGTAGATGCCAGTCAACGTGAGTATGTTACTCAAAGTATTGATGAGCTAACTAAGAAAACTAGAGAGGATAATCAAAGTTCTAGAGTGGATGGTGCACGCATGTACTCTACTCCCGGTGAT
The DNA here is from genome assembly GCA_025617745.1 of Heliocidaris erythrogramma. Classification (NCBI taxonomy): domain Eukaryota; kingdom Metazoa; phylum Echinodermata; class Echinoidea; order Camarodonta; family Echinometridae; genus Heliocidaris; species Heliocidaris erythrogramma. The sequence continues at coordinate 35,365,671 of CM046864.1, read as the reverse complement.
CCAAATTGCCCAGTTGCTTCGTTTAAGAAATATTTGTCGAAATTAAATGAAGAATGTGACTTTCTGTTCCAAACACCCAAGCAAACCCGTCCCAAATCTGGCCCATGGTACACCAAAACACCAATGGGGAAGAACATACTCGGGAATATGATGAAGAGCCTATCTCACAAAGCAGAATTGTCGAAGAAATATACCAATCATTGTGTAAGAACAACGAGTATCAGGATCCTTGACAAGGAAGGCTTTAATGATAGAGAAATTTGTCAAGTAAGCGGCCACAACAACCAATCGAGTCTCGCAAGTTACACTGGCCGTGTGTCTTCAAATCAGAAGATGAACATGTCTGATGCGTTATCTCGCGCCATTGGAGTAGCTCACCCTGTTCCGTCTCTGAATACATCACACACAATTCCAGGTGAAAACTCTGTTATTCAATATGCAGGTCAGCCACGGATGATCCAGCAAACAGTGAGTGAACAGGGCGATAATGTAGGCCTAGGCGTAAACTTTGATTTAGACTTTAACTTTGATGACTTGCTATTACCCAGCTCGCAGCTATCAGTATTTTCTGTTCACTCAGAAACAGAAGTAACTGAAGAAGTAAATGTAGTGAATGATGTTCTGCAACCACTGGATACAAACAGAGCTTCTTCAAATACCTCTGCCGCCAGAACCATCACAAACAGGAGCAGCACTACAAATACACTCAGTCACAGAATGCAAGTTCAGCAAACCCCATTTTTGCTGGAAAATTGCACTGTGACTATCAATTACTACAATAACTAGACAAGAAACATTGGAAATTGTAAATAGCTACGTTTGAAGTTGGATTTTCGTGAAAAGCTACTCAGTTTTATCTGCGTTTTTGCAATTACTGTTCTATTGAAACCTTTCCTAGTTGTATTTTTATGCCTCCGCCCACCGAAGGTGGGTGCCGGAGGCATTATGTTTTCGGGTTGTCCGTCCGTCCGTCCGTGCGTGCGTCCGTCCGTGCGTCCGTCCGTGCGTCCGTCCGTCCCACTTCTCGTTACCGCGATATCTGAAGAATCATTTGAGGTAGGAACCTCAAACTTGGTACTAGTATGTATCCCCATACGAAGATGAACTGATTAGATTTTGGTGTAAGTAGGTCAAAGGTCAGAGGTCACAGAGGTCAATTTACATGAAATTACATAAGAATTCTTGGTTTTTAGCACCGTTACCACGATATCTCAAGAACTATCTGAGGTGAGAACTTCAAACTTGGTACCAGTATGTATCCCCATAGAAAGATGAACTGATTAGATTTTGGGGTAAGTAGGTCAAAGGTCAGAGGTCACAGAGGTCAATTTACATGAAATTACATAAGAATTCTTGGTTTTTAGCACCGTTACCACGATATCTCAAGAACTATCTGAGGTGAGAACTTCAAACTTGGTACCAGTATGTATCCCCATAGAAAGATGAACTGATTAGATTTTGGGGTAAGTAGGTCAAAGGTCAGAGGTCACAGAGGTCAATTTACATGAAATTACATAAGAATTCTTGGTTTTTAGCACCGTTACCACGATATCTCAAGAACTATCTGAGGTGAGAACTTCAAACATGGTACCAGTATGTATCCCCATAGAAAAATGAACTGATTAGATTTTGGGGTAAGTAGGTCAAAGGTTAGAGGTCACAGAGGTCAATTTACATGAAATTACATGGAATTACCGGTTTTTAGCACCGTTACCGCGATATCTCAAGAACTATCTGAGGTGAGAACTTCAAACTTGGTACCAGTATGTATCCCCATAGAAAGATGAACTGATTAGATTTTGGGGTAAGTAGGTCAAAGGTCAGAGGTCACAGAGGTCAATTTACCTGAAATTACATAAAAATTCTTGGTTTTTAGCACCGTTACCACGATATCTCGAACTGTTTGAGGTAAGAACTTCAAACTTGGTACTAGTATGTTACCATATACGAAGATGAACTGATTAGATTTTGGGGTAAGGAGATCAAAGGTCAGAGGTCACAGAGGTCAATTTACATGAAATTACATAAACATTATTTGGTTTTTAGCACCGTTACCACGATATCTCAAGAACTGTTTGAGGTAAGAACTTCAAACTTGGTACTAGTATGTATCCCCATAGAAAGAGGAAGTGATTAGATTTTGGGGTAGGTAGGTCAAAGTTCAAAGGTCACAGAGGTCAATTTACATGAAATTACATGGAATTAGTGGTTTTTACCACCGTTACCGCGATATCTCAAGAACTATCTGAGGTGAGAACTTCAAACTTGGTAACAGTATGCATACCCATAGAAAGATGAACTGATTAGATTTTGGGGTAAGTAGGTCAAAGGTCAGAGGTCACAGAGGTCAATTTACATAAAATTACATGAAATTACTGGTTTTTAGCCTTGTTATCAAATATTTCTAGTTTTATATGAAAATGAAATGTGCATTTTAAGTGAAAAGATTTGTCATTTTGTTGGACCAATCCTTTTTAGAGTGTACATGTATGCCATACATTTCCAATCTGGTGATGGCGGAGGCATAAATTCCGACCGCGCGCGGTCGAATATTCATCTAGTTTTCAACGTGGAAGGAAGTTAAACTTCTTGACTTTTGTGATGTTGGAGTTAGGATTGCATTGGATTTAAATTTCAAATTGGATTATCCTCACATTTCAAGGTTGAAATCTTCAAAATTGGTAAGTTTTACTCAGTCTCAGTTTTCCTCTTTTGTAACTTTTGAAATGCTAGGAAACTATGAGCAGCGTCTGCTTACCTGTACATGTATTTTACATTTCAGAGTACTTCGGAGTAAGTTGTGCGGCTCTAGATGTCTGATTTGGTTAATAATAGCAATATTGACTGGCCTCAGGGCTGACATATATCGCCCTCACGAAATTTATATCACCCTCGTCTTCGACTCGGGCGATATAAATTTAGTTCGGGCGATATATGTCGTATCGCCCTGAGGCCAGTCAATATTGCTTAATTATCGTTGTTTGTTGAATAATATATATATGCGTTCATATATCTCAGTTATCCTTATTGTTGTTTCTGTCCTACTCAGATCCGAAGAAGGGCTAAGTGCCCGAAAGCTTATTAAAAGCGTGGTACCAACAGCTACGTCTGCAGGTGTACTTATTCTGTTGCCTCTATATAATTAGCACCCGAATACACTACCCCACCATGTTAAAGAGTGTGAGCCAATTGTTGGTATTAATATATATATATATATATATTGTTTACAGCTTGCTTATCATCACCGTGTATGAACAAAGGACGTTGTAGTGAGGACCTCCATGGATTTGTCTGCGACTGCGACGGGGAATACGTGGGTCACCTTTGCCAGCGCATGAGTAGGTGGCAATATCAATAATATAGTTAATACTAGACATGCTATAGAGGGGTTTTGGTCTAGTGGATACATTCACCAGACTGTGAATCACATGGTTCGTGGTTCGAGTCTCGCCCTGAGCCTAATGATATTACTACAAGAAATTCCTTTAACCCGTGGACTACTGAATTCTTTAACTCTCATCGGCTTAATACAAGAGCCACTCGATTCCCATAGACTATGGGTTAAATACTTGAGTAAATTAACGGTAGCTTCGGTATAGCCAGGGTAATAATTGTACTTTGTAAACACCTTGACGTCCCATGGGATGGACTTGTGTGCAATATCAATGTAGCTTTGATTTTATTATTTCTATTATTAATTGCGGTTTCTTAATAATGGTTTAAATGATAATTTCGTCATCAATAAACAAATTAATCATACTTTTTGTTCATGAGGAGTTAAAAAGAATGCACCAGTGATGCAGGCAGATCAGAGCCGAAAATGTAGTTCTCATCCAGGTGTGGTCTTTCCCGCATAATTCCTCTTCGGACCCCACGAAATATTCTCTGAATTTACAATTTACTAGTTCAAAGCTCCCATAAAATAATGCCCGGTTCGTCTGGAAAGGAAACTGTAGTGTGTAGCAGTTTGAAATTTTCAGGCTATGCCAAAGCTCATTTGTGTGGGGAAGACCAGTGTCGAAATGGAGTAACCTGCTACGATGATTCAACCATAGGTTTTAACTAGAAGCAAATTCTTTCATCAATGCATTTTGTACAGGACCCATTTGTCCGGAGGTTACGTGTTTCAACGGAGGAACATGTTACGATGATCCAAACATAGGTTTCTACTGTCTGTGTGATCCTTGCTACTTTGGAGAGTTCTGCGAACAAGGTTTTTTTCGCGTTTCTTTTTTTTGTTCGTTACAAAACATTATTATTGATTTCTGTGTTCACCTATATAATCTTTTATCTCATTGGTTCTACCCCACATTGCTCCACAGTCGTTGACCTAACGCTAGCCCGTAACACTTATCCTAACCCAAACCAGTGCTGGAGCATCTCCAGAATTTTTTTTTTTTTTGCACAGCACCCCCTAGAAGGCTGAGGATGCTGGGGGTGCTGGGGGTGTCGTAAAAGTGCTGATGACCTTTCTTTTCTTTTCTTTTTTCCTTTTTCTCTTTTTTTTTTGCTTGTCAGAGATATTTGGAGTGTAAAAAGAGACCCCAAAACGCTGAGGACCTTTTTTATGCTCACAGCACCCCCAGTAACAAAATCGTTCCCAGGGGCCTGCCCCAAACCTACAGGGCGGATCCAGGATTGTTTGATAGGGGTGGGGCAAATTTATTCTCGACTGTTATTTCCCCCATGAATACGACTTCAGAAAAGGTTAAACCGAATCAAGTAATCAAGTAACAATGATTTGATAATTAGGCAAATGCCTTTCAATGAAATTCTCCACTTCCACTTCAGAAACAACTATGATAACTAGGATATTTGAATCCATTTTGGTCAAACGTCACGTAAAGACATTTTTTAATATTAACATATTTTTTACCTATGTATAGTATGTCACATTAAGGAGATAGTATTTATATATATTAATACCGGTATATGTCATAGTTAATAATGTAGCGACTGTTAATATATTGTGCAGGCCATGATGATACAACATTCAAACAATCTTTCATTATTTTTACAGAGTATAACGACGAAGGAAACTCGTCTACCTACGAATATGAACCTGTTATTCATTTTGTCACGGTTCCTGACAAGTACTATCTCGGCATCTCTCAAACCGTCAATTCGCCCAACTGTGAACTCCGCCAGAGCGATGCTTTCATTTTCTGGTTTATCTCCACGCCCAACGGAACGGTCCCCGTAATCACCATTTACGACTTCGACACTTACGATGTCGAGGGTCAGGAATACTTACTTGTCTCTGACACTCTCCCATCGGACGATGCTAGGTTTACGAACATAAGCGACTTTCGTATTGCTAAGAACCTCACAAAGCCTTACAAGGACGTTGCACTTTGGGTTCCGGGAGATTGGGCAGACCCTGCCAAGCCGAATGCCCTGTTTACTGCTCAAGGGAATCTCCGCAAAGTTTTGCCCTTCACGATGAGGGCGCTTTCCAACCGCATGTATTGCATGTTCGTGAGCTCATTGCGTAGTTTTGAGATTGAGAGATACACGTCGGTGGCGGCTAAGGTCCGCGCTGTTTATCCTGATCAGCTGTAATTAGACTTTAGGACCGGGGTACTGACATATTGTGTTTAGGAGGGGGGGGGGGGGGGGATATATCACATATCTCTGAGAGAAAAGGGGATCTTACACTGGTCGGATTCAGTGTCTCTAAAATATCTGACAAAAAAAAAAGCACAAAAAAAAAATGGGCCGTGTTTGGCTCAACAAAAGTATTATGTACCCTATCCCTGCTTAGAAATGTGTCTTTAACCATGTATTAAGGTTTCACTTTATTTTTTTTTGTTTACCCTTTTTATTTTCTATTGCCATGATCGTTTTATATCAAATTTATTGTAAATAGACCACTTGGTATTATTATGCACTAGGCACACTACATATCCGCTAAATATATTGACACTTATTTTTTCGATTTTTTAAATTTTATTTTATCATTGAGTGTGATGGAAAGCAAAACTTTTCAAATACATAATACAATGCCTGGTGTTTGCTTGAATGATCTAAGAATAAGATTATTACAAATATTTCAATATTTCTCAAAAGCAAAATTTTTATTTAATTAACAACTGTGGAGAAATCAACATGATTTTTCAGCGTTATAGTCAATTTCTCTTCTAGCATATTAATATAAATTCTCTTCAAGTTATTATGAATGGTAAACATCCAAAGTAGATTTGTAATTATTTATAATTCTGCATGAAAAAAAAAATGCTTTGGATAATGATTGAGCCAATAATTATGCGAGTATGTCTGTTTGTTCGTTTGGTCAAACTCTGTACATCATTTTGTATTTCATTCCAATACAGCTTTCAAATAAATGTTCAATGAATCGGCCAATGCTTTCTATCAAATTTTTAACCTAGTAGCCAAACGGTTTCATCAAGTATTCGGTGCACCGACATAATGTTCCGTGCTTCGGGTTAGATATAGGGTACGGCTTAAAGGGATACGCCACTAGGCGGCCGTGGGGAAAGTCAAGATTGCGTAAGCCCCATTCACTCGTACACAAAGTTTGTGCGTCGAACGCGTCCGTCGGACTGCTGGGAGTACATTTCGGACTGCACGAAGCCGACCGAATTTCGCACGAGAGCTCGAGCTCAGGCGGAGCGTGCATGTTGTGCGGCGACCAGTCTGTACGAAGTTTTGCTTTACCGCGGGGCAACGGCATGATCTGGTAACGATCACGGTCCCCTCTCGCGGCATAACAACGTCCACAATCCGCGGTTGAGTATCCCTTTAATGTAGCAATGGGATTTTGGGTAAAGTTAGGGTTAGGGTTAGGATTAGGAATAGTATTTGGGCAAGGGTTAAAGTTTAGTATTCGGTTAGTGTACAGAATTGACCAAAATGCTGAGAGCATGGGTCGTACAACCCAAGCATTCAATCCGTCAGCTGTTTTCAATCAAGCATTCCATTATTAGCCAGTGATTTCAAACATATTTTCAACCACTCAGCGAAAATCCTCGATCACTCATTCAACGGATTAGCACCTTAAGTTGATTACAATCTTCGTACTCCCTTATTATGATACCATTCATTTATAGTATACAAATCATCCTTGAGGTTTGATGTAATAACATTAATATCCTTATGAAAACTATAATGTAACAACATCATCAGCGTATGTACATTACCGTAAGCAATCCGTGATGTCATTTATAAAAATAAGAAAGTGGGAGGGATCGAAAATACTTCCCTAAAGTATTTCTACTGTTATTGACAGTTCTCTCTCTCAATCTTTCTCCTCACACTCTCTGTAAATCCGCCTCTCTCTCTCTTCTCTTTGCCCCCTACTCTTTCTCTCTCTCTCTCTCTTCTTCTCTCTCTCTCTCTCTCTCTTTCCTTGTTCTTTTACCAATGCGGTCATGGTACTACTGCTTGCATCTCTTGATGTCCTTGTTCAAAGACGTGTTCACAATCGCCTTTATAATTGTCATTATGTTCAATGCATGGCGACTGCGTGAGATCATGACAATTCCAGCTTTTCCTAAATGATAATGCCCCTTTCACTCTATACAGCATTGGCGGAACTAGGAGAACCCGTGCCTTAGACCTATAATACTCGTCTATTTGGCATTTTCCCATCTATAGATAATGGGTGATGCCCTTGAGGGAGCACTTGCGGCATGGAAGAAGGGGGTGTGGGAGTGTCGCCCAGAAAATATTAGATGGAGTAAGTGCGACAGAACAAGACCATAGAGTTAGTGAAATGAGGATGGGGAGGAGATCGTATTATCTTTTTCTTTTCTCCATTTTCTCCATTCGAATGGGGGCGCGTGACCCCTCGCTACACCCCGTCCACTACTCCACTCTACTTCTACTGCAACCAAGCAAGAAAACTGTCAATGCGACTCTCATTTTTTATGAACCTGATCCCTAGCATAGGGCTGTTTTATCTGGCCGATAAGGTCCCAGTGGAATTCTGCAAACTGTGCTGAAGGAACATCAGGTAGGCTGATCCGATTTACACAATATTTCGTTGAACCATTTCGTTGAACCATAATTCAATATTTCTTGTAGAATTCCTTGTGGATGAAAATGTGTAACATTTTCTCTTGTGCGCTGCTCCGAAATTTTAACTTCGGCATTGGAGTTACGTATTTTCATGACGTCAATATTTTTTGTGTGGGTGTGTTCTTTTCATTAGTTTGAGAAACACCCTTTTCTATGAAACATCATCAAACAAGTTGATATACCTAAAAATTTGTTTACAAATCATCAAACAAGTTGATATACCAGGAAAGGATTAATACAATAGACGTTCTTATACATTTTTTTAAAAATCTCAACATCGAAGCTAACATTCTAAAGTGCTTATAAAAAAAAGGTACACACTTTGAAAATATCCTCCAACGTAATAATTTCACAGCATCGATATGTTTTTTCCGCATAAGATTATGGATGTTTATATGTTTATTAGACCGCTTCGGTAATGTATGCAGATTTTATACATACCTTTCAAACAAAGGTTGTTCTTGACAACCTGAAAGCTTGTGAGGATTGCCGGACATAGCAACAAATAATGTATGCAAACTGGATTCCAAGCATTGAGGTTCATTTATAAACAGCAGGCTAATGCAATAGTTCGTCACTAGGTGCTCAGAGAATATATGTGCATAAATTTGTGTACATTATAGAAGCCGTCTATTGGATGACACTATGAGCATTGGCTGCCCATACGAAAAAGAATTGAATTTAAGATGTTAATGGTAGTTTATAAAGCACTAAATGGTCAGGCCCCTAGTTACATTAATGAATTATTGAATCTAAAATCTCAAACCCATGGTCATAATCTTCGTAATACACAAGACACGCTGACATTGCAGATTCCCCAAATTAGAACAAAAATAACACTTGGTGACCGATCATTTTTCTGTGCAGCTCCTAGACTATGGAATAAATTACCCATAGATATTAGGACATCTCAAACATTACAAAGCTTTAAAACAAAAGTGAAAAACCTATTTGTTTAAACATTGACTTAATATCATTTATGGTCATGCATTAAATCATATATACCATTGTCCATTAGAATAGCATCTAGGAGCTCTTGCAGCGCAGTAGAACATATAAATATAGTTTCTGCGCTCTATAAATGATTCATTATTATTATATTATGATTTATTATTTATTTACAATATTTTACGCTTGGGCGAGTGCTGGCTATAATTTGGAAAAATGGCAAAAATTGGCGTGCGTAAAAGTGCCTCAGTCTTGAAACTGATCAAACGGTGCATATCATGCATTACATCATGCACGCTGTTAACTATCAATCATTGCTTTGGACAATCATTTAATACCCGACTCTAAGCCTAGCAGTGCACACCCATAGTGAAGTGTCCAGAAAATAGACCTGTTCACAAATATATTCAAATTTTATGCATACTTTTAAAACAAAGGTTGTTCTTGACAACCTGAAAGCTTGTCAGAGGCTTGTCAGACATAGCAACAAGTAATATATGCAAACTGGATTCCAAGTATTGTAGTTCATTCATTAATAACAGGTTAATGGAATACCTCGTTACTAGTTCCCCAGGGAAGAAACATCCATAAATTTGAATAACTTTGTGAACAGGTCTATCGATAAAGAGTAGGGAAGGGGATCCTCCCAAAACAGAAGTTAAATGTATCTGGCAGCTCCGTTCTTGTATAAGCATATAGCAATATTAATTGTGTTAATATACCCCGGCGGTACCGTCGGGCCGTCTCCAGACCGACCGGGGACGGATGGAATCACTGCTGTTATAGGGGTGATATTATTTCTCTCTCTCGCTCTCTTTCGGTTTATTGTCGGTCTGATGGTGGTCTCTTCGGTGCGGCCATGGTGTGCACAGGAATTAAACTTTTTTGTTAATGGTACAATGTAAATGTGTCAAACAGTTTATGGTTGTTTATTTTCTGCAAACAAATGTTTGTATATTATTATGTGTTTTCTGACCAATAAAACGTTTCAAGATAAAAAAAAAATATAGCAAGTTCTACTGATTCATGGGCTTTCAAGAATGAGATATACCATCTTTATCCAATGGCCAAAGGTAGATAAGCCACGCCCCCACAACCACCACCACCACCACCACAACAACAACAACAACAATTGCATTTAGTGTCTTTCCTGCACAAAATCATCTGCATCAATATCAATAATTATGTGCCTGAGAGGTGGGAAGGATGGAATAGACAGTAAGACCCAACTTCGGAAAACCGAGCACAGGTATATACTCCGAAAACGGCGTATGAATATAGAGCCCTCATCGTTCAGTGCGAGGCAGTGTGTACAAAAGGCATGGGGAAAATCTTACAAAGTCAACCTGCCAACGATATATATATTCTTAAAAATAATGCTGCGTGTCAATTACCTTCAAAATTCGTGAGTGATTCGCCATATGAAATGACTTTCAAATGACAAACATTTGAATTAAATATATCCACAGCATTATTTTTGAAAATTATATTATCAACAGTAGGTCGACATTGCAGGATTTTCCTCATGCCTTTTGTATACAATGTCTCGCACTGAACAATGAGGGCTCTATATTCATCTTGCTCTATACGCCGTTTTCGGGGTATAAACTGTGCTTGGTTTTCCGAAGTTGGGTCTGACTGATAGAGTAACAAGAAGAGATCCCTAACATATTATGTTTTTCTGATCCATCTTAGATTTACAAGACCCCAAAACTACGTCTTTCAGGATGAATAAGATGTTCTTTTAAAAAGTAATCAAATTTAATAATACCTAATGATTTAATTTTTCTTCAATGAAATCAGTTTTTGTGAAAGATGTCAATGTGCATTACATTGCATCCTCTCCACATGCTCCAGACAGTAACGCATCCTGCCACCGGGTGGAAGAAAGGAACCAAATTGAATGTTTAAAAACAGATTTTATTTCTCTTCTTTAAAACTGAATATCTTGGGAATATCTTTCTGTACTCGATTGCATTCTTTCGACATGCTCGAGACAAAACATGGAGCTGTGTGCAGAAAAGACATAAAATGCAATGTTATATGAGGGGGGGGGGGGGTATATGTGTGTCTGTGTGTGGAGGGGGATGGGGTGGATGTGGCTAGATATAGGGTTAGGGATTTAATGATTGTTCAAATGAATTATTGATAGTTAAAAAAGCACTCGCAGTTTCTGCCTGATATGCACTTTGATCAAATTCGAGACTGCATGAGGCGTGTTTAGTTGCACAAACCAATTTTTGCGAGTTTTATAAATGTAGCCATTACTCACTCAAGCCTAAAATATTGTCAATAATCATTGTGTCAACCGATTAAACAGACCCTCACCCATAATAGACGTACCGCTTCGGTAATGTATGCAAATTTTATACATACCTTTCATACAAAGGTTGTTCTTGACAACCTGAATACCAACAAATAATGTATGCAAACTGGATTCCAAGCATTGAGGCTCATTTATAAAAAGCAGGTTAATGGAATAGCTCGTCACTAGGTGCTCAGCGAATATATGTCCATAAATTTTTATACATTACAGAAGCGGTCTATTGTATAAGAAAAATCATATCGATATTGTGAAATTTTCATTTTGGAGGATATTTTCAAACTGCGCACTTTCGTTGTTGTTTTTTCTTTAAGGTTGATTTCTGGTGAGAGAAAAAATGGTGAATTTTTCTCTCTCTTTTTATTTTAGTTTAAAATAACATCATAGAACTGAAGAAATATCCCTTCAAAAAGACTCTCTGCAAATGACACCATCCTGAAAATAATTTAGAGAAGAAAGAGCTGAACAATTTGGTCCAAATTAACATGCCACGTGGGCCCATATTCCCATTTCTGTGTCCAGTGCACGTGACTTTCAGCATGATAAAGCCTTATTCCTTGTCCTTTTGATCGTTCCCCAAAACCCACAGTGCGCACCCGTTTTTTATGTGCTACATTTCCTTGTTAGTTCTAAACATTTGTTTTCACATTGTAATTGTACAAAACTTAACTTTTTTTAAACTACCGATGTGTTGTGGTAACGTGGTAGCGTAGGAGCAGTTGGGGGTATATAATGTGCTGTACGTATGAATTAAAAAGGGGGACAACACATAATAGCAGATAATCTTTAAACTTTACTATATGTTTGCAGAAAGTTTAGGAAACAATGGATAAGGTGCCAATGGTTACTTTCTTTATGCTCATCTCCATGGGCGTATCCACGGGTAAGTGTTGCTCTGCATTGTCACTTTTTCTTGATATCATCTTTATTAATAATAATAGCTGTTTCTTTTATAGCGCCTTACCAGTTATAATGCAACCGACCAAAGCGCTTACAGCATTATTACCCCGGTCACTGGATTCAGTTGCGATTCTGCACATTACAGTGCACATTCTTCACTCCTCTGGGGAGCATTCCAGCCAGTCGCCTGTTTCCAAGCGCGCACACGCTAAAATGCTTTAAGTTAGACCTAAACGACAGAAAATGAGAATAAAATAATAGAAACGGAGAGAGAGAGAGAGAGAGAGAGAGAAGAAAAAGGAGATAGAGTGACAGAGGAGACAGAGACAGAGAGATGGGAAGATAATGATAGTAATTATGATGATACTACTACTACTGCTACTACTACTAATACTGAAATCAAACAGACGGTAGTTGCAAAGAAATATATATGTCGGGTTTGACTCTCAGCTGAATATGTAAACCCATATATCCAGGACATGTAAAACAGCCTTTTATCACCTATACTGGGCGTTTAAAAATAAAGGAAACCTAACTTTGAATAAATTCCTGTAAATGAACTATAATTTTATGTTTACTGACAAGGCAATGAAATCCATACCATGTGAAATAGTAGTTCATATTCTGTCCAAATGTAACATGTCTAGGTTTCCAGGGTCATGCATCACTGAACACCATTGTCTTCAAAATTTGGTTCACATTTTTGTAAAACACTTTAGGCATGCTGTTTAAGGAGATGCCTTTTGCGAAATGGCCTGGGTGCTCCAATTCTCATTGTGGATAATTTTCTTTTTCAAAGTTATCCACCCATAATTCAGGATGTTTGCTTTATAAAACCCTTTTCAGATAGCAATAATTTTGCAAAGAAGACAGTCTCGGTGAATGTTAACAAGGTTGCATCCCCCCCCCCCCCCCAAAAAAAAAAAAGAAAAAAAAAGTACGAACCAAAAGGATTGCAATATCACAACGAATTGCAAATCAAAGACAAAGAGCATAAAGACACAAAATCAAAAACTCATATCATACGTGTGATTCAAGATTTTACTTTGCTGATTTTAAAGCTTTTAGTTGAAAATCGCAGAAGATGCCTGCAGCACTCAAGACAAACCAACATGTTCACTTTGCTCACTGAAGATCTCACTTCTTCTTGGTCAAAGTTTATGACTAACAACTCGTTCCAGGCTTTCTGAAATATTTGTTAAGGTGCAAACTTAATCATTATGAGATTTGCTGTATACTAACGGATGGCCATAAAGTGCAACCAAGCTAGATGACAAAGCATGCATTCAACCCAAACCATGCATGCCTATTGTGTTTTACAAGAAAGTGCACTAACTGGAATTTTGCACAAAATTTGAAGACAATGGTGTTCACTGATGCGTGACCCTGGAAACCTAAACAAGTTATCATTGGACAGCAAATTAATTACTCTTTCTTATGATATCAAATTAAACGCCGGTAAATTATGTAGTCCACTTGTAAGAAATTTTCAACGTTCGGTTTCCATTTTTTAAAACGCCCATAACCTTCACCACATTCGTAAATACCTAACTCGTAATTGTACACTCTTTAAAATGCGTGGTCTAATCTATTCGACCACGCGGTAGTTTTTGATAGTAATGCCCCCACTAAAGCAGAACATGCGTGGTCATTTTGACCACGCAAAAACTGGTCTGATGGTTGGCTCCAGAAGGTACTATAGGCATGGGCGCCAATCCTCACAGGAATTCTATTCAAGTGGGGGGACACACCTGGATGCAACAATGGGGTGTCCCCCCCCCCCCCCCACTTGAATAGAATTCCTGTGAGGATTGGCGCCCATGACTATAGGCATGCAGTACCTCATTGGTTGGATAACAGCGCGGTATCCGACAGGAATACGTCCGGCTAAAACATTGCAGCCAGTCTTCAGCGTATTAATATGCCAACACAAGTAGAAGTATTGATTACACTATAAATTGAATAATATTGTTCCATTGTTGGTTAATTCATTGATTTAGTAACTAAAGTAACAATTTTCAAACTGATGACTTTTTATGGAACTATATTTTTCCTGCTGCGCACCCGTCCGATCCGGTCAATATGCCTGTTGATAATATTATGCTAATCACATGCAAATCCCCTGCACGCGCCGTGCACGACGAGAAACAGGCAAGCTTCGCGGCCTGCTGTGTGTATGTGCGTTGTGCGTGTGCGTTGTGTGTATGCGTGTGAGGGGGTGTGTGTGTGCGTGTGTGTGTGATGTCTATGGAGAAAGTCCGAATCCGATTCCGGGCATCTCTGGTTTATTTCGAAGACAAGTGAGGACAAGGCAAGAGGAACATCGGATGATATTCAGCTATTTATATACCAATGTCTCCGTAAACAACAGTAACTCGATTCACTTTGTACAGCAATGCTGAGCGTAGCAGAGATTGGGGATCAGATTAGAATTCCTATGTTACTTTGCCTTGATGGGAACATTTTCTAAACTAACTGTTGCGGATAAATCTACTTTGGTGTGAATTTGTGTATTTGTTATCAATATTGTCAGAGATGACCACGTTTTTCGTGGTTATAATAGGCTTTAGAAAATGCCCATGTTTCGACCATGTTGCGTGGTAGGAATCAATAACCCCGTCCAACGGGCCGGGGGTTATCACAAAACAACCACGCAACGTAGTTACAATTTGACCACGTTTGGGTAACCCCGCACAACGGGGTCGAATTGACCCAATGCGGGGTTTGTGCATAGCTGACGACGCAAACAAAGTTATAAATGACCGCGTTTGGGTCATTTTTTAACCACGCAATTAAAGGGGTGTACGGAAACATTTGTTCATGCCTTTATAACAAACAATATAGATTATTGTAATGGGCTGTTGTATGGTTTACCTTAATCTCAGATATGTAAATTACAACGTGTAAAAATGCACGTGCCAGACTCATCTGTAACTCCCCTAAATTATCGCATGTTAGTCCTTTACTTTATGATCTGCATTGGTTACTGGTGCGTCAGAGAATTGAATTTAAGCTGCTTTTAATTACCTATATAAGGCACTTCACGGCTTGACACCCCCATCTATATTAGTAAACTCCTGGCATTAAAGTCACCACCCCAGTCTTATACAGACTTCGTAGTTCCCATAATTATGACCATGCTCCTCAGCTATCCGTTGTGTAAGACAAAACTTACCACAGGCGCTCGTGCTTTTATTAGTGCTGCATCCAAACTTTGGAATGACCTCCCTTCCCTCAATTAGGTATGCATCTTCAATTGACATATTTAAAACCCTTCTAAAAACTCACCTGTTTCAGGAAACCTTTACTTTTTCTGAAATATTGCTGTATAACCCGGTCTGATATCCTTCTCCATAAATAAGATTTAGTATATATTACTACTAGTTTAATTTCTTCTTTTGTTTTTATTATGCACAGTTGCATATATATCATTGTGCAGTATAAATTTACTATCATTCATTAGTACTACTACTACTACTACTCCTCCTAAAGATAATGATGATGATAATAATAATAGTATGTATATATGATCATTTGCAGCATATGCAATTCCTCAGGCAAACATGGGTCTTGCGACGTGCCCACATAACGTGTTGACGTGCCCGTCGCTTCAGAAAATGAAAGGTGACGTCATTCCCTTGTTTCTGAAATACATGACGAAACAAGATGTCGGCATGCTGAAGTCCCCATACGCTAACGACCGGATTACTATCCATCTTCAGTGCACACTTCCGGGTACGTGTAAATCGCACTTAAAGACTTTCGAATCAACTCGATGACAATTCAAATACCCTATCATATATCCCATACAAATCATGTTTAGATTACGTAATACAAAATATGTAGTAATGTTTGAACATTTCAAAGGTCGATTGACAAGGGTATTGAAATTGTTGTTTAGAGGGTTTTGTTAATACCCGAGTCACACCGCCAAACCGACTCCACACCGACTTGAACCCGATCGATTCTTGGCCACTGGATGTTGTGTAAATGTTTGTTCGGTCGGTAGTCGGTCTCGGTGGTGCGACTGGGGTGTAGGAGTGCAATTTCACTGCTTTCCTTTCAGCTTGTTTGTCTTCACCCTGTATGAACCGAGGACGCTGCAGTGAGGACCTCCATGGATTTATCTGCGAATGCGAGAGAGACTACGTAGGTCACCTTTGCCAGCGTATGAGTAGGTATACCAGTAAATGCCACTGTTTTGTCGTTGTCGTTCTTATTGCAATAAAATTTACCACTGCTATCGATATAGTTACTGTTTCTTAAAGATGAAGTTGAGTTCTGGTCATGAGATTGATTGTGAAAGAAACTGTCTCAAAGCAATTGGGTAAGGTTGATTATATACTACATAAGAATTAGTGTATGCTGTAAGGTCTTGAAATCACCAAAATGATAAGAAATTGACTCAGTCCTGCTGAGAGTCACATACACTGTGTGTGTGTGTGTGTAATTGGGTTTTTACAGACGTGTATCAATCAGATATGATTATTTACGTCTGGGACCGACCTTTAACGTCACCATCCGAAAGACGTGACTCAGTCTCGAACCTGGGTCCGCTGAATCAGTTTATAACTTCCACTGGTAGCTGGATTACAGGCGCACGCCACAACGCCCAGTTGTGCACACTGCACACAGAAATGCTTATATAGGACATGTTCGGCCCGAACATTTCAGCTGTTTCTTGTCATATTTTGAATGTCAGGGCATTTGAAGAGCAATCCTTTTCAGGGGACTTTTCTGCTATGATAATCTTCCAAACTAACATAAAATGAATGAGAAAGATCACAAATTAACTTTTACCTTTCCCAGAACTCAACATTCCCTTTAATCATGTTAACAGCCAACTGTTAAAATCACGGTAAAAATCACGGTAAAATCCTCATCGTCACTAAAAAAATATTGATTGTAGTCTACCCTTAGTTCACCAGCCATATACAATAACAACAGTGGATACATTCAAAGCAGGGACAACACACTTTGTCTCTCGTCCAGTTTCGAGATCCCCAAATAAAGTGTGTTTCCCCCACCCCCCCTAATTCCTCTTCAGACCAAAAAATATATAACTGTTGTTCTGACCCTTGGCTTAAAGGAGAATTAACCCCTGAGTACAAATTTACTTATATTGAAAGGTGTAGTATATTCCTACTTATTGGCCTAAATCATTTTCCAATAAGATATCAGAAAAGGGTATAATAAAGATATTCCAACACCCGGTATCGTCTACTACTCATTTACATGGGGGCTGCCATTTTCTTGCTGATTTGGATTTGTACATGAACCATTGAGAAATGTTCCGGTCAGGAAGATATTTTGAATCCAAGACCTAAATTGATTTTCTTCATTACCTAAAATCCCATATGTGACGAAAAATATAAAGTGGGTGTTTACATGATTTATAAAAATTAAATCTTTATAATGATACTTTTAAATTGTCTGGTTTTGCTTAACAAAAATCTATTTTCTTGGGTTTGCCAAACAGAGCAGAACATAATATATGCAGCATGCATTCTGACTTTTCAAGTCCCATTATCCGAAAGCAGGTGAATGCATAGTTTGCCGCTATAGATGCTCAGGGAAGAAGCATCCATAAAATTTGAATTAATTTGCTCCGTCCATTGCGTCACAGTATCTAGAAAATAGATTTATATTAAGCGAATATCGATTTTCAACAGAAATATATAAGGAAATCTTCAGTTTAAAAATAAATTGACATATCTATTCTATATTTTTAATCTCAAATGGGTTTTTAATTTTGAAAAAGGCAATTGGGCATTTGGATTAAGAAAATCTTCTTGTACACATAAAAAAAATGGCAGCCCCCATGTATTGCTAGCAGACGATACATATTGCTAGCAGATGATAAATTTTGCTCAGAAAATCTTGATTCGTATCGATCTCGTATATTTTGACGCGAAGCCATATAGTCTAACAAGTAGGAATAAATAACACCTTTGAACACTATCGTCTTTATTGTTTGAGGTTAATTCTCCTTTAATGTCCGTTCATAAATTTAACAATCTAATAGTTTAAATCTCCAATAATTATAATGCCCTGTTCGTCTTGAAAGGAAGCTGAAGTGTAGCACTGTCCGAACATTCCAGGTTATGCCACAGCTCACTTGTGTCTGGGAAGATCCGTGTCGAAATGGAGTAACCTGCTAAGATGATCCAACCATATGATTGTGTAAAGCAAATCCTGTCATCATTGTATCCCATACAGGACCTATGTGTCCGGAGGTTACGTGTTTCAACGGAGGAACATGTTATGATGACCCAACCATAGGTTTCTACTGTCTCTGCGATCCTTGCTTCTTCGGAGAGTTCTGCGAAGAAGGTTTTTATAAAAGTATTTCCATTATGCCTTCATCTCTATGACTATGCTGGGGCCGTGGAGCTTTTTTGAAAGTGTGGGGGGGGGGGGGGCTGATTTGATTTCCCCCTATCCCCCGGCTCCGCGGCCCATGCTATAGTCCTACATTCCATCGGTTCTTAACCCAATTGCTCTAAAGTCTTGCCTGGAACGTTTTCAAGAGAAGATTGAGTTCTGGGAATGGTGAAAAATAATTTGCGAGCTTTCTCATTCCTATTGTCGGTTTGGAAGAACATCGTAGTAGAAATGTCCCCTGAAAAGGATTGCCCTTCAAATGCCCCCACATTCTAATTATGATGAATTAAAGCTGATGTGTTCGGGCCGAATATTTATGCCACATGTGTATAGTCCTATACCCATGCATTTCTGAGTGCATTGCATATGATTTGCAGCGAGACTGCAAAGCTTGATCTCTTATCATTTTGATGATTCCAAAATAGCATAGTATACACCAATTCTTATGAAGACATGATCAACCTTTCCATATATTACTTTGAGACAATGTAATATAAAATGTAATTCCAAGACCAGAACTCAACTTTATATTTAACCTATCCCTAGCCTAACCAAGTCTTAAACCGCATCCACGATTGTCCCGAAGGGGAGGGGCAAATTTTTATAATAATCATCATTCATTTCAATGAAATTCACCACTTCGATTACATATTCATATAAATTAATATAGGCAAAGTCCCATAGAGGCAACGGATCTTTATTTTACCCTCCTTTTTAGGGGGAGGGGGGGGGGGGGGGCGAATTATAGTTTTCCTCTCTGACATATGGCTCAGTTTTGTCTTATTGCGCAACGCCATTTAGCATCGGAGTCGAATAAATAAATAAAAAGATAAAGTAATAAACACATTTGATCGATAAGTCTAATACAACGTCTAGTACAACGTCATATACCTGGGCGCACGAAAAGAACTGGCTGTGTAAAAGGACTCATACTATAGAGTATATCATAGTTAATAATGTATAGCAAGTAATAACATATTGCGTTGGCCAGGCTGAAGATACCAATCATAACATTCAATCTTGTCTTTAATTTATATCTGCAGAGTATAATATGTTCTACCAAGGTCAAAGCTCATATGGTTACGACAATGAACCTGTTGTGCAATCTGTCACAGTTCCTGACACGTACTATCTCAGCCTCTCTCACGTCGTCAGTTCGTCCAACTGTGAACTCCGCCGGAGCGACGTGAATGTCTCGTGGCTTATCCACACGCCCAACGGAACGGTCCCCGTGATCACCATTTACGACTTCGACACTTACGATGTCGAGGGTCATGAATACTTCCTAGTCGCTGACACTTCCCCACTCGACGATGTTAATGTTATGACCATCGGGACGACCATGCGCGACTTTCGTATTGCTATGAACCTTACAAAGCCGTACAAGGACGTTGAACTTTGGGTTCCGGGAGTTTGGGCCGACCCTGTGCCGCCGGTGCTGTTGTTTGCCCAAGGGAATCTCCGCACAGTCTTGCCCTTCACCGTGAGGGCTCTTTCCAACCGCATGCTTTGCACTTTCGTGAGCTCACTGCATAGCTTTGAGATTGAGAGATACACGTCAGTGGCGGCTAAAGTCCGCGCTGTTTATCCTGATCAGCTGTAATTTGAATTTAAGACAAGGGCGTTGCCAGAATTTTTTAGGGGGGGGGGGGGGGTATCTAAAAAAATGTATCTGAGAGGAAAAAAGGGGTCGTACACTGGTCGGATTCAGTATATGTGCCTTCAAAATATCTGGGGGGCAAAATGGCCGTGTTTGGCCCCCAAAATATAATTTGTAACCCATCCCTGCTTAGAAATTTGTCTACAGCCATACCAAAATATTGTATTAAGGTTTCACTTTAATTTCCTTTTGTTTACCCATTTTTCTCTATATATTGTCAAGATCGTCAGTGTTTGATATCAAATTTATTGTAAGTAGACCACTTGGTATTATTATGCACTAGGCACACTACATATCTGCTCAATATATCGACACCTATTTTTTCTTTTATTTTTATTTTAGAATTTATTGTGATGAAAAGCAAAACTTTTCAAAAAAGTATGGCAATGTCTGATGTTTGCTTGAATGAGCTAAGAATAAGATTAAATTAGATGTTCTCTGTAGGTTTTCACGAAAAAATATATCAACAGCCTTTTTACAGAGGCTCCCACATGGTGTTACCAAAAACCTTCAGTTGTGAAGATTAAATTATTACATATATTTCTCAAGAACAAAATTTGGATTTTAACAACTGTGGAGAAATCAACATGATTTTTCAAAGTTATAGTAAATTTCTCTTCTATAGCACATTAATTCAAATTCTCTTCAAGTTATTATGAATGGTAAACATACAAATTGTATTTGTGCATTAAATATTATGCATTAAATGTTTTAGCCAATAATTATGCGAGTGTAGTGTATTTGTTCATTTGGTCAACCTCTCTACATCATTTTGAATTTCATTCTAATTAGTCAGGTCTGTTAAGCCCTTATTGGGGATAGAGTTTACAAAAGCCAAAAAATTTGCAGTTGTACTTTTGTAGGATTATAGCTTCATTTTTTCCCACAGACCCATCGAATCAAACCACATCTTCATGCAAAATTATGCTAATTTATGTGATTTACATGCATTTAATCAGTTAAGTCCATTGACAAGATGAATTAATCAAATGGCTTGAAAATGTACCAAACTTTTCATATCTATTCTGTTTTGTCCACAGATTTATTTTCCCCATAGAGCCTCTCAATTACTTACATCTTCATGCAAATTTATGCAAATTATGGAATTAAATGTTAATACTAAGCTTCAGCTCTTCAATAAGCACAATATTTGCATTTAAGCAAAAATAAAGGAACATGCTTTGAACACTGCAGTTTAAAGTACCCCTTTCATTTACCTGACCTTATTTACCAGTGAGTATCAAATTGGTCGTGCCGGTATAGTCGTTATTGATATAAGGCTACCATTAAAATTTTGTTTATGCATATGCATGAATTATAATGAAATAGTTTTAAAGGACAAGAAATATACGTGTACTCAGTCTATCATATACAATTCACTAACTTTTCCTTATACAAGAACGGAATATTATTATTATTATTATGCATATTGCATCAATTATAAAATTGTCATTAAAATCAATAAACATTCTAAGATTATTGCAATTATGGATGTTATTTTATCCTAACTGATCGATCAAACATGTGTTAGAATCTGAAGCCCTTCCACATTTATTTTGGGAGTATATCATAGAATATGTGTTTCATGCCTAAATTAGCATAAATTAAAGTTAAGATAATCGAGCAGTCATCAACTCGGTCACTGCTTTCGACCAGACATGCGACTAATAAGTGAATGCTCTCGAAGCATTCAACATCCAACATCTGCTTTCCTCTGCCGTATGCCGTCTTCTGCTGCGTTTTCTTTCTCTTGAAATGCACATTTACTGTAACAGTTATGTTAAATTATAATGTATTCATGTCCTATCGTGCGCTATATTTATTTCTGATGTTATATTAATTTATAGTATGTTAAATTATTTTTTTGTGTATTTGCAGAAACAGCCTGAAAATGATTTTTATGCCAATTGTATCTTCATTTTTGTGCATGATCAATAAATTTCAATTGAATCAAATTGAATTGAACTGCGTAGCCAATGCTCTCGATCAAGTGTTCCAATCAGCCAACTTCATGTACTCCATGTACTCCACTTTATGCATTCAACCTACCGGCCCATGAGCTTGATCAATCATTGCACTAATCAGCCATTGCATTCGACCAAGCATTCATTCTACCAGCCAAGCATGCTCTCAATGAATCAGTAAAGCAGTAAAGCAGTAAACCAATCAACCAATCAGCCACAGCTTTCCATCAAGCATTTTACCAACCGGCCCATGCACATGAACAAGAATTCAACACAAATGCTCTCAGCCAAGTTTTCAATCAGTCAATTGACATCTAAATTGATAAGTTTGAAAGTAATTCGAATTAGTCCGTCGGGTGACAAAAGACCACTTTCTGCAGCCATACAACAACAAAAAGATCATGAAAATCTAACTAGTGTCGAAGTTATTTATGCTTATTTTTTTCTCCAAAATACATCTTGATACCCCTCTCAGAGCTCTAATTTTTCTCACTCATATCCTTATGTTTACATGACATTAAATGTGTCATCATGGCATATTGTTACAGATTCATGGAGCAAAAACCAAGATTAATAAATATTAAATATTCTGTAACTTTCTAATAATTATGTTAAAAACAATTATCTGGGTAGGGGGTAAAACAACTCTGGGATATATACACAAACTGTACAAATGATGGCAAGAAAAGGTGAATTTGGCAATCATACTACCAAATAATCATCTTGAAAAATCAAATAAATATGTTTCATTGATGGATTTTCTTTCCAAATTTCTAGTTCCAACAGTTCATTACCAACATAACATCTTAAAAAAGTGAAAACCTTTGACCATTAAAACTCAAAACAACTAAACTTTTGGGTAAATACGTGATATGGCAATGAAAAAAGGCAAGGAAATATATGTTATAACATACATAAATGAACCTTTCACAAGTACACATGTATGGATCTGGAATTGATCATGACTCACAACTCACAAAAAAGCATAATTTACTTTTATCCAGTTTTCGGTTCATTTATTAATATTTCAAAATTTCAAATATCTTCTTATTCACAAAGAAGCATGGATAGCATCTTTTTTAAAATCTACTTCTGTATTTTTCAGTTTTACAATTAACTATGATCTACCTTGATGAATTATTTCATTTCAATAAATTCAGCTTGAAAGGCAAGATAAAGTGCTGGATGGTTTGAAGGCTTTTCAAAAATACTTTCATATTTGTCCAAGTTCTTTACATTAAAAAAATATTCAGAATAAGCTCATCTCCTACATTGCTCATTCAGACATATGAATAAAAATACTCATTCATTTTGAAATTTAAAAAGATAATATGGAGTTCTGGGAAAGGTGAGAAATCATTTGTGAGCTTTCTCATTCCTTTATGTCAGTTTGGAAGAACATTGTAGTAAAAAAATGTCCCCTGGAAAGGATTGCTCTTCAAATGCCCTCATATTTAAAATATGAGGAGAAATAGCTGAAGAGTTTGGGCCGAACATTCATGCCACATGCACGTGCAGTCCCATATACTCATTTCTGTGTGCAGTGCATGTGCTTTTTAGCGAGATTTGGTCACTTTATTATCATTTTGATGATTCCAAGACCTCATAGTATACACCAATTCTTATGTAGCCATGATCAACCTTTCCAAATAAGCCACTTCGGGGATGCAATCTGAGCATGAGCAGATAAAGGTCATCTGTACCAAATTCTAAAACCCACTGACACTAATATTCGATATGTGCTCATGAATGTCATGTAATCATTATTCAATTATGCACTAATGGTGCATTCCATGATATCCAGGTGGAAGTATTCTTTTTAAAGGGGGAAACAAAAGCTATTCATGAGGCACCTCTATCACTCCCAGAGTTATTTTTCTGAAGTGCACATAAAGGGACCCTCCACGTCTAAAATATCTGTGGGTATTTGGGGTCATTTGTACAATCTCAGTACCATGCGCTAACCCCGAACTGGCTTATTGCTTTGAGACAGTTTCATTCATAATGTAATCATTTGACCAGAACTCAACTTTATCTTTAAATATTTCAAATTATCACAAAAATAAATAACAGAGCAAAGAAATAAAGTTCAAGAATAAGTGCTCACACTATGAACATGGCGAACAAAGAAGCGGACAAAATATACAGCTCCTTATTGTACCTTCCACACTTGCTCTGGTAGACAAAAGAACATCCCTTCATTGCTATTATGTAAAACTATGTAGAACAGGTGTCACATGCATATTCACCTGTTCTACTTATTTTACATAATAGTAATGAAGGGATGTTCTTTTGTCTACCAGAACAATTGTGGAGGGTACAATGAGGAGCTGTATATTTTGTCTGCTCTCTTTTGTCATCGTGTTCATAGTGTCAACTTGCATTCCCAGTATTTCAAAGCATTGCACCTAATTTATCTATTGCAAGTGGAATGTTTTATGCTTTGATCTCTACAAAATATAAACAGCAGGAATTACATGGTACTTTTCAAATACCTGAATAACAGTTTGTATTCAGTTGAAAGACCTACTTGAGCCTGGAACTACATGTACCAGAATATCAACCAATTTTCATAGTGTGTAGTATGTAAGTATGTAAGGTGTAGGAATATCTAAGCTCCAGGGAATTTTCCTAGTAGACTAGCCCCACTCAAAAAAAAAATTACGTCTATGTTCAAAACAAGGTTGTTATTGTTGGATTATAAAGGGTGGCCCAGAAAGAATGAAACACCTGAGATCTGCAATATCAACAACATCATAGACACAATATCATTAGTTTTTATTTTATTGGGTAGAAAATTCTTTTTCGAGTAAAATAACACCAAATCATTAATTTTGGGTAAGTCGTTGTGATTCTACCTCTGTTTTCGTGAGGTAACGTCATTTTCAGCATTTGCTACTTTTCAACTGTAGTCAAGTTTGAAGCAACGAGAACTTTATGTACGACAGATTTCCATATAGTCAGCTTTGTATACAAACGCATGATTGAACTCATTTTGAAAACAAAAACACAAATGAAACAGAGGTTGTATGGGAAGCCGTCATTAGCAAATATCTTGCTGCTTCAAGCGAGACTACTGCTGCAAAAGTAACAAATTTTGAAAATGATATTGCCTCACAAAAATAGCTGTAGAATCAAAGCACCCAAAATTGATGATCTTGGTGTCATTTTATTGGGAAAAGACTTTTTCTACCCGATAAAACAAAAACTAATGATCTTGTGTCAATGATGCTGTTGCAACTGCAGATATCAGGTGTCGCATTCTTTCTGGGCCACCCTGCATAGGGTTATATATTGTAACATATCTTTATGTTTAGCTGAAGATCTATTTGCATATTAATGCATAACTATAGCATTAGGCATTTAAATATTCTGGCAAAATAATGTGATTCATATTGAGATATCTGAACAACAAATGAATATCAGTTGCATGACATTTAAATTGCATGAAGCCAAATGAACAATGATAGTAATGTCAACAATATCAATAAAATGGATTACCGGTACATGTGATGATAATATTTCAAGGTATACATCATCAAAGGTGGTACCTAAAAAACCAAGAGGAATTGGCAATTGCATCTACCCAAAATCCTATATGTTTTTTTAAAGAATGACTTTATTCATAATTGCTCTTGAAAAAATATAGAGGCTAAATTATCAAAAGTTCCATTTATTCAAATATTGTCAAATTCGCCCAGACATTGTGGGAGAGTTTCTTGTCTTTATCCTTTCTTAACCCACAGGTATTTCGATATAGGAAATATCCAAAAATTCTAACCATCTCTCCCCCTCTCCCTCTTTCTGCTCTCTATTTTGTATTTTCTGAGCTAAATGTATTCACTTTTCTTTAAATAGCAAGACTGATAAATTTGATATACTGATACAGCATTCAAACCAAAATCTCAGCCTCCAAGTTGCAAAGACAACAGTAACCCGTTGATGACTGAATTCTCATATCCTCATAAGGTTAATACAGAGATCACCAGGTTCCCGTAAGCAATGGGTTAAAGGAGTTTAATATGAAAAATCAGACCAGCCCGCTCTCTTCTCCATCGCCCATTCTTCTAGTCAGTCTTATTAGTTCTTCTCGGACTGCATTTGCAACCTGAGGGGAGAATTGTCCGGTTGGGTATTTCAGATTACTGGAGACATCCAGCTCATCATAGAATTTATCCACGGCTTTTCCAACACCCTTCTCCTTGTTACTACGTGAGGGGAGCTTGTCGTCCGTTGATGCAGACGTGGATGCAGATTCTTTTTCAGTTCTATTTGATTTAGTTCTATCGGGTAGCGGCGAACGTTTTTTTGACCCGAGCCTCTGCGATCCGTTGATGCTGCGATCAAATGACCAATCGTAATCGGGTTCCCCTTCAAGGAGCGCGACACTTCGTTTGTTGGTGCCCTTGGAAGGGGTGTCGTCAAACTCCTCTGGTGGAAGGGGTAGTTGGCTCGTCAGCATATCCTGAAGCATGTCGGCGTAGCGTTCAACCACGCCCTGTTTGGTCCCTCGAAGGCTGTCACCATCCGGTCTCCGCTCTCTTGAGGAGGCGAGGCCATGCTGATGATTCCTTGATACTCCTCTTGGGCTAGGGATTGGTGAAGGATTCAGACCACCAGGGAGTGATGCCTGTCATATAGGAGAAAAGGGTTACAGCCTTGGAATTGGTGTCATCGCCTGATCATTTCCTCCTCATTTCCCGTAAGAACTGACTTATAATTAACCTGTTGACTACTGCATTCTTTCGTTTCCATAGGATTAATACAGGAGCCATCCGGTTCTCATGGCCAACGGGTTAAACGGGACGTCCACCCTGATATCAAGTTGGTTTTCAAAGAAGCAGAAAATTAAAGAAACAGATCAATGAAAGTTTGAGCGAAATCTGATAAGAAATACAAAAGCTATGATGTTTTTAAAGTTGTAATCAATCAAACACGAATTGGCAACTCCTTGACATATCTTCCGAGGTCCTCTCCCATTTGCCTTTTACTTAAAAAATAATAAATTTCCATTTTCTCTAAAGAAAGTATTCAATCATACAAGGTACCCGAGATCAAAAATTAAGAACAGGAAAATTTTTGAAATTTTTTGTACAAAGCAAATGGGATAGAACCTCACAAGATACTTCATGAATGTTTCCAATTTGTGTTTGATTGATTACAGATTTAAAAATTCATATGTTTCTTATTTCTTATCAGATTTCGCTCACACATTTTAAACCTGTTTTTCTAATTTTTCCAACTTTCCAAAATCTCATCAGATTTTGCTCAAACTTTTACTAATCTGTTTTTCTCATTTTTCTGCTGTTATTAAAATCATGTGAATACCAGGGTGGACTTCCTCTTTAATGATGATTGCTACATTTACAACATACACATACAGGTACCTATTCAAAGGGATGCTCATGGTACTGTACCTACAAAGTACTGCTATTACCCCTGACTTTAACCAAGCTGCCTTTAAGGGCAGAAAACCTCTCGATTGCAAAAAAAAAAAATGGAAAAAAAAATGAAATAATAATGTGATTCAATTTATTTCGCGACATAAACCTTTCCAAGAATCACTCACAAAATTTGTTTTGTTTGATACCTACAAAAGTTTCTTGTTGTACAATAAATATGTATACTGGTCTAATGAAAGAAGTCAACAGTTCTTACTGGTTCTTGTGATGGGGATAACCTTGCTGTCTCATCACCGGCTGCGTACGGACTCCAAATGATGCTGCTGCCCTCTTGAGGTGGTTTGTTGACAGGCACAACCACCACGCGAGTTGTTTGCCCCATCTCTGAGGTCTGAGTGCCTCCATCTGTTCAGTAAAAATTGCAATGTCAGGAGTTACATTTAGCCAATACTTATTATTTGCAATCTTTCAGAGAATGATGCATACATTAAAACAATTAAAATCTAGCAGAACAGTAAAATCAGAAGTGATTTTATTATTTGCTAGATAAATCTATGTACCTACCTATTTGCTAGTCTTCCGACTACGCAAGCCATTCGAGTAATTAAAGTCACGACAGTGCATATACCCCCCCTAGGATCACGCTTTCCTCTGTGCACGTACGCATGACGCGCGCACACAATCCTCCTCTTTACGAGCAGCCTCAGACAAACTTTGACATGTTGCTAGGCAAGGAGTGGGGTAGGAGGGTGGGACATAGGTAGGTACATAGATTTATCTAGCAAATAATAAAATCACTTCTGATTTTACTGATTTACTACAATAAATCAATGTACCTACCTATTTGCTAGACCAGCACAGATTCAAATGGGGGGCATGTCCCAAGAGGAAGGTCAACAGGATCCCAAGGATGACGTTGCAGCTTGCAACGTCTTGTTAGAAAAAGACTCAACAGACAGAACATCTTTCAAATAAAAAGATGTGAAGGACGTGGAGGAGCGCCAGTAGGCTGCCCTCATAATGTCCACTAGGGGCACCCCTTGGAAAAGAGCCCAAGAGGCACTAATGCCCCTGGTATCGTGAGCACGGGGCTTCCCATCACTTAATAGGGCCTCCGGCCCAGCTGCCTGGATCGCTTCGACTATCCATCTAGAATTCTCATATCCCCATAAGGTTAATACAGAGATCACCAGGTTCCCGTAAGCAATGGGTTAAAGGAGTTTAATATGAAAAATCAGACCAGCCCGCTCTCTTCTCCATCGCCCATTCTTCTAGTCAGTCTTATTAGTTCTTCTCGGACTGCATTTGCAACCTGAGGGGAGAATTGTCCTGTTGGGTATTTCAGATTACTGGAGACATCCAGCTCATCATAGAATTTATCCACGGCTTTTCCAACACCCTTCTCCTTGTTACTACGCGATGGGAGCTTGTCGTCCGTTGATGCAGACGTGGATGCAGATTCTTTTTCAGTTCTATTTGATTTAGTTCTATCGGGTAGCGGCGAACGTTTTTTTGACCCGAGCCTCTGCGATCCGTTGATGCTGCGATCAAACGACCAATCGTAATCGGGTTCCCCTTCAAGGAGCGCGACACTTCGTTTGTTGGTGCCCTTGGAAGGGGTGTCGTCAAACTCCTCTGGTGGAAGGGGTAGTTGGCTCGTCAGCATATCTTGAAGCATGTCGGCGTAGCGTTCAACCCCCCCTAGGATCACGCTTTCCTCTGTGCACGTACGCATGACGCGCGCACACAATCCTCCTCTTTACGAGCAGCCTCAGACAAACTTTGACATGTTGCTAGGCAAGGAGTGGGGTAGGAGGGTGGGACATAGGTAGGTACATAGATTTATCTAGCAAATAATAAAATCACTTCTGATTTTACTGATTTACTACAATAAATCAATGTACCTACCTATTTGCTAGACCAGCACAGATTCAAATGGGGGGCATGTCCCAAGAGGAAGGTCAACAGGATCCCAAGGATGACGTTGCAGCTTGCAACGTCTTGTTAGAAAAAGACTCAACAGACAGAACATCTTTCAAATAAAAAGATGTGAAGGACGTGGAGGAGCGCCAGTAGGCTGCCCTCATAATGTCCACTAGGGGCACCCCTTGGAAAAGAGCCCAAGAGGCACTAATGCCCCTGGTATCGTGAGCACGGGGCTTCCCATCACTTAATAGGGCCTCCGGCCCAGCTGCCTGGATCGCTTCGACTATCCATCTAGAAATGGATTCTCTGGAAGCGGGGGAAAAGGGCTCCCGAGTGATGACAAAAAGCTGATCACTCTTACGAAGAGTCTTAGTCCTATCTAAATACCATTTCAAGGCCCTCACCGGACACCAGACCTTATCCTCCTGCACCGAGGAATGGTCCGACAGCGGTCTAAGAAAAATCTCAACTGGTCCAGAGGAAGCAGTCTGATTTTTGGCAAAAAAGGAGGGCTTGGGTATAAGTCGCACACCATGGTTCTCCCAACGGATGTGACCCGGTGTGATACACAGAGCATGAAGAGTACTCCTCCTCTGTGCAGAAGCAATAGCAACTAAAAACAGCGTCTTGACCGTTAAATGGTGAAGGGACGCTTTACCCAAAGGTTCAAAAGGTGGCTTCGCAAGCACGTCAAGGACCTTGGGTAGACTCCAAGAAGGAGTCAGGCTACGAGTTGATGGACGCTGCAAGAAGAAGGAGCGAGTCAACCTAGCCAAAAGAGGGGAGTTGGAGACTCCCGAACCATCAGCAAAACCAACGTGGACGGCGGCAATAGCCGAACGATAGCCACGTATGGTTGAAATCGATCTACCCTTATCGAAAAGGGAGATCAAAAAATCGGCAATAACACCAATAGGGGCTTCATGTGGCGAGACACCCTGATTCTCGCACCAAGAAAAGAAGGCCCCTAGACGAGAGTTGTAGAGATCTCTAGTGGAGTCTCTACGGCTTCTCATAACAAACTGGGAGGCCCTCTCGGAGAGCCCCGAGTTTCTGGCGTCTTCCCCAACAACGGCCAGGCAGTCAAGTGGAGGACCGCTGGGCGTTGATGAACAATCCCCGAGAGGGGTTGAATTATCAAATCCTCCCTGAGAGGAAGGGGAAACGGATGGCCGGCCAGGAGACTCAGCAGGTCTGAAACCAATGTCTCGCTGGCCAATGTGGGGCTATCAACAAGAGCCAAGCCCCGTCCTCCTTGACCTTCCTCAAGACCTGAGGGATCAGAGGAATGGGGGGGAAAGCGTATCCCCGGATAGCTCCCCAATGGAGGGAAAAGGCATCCATCGCCCACGCCTCCTGATCCCGAACCCGCGAGCAATACCTCGGGAGTCGGTGATTGAGGGTGGAAGCGAACAGATCGATCTCCAGAGGACCCCACACCTCTTGGAGAAGAGCAAACACCTCCGGATGAAGAGTCCACTCTGACGGGAGGCATTTGCCCCGAGACAGAAAATCCGCGATCAGATTGTCCTGACCGGGAATGTAGGAGGCTACCGGAATAATGTTCATAGACCGGCACCACCTCCACAACTGGGCAGCTAAGGTGTTCAGAGAGGAAGACCGAGTGGTCTTGGCGATTGATATAGGCAGCTACTGTGACATTGTCCGTAAGAACGAGTACAGTGCGACCAACAAGACCGGGCCTGAAATGATGAAGAGACAGGCTGACCGCCATCATTTCCAAAACATTGATATGGGGCATAACTCTCAAGTGAGACCAGTCCCCTGAAATCATCTCGCCCGGCAATGACCACCCCACCCGAGAAGGGAGGCGTCTGTCGCCAGAGAAACTGACGGAAGAGGGGTACAGAGAGGCTTGCCTTGGGCAAGAAACGAACTGTTCGTCCAGGGGGCGAGAAGGAGCTTGATATCTCTTGGGAGTGGAATCCACCCCAAAGGAGAATCTTTGCCCGGTCTGAAAAACTTGAGGAGGTGCCTCTGAAAGGGCCTCATCAACAGCCTGCAGTCTGGCAAGACGTCGACTAGACTGGCCAGATAGCCCAGGAATTGAAGCCATTGTCTGGCTCTGACCCTGCGGGCCGCTCGCAATGACCGTGCGGTCATGGTGATAGTCCGAATTCTGTCCCGACTGGGGCGGGCAAGCTGATTCGGGATATCTATCTCCGCACCCAAGTACATCGGGGTACGTGTGGGAGATAATTCCGATTTTTCCCAGTTTATCAGAAAGCCTAAGTCTTGCGTTAGCCGCAGTAAAAGGCATAACTGATCCAACAGGAGGGACTCTGAGTTTGCAACTAGGAGCCAATCGTCTAGATAGACGAATAATCGGAGGCCGCGATTCCGTAGAAACGCGGCCAGGGCCGACACTATTCGGGTAAAGACTCGAGGGGCCGGCCTCAGCCCGAAGGGCAGGGCACGAAATCGAAACGTTTCGCCCCGGAACGCGAATCCCAGCAAATTTCTCGACAGAGAGTGGATGGGAATGTGAAAGTATGCGTCTTTGAGATCGAGGGAGATCGCAAGGTCGTCCCGCTTGATCAAGGGCAGAATAGATGCCAAGGTCTCCATGCGAAAATGCACTGGAGGTATAAACCTGTTGATTCTTTTCATATTTAGAATCATACGTAAACTTCCCGAGCGCTTGGGAATGACAAATATTGGGGAGAGACAGAGATGAGGATGATCTCTCACCCTTTCTACAGCGCCCTTTCCCAGCAGCATGGCGATCTCTGAGGAGATGTACTGCTGGAAAAGGGCGGACATTGGAGGCGGGCAGATTCTGATGGCGCCGTCAGATCTATGTAAAAGCTGTCGCGCACGACGGATAGCACAAAGGCGTCGCCGGAGATTGCCTCCCAAACTGGGAGGAATCTCCGGAGCCGCCCGCCTACACTGTCCACAAGCACTCGGGGTAAGGTATCAAAAGGCCGACTTGGGCCTGACCGGGCCCTTGGCGGCGGTCTTACGCCCCCTCTTCCTCTCGCCGAGCCTCTACCACGGTTGCCCATGGTAGGGGTCTCAACCCGAGGGATAGTCACAGTCACTCGACGCTTTGAGCGGTTAGCGCCTGTCGAGACCGACTTAGACTTCGGAAAGGACCGAGCAGGCTGAGTGGGCAAGAATTGTCTGGCCATCTCCTTTGCCTGTTTGCGACCCTCTATCTCTTTGTGGAAGACCTCATTAAACTGGCCCCAAAGAGTTTGGGATGAGAGGAAGGGATACCCCGCAAGAGAGGCGGGATGTCTTTCTCTAGCACTCCCAGTGTGGAGAGCGCCAACTTGCGGCGTTGATGCGTAATGTCAATCGCCGCTGATGAGAGCTGAGACCACTGAAGTCCAGCTAACAAAAGCAGGAGTTCATCCAACAAATTGGAGTCCCCCTCGGTCACATTCAGTTCAACTGATCTGGCCCGAAGGCGTAACAGTGAACCCAGGTACGCCGAAAGCCTTAAGCCCGACCTGACTTTGGTTTCAAAGTTCACTAGGGGCTTCTCGGCGGATCTATAGGACCGAGACTTGAAATTGATATTCAAACGTTGTCCCATACCTAAAATTTCCTGGGATAAACCCTTTGCTGAAAAGAAGCCCTGGGTATCATCCCGATAGAAAGAAGGCACTACCAAAGGGACGTCGGGTAGCCCGACCCGCATCGGTGAGTGCCTCCCTATCCCCATACTCCTGTTTGAAGTCCTCTGTAAGAGGAATACCAGGAGACGGGCCATGCTGTCTGAATAACAGCGATGGCTGATCACTGTCCGACTGGACTTGGGGAAAAAATTTCTGGCATATACTTCTCTAACAGGGCCTTGGCATCTGCCGCCATAGCCTGACAAGGCTGGGGGTCGTAGCCGGCCTGAGATTCTGAAACAGACGGGGTAGAAACCTGCGAGACAGAATCAAATTCGGGAGAAGTTGTCCGGTGGGGAAAATCCCATGGGGGTGGATATGCCCACGGACCAGTGACAGACTCCTCCCCCGGCGGGGCTCCGAGAGCTTGTGGTCTTTATAGACAGGTGGTCTTTCTATACAGGTGGTTGCTTAAGCAGGTTTGATAGTATACAGTCAAACCTGTCTATTAAGGCCACCCAAGGGAAACAGAAAAAGTGGCCACTGTAGACAGGTGGCCTTTATAGACAGGTTCTAAGACACATATTTCTTGCTATAGGGAGGCAATATATAGTGACCACTATAGACAGTTGACCGCTATAGACAGGTGACCGCTATAGACAGGTGACCGCTATAGACAGGTGGCCACTAAGACAGGTTTGACTGTATATTGAATATGACTCATATGGTTTGTACTTACTCTTGTTGAGAGGAATCCCTTGGAGTTTTCTTTCCTTCTTCTCTGCTGTTGTAATTCTAATAATGACAATGAAGAAATCAAGTCACGCATGATAGCAATGTCAGCAATGTCAGTAGGCTGCAGTATAGAAGCCTTACTACCCAAATTGTCCGGGCCGGGCTCCCCAGTGGGGAGAAGCAATTCGGCCGCAACTCTAGGGACTGTGCTTCCCCGACCAGAGCCCCGATTCGCATTAACTGCCGGGGGGTGGACGGGCTGCTGCATTGCAGCACTGCTGGGAATAGCACCCGGAGCACTGACGTTGGTCAGTGGCTGGCGGGAACCAGCAGTCTTCCGCTGCGAGAACCTGCTCGAGGAGGAGGTCTTCTTAGCGGGATGCGGATTTGCGTTACCGACTGTAATTCCCCCAGACACACCGACGGTGGTCGGATGTCGGGGGAAGCCAGTAACACTGGGTGAAATCTTGCTAGGCACCCCGACGGTGGTCGGGGGTCGGCAAGACCCAGTAACATCATTAGCTGACCGCTTAGCGGTCTTACCAGTTAATGCCCCCTCCAGGCTCCCGACGGTGGTCGGGGGTCGAGAGGACCCGGTAATACTAGCTACCGCCCCCCAACTGCAGACGCGGTGGTCGTGAGTTGGAGGGAGCTAGAATTGCTAATGACGGGTGTTCGGTCCGAAGACTTATGAACACCTAACTTACCTATAAAGCCTGTCTTGCTCGACGTTCCCGGTACAAAAATACCAGAGCGAGCCGACAGACTGACGCCCTTACCTCCCCTGACCATCGTGTTTGACTCGCTGGTAGGCGAGCGAAACACAGAGGTCTCCAACACACTCACTGGGCTGACGCCCTTATAAGTGAGAGTAGTGGAAGGGAGGGAAGAAGAATTGGAAGAGCACGGAGGCAACCAAGACCTCGATTGCTCTTCCTCCGAAGAACTCATTATCACCTGTAAGGAGATATAAAAGAGTCAAACAATAAACAATTGTAAAGAAAAGGGCGTACAAAGCGAGAGTGAAACGGAATGGAATTTTCCAGCGCAGTGTGTGGAAAATTCCATTCACGCACTACGAACAAAAGAACACTCTCGTAAGGGTATATGCACACAACAGCCACACACACGAAACACCAACGAAACGTTACAGGGCTGAGCGCCCGGCAAAACGCCAAAGCGAATGCCCTGGGCTACTATACGAAAGAGGTGAAAAGTGAGGTATGAATTTAAGCTCAAATATCACCAAAATAAATACGCGACAGACATAAACTGACACTAAACAGATATTAAAACAAGTCTAGGACGGAAATATTGGCAAAAGTCACCAGAAAACGCGCTAAAAGAGTAGCAAACTCTGAATTTTTGCGCAAGATAGTGACTTAGCTGCAACTCTTTAGGCTGCGAGAAGGAAAGAGGAGGATTGTGTGCGCGCGTCATGCGTACGTGCACAGAGGAAGGCGTGATCCTAGGGGGGGGGGGTATATGCACTGTCGTGACTTTAATTACTCGAATGGCTTGCGTAGTCGGAAGACTAGCAAATAGGTAGGTACATTGATTTATTGTAGTAAATCATGCAGGGCAGCATCTCGAAAAACCATATAAGACTAAGTTCGCTGACATGCATTAAATGTGTATTACGTCACTGACATCATTGACACACGTTTCACTGGAATGTCAGCAAACCTGTACTAAGAATGGTTTCATGCAATGCTGCACCAAATATTTAGCATCATACAGACATGACAAAGCAAAGTGTCTCTTGAATTCTGTGGCACAACTGTGCATGGAGATGAATGGCATCAAGCTGTCCTGATTAACTTTGTGTAGCATTTGTACATGTAGCTACCCTGCATTATCATATGGGACTTCTAACCCCCCCCCCCACCCCAATCCTTTCCTAATAAAAAATAACATAGTTTTAGTGAACGCAGCATATTTTAGCGACATTAACATAATAGGCGCATATTTTATGGTAGCTATCAATAACATAATCTCACTCGTCGAGAAAGAAAAAAAATTTGATTTTTCAAAGGTTTGCTTAGCAAACCAATCATCACTGTCACTTTGAGGACTTACCTATGAAGCTATCTTTGGGTTTTTTCCTTGGGATAGGTGGTACAACTGGAGCAAAAAGCTGTCTTGGTACGCTACAATGAAACAACACAAGACAAATAATAACTTGAACTTTAGTAAAACGGACTAAAAATAGATGTCAAAAGACACACACTAGACCAACAATAGACCAGAAATAAACCAGAAACAGACCAGAAATAAACGGACAATAGAAAGACACCAGATCAACAATAGACCTTACATATACAAAAGATTAAAATTTCACTCCACGGGGAATAGTCTCCAACCGTTCCGTTACAGATCAGGAACACGCATCCAACAGAATGTTAACGTAGGTTCAGATCCCTTCTGGGCCCTGTTTCATAAAACTTGTCATCAATGACAAGTTGCAATAACTGTTATAAGCTACTGAAATCCTTGCATCTGATTGCCTGAGAGCAAATTTGTTGGTAAAAATCACCGACGACACTTGATTCACTTGGTTCAAAGGCATATTTTTCATTAACTGTTCAGCCGTTTTCGCGAAAAAAGTCCTAGAAGTGCTCTGGTGAAAGAATCTAAGTCGTCAGCGCTCATTCATATAATCTATCCTCGATCTTCTCTTTCCTAATGTATTTCTTTGTTTTTCTTTAATGATGAGTGTTAATAAATGAACTTTGAACTTCGACATGTACACTGTATGTGTGCCAAAATTTGACTATGGCAGTCCAGTGGAGCATTTCATCAAGCGTTTTGTCAGTGATTTTTACCCACAACTGTTATAAGCTACTGAAATCCTTGCATCTGATTGGCTGAGAGCAAATTTGTCATTAAAAATCACTGACAAAACGCTTGATGAAATGCTCCAAGTTTGTTCTATTGGTCGGCCAAAGCCTGTAAAGAGTTAATAGACAGATAATGCAGAGTAGTACTGCGATGGGTTTACAGCACAAGTCTTTCTCAAGAAGTATCTTGTTATGGATAAGCGAGGCTTGTACTTCTGCTGGCAAACAGGGAGAAACGGTAGTACAGTGATACCTGTCTATAAAGACCGCTCAAGGGAGACATGAAAAGTGGTCTTTAAGAGCAGGTGGTTTTTATGTACAGGTTCCTTTCATACATGTTTCAATGAAAAACATTTTTCAAGGGAAACAAAAGTTGTGGTCTTTATAGACAGGTGGTCTTTCTATACAGGTGGTCGCTTAAGCAGGTTTGACAGTACATATATATATATATATATATATATATATTGAATATGACTCATATGGTTTGTACTTACTCTTGTTGAGAGGAATCCCTAGCAGTTTTCTTTCCTTCTTCTCTGCTGTTGTAATTCTAATAATGAAAATTAAGAAATCAAATCACATGATAGCAATGTCAGCAATAGTGGATAATACATTTTTAGCAACATTTCTCTCATAATTCCCAGAGATGAAAGCCATACGTATACACAGACATTATATAACCACATATCGTATGATTATTAAAGTGATACGCCACCAGGCGGCCGTGGTGAAAGTCAGCATTGCGTAAGCCCCATTCACTCGTACACAAAGTTTGTGCGTCGAACGCGTCCGTTGGACTAGTGGGATTACATTTCGACTGCACGAAGCCGACCGAATCTCGCACAAGAGCTCGAGCTCAGGCGGAGCGTGCATCTTGTGCGGCGACCAATCTGCTGGAGGTTTGCGCCCCACAGGGCAACGGCATGATCAGGTAATGATCACGGTGCCCTCTCACGGCATTAAAATGTCCACAATCTGCTGTTGAGTATCCCTGTAGGAGCTAGGCTTCTTTCTTAAAAGTAAGATTTCAGTTGGCTGATATTCACATCACTGATTACATGTAGGTGGTAGTTTTGACCAAGCAATTTGTAGGATGTTTCCAAGCACTCTGCAGCATAGAGGCAAGTTTTATGCTGTCCAATGGAAGTTATTTGTGCTCATGAGTTCACTTTTCTACTTCCAAGAAATAGGTGGCACCAAATAAACACACATGTTTGATAAGTTAGTGGCACCATAGGGGTTAATACAGGGTATCCCTATCCCTCACCTGGCTGTGTGATAGACCTCCGCTCAATGGAACAACAGCGTTTTTAGATGGACTCGTCTTTCCCACTAATGAAAAGGCCTCATCTATCAGCGCATGCATCTTCTGTTTGGTCTCTTGTAAGGGTTCTGGTTTGTTATCAGCTTCATCCTGGGGTAACAGGAAGAGAGAGAGAGAGAGAGGGAGAGAGATGGAGAGAGGGAGAGAGAGAGACAGAGAGAGACAGAGAGAGATGAAAAATAGAAGGAATGGCAGAGGGAATGAGAGAGGGAGTAAGAGAGTTAGGAAGTGGGTATGAGTTGCAGAGAGAGAGAGAATGAGAGACAGGGAGAGAGGGAGAGAGAGAGATGGAGGGAAGGAAGAGAGGGAGAAATATAGAGAGGCCACAGGGGAGAGAAGGCAAAATAAAGAAATAGGTATAGGTTATAGGTATACATGTTTGTAGGTTCATATATTGTCCAATTTTTGTCTGGAAATTTGTTGTATTTACATGGTAAAGGTTACAAACATCAACATAAATACATAAATACCTCTTTGCATCAATATACCTAAACAAAATAAATACATGTACATGCATTGATAATGATTTATAACTATATAACTAAGTAATAGAGGTTATGATTACAATTCTTTACAAATAATATACACAGTGTTCATGCATTATTTAACAGGATACTTTTTCCACTATATGTCCACTATGTGCCCCCCCCCCACCCCCCATTATTGAACAGCAAGTGTTGACATCATTTATCACATTAAAATACATATATAAGAGAGTTCTGTCCAAATTTGATTATAATTAGTAGCCTTGGTAATTCATGATTCATCATGAAATGATAACTCTAATGTTAAACAGGCATGTTTATCAAATAGCTGAATAAGGGAACCCCCCCCCCCCCCCCCAAAAAAAAAAATATGCAACCTCCATACTACAATTTCAGAATAAAACATGGATTGTGGACGTGGAAGAAAAGACAAATCACATCGCTCGAACTAACAACTCTGAAAAGGCTTGAAATGCATGCAACACATAGGTTTCAACACTTGCACATGTGGAGCACATGTGGATTACAAGCGTCAGTAGTCCTATTCATGTGTTATTATGCAACAGCCTTAATATCCCTTTTGTTGTCATGTTTTGTTTTGGCAATGAATGGGGGTAACTAGGGCTTATGCTGGGATGTGGGGGGTTGTTTCATCAAGTGTCTTATAGACGATATTTACTGACAAACTTCCTCTCAGCCAATCAGATGCAAGGATTTCAGTAGCTTATAAGAGTTATTGCAATTTGTCATTGATGACAAGCTTTATGGAACAGGGCCCAGAACATGATCAAAGGGCTGGTCAGACTTAAGCAGATTTACAATAACAAGATTTCTTCTTTATTACAGCTGACTTTCTATTCTCTAATCTCGTTATAATTATTGATGAGGTCTGACCCTGCATAATAACTTACAATAATAGTTATAAGCTATTGAAATCCTTGAATCTGATTGGCTGAGAGCAAATTTGTCATAGAAATGTAGCAGTCATTATTGACAAGTTTTATGAAACAGGGTCCAGCCCTTAATCCATGCATTGAACAAAGAGGGGGGGGGGGGGGGGGGGGGGGATAAAGAACACACCCACTTCGCTCTGCCTCATTTAATGAGTATCTCTCAAGAAAGCAACACATAGACATACATAGACATACATCAGAGAGAGCAGGCTTGCTACTGAACACTGTACAGCCTGGGTAAGTTGATCCAATTTCATACATCTTCAACATTCTTAGTGAACCTTTGAAGCTTCACATATTGATTGATATATGTTTTCATGAAGGCGCCTATAATTACACTGTACAACTAAAAAAAGGGGAAATTTTATTGAGACTATAAGGAAATATGGGCTGAAATTCTAACCGAGGGTGATATTCTATCACAGGATTATACTGTTGGGCCGAAAAGTTTACATACACCAGTGGAAGAAAAAGAGTTTATATATTTTCCCAACTTCACTCATTTCTATTATTAGGAGTCAAAATTCATGTCCTCCTGAGCTGCCTTTCATCAAGCGTTTTGTCAGTGATTTTTACTAACAAATTTGCTCTCAGCCAATCAGATGCAAGGATTTCAGTAGCTTATAACAGTTGTCGGTAAAAATCCCTGACAAGATGCTTGATGAAAAGCTCCCCTGAGGAGAAAAGTTTGCAAGAATGTGTGATGTTGTGAAAATGTTTCTTTTTCTACCAGGTGTATAATTATGTATATTTTAAGGCCCAACTGTAGATATGGGGAGCGTTTCATCAAGCGTTTTGTCAGTGATTTTTACTGACAAATTTGCTCTCAGCTAATCAGATGCAAGGATTTCAGTAGCTTATAACAGTTGTCGGTAAAAATCACTGACAAAATGCTTGATGAAACGCTCCCATGATCTTCGTTTATGTTGCAAGGTATTCATTCAGATAGCTCAAAATGTCAGTGTCATGGAAGTATTGCGCAATGTCTATCATAAGATGGGTGGGAAATCCCTCCATCCAGGGGTATGGAGATGTACATCCTAATAAAAATATATGATGTTCTATTTTGAATCCGAACCATGTGAATCAAGCAGTTTTCAAGCAGTTCAATAACAGTGCATGTTGCTATGTTTAGTGATTACCTTCTGGTTATAAATGAATTTTTAGCCAATATGAATCAAAGGTGACATCCCTGAGAAAAGGTGTGTCCATGTTGAATATTTTGCAATATTTTTAAAGTTTAAACATACAGTCTGCAAATATTTCTGATGGGTTAACATGTATTTCTGATGGGTTAACAAAATTATCTTTATAATCATCTACTCAGAACCAGGGGAGGGGCATAGGGAATTCCCATTATCGGAAAAACTTCTTCTTCCAAATTACCTGATTCCAAATTACTCCATGTACTTTACATCTGGTAGAGAATTAAACATCAAATTAATGTTACATGTAACCCCCTTTTCTCATACATCACCAATTGAAATATCTAAAGTAGTACAATTAAACGGCCTGCTATGAACTATCGCTTCACGTCACATCGTCACGTTACAAGACCTTTCGTGATTACTAAGCCCTAAATTCACCCCCTCTTATTGACGAAGGGGGGGGGGGGGGGTATTTCACAAATGTTACACCCTACCCTACACGAGATTAGGGCTGGTATTCATGACGTGACGTGAACGTGATCACACGATGGTTCGTAGCAAGCCCAATTAAACAGTGGAATGTACAAAATATTCAAGACCGTATGTATCTATGCAGATATCTTCTTATTCTAAATTATAAAACATACCGTCCCTCTTCGTAGAGAATCTAAATACGGCAATACCAGCCCAGTTTTGTTAAATATACCATCAGGGCCCCGTTTCATGAAAGTTGTTGTCAGTAACAACTGCCACATTTCTACAACAAATTTGCTCTCAGCCCATCAGATGCAAGGAATTCAGTAGCTTATAACAGTTATTGATAACAAGTTTTATGAAACAGGGCCCTGTAAAAACATAAACATTTGGACCATTAAGTGGAAAGTGCCAAATCTCCAAGATGGCACCTTCTGGTCAGAGCAAGAAGGGCGTACCATTTCCATTGTGCACTAGAGAGTTAACACCCTTCTGGCTCTAAACAGATGATAACATGCCTCCCAAATTGTTTTAACTCCCTTCTGTTTCTCAGGCTTGAAGCACTCAAGACAGCATATGGTTACACCTAGAAGGGCATAGAATCGCGATAAAGAGTAATAGGTGTTAATGCTCTTACAGCTATCAGCAGATGATCAAATGTCAGGAAATCATGGTGGATCAATTTGATCACTACTTCCAAAGTGAATTTCCTCATCATGTGATTCATGTTGTAAAGCATAAATCATCAATACATTGTCCTAGAGAGTGTTGCACAATATTGAATATCTTACACAACCAGTAAACCTCTCTTTCTCCAAAGAAACACTTCCCTCATGCAAATGCTAGATGTTCTTGCATGTCAGGTAAAACCACGCCCTATTACTACTACTAATACTAATAATACAAAACTGCTCATGTGTAGCGCATATCACGTTATGATATAATGTCCTTATGCACTTCTGAAGGGTTTGGATATTATTACCCTGGCTTTAGCTCCATCAAAAGTAATCAGGGCACAGTGCATTTCACATAATAAATCCTGCCAGGTATCCATTTAACACCTGGGTGGAGAGTGGCAAACATGGAATAATGTCTTGCCAAAAGACACTAGTGCCAGGTTTAGATTCGAACCCTCAACCCTTGGATTGAGAGTCAAGTGAATTGAATCACTATACCACAATACCTCATTCACAAAGATCAAGAAATTCCATTTTCTGAAATTATTCTCGTACAAAACAAAACTGTGATAAAAGAATGCAGGTAGTCCACACACAAGCTATATTGATAAGGAATACCATGTTAAATGGGGGTCTGCTCGCTATTCATAAGGACCGCTATTCATAGAAAACCGCCATTCATTTAACACGAATTATGAATAGCGGTCCTTATGAATAGTTATGAATAGTGGTCCTTATGAATAGTGGTCCTTATGAATAGCGAGATAATTTGTCTATGGTTTCCTCGCTATTCAAAAGGACCGCTATTCATACAAAACTGCTATTTATATAGTAACGCGTTATGGATAGCGGTCCTTATGAATAAGTGGTCCTTATGAATAAGTGGTCCTTATGAAGAGCGGTCCTTATGACTAGCAAGGTTACCCCGTTAAATGTACAACAATCTAAATAAATCTGTTGCTTCAACAAACCATAATAAAGTCTATTTCCAACAACTGTCCAACCCTATCAAAGATGATATGAATTCTCTCTTTTTTTCAGGTATCACATATCAGGAAGGATGACCACCGTTGTTTTTGTTTGTTTTGCATGCAAAGAGGAATTCTCCCTGCATTAGATTACAAAACAATGATTGTATCATGTGAGCACTCGATTCTCATTATGCCTTTAACATTCAAGTCCAAAGTTGAATGTTGATATGAGAACGGCACGCATCTCAGCATTCCTTTTTTTTACCTTAAACAAATCTTCAACAATTGAAAATCGATAAACGGAAGTACTGTAAGCATATTGGAGCTACATTATGGGGGGCTATTTCAGGAGCTTTGTGGGCCAAATGAGCCCTTAGCTTCATGTTAAATATTGCCTAAATCTTCATTAAAATATGCACTACACATTATAACCAACATCAACAAAAAGAAGAAGAGTAAGAAGAGGAAGAAGGAGAAGGAGGAGGAGAAGGAGGAGGAGAAGGAGGAGGAGAAGGAGGAGGAGAAGGAGGAGGAGAAGGAGGAGGAGAAGGAGGAGGAGAAGGAGGAGGAGGAGGAGAAGGAGGAGGAGGAGGAGAAGGAGAAGGGGAAGAAAAAGAAGGAGAAGGAGAAGAAGAAGAGGAGGGAAGAAGACATGAATGGGGAAAACAGGAAAAGCATGACTTTGAAACTGAAATGTGATTTCAATACATCTTTACGAGGAATAAGTAACTTTGATGTCAGTTCACAATACACCAGATTATACAAACTT
Organism: Heliocidaris erythrogramma; assembly: GCA_025617745.1. NCBI lineage: Eukaryota > Metazoa > Echinodermata > Echinoidea > Camarodonta > Echinometridae > Heliocidaris > Heliocidaris erythrogramma. The sequence continues at coordinate 35,322,161 of CM046864.1, read as the reverse complement.
CACATTGAATAGAATGTCCCTTTAACACAAACCTGGAGGTGTTTCATAAAGCTGTTCGTAAAGTTACGAATGACTTTACGAACAACTGGAACATGTTCTTAGGTGCTATACTAATCAGATTCTCATTTAGCACAAGAACTGATCACCAGTCGTTCGTAAAGTCATGCGTAACTTACGAACAGCTTTATGAAACACCCCCCAGATGTCTTACAATTCTTTTGCTTATAAATTGATGGCTAGCAGAAGGGTTAAAATATTCAAAATTGTGAGAATATGGAAAAGTGGTACCTGTGCATGAACAGGATTTTAAACAATACCAGGTCCCTCGTATCATTTCACAATCCTATGTCGAAATAGGTCCTTCTTGCTTCCTATTTCACTGTTTACTTTGAAGAAAAACCCAGGGAAACAGTGTTAGCATATAACCCTTTTAAATCACAAATGGGCCATTCTCAGTCACGTGTGTGACCAAAATCCTGAAAATAGTTCATTTAAACCTAATTTTCCAGTATTTGTTGTGTAGTAGAAGTCTCTAATTTTGGATATTTGAATAACAATCTTACCCCCAACAGATGGAGGGTAATTATTTCAAATGAGAGTACATCATTTTCTTTCAGAGGTCAACATTAGGTCAACATGAGGGTCTAATAAAGGTATTCAAACCTACTTTTCTTGTATTTCTCTTGGAATGCAAGTTTCCACTTTTCATTACTGTATGGTGGGATTGCTCTGAACAGTCTGAAAGCAATTTTCCATAAATTAGTGAGTATTCTTTTCTTTTAGAGGTGAAAATTGGGTCGGTCACGTGTGTGACCTCTAAAAAAAGGGCATTTTTAAATGTCTGGGTAAAAACATTATGCTTGGGTAATGACTTTATCTAGTCAAGGAAAAGGAAATCTTTTTCATGTAGGAAACTGGTAATATACAAAAAATCAATAAAATATAATCTAGATTTTCCGGCAATGAGGCAAAATTTGATGGTCACGTGTGTGACCGAAAGTTTCACTTTACAAAGAATGGCCCACATATTCATAAGCTTTCACAATACCAGGTCCCTACTTCATTGCCCAATGTTTTTTCTCGAAATGTTTCTTTAGGAAATATATCAGAGGAGCAGGAATGCAGTACTATACAGTAACATGTTGTTGTTGCTGTTGTTGCTGTTGTTGAGCTGATGGCGCTCTTCAATCTTAATAGATTATCTGCGCCACTGATGTTCCATATTACTTATTACGCCAATTCTATCAGTCCAATCACTTAGATCAGTGAAAACCAGTGTAACCAGTTTAACTATAGGGTTAGGGTTAGGGTTAGGGTTAGGGTTAGGGTTTCTTGGTTATGACCACTTTGTTGAGGTGAGTTTGATTTTCCCGGCCAATGTCTTCGGGTTTGAACTGGCTCACCTGCCTCTGCGAAGTGCAAAATTAGTTTCCCATCACCATTAATTATATCCCATTTAAATCATAAATATTCACAAGTTTTTAAAATACAAGGGATCTGTTTCATAAAACATCTTATCGATAACAAGTTACGATGACTGACATAAGCAACTGAAATCGTTACATTTGATTGGCTGTGAGCAAATTTGATCTAGAATTTTCCAGTTGTTATTGATAAAAAGTATAATCCTAATTTGTTATTTCACCGTTTGTTTTGGGAAAAACCCAGTGAAGGAGTATGTTTATTATACAGCCCTTTAAATTATGAATATTCAAGAGTACATGCCTTGTATCTCTCTGCTGATTGGAGACCTTGTGCATGCTTCATGCATATTCATGACTGCACCCCTCAGCTTGCTTCTGATTGGCTACAGCTGAGGGTGAATCAGGAGCATGTCCCAGATGTAAACAAGGCCTAGCCTACTTAACCTTTGTCTCAGTGTGTTCAAAAGTAACCATATGGTCTACATATGCAGACCCTTTTATAAACCTGAACTATTTGCATCAATAGATGAACTATTTGCATAAATCTATGAAATATTGGGAACATTTTTTAATCAGTACAAAATTCCTGTCACAAGCATACTGTCTACATGTACACAGATCCTTTTCTCAACCTGACTTACATGTATTTGCATCAATAGATTGAATATTTTATGAATACACTGTAGATGATCCATTTGCGTGAATAAACAAGCTATTTGCATAATTATACGGAATATTGGCAAACTTATTTAATCAGTACAGAATTCATAAATGGAATATAAGAATAATCTAAGGACTAAATACAGGAGTAAATGATGAAAAAAACAAACAAAAAATAAACAAACAACCACTTCCCCCACCTCCGAAAAGGGAGATTGAAAAGAGAGGAATCATTCTTTTAAATTATGTCATTATATGAACCCTTAAAAGAAGGTATCCATACATTATTTTTTGAGAAATGTACCTTTATGTACTAACATTTCTTACTTTGACATGAGAGTCAGATATTAATTTTTCATTTTAGAAGGGGGCTGTGCACCCTTTAATGAAATCCATGAAAATGTAACTACTGCTTTAACATCTGTGTATATATACATGTACATCTACAGCGACACCTGTCTATAAAGACCACTCAAGGGAGACAGTCTTTATGAGCAGATAGTCTTTAAGGACAGGTACTTTTAATACACATTTCAATGAGAAACAATGCTCAAGGGAAACAAAAAATGTGGTCTTTATAGACAGGTGGTCTTTCTATACAGGTGGTCACTAAAGCAGGTTGGACTGTACTTGGTCTCCATCTTCTAGGTCTTTGAAATACACATAAGCAAAATGTTCAAGTCACTAGCTGAAAAAACCGAAGAAGAGATTCTATTCAACTTTGAAAATACATGAAGTGAGCACATTACATGAACATCACATTGTACAGAAACAGTGGCGTATCCAGGGGGGGGGGGCGCAACAGGCGCGCGTCCCCCCCTATTGGACGTCGTTAAAAAAAATATAGCACTATATAGCACTATTTTGCATCTCAGCCCTTCTTCAAAAGCAAAAATTTCTCCCCGATGGCGATCAATAATTCCTGGCGCCCCCTATTGGGAAATCCTGGATACGCCCCTGCAGAAAGAAGCTTTATGCCTGCAAGCTTTAAAAAAAATATCAGGTAAACTATGTATAGTTCTTGAATCAAGGACTTGACTATTATGTCTGCTTTCTGATCCCTGAGCTACTGATAATAAATTTAATGAATAAGCAGTGCAAGGGAACACTTTGTCACTATTTATGCTTATTATGTGCCTTTGACAAAGAAGGAAAAACTGTTTTCATCACTCAGACTAAATGTAAAATTTGCATGCAGTTGCCAATTTAAAACAAGAAGAAATTACAACTTCAAATATATTAATGTATCTTTCTAATGTGTTACCTAACACAGTTAAAGGAGAATAGGTATCATCATGTATTAATCTATGGAAAATAGAAAATTATGTAGAAATGGTCCCCACACCATTAATCAAACATGCAAATTCTGATAGAAAAAAAAGAATTATCTTACCAGTCACTTTCTCCCCTCGCTATCCATTCCCAGAAAGATCATTTCATTCATCACTTCATTTGTTACACAATTCTCATTTGAAGTCCTTTGTAAGTCAGGTCCATCATTAAATCCTAACACTGTAGCCCCAAGCAGACAGTATTTCTGACAGCGAATGTTGATTTGATCTAGGACTGACGGTACAGGTTTTTCCCCTGGGGTCTTAATTTCAAGACTAGCAGTCTGGCTAGACAGGTTTAAATAACAACACACATGCATTGCCCATCCCACTCCGAGCCGTACCTCACAGCAGTACTTCTCCTGTGCCTTCTCTCATGCCTTCTCTCGTGCCTTCTCTGCTATCAACAGACAGCGCAGAACACATACCGTACTGACTACAAAATATTGCACTAGAATGATTAATTTCCCTGTTGGTCATAACATCTGGCATATATACATGTAGCTGACGTCTAAAGAGCGCAATTTTATACTGGCTTTCAGTGTCTGCAGGTATGTTGAAAAACAATAATGTTTTCCTTTAAATGTTTATCTAAATACAATGTAGCAGACATCTTAAAGACCCTACTGCATTATGGCTTTTGGAAGCTTAGCGTTTCAAATTAAGCCTGTGCATGCATTATACCTATAATATTTTCCTTTAGATTCACTTGATCAGCTAGGACATCAAGATAATGTAATTGTTGCTGGTGAATCAATGGCTTACAACGCTGTTTTCCTAAATTTATATTCATGAAATATCTGACGTATTTGAAGAATACTCCTGGCTTTTCACACCACCTCTATCTAATTCTTGCTGGTGCATTTATTGCTTACAACTATAATATTTGCTGCTCACATTTCTCCGATAATGATAACGATAACAATAACTACATCACCTGTCAATGATTGCCAAATCGCTCAAGCGTTGCTTATGTAGAAAATTGATAGGAAATAGTTGTAATAAGTCAGACTTTGCAGATCTATATGGTAATGAACCTCCCTCTAGGATTTTATCGTCTAGGTGGAATCACTCGGCCACCGATTTCTTCAGGACAGATCTCAGTGTTTTGTGAGAGCCAACGGTTTTTGCTCCTTTGAGGTGATGTTACTTAAGAAGAATGATTTGGGCAGTGTCAGCCGTGCATGACTGACAGATCAGCCCAATTATTTCATTGGTCATGTGTGACCACTTTTATCATCATTATAGGTAGATTTTATGTGCGCATACAGTATTGATATCGCTTTCGGACAAATGTGACCAGCCTTTAATTTGAATATCTGGTATGTAAATCGACTGAACTAGGACTTACATGTAACAATGCTAGTTGCATAGAGCTATTGACTTTTGGAAGCAAGGAAATCCCACATCTGCTGGAACCTGCATTGCTGTTAAAAATAGTAGGCTACACATAGGCAAACATTTCCATGATTTGCTGTTAATGTTTTTGTATTGCAATTACAAAAGAAGTACAGAAATGTCAAGCACATATTTTTCCATTGCTTTTATACGATCAGAAGAGGTTAAAAAATAGCCAGCCTTTGGTTCAATGGTTACATGTCCTTTTCCAAAGGTTTGTTACTCTGAAGGATTGTAATTCTGAAGGTTTAGTAATTCCAAAATTGAATGGGGTTCATAATTCTGAAAATGAAATAGAAACCCTGTATATCGTGGTATAGTGGTTCATTCACTTGACTCGCAATCCAAGGGTTCAGGGTTCCAATCTCAGCCTAGCGTTAGCGTCTTTTGACAAGACATTAATCCACATTTGCCACTCTCCACCCAGGTGTTAAATGGGTACCTGGCAGGATTTATTCATTGAAATGCACTGTGCGCTGATTACGGCCGCCAGAGCTAAAGCCAGGGTAATAATATCCAAACCCTTTGGAAGCGCATAGGGACGTTACATTATAATGTGATATGCGCTATACAAGAATGGTTTATTATTATTAATAAATTATGAATCATTGGAATAATCAACCCCATTTCATTTTTGAATTATGAACCCTATTTCATTTTCCGAATTATGAACCTTCGGATAAACAAACATTTGGAATCATGCAACAAATATTCAGAAATATGTACCTCATTTCTTTTTTCAGAATTATGAACCCCATGGTATGGGAAATTTCAGTTTTGGAATAATGAACCTTTGGTATCAAGAACATTCGGATTAATGAGCTTTCGGAATACCTAACGACCATTCAGGAAATACAAGTGCCTCACGGTTCAAAAGTGATAGGTGACAGGGAAAAAAAATACCAGGGTGCAGAGAGCGAATCAGCTCTGGTGAAACCAAACAGTGGACAGGCTAACCCAATGACTTCTGGGGGGCGTTTCATGAAAGGACTTGTCAGATATTTTATCCGACAAATTTGCTCTCAGCCAATCAGATGCAAGGATTTCAGTAGCTTATAACAGTTGTCGGATAAAATATCTGACAACTTCCTTTCATGAAACGCTCCCCTGAATTCTCTCATCCTCATAGGCTTAACCCTTTCATGGCAGGAATTATATGACGGCTAAATTGATCACATTTTGCTCTTCAAATTGGCAATAATAATAATTCTATTTTAACGCTATACGGTTCTAAAAAATTGTAATGTCTTTGAAAGCAACATAAATGGTTAGGAACTTTGTCGAAAAGTTGGAAAATTGCCAATTTTGATGAAAAACAATGATTTTGAACCACTCAATGTGTTGCCAATTTAAGGATTTTAAAGCTTATGCTACTTTTTGAAATTCCTTGCATCAAACGCAATGAGGTCATGCAATGAAAATGGACACAGTGTGTGCAGAAATTTTTGCTCTTTCTACTCGTGTATCTGGTATATTTTTTAGGGCTCTGAATCAAAAGTTATTGAGCCAAACCACAAAAGGTGGTCAATTGTCTCGAAAGGGTTAATAAGGGGAAGACCCGGTTCTAGTGGGCAGAAAGTTAAAAAAAATATAAATAAATACATAAACAGACCACAACAAATTGGCAAGGGGACATCCATGTTTTAGTAAATGAAATCCATAAAGAGATTCTACAAACAAAAGAGTTATTTTTTTCACTGCTATGACGATGAATGCCTACCTCGATAATTTGAGAGGGATGACACGTCAGTAATAGCCTATAATATTGCAGCTAATTTATAAAGTGCTTTTTAATGGGAAGGCAGGAATGCATTAAAAATGCTTTCATGCTGGTTGCTATAGAAAAGCAGAGCTATCGAACCGTTACCCTACTTTCATCATCATGACTTATTGATCGATTCTCTCTTCCTAAATATTTGATATTGGGTGACGAGCAAATACTGGATGTTGGTTTGTTTGTTTGGGTGGGTGTGTGTGTGTATGGGTGGGGCTTAATGTGATTTTATATGACTCTCGATCTCTCTATCCTCTTACTGAGATTCATGTTCTCTTCTTTTCTCTCTCTCTCTCGTCTCCCTTTTTCGTCTTTATTCTCTATCTCTTCTACTCTATCTCTCTCCTTTTGACGTTGTCTTCCTTTCTCCTCTTCTCCCCTCTCTCTCTCTCTCTCTCTCTATGTTGTCTACCTTTCTCCTCTTCTTTCTCTCTCTCTGTCTCTAGCTGTCCTGCTTGCCCGTTTTCATAACATAGTTTGTTTCCAGCTTATGAGCATACACACAACCTTATGTACATGTTAGCATGCGCGTGTGTGTGCTCTTATTTGTTTATTACTAGCAATGAAATGTGTAAAAAGAGGTTAGCGTGGGCGCAGACATTGATACACTTTTCTGTTGATGGGACTGGAGTAGATCGTACCTAGGAGTTATCATAAATGTACGCTTGTCATAAATCCTTGATCACACTCCCATTTACATTAGATAATTACGTGTGTCTATGTTGCTAGGTTCAAAAGGCTTAACATTACACCTCTGTGGGAATGTTGTTTTTGGTAACCTATGGTCTCTCCTTTCCACCATCATATATGTTCTATTGTCAACAGATTACAACATACATTTAGCAAATATTGATATCAGTGTCAGCTACATGTACGTTGAATCCACAAGATCAGATATATTATTTTAATTATCGCTGTGGGTTTGGTATCAAATTATTTTTGAGCCTCAGAGACATAATATCCAGAAACTGATTCACTTCCGCTGGCAAAGGAACCCCTTGCGCTATGAGCATTCCAGCGCTAGAGAGTTTTTTTTGGGGGGGGGGGGCTGCTTCCCTTCTCCCATTTTTTTTTTTAGTTAAGCAATTTTTCTCTAGCCTGAGGCATACTAGGGTCCATCAACATTTGCTAAAAGTGGCATCTGCCTATTGTGTCATGTTTGTAATGGAATGTAACAATAGCAGCAAATCAAAGAAAAAATTATACAAAGCCTCCGAAAAGCTAAATCAGCTCTTTCTAAGCCTGAACGCACAAAAAAAACTTTACTTCTCCTAGAGTATCTAGTACCGAAGAAACGTCAGCAACATGTATTTCTTTCAATTCAAAGAGCTTGTGTATGTGTTTAAAAACCTGTGCAGCAAAACATTTGTAAAGAATACTAACAAAGAAAATGAAGATAAATATATGGAAAATCAATAGAAAGCTCAAACAAAATACTTCATTCACTATATCTGTGGCAAAGATCACAAGAAGGAATAATAATACACCTATTCTCGGATACCAGACCCAAACATGTTGTACCTCCATAGGTTCTGTTCTGTACAACTTAAAGCATGGTAACCCTGAGATGTTGTTGCTGTTGTATGGTTAGTTTTTATGGAGATTATTCAAATTAGAACAAGTATGCCAACAGACTCTTGGTGTCAAGCCTTGAAATCGGACTTGAACTTGAACTTTATTTTCTATCGACCCCTTTTGGAGTATGAGAAAAATTCATATCGTACATAGTGTCATAACATAATGAATACTAGAATATCACTGAAGGCGATTAAAACCCCCGCCCCAATGTGTGTGCTAAATTTCCTGAGCATTGCTCCAAAATTGAGGAAGTAGTTTGATCTGCAATATTTTCTCGTTTTATTGCCATGTTGTCACCATGGCAATGCAGTTTGCCACACATTGAAACAATATGTCTTGCACATCTTTACCACAAGAACAATGTGTGTGCCAAATTTCATGAGCATTGCTAGAAAATGAGAAAGTAGTTTGATCCGACACATTCAAAATAATTTGTCTTGCACATCTTCACCACAAAACCATTGTGTGTGCCGAATTTCATGAGCATTGCTCGAAAAATGAGGAAGTAGTTCGATCCGCAAGATGTCAACCTGATTTATTAACATAATATGCTGTTACCATGGCAACGCAGATTCAGACACATTTATGTGTGGCACATCTTCATCCCAAGACCAATGTGTGTCAGTGGCGAATTTCACGAGCATTGCTCAAAAAAAAAAAAAAAGGAAGTAGTTCGATGCGCAAGATTTGCAACGGACCGACCGCCCGCCTGACCGTACGCTGATTCCTATATACCCCCTTCAAACTTCGTTTGGCAGGGGTATAAACATCATAAAATAACATGGCAACAAAAGCATGAAAATTGGTATTCTTGTCTCTTCTAGCATATTATGTAAAGCAAAAAATCACAGAAGAATAATCGCTCCAGATTCTCAATGTAGAGTCTAGTTATTAATTGTGAGAGCAAAAAGTTATGTAATACAGAATTAAAATAAACGAAGAAGTTTGACTGGGGAGGAATTTTTAATTTGTAAACAAATCTTTCGGCATATTACTCCCAGTGTTAAAGATCGTATACTCGATCTATAATGAAAAACACAAGTCAGAAAAAATTGGAACCAGCGGGATTCGAACCTGTCATCTACTGCTTGCCGGGCAGCGACTTAACCACCAGGCTATTCTGGTTCACGGCCAAGTCACGACGAACTAGAATCAAATACCCAAGATCCTCTTCTTTCTGACTCATTAATATTCAAACGGTCCGCCGTGGAACAATGGTTAGTAAACGAAGAAGTTTGACTGGGGAGGAATTTTTAATTTGTAAACAAATCTTTCGGCATATTACTCCCAGTGTTAAAGATCGTATACTCGATCTATAATGAAAAACACAAGTCAGAAAAAATTGGAACCAGCGGGATTCGAACCTGTCATCTACTGCTTGCCGGGCAGCGACTTAACCACCAGGCTATTCTGGTTCACGGCCAAGTCACGACGAACTAGAATCAAATACCCAAGATCCTCTTCTTTCTGACTCATTAATATTCAAACGGTCCGCCGTGGAACAATGGTTAGTAAACGAAGAAGTTTGACTGGGGAGGAATTTTTAATTTGTAAACAAATCTTTCGGCATATTACTCCCAGTGTTAAAGATCGTATACTCGATCTATAATGAAAAACACAAGTCAGAAAAAATTGGAACCAGCGGGATTCGAACCTGTCATCTACTGCTTGCCGGGCAGCGACTTAACCACCAGGCTATTCTGGTTCACGGCCAAGTCACGACGAACTAGAATCAAATACCCAAGATCCTCTTCTTTCTGACTCATTAATATTCAAACGGTCCGCCGTGGAACAATGGTTAGTAAACGAAGAAGTTTGACTGGGGAGGAATTTTTAATTTGTAAACAAATCTTTCGGCATATTACTCCCAGTGTTAAAGATCGTATACTCGATCTATAATGAAAAACACAAGTCAGAAAAAATTGGAACCAGCGGGATTCGAACCTGTCATCTACTGCTTGCCGGGCAGCGACTTAACCACCAGGCTATTCTGGTTCACGGCCAAGTCACGACGAACTAGAATCAAATACCCAAGATCCTCTTCTTTCTGACTCATTAATATTCAAACGGTCCGCCGTGGAACAATGGTTAGTAAACGAAGAAGTTTGACTGGGGAGGAATTTTTAATTTGTAAACAAATCTTTCGGCATATTACTCCCAGTGTTCCAATTTTTTCTGACTTGTGTTTTTCATTATAGATCGAGTATACGATCTTTAACACTGGGAGTAATATGCCGAAAGATTTGTTTACAAATTAAAAATTCCTCCCCAGTCAAACTTCTTCGTTTACTAACCATTGTTCCACGGCGGACCGTTTGAATATTAATGAGTCAGAAAGAAGAGGATCTTGGGTATTTGATTCTAGTTCGTCGTGACTTGGCCGTGAACCAGAATAGCCTGGTGGTTAAGTCGCTGCCCGGCAAGCAGTAGATGACAGGTTCGAATCCCGCTGGTTCCAATTTTTTCTGACTTGTGTTTTTCATTATAGATCGAGTATACGATCTTTAACACTGGGAGTAATATGCCGAAAGATTTGTTTACAAATTAAAAATTCCTCCCCAGTCAAACTTCTTCGTTTACTAACCATTGTTCCACGGCGGACCGTTTGAATATTAATGAGTCAGAAAGAAGAGGATCTTGGGTATTTGATTCTAGTTCGTCGTGACTTGGCCGTGAACCAGAATAGCCTGGTGGTTAAGTCGCTGCCCGGCAAGCAGTAGATGACAGGTTCGAATCCCGCTGGTTCCAATTTTTTCTGACTTGTGTTTTTCATTATAGATCGAGTATACGATCTTTAACACTGGGAGTAATATGCCGAAAGATTTGTTTACAAATTAAAAATTCCTCCCCAGTCAAACTTCTTCGTTTACTAACCATTGTTCCACGGCGGACCGTTTGAATATTAATGAGTCAGAAAGAAGAGGATCTTGGGTATTTGATTCTAGTTCGTCGTGACTTGGCCGTGAACCAGAATAGCCTGGTGGTTAAGTCGCTGCCCGGCAAGCAGTAGATGACAGGTTCGAATCCCGCTGGTTCCAATTTTTTCTGACTTGTGTTTTTCATTATAGATCGAGTATACGATCTTTAACACTGGGAGTAATATGCCGAAAGATTTGTTTACAAATTAAAAATTCCTCCCCAGTCAAACTTCTTCGTTTACTAACCATTGTTCCACGGCGGACCGTTTGAATATTAATGAGTCAGAAAGAAGAGGATCTTGGGTATTTGATTCTAGTTCGTCGTGACTTGGCCGTGAACCAGAATAGCCTGGTGGTTAAGTCGCTGCCCGGCAAGCAGTAGATGACAGGTTCGAATCCCGCTGGTTCCAATTTTTTCTGACTTGTGTTTTTCATTATAGATCGAGTATACGATCTTTAACACTGGGAGTAATATGCCGAAAGATTTGTTTACAAATTAAAAATTCCTCCCCAGTCAAACTTCTTCGTTTACTAACCATTGTTCCACGGCGGACCGTTTGAATATTAATGAGTCAGAAAGAAGAGGATCTTGGGTATTTGATTCTAGTTCGTCGTGACTTGGCCGTGAACCAGAATAGCCTGGTGGTTAAGTCGCTGCCCGGCAAGCAGTAGATGACAGGTTCGAATCCCGCTGGTTCCAATTTTTTCTGACTTGTGTTTTTCATTATAGATCGAGTATACGATCTTTAACACTGGGAGTAATATGCCGAAAGATTTGTTTACAAATTAAAAATTCCTCCCCAGTCAAACTTCTTCGTTTACTAACCATTGTTCCACGGCGGACCGTTTGAATATTAATGAGTCAGAAAGAAGAGGATCTTGGGTATTTGATTCTAGTTCGTCGTGACTTGGCCGTGAACCAGAATAGCCTGGTGGTTAAGTCGCTGCCCGGCAAGCAGTAGATGACAGGTTCGAATCCCGCTGGTTCCAATTTTTTCTGACTTGTGTTTTTCATTATAGATCGAGTATACGATCTTTAACACTGGGAGTAATATGCCGAAAGATTTGTTTACAAATTAAGAATTAAAATAGTTTTTATGATGAGTTGCTGCATTCTATACTCATGTCAAGGTGCCATGTGCTGCCATTAGAACCGTGCCAGTAACTGGTACGGTCTTGAAAGATTGATATCCTCTAAAAAGTGATTGTTACATGAAGAGTGCTAACAACACTTTCAGTAACGGGCATACGGGTGGATTTCCTTCACAGGCTTGATTAGCGCAGGTGAAGATGCGAGCGAAATGATGCCTCGTGTGATCTGGGGTCAAGTCAGATTTGCCAACCAACTTTTAAAAACTCTCTCTTCTTTCCTACAGATTCCCTGCACCTGGACCAATCTCTGCTGACTTCTCCAAAACAAACTGGAAAGAACCGATAACCAACCTTGAGTAATCAAGCCTATGCTACAGGACTGGGTGAAAGAAAGAAGACTTCTGGACTATATCAATTGTATTAGAGGGCAGCAAACGTGAACTACTTGTTTAACATTAAAATCTTGTTCCAACTTGCCTCATCGACAGAGGATGATACTTAAACAAATAACAGACATTGATTTGGCATTAATGTCGTAATAAACTTGGGGAATTCCACATTTCACATAGATCTGTTTATCGCCATAAACAAACGACAGGAATTATTATTAATAATATCTAGACTAGTCTGGGGATTTCCAGATAGCTGTATTGACGTGTGTTTTTGAGTGCGCAGCCATCTACTGTGATATATTTTTAGGCCAAACAAAGGCTGAATAGAAACCGTGCTGCTGTTCTGTGAAGTGTACAGTTTGAACCACACCTCTTGTACCTCGGCCAAATGTGTATGAGCAGATAATCAAGATAGACCGGTGCAATACATCACAGAGGTTCATCATTGCTAGACTTTGACCGACTTTCACCACAGAAGAACAAATGAGTGGGACTACAAGACAAGTGCACAGCATCATGGAGGAAGCGCAAAGCAACCAGAGTTCATCGACCAAGGCCCAGGACTTCTACAACTTCTTTCGGAGCGGGAACAACAACGAGATCCGGACCAACCTGGGCCTCATCGCCTCCAATCCAGACCTGGATAAGCAGGACCTGGCCCTGCTCGTGCTGATGCTCAGGAACATTTCGCAGCCGTACGTGAGGAGGCTGATCCGCGAGTCAACGTGCTCGCAGATGCTAAACAAGATGCTTAATACGGTCACAGATAACGAGAGCAGGAGGGGCATGAGACCATGCCCTGATGATGTGGAGGAGATTGAGAAGATCATCTACAGTCCACCTCTAAGCCCAGATGTTCCATAAACCACATCAAACTTACATGGAGTCTACATCCTTAAACATTGCAGGGTGCATAATTTGCATAATTTGAATTCTAGATTAACAAGTTAAAGTTGTGTTGCGAAGACTATCTTCACTTCAACTTGAAGCCCAGATACACTCTAAACTCTATCAAACTTAATAGCCTATTGTGTGCGTTGTTATACATTGCAGGGGGTGTGCTCAACGACAAATGCTGACTTTACTCAACTGCTGGATTCATAGGTTTAAGCTACACTGAGATGATTGATTAGGATAGCCCATCTCTAGGCCCTGTTTCATAAAACTCGTCATCAATGACAAGTTGCAATAACTGTTAAAAGCTACAGAAATCCTTGCAGCTGAATGGCTGAGATCAAATTTGTTGGTAAAAATCACCAACAAGACACTTGATGAAACGGCCCCCAGAACTCAGACATTCTATAAACTGATTGTTTACCGGGGTTTTTTTTGTCACATCAACAAAATTCTGGAAGTATTTCTTTGTTTTTTTGTTAAAATCGGCGATTAAAATTAAACTTTGGAATTAAGTTGATTTAAATCATGTCAACCCTGGCTTTAACACCCTTACATTCTGACAGTAGGTGCATATATAGCCGACTGTAGAACAGAGTGAATACCGGTAGAAGAATCGGAGGGCAAGGAACAAACATTGGGGAAATGGTTTGGACAGCCCAGGAATGATTCCATCATTTTAATTTATTTCATTCAAATTTATATCCCCCCCTTATTAAAAGAGAAAGTAATGGAGTCTGTACCAATCCTGGAAAATTAAAATCAAACACATTTCAAATTTTTGTTCTGATGCCACCCAAAGCTTGAATTCACCCCGAGGCCATAGAGGCCGTTAAAAAGGGAAAGGTCAAAAATAATTTGTGAGCTTTCTCATTCTTTTATGTTAGTTTGGAAGATTATCATAGTAGAAATGTCCCCTGAAAAGGATTGCTCTTCAAATGCTCTCACATTCAAAATATGACAAGAAACCGCTGAAATGTTCGGGCAAAATATTTGTGTGTAGTCCCATATACACATTTCTATGTGCAGTGCATGTGACTCTCAGCAGGATTGGGTCAATTTTTCATCGTTTTGGTGATTGCAAATAGAGCACACACCAATTCTTATCTGCTATATAATCAACCTTTTCCAATTGCTTCGAGACAGTATATTTCACAATTCAATCTCATGACCAGAAGTCAGCTTTATCTTTAAAGTGATGTATAAAGCACTCTTCCTGTATAATAAGACAAAAAATATGAATTGGTATCATACCTGTGCACCCACACCTGCTCGGGCATAGTGGTTGTCAGGAAGGGACTCCATCTTCTTCAGCTTGTTCTTCAATGATTTATCTCCTTCTGTTTTCCTGTCTTTCATCTTCTGCACGCCTACTTTCTTTCCAGCACCCTTCCCCTTTTGACTGAAATGATAGAAAGAAGGATTGGAAATTGAATTTAAAATGTTTTAAATAAAATATGGGACAAAAGATTTGAAACAACAGAGTTATATGATCAGCTGCCTGTAACATAAAGAGATACAATCAATCTTACAATCAATTGTGTAACTCTTCAGTACATGGTTTGTCATAGACTTATTTATCTCTTTATGTTACAGAACCAGGGGTCCCATCTTACAAATATTAATAATAATATAATTATGTTCTTGTGTAGTGCATCTTCTGCAGTGAGCAAAAAGGGCATTAAGTGCATGCGTTAATGCCCTTATGGCTCTCAAAAATATGTTATTAAGAGTTAAGATAGTAGATCTAAACTAATCACAAGTCCTCTCATCAATTGCAGAGTTTTATATCTACAATGTACAAAGTTTTCTATTATAAAAAAAAAAAACATTAAAAAATTGTCTTAAAAAGATGGAAGCATGCAGTTTTTCAGTCATGATGCCCTGTAGAAATTAAGGTAAGTTAATTTCCTAAAAATTCCACAGCCTGGTTGCACTTTATGTATTCTAATGTAATCAATAAGCTATTGAACAAATCATTTCTTTTTTAAAAGTAATCTACTAAAATTTGTTTGTACAACTATTTTTTTTTTCCAAAAAGAAAAACAAAACCAAAACCAAAACCAAAATGTTGAAGCCAAGGCAAAAAAGTAGATGACAGGAGGAAAAATAAATAGAAGACGGAAATGGTGTAACCTACAAGCATGTAGTTTAATACTCTGTGCCTTACTTTAAAGGGTATAGTCACCCCCCAAAAAATGTTGTTCTGTATGTTAGAGGTTCCATGCCACTATACTATACCGTATTCAAAATACACGCAACCAAATACTGTATACGCTAAATGTTTAGTGGGGTTTAATTTTCGTAAATTTCGCACATTACGAGCGAGTCGTGAATTAATACACAACACACTGAAATATAGCCAACATAAGTAGTCAGTTGAATTTGTTGTCTCCTGGTATATGGTCAGAAATTCAGCACTTAGCTTTGCTAAAGTACATCATCATTGCTGTTTGCAGATCTGGGAATTTCCGTTTGCGAATCCAACCACTCGTGAAATAGTCTAGCTAGTCCGATTGGCAAAAAATTTGGGCCGTGAAATTTATGGTGTATAGAGTAATTGGTTCTATAAAGAAATACATCTACATGCATTGCAAGTTTATAAAATACAAGCAATAAACCTTCTAGCCCTATACAAATTAGGTTTTTTTAGGAGAGTGGTTCACTTTTAACCTGTACAATACATGAAAATATACTATCTGACGAACAGCTAGTGCGAGTTATCTTATTATATTATAAGAGCGTTTGACTGCCAGAGTAGTTTATTAGACGGAAAAAGCAGTTTGCCCTCATCCATAATTATAAAATGGACTATTTTGCATTCTACACAGAGAAAAACAGGCAACTAGACCTTTCAGTGGTGGCCCAAATTGGCAAGCATTAGAAAAATATTTAGAAGATTATCTGATTCTTTCTTCTACCACTTTTATTGTTAATTTTTTATCCCCTTCCCCCCCCCCCCCCCCCCCCCCCTCTCTTTTATCTTTCCAAATCTGATATCACCTTCTCAAACATTTCTTTCATTTATTTCACTTTTGTGTGTGCTCGTTAAATGCTATTTTTTTTTTACTCCAAAGAAACTTATTTTAGCTTTATTTTCATGACTTGCGCATTTCTTTAAAAGCAGCTTTGATGTAAATAGAGAGTATATCAAGCATATTATGTAAATACTTCTGAAATGCTTCCTATTTACTCGGTGTAAACAGAGTTTTGGACACTTTTGATCACTAATAAGTCAAAAGTTGAAATTCATGTCAGACTAAGAAATTGGGATGTCAATTGTGTGGAGTAAGTTTTTTTTGGGGGGGGGGGGGGGGGGGGCAAATCAAGACCATAGAAACTGTGCGTTTCAGTAATTGATTCAGATCAAGCATCATTAATAATTCATGACTCTGGTTTGAAAAAAAAAATGTCAGCTGTGATTCACAGATATGGTATTGATCTGAATTTAATTTCTGACATACACACACACATTTTATGGCTTTGATTTGTCAACAAGCACATTAATTCAAAGCAACATTTTTGAGAAAAATATTGGAAGAAATGTCATAAAACTAATACCCAAAATAATTTCACTTCCTTTCACTAGAATGTGCAAACTTCAGTCTGATACGAGTTTCAACTTTGGAGTTATCAATAATCACAAGCTTCAAAGGTTTTTGCTTTTACACTTTGTATCAATATATTCTGTGTACATCTGTGTATATATACTTCAAATTCTATTTTTCACAAACTAAATACACTTTCTATTTATAGAAAAAAATGGAAAAACATTTATATCTCCTAAATGCTAAAATCATCAATCAAGTTGAATATTTCTTTTAAAAAGTAAAATAACATCAAATGTAAATCAAGTCTCAATTAAATGTAAGCCTTACAAAAGGCAATGCAAATGCTAGATACTTTTCTAAACAATTAAATTCTTATTGCGCATTGTTATCATATTAAGGACGTCAAGAAATAATGTTTAGTAAGACTTCAAAAGGTATTACCATAAGCATAATCAACAAAAAAAAAACCAGAAGGAAAATAGGGTATGTAAAGCAGAAAATAAATTTAACATTCTGAGAGAAGAAGATATAAAATGGCGATATATGTACATGTACATGTAGCATATATGTGTCTTAACATTGTAGCCTTGAAATATTGCTCTTATTAAATGTTGATCATATTGTAATTATTGGAATGCAATATTAAACTGAAACATCATTTGAAAAAAACTTGTGGATTTCGATCATTGTTGAGTTGATTTTAATTCGTCAAAACATAGCATCAGGTCCCTGTTTCATATAAAAATCAATTAACCCTTTCAGGACAGGAATTATTTAAGGGCTAAATTGATCACATTTTGTTCTTCAAATTGGCAACAATGATATTTTTATTTTAGTGCTACATGGTTCTAATAAGGTGTTATGTCTTTGAAAACAATTTACATGGTTAGGAGTTTTGAAAAAAAGTTGAAAAATTGCAAATTTTCAGAAAAAGCAATGATTTTAAACCTCTCAATGTGTTGCCAATTTAAGGATTTTAAAGCTTTTTCTAGTTTTTAAAATTCCTGGCATCAAACGCAAAATGGTCATGCAATAAAAATGGGCATAGTGTGCGCGGAAATTTTTGCTCTTTCTACTCCTACATCTGGTATATTTTTTAGAGCTCTGAATCAATAGTTGAGCCAAACCACAAAATGTGGTCAATTGTCTCGAAAGGTGGTTAAGATGCAATAACTGTAAGCTACTGAAATCCTTGCATCTGATTGGTTGCGTGCAAATTTCAAATAGAAATGTGACAGTTGTTACTGCCAGTTGGTAATAATGTAAAATAGGGAGCGGAAGGGAAGGAAGGGGGGGGGGGGGATGGTGAAGAACGATTGTGTGACATATCTTTTTATTTGCCAGGAGTGCCGATTAGCATGATCGCAGGCTTGCTATGAGTGCAGATTGGCACAAACAGGGGACACCAATTTTCAAAAGGACTCCACTGCATATTGCATGTATAGCTCAGAAACTTGGAATGTGATGACAGCAGAAGAATAGAAAGAGCCATGAAACGAAAGATGTGTGGTGTGAAACTGTCCGATAGAAAGAATGTAAGTGAGCTCATGAAAAGGTTGTGTCTGGAAGAAACTGTGGTGGAAGTGGTAAAGAGAATAATGTTGAGGGGCACAGTTAAAACTATGGCCCGAGGTGAGCTCGCAACTGTGCTATGGCATAGCACAGATCACCAAGGGCCATGGTTTTAACCGTGACGCAAAAAAGAAGCAGTCAACGTTTGTTTTATATACGGCATCCTTCTCCAACGGTCTCCAACGGTCTCTGCCCTATCTGTAACTAAAAACAAGAACCCTAAACATAAACCCCCAAAGTAACCCCAACACTAATCACATCTATATCCCTATCCCTTACTCTAACCCCAATACTAAACCTAACCTTACCCTAATGCTAAACTTAAACCCTAACTATTAGCCTTAACACAGAACCAACAGTACATTTTGCATAGGGCCAATTTGGTGCTGAACACTGGACTTACCTTTTTCTGCCCTGTGATGAGTATAGCTCTGGTTCTAGTACTCTGCTGATCTCCTCCTGGGCAGCCATGTATTCTCTCCTCTGCTTGTAGAGCTCCTCACCTGTATCACTGCCACTCGTACTGCCATCTCTTGACCTCTGATGACCTTTGGTTTGCTGCAGATAAAGATAATAATAACAAAGATAATCATGACAATAATACAAGTAGTGAAGTTGATGATGATGATGATGACGATGATGATGATGCACTTAGCCTTCAGAAGGGAAACAGGTTGGCCTGCTAGAAACTAGATGATCTACAGGGGGAAATACCCTCCACCAACTAGACTCATTAAGCTGGGGGGGGGGGGGGGTTCATACTAACTAGATATGTAGGGGAGAAGGGATTCTCCATCAGACTCAACATATCCTACACGGTAGAGGGGGAGTACTGGATATGAACTGGATGACCAACTGGTGTTAAGAATTGCTGCAATGGCCACACTGACCTTAGCAGGCTGAAGGGGTACAAGAGAGGTATTAGATAACCCGCAGGGTGTAGGGGATTTCCATTTAAACTAGACTTACCTTAGCTGGAAGAGGGGGTACTAGAGAGGAGCTAGATGACCCGCTGGGGGTTGGTGATTGTGCCACAGGGTACTGGTGTCTAGGAGAGTGCAAGACGGGTGATACATGGCCCTCCACAGTTCTAGACGGAGGAAAGCAAAAAATTCCATGGTGAGAGTTCTGCTAATAAATCTCTTTGTCAATGAACAAGTCAGGCCACTCTCTGATTTGCTCCTACATTCTTTATTTCTTTATTATTTTGCTAATCATATTTTCTTTTCTCTTTTTCAGTGGAGGACATACATGTACACGCATACTAACATACTATCCATAATATATTGACTGCAGTCCAAAGGGTAAAAATCACTCAAAAGAGAAAAAGAAATTCATGATATTCCACTGGGTAACAAATGTGATAGTTGTCCCATATTAAATGACATGACCAATTTGAAAATTTGAGATTCGCATAGAATTAGTGATCTTGATATTCAAACTCAGTCATTTTTTTTGGGGGGGGGCATTTGTTCAATTTCTTTCCACCCTCTTATAACTTGTTTTCTGATTTTTTTTTTAATGGATTCAAATAATTCAACAATGTTGCATTGCCCTATAAAGTGATGTACGGAATCATCTGAATTGAAATCCTATCAATTCAAGTCAAACTAGAAATATCACTGAAGATGATGATTAATACCCCCACCCCGTGACAACAGCCTTTCTTGACTTTTGGTCGAAAACTGAGGAAGTAGTTCGATTCGCAAGATTTTTCCCTGATTTACTGTACTGCCATAGATATGCCATTTCCATGGCAACGCAGCTTCCGACACATCCAAAAAATATGTCTTGCACATCTTCCCACCAAGACCAATGTGTGTACCACATTTCTTGACTTTTGGTCGAAAACTGAGGAAGTAGTTCGATCCGCAAGATTTTTCCCTGATTTACTGCCATAGATATGCCGTTTCCATGGCAACGCAGCTTCCGCCACATCAAAAAAATATGTTGTACACATCTTCCCAGTAAGACCAATGTGTGTACCAAATTTCATGACTTTCGGTCAAAAACTGAGGAAGTAGTTCGATCCGCAAGGTGTTTCCTTGATTTTCTGCCATAAATATGCCGTTACCATGGCAACGCAGATTCCGACTCATCCGAAAAATATGTCTTGCACATCTTCCCACCAAGACCAATGTGTGTACCAAATTTCATGACTTTCGGTCAAAAACTGAGGAAGTAGTTCGATCCGCAAGATTTGCAACGCCCAACCGTCGACCGATTCCTACATGTATATATACCCCCTTCAAACTTCATTTGGCGGGGTATAATTAAATAGATTCAAATCGAACCTTCTAGGCAGCTCTCTCTGGATCATCATCTCTGCTTCTTCCTCAATTTGCTGCTTCCTCTCCATGGTGCCTGCCTCCATACCAAACGCATTGTTCGCATAATCCTGCTTGACCACATCGAAACCTCTAGGTACTGGCTGGAGCTGCTGGTCCTGAGGGCTGGCTGGGTACTGCCTATAAGGGTACTGGGAAGTGGAAAAGAAAATGCGAGTGGTGACCCACTTTTCAGCTCTGGAAAGCCCCAAAAGAGCTCTTATAACATGTACAAAAGAAGCTGGTAAAAACACTAAAATACTATATATCGTTGTATCTTCTCCGGGTTCGGAGGTTGATCGCAATATTTGTCCACAAATCTCTGTTCTGTGCCATTCTAGTGCACTCTTGCGATGTTTTCCACTCCTGTGGAGCGTTTCATCAATCGTTTTGTCAGTGATTTTTACCGAAAACTGTTATAAGCTACTGAAATCCTTGCATCTGATTGGCTGAGAGCAAATTTGTCAGTAAAAATCACTGACAAAACGCTCGATGAAACGCTCCCCAGGTCTAATATTCTCTTCCCAGATGGTTCTCGGCTTCCCTCTTGGTCTAGTAGCTTCTACTCTCCCTTCCAGCATATCTTTCAAGAGACTCTGATGTCTTTTGATGTGACCAAAGTATTCTACCTTTCTTTCCTTAACTAGTCGTATCAGGGTAGGTTGTTCAAGCCCTGCCATGCGCAATATTTCTTTATTAGTTTTCATGTGTTTCCGTGATATTCTCTCTCATCATTCTCCTGTATAGCCACATTTCAAATGATGTGATTTTCTTTTCCATAGTCTGGGTTACTGTCCATGTTTCTGCTCCATACAACAGAGCAGACTGACCAGACATACATGTAGCAATTAATAAGTCTCATTCTGAGTGCAAATTTCACCTTTAACTGTGAACAAATCTTGCTTGTTCTATAGAAAGAAAAAAAAAATCACTAAACAAAGAGGTAGAGGGCGCAATACAACTTTCAATTGTGATGATGATACAGTACATGTACATGCCTTTGATCAGTTTTTGGATTTAAAGCTTTATTGCAAGGGGATGTTTTATATTGAGATTTATTGTCTTTTTTTTCAGTGAAGAGAATATTAACATATGCTGGCTAGGTATTGCCTGTAAGGTGAAAGAAATAGAGAGGGCAATTCAGCCATTATTTGTGAGATTGATACATGTTTAATAATGGATTTGATCAGCTTTAGGATTTACATGTATCACTTTCTGCAGGAGATGCTTCATAAAAATTCCCCAAATTTGTTAACCCATTCAGGACAGGAATTTTAAAGGGCTGAATTTGAGGCATCCTCCCCTCAAGCTATTAGAAAAGGACATAGTGTGTGCATAATCGTTGGGTCATTCTGCTCAGTGCTCATCGTCCATGTATATTTTAGCACTATAAATCAAAACTTGTTGAGCCAAACCAAAACATAAGGGCAATTGCCCTCAATGGAAATATGAATTAAAGGGATACGCTACCACGCGGCCGTGGGGGAAGTCAGGATTGCGTAAGCCTCATTCACTCGTACACAAAGTTTGTGCGTCGAACACGTTCATCAGACTACTGGGATTATATTTCGGACTGCATGCATGCACGAAGCCAGCCGAATCTCGCAAAAGCTTCAGCTTAGGCGGAGTGTGCATTTTGCCCAGCAACCAGTCTGTAGGAAGTTTGTGCCCCGCGGGGCAACGGCATGATCACGTAACAATCTTTGTGCCCTCTCGCGGCATAAAAACGTCCACAATCTGCGGTTGAGTATCCCTTTAATGAATACATCTTGACCTTCTCTACAAGTTTGACTGTAGCTTACTTTTGCCTTGAACTGGAGCATCTTGAAAGTATCGGGATCCATAGGTCCATCTTCTTTCCTGGGTTTGCGTCCACAGCAGCAACAGCAGCAGCAGAGGCAACAGAAGAACAGTAGAGCCAATGGCACAAGAACTGCCGCGATGATCCAAAGCCGGGCTGGAGGCTCAGCTGAGGGCATTTCAGTGGAGGATGGCACGACTTCTGTATTTGGAAATCAAAAGAGGAAATGAATGAATGCCTAAGGTTTTCTCTCTTTTTTTGCATTTGTATCTACACATGTATGTAGAAGAATTCTGGAGTTCTAGAAAAAAAAATTCAATGGCAAAACAGCATTGATCATCTACAGACTAAACGGGGCTGTGGATGGCAATACTGTGGTTAAGAGGGCTAGACTTCTGCATTTGGGAAATCAACAGTGAAAACTTGTGCTTTATTTTTATATTTTCTTGCTCTAAAATAAAGAGATATTGCAAGATGCAATACACTTCCACTAAAACAAAACAGCGACTTGTCAGGAGACTAGTCGACGCACCCGTACGCGCGCTCGCATAGAATATTGGCAACCAACTGGGAGTTGGGTTCCGCGCGAGGGGGTTTTATGTTTTCCTTCATTTTCTTCATACTCCTTATTAAACACCGTTAACCCATAGAAGGTCAGGTAAAGTGTTTTGAGGTTGACTTTATACATTCCAGCTGTACACAAATTATTTTTTTAGGTGACTGGTATATTTAATTTTTTTTTTAAAAGTTCCGATTTGAGACTTCATTCATTTATGATTTACCTATGGGAGGGCTGATCACTGGTTCATCAAGATACAAGGTCATTTCCTGGAGGGTGAGTTCATCCAATACCATCTTGGCATCCCCTGAAAGTAACTTGGTACCTTCCTCCACTATATAGAAAGTCAGTTCAACATCAGTGGGGTTGCTTTCTTGTCTGGTCAAGTCAATTATCTGCAGAAGGGGTGATAACAAAAACAAAATAACCAAACGATGGATATCAAATGTAGTAGATATAAGTCTTAAGATGTGGCACCTGGAAAGAAAGAGAGAGAGAAAGAGTGAGAGAGAGAGAGAGAGAGATGACTGAAAACTTGTTCTTACTTTGTCAAATCAAAATTGAGAAATATTCATGACATGAATGATCGACCTACAACAACTTTCTTAATTTCCTTTACCTTGACATATTTAGAAAAATGATCTTGTATTTATTTTTTAACACTATACTTGTATAACGGAAGGTTTAAGAAAAGGAGAGATATAAAGAGAGAAAGAGAGGGAAATTATTAAAGAGAAAGAGAAAGAGAGGAGAGAGGGAGAGGAGAAAAACAAAAGAAAAGACGAAATCGAGAAATAAAAGTGAGGGGGGGGGGGGGGGGAGAGGGGGGAGAGGATAGGGGTAACTAAGGGAAAGGAGAGACAGGGAGACATGGATAGATAAAACTAGAGAAAGATAGAAAGAACATCAGGAAAAGAGAGAAAAGTGGAGATAGAGAGAATAAGAACAAGGAGACACAGGAAGAGAGAGAGAGAGAGAAAGAGAGACTAAGAACAGGGAGACACAGAAAAAGAGAGAGAAAGACAGAGAGAACAAGAACACAGAGAGACAAAAGAGAGAAGAGAGGGGGGAGAGAGAGAGAGAAAGAACAAGAACAAGAACATATAAAGACAGAAAGAGAGAGAGAGAAAAGGAAAAATCAAAACGACCATCAAGATCCAAGAATATGGACTAGAGAGAATAATTGACTAAAACAATAGTTCTCATCCCTCTCTAATACTATGTATGTACACAAAGCTTTTAATATCTCATTTCAAGTACACATCATTATGAGCTTAGTCAGTTACCGTGGCGATAAAGAACTTGATGAGGCAGTTAATCATCATATGATGGGTCCATTCTGGGAGTATTTTTAGAATGATGACAAACAGCAAAGGGAAACTCTGGCAAATAGCCTTCACACCACCTGTTCTCTCCAGACAATAGGGGTGTTCTTAGAAACAATAAAACGACCAGATGGTTCGTAAGTCTGAGCTTAATTTCTAAAGATACTGCCTGTCATATCTTTGGCTATGACAAACATTGAGATAACCAATATATTAAAAATAACAAGTGAAGTGTTTGAAAACATAACTAAAATTTGTGTTTAATTCTGGCATTTTACCCTGCAAAATATAGTGAGAAAACAAAAAAGAAAATGCAAGCAGCAAACGTTCATTTTATCACAGACAGTGTATCATGATTTTCGCTTTGCCTGAAGCTTTTTATGAAGCAGTTTTAAAATAGAACTGACCATTTTATTTCAACAAAATCTGTCATTTTGTATCTTTTACTAATGAATACTTAACAATATCTGGGCCCTGTTTCATAAAACTTGTTATCAATAACAGTTATAAGCTACTGAAATACTTGCATCTGATTGGCCGAGAGCAGATTTGTCATAGAAATAGGGCAGTTGTTACTGATAACAAGACAGTTTTATAAAAACAGGGCTCTGGGGAGCGTTTCATCAAGTGTTTTGTCAGTGGTTTTTACCGACATCTGTTATAAGCTACTGAAATCCTTGCATCTGATTGGCTGAGAGCAAATTTGTCGGTAAAAATCACTGACAAAACACTTGATGAAACGCTCCCCTGATCTTGTTTCTCAGGCAATATAGGCAATCATCCAAACAGTGGAATGACCACAGGATTTAGTAACTCAAATGTCGGCATCTCAAAGCCATTTTCCGTTCTTGACTACTATATTTGAACCCAACCATTTTGGTGCAAAGCCAACTTCTATGAGCTACATGTAAGATACATGTCATGCAAAAAAAGTTCAAACAAGTTTTATATATTTCAACCCCATCTAGCATAGTAATCAAGAGCTAAGAAGGCCAAGAAACAAACCTCCATTTGTTAGTTATGGGCAATTCCATGCATGTGTCCCGTACTACATACAACATTTATCCATACACTTAATTCATCCAAAACTGAGAATCTTTTGATATGACCATGACTAATGGTAGTGATACCCGAAAGAACCATTATTCAATGGATTCTGGATGAAATATATGGATTAAAAGACACCATGTCGTATGGGACACATTACACAGAATCGGCCTTTTGTAAAACCAAAGCTGCAGGTTACTAGTATACTATTTTTTGTCACGAAGTTTAATATCGAGAAGTTTAATATCGAGAAGTTTAATATCGAGAAGTTTAATATCGAGAAGTTTAATATCGAGAAGTTTATCACCATGCGAACACATCTGTGGCCAAACCTGTCTTAGTGGTCATCTCTCTTTAGGTCCTTTGTCTAAAATGTTTACTGATATGGTTTCCCTCTAGCTTTCTGTGTTCCCCTTCAGGGGCTTTAATGGACAGGTTTGAGGAAATTAATTCCTCGTGATCATGATATACCAAAGTGAGTTATACAATGTATGATATCCTATATAAATTATATGCATCTACCTATTATCATATCAATGTCATTTTTTGGTATTTTTTTTTGGACTGGCAGCATGCCATAGATATCAGATGATACCTTCAAGTTTTAGAAGATTAATTCTTGTTATCATTATCATCTCTGACATGAAATTGGACAAGGACAGATTTATGCAATGATCTGAGCACGGGATAATAGCTAAACTGAATAAATATCTATTAAGATAGATTGACAGGAGAAAAGACAATTGGTTTAAAGGGTGGCAGGAATCGGAGAGTAGCATGAATGCAGGTCATCTTTCTCCAATGGAATATGGAAATATCTCCTACAAAGCTTTGTGAGAACATTGAACATTGATGGGGGGGGGGGGGGGGGGGGGGTCATCAATGCTTTGTATGTAATTATGTAATGTAATGTAAATGTAATCGTATTACAAGCACAATCAAACTAGTAAAAGTGAGCACCTCTTTATAAAGGTCACCTGTCGACATAGGCCGGAATTCACGAAAGATGTTAATTTTAAATCATGGTCTAAACCATGGTTTAAAGCTCTGCCGTGGACTAAAATAAGCATAAATAAAAGCATATAGGCACATTACTATTCTCCCACTGGACATGAGGAAATGCACATACTACGCTTATGGAGGATTATAAAACCATGGGTTAGATAAATGAAATATATTAAAACCTGTCTATAAAGGCTATCTACTTCAAAGGAAAAAATTAAATGACTATTTAAGACAGTCAGGCTTTCCAGACACGTTCTCATATGCATAGTGCTTTCAAGATGGAAAGAAAGTACCGGTAAGTGGGGAAAAAAAAGAGGTGTCCACTTTAATAAACAGTTTTACTTGTATGAGTTTTAAAAATTGCTTCCACTGGCAACAATTTCAATGTTTTCCTTGGGGGGGGGGGGGTCTTTATATACAGGTTTGAGTGGATTGTATGATCAATACCTGTGCTGTTATTGTCTCAACGGTCACTGCTCTTCTCCTTCTCCCTGTGAGGCCCACAGCAGGATTCTTCTCAGGGTCCAGCTGCTCCAACAGCGCCTCAACCTCCACCATCCTCTGGTTGCTACGGCGATTAGCCTCCACGTACATCCTTGCTAGGTTACCCTCCATCTCTTGAACATACGAGGGTGCCTTGATGTCAACATTTTCATCTACAGCCAGACCTAGGGTGGAAAAAAAAAACATAATTTGACCGATTGGTATCCTCGATCTCCTAAAACAATTAGAGTGTGCTTTAAAATCAATGTTCTCATCAATACCAAGAGCTGCATGGATGGTTAAAATATGATTGATCGTTGAAATCTTCAACATACATGTATGAGGGTGTTTTAATATCAACATTGTCATCTATACCAAGTCCTGGGGTGATGAAATAAATGATCATAATGTCCCAAATTCATGAAAAAGGTTCATCTTAACCCAATGGTCTAAGCCATGGTATAAACTTACGCTATAGACTAAATAAATGTAAATAAGCAGCGCATTACTGTACGCCCATTGGACATGAGGACATGCGCATACTCGCTTATGGAGGTTTAAACCACCATGGATTAGATAAACCTCTTTTGTGAATTCGGGCCAAAATGATTGATTGTAATCCTCCATCTCCTCCACATAATAGGTGCCTTCAAATGAACATCCTCATCAATTCTGAGACCTACGGCTGTGAAAATAAAGGGTCATAAAGTTGATTGATCATTACGCTCCATCACCTTCACATACAAGGATGTCTTGATATCAACATCTTCATCCATAGGGAGGGTCACCGAGGGTAGTGAAAATAAATGATCATAATATGATTGATCTATACACCCCATCTCCCCTATATACATGTACTAGCGTGTCAAGATATTAATGTCCTCATCAATTATGAGACCGTTACTTAGTGAAACTAAATGTCATAAGTTGAGTGATCATTATACTCCATCTACTTGACATAAAGGGTGCTTTCATATCAACATCTTCATCAATACCAAGACCTGGCATGGAAACAAATTGGTCACAATATGACAGATCATAATATAATCTAAATCTGGGCTAACCAGGCTAATTCTATGGTTTATTACGTTAAACTTTAGTGGAAACCTCAAAATAATCTTTTAAACAATAAGTTGAATACTTCATATTTTGTCGACGCTGAGGCATAGAGAAGTCTATGAATGAATTTTAATTTGTGTTGAGGTAAATATTATATGTTCATAACGAATCTATGTACCATGAACATTTTCAAGAACTTTGTAGCAAGGGGAAGTGTAAAAGTGAAACTACCAGTAAGCCTTTTAGAAGCAGCCCTTTGAATTACAAAGACTATCCTTTTCCCCTGACTGATGATTTCCAAGAATCATTACCAGTAATTATTTTTTCTAATAATCATCTACAAACAATGCAACTGAGGGATTATACATGCTAAAGTGAAGTCATGTTTAATAAAACCTTGGCTATTTAATATCTGATGATGAAGACATTTCTTCTCTGATAAAGAGTTTCCAAAATCCTTCTTCTTCCCCCCGCCCCCAATCTCTCCAAGTGGCATGATTGTTTGAAAGAATAATTTCCTGTCCTCCTGGCATCCCACTGCCACCGACCTTAAAACTTTCTTAAGAACTTTGATGACTCTGTAACCTGACTCACATATCCATAACCATAATTGCTGCCAACTCAGGGGAATGACAACGAGGAGATGGTCTTGTGATTATTTATAGCTAATACCGAAACTCGGGAAATTAATGTTTCAATGGCGAGCTCAGAGGACAAACATTGACAGGTCCCCCCGTACGACCTCTATATTAGGCTGCGTTAATGATGATTCTTTTCAGCTCAAAACCAAAGTTTTGAAAGATGTGCCAGCTTCTGCATTGTTCATCGAAACACAAACAGGGTTCTATGATATCCAATTTCAGAAAGCATTTAACAGTTTTGAATGTAACAAAGAAGACAAAAATATTGAATAATGGATTATAAATGAGAGGATATCTTTAGATAGATATTACACCATATTATTCTGATGCTAAAAGAATTTCATTATGTTGTAAAAGCAGAAAATTTTGGGGTGCAAGAAACTTTCACAAATTTCGTGATTGGTTCAGTTTCAGACAGCAAAGTAAACTTTAATGACAACTGACTCATCCCTAAAATTTTGCAACTGCGAAAGTTAAAAAAATTCTCATGTCACGTAAGTTTCTAGTTTAACAATAGTCTCTTTGTAGAGGTGGCTACAACAACAGATTTAAATACAAAGTGTGAGATAAAAAAAACCGGGTCCGCTCGCTATTCACAACCCTTGTAAAAAAGTACCATAGTACCCATGGGAATATGACGGTAATTTGACCAAATTACCATGTTTTGATGGTAATTTGGTTGAATTACAGTCATAATACCATGGGTACTATGGTACTTTTTTACAAGGGAAGGACCGCTATTCATAAAAAAACGCTTTTCATTTAAGACGCGTTATGAATAGTGGTCCTTATGAACGGAGGTCCTTATGAATAGCAAGAAAATTTGTCTATGGTTTGCTCACTATTCATAAGGACCACTATTCATAAGGACCGCTATTCATACAAAACCACTATTCATTTAGTCATGCGTTACGGATAGCGGGCCTTATAGGTTACCCCCCCCCCCACACAAAAAAAAAAAAAAAAATCATGTGTTAGAAAAAACTTACCCATACTGAGCCAGTAAGGCTTGGTAGCGAAGGATGTATCAAATGGTGTTGGTGTCATGGTCTTTCTAGTCCCGGCGACTGTTGAAGCATTGGTAACCTCTTGGCTGGTTGTGACCACAGGCGGTGGTGATGTAGTTACTACAGGTGTTGTGGAAGAGGTTGTTGGTGAAGTGGTTGTATCAGGAGTTGTTGACTGAGTAGTGACCATAGGAGTGGTCGTGGTTGTTGGTGGTACTGTAGTTGTGCCAGGAGGAGACACTGAAGATGTCACATCAGATGCAGGAGTGGATGTCATAGTGTCGTTCGAGGAAGCTGTGGTGGACATTCCAGGAGTGCTTGAGGAAATCTCCTGAGACACTACAGCATCAGTCGATGAAGGACTTGCCGTCGCATTCTCCGCTGCAGGTGTACTTGTAGGAAGGGTCACCTGTGACGTGGTCATTGCACTTGTTGGTAGTTCTGTTGGAAAAGATGTGGTTGCCATAGAAACAACTACAGGAGTTGCATCAACGGTAGACAAGTTTACTGGGGTGGTTGGTGACGTGGGTACAAACACAGTACTCACTGAAACTGAAAGGGAAGGGGACAGAGTGCTTGGGGTAGTCAGGGGTGTTGATAAAATTTCCACAGAAACTGTAGGTGTTGAAGAAGAAGTTGAATTCATAATCTGTGTCTCCATGAGACTTGTGGGAGCAAGAGAGAGTGATGGCAACGGCAAAAGAGAGGTCACCAGTGTAGAAGAAGAGATATAAGAAGTTGTTGGTGCTTCTGCATGGAGTGTGGAGTTGGGAGGCGGGGAGGAGCTACTTGAAGATGGCATAATTGGAAGACTTGGGGTGGGCATGGTTGAAGACGTCCCAGAAAAGTCTGAATAGTTTGAAATATTGGGAGTTGGGAAGATCATCTGAGATGATGATGATGATGGTATTTTTGTTGTCATGGGAAATATAGCAGATGACACTGAAACAAACTCAGATGATGATAAAGTGGGGGGCAATGAGACATTTTGCTGATCTACAAAAGACGTTGAGGACTCAGTCACGACAGAACTTGCCATAATCGTCTGACCTGCAGACGACATTGGCATCGCGGCAACTGATGACATGATTGTTCTTGAAGCGAATTCACTCTCGATCATAAGAGTGGATGATTGCACAGGCATTGCTTCAGTTTGATTAACTACTGACTTTGACAAGGAATCCATTAATGATGATGTTGACTCGAGAATCAACGATTCTGTTGGCAAGTGCATTGAGGAAGATGGCATGATCGTACTCTCAACAGACACATTTACAACAGTGCTGGTCATGGTTTGCATCACACTGTCTCTCTGAGAAACTACATCACTTGACATGATTGCATAGGATGACAAAACTTCCTGAAGTGAACTTGAGTTAGATGTCAGTGATGTTGATGAAGGCATACTTTCATTTGTTTGCACACTGCTCATAACTGATTGCACAGATGATGAAAGAATGGGCATTTGAGTAATGGTTGACATTGTCTCCAACGAATGAGAACTAAATAATGTTCGAGTTACTTCAATACTTGTGATTAGCAATTCTGTTGATGCCACAGGAGAGAGAAAAGATGATGAAGGAGCTAAAGTCTGGAGTTGGACCTGTGATGCGGTTGCCATCGGTGATGGCATGGAGGTGGCGGTTGAGTTACCATCTGTTGATGAAATATTATCCACAGAGTAAAAAAATGATCCATCCGACATGCTGACGGAAGATGATGAAGATGTTTTATCGACAGACACATCAAACGACATGCTAGTTATGATTGTAACTCCATACAACATACTCGCATCATCCGTTATCATGCTGGGTAGCAACAGGGTACTATCAAGAATAGATGATGTGAAAGTCATTTGCATAGATGCAGCATCGGTGACAGATGGGGATGCTGAAATGACAGACATGCTTTGTAAAATGTTGGAGGATAGCAAGGTTGAGGATTGACTTGCTATAGATGATAATGAAGGTGTTGGTGTTTGTATGAGAATTTGAGAAGGTGCTGTTGACTGAGCAAATGTTTTTGTAGGTGACAGTGTTTCATGCATGTATATAGGATTTGATGTGGTGTAGAGTGTTTGTGTCTGTACAATTGGTGATGATGAAAATGTGAGTCCTTCAAGATGGGTAGAATCTAATTCTATTGACTCCAGTACATTAAAGTTAGAAGACGCAGGTGTTACACTTTCATAATTTGACACATCAGAAAATTGTGGTAGCGTACTACTGATTAATATAGTGTCAACATAATAAGGTGTTGATATCAAGGTGTCTGATTTATACACTGAAGTGAGGTGTTCTGGTTGCATTACGGTAGATAATAAAGGCTCTTGAGGCACAATTGATGAAGTCTGAGAGACAGGTGTTACAAATGAAGGTGTAAAAGAGGTGTAAAACATGGTCGTAGGTTGTGTAATAATATCCAAAGATTGAAGATCTGTAATAGTTAGATTAATTTCTCTACTCTCTGGATTGGTGTTCGCACTGTCTGAAAGTGTTACAAATTCGGAAGAGGTCTGAGTAAGTAAAAGGGTTTCAAGCAAAGCAGATGCATCCACAGAGACTACACTAGATTCTACGCCAAGCTTTGACATAACACCAGGTGTACTGGAAGCCATGCTGGACAGTACTTCAGAAGCAGATGGGGAGTTCATGACAGAGGAAAACACCTGAGTGGTGTAATAAAAGGAGTTGCTCCTCAAAGATGCGGATACTGGTGTTAACATACTGGTTGTTAAGGCAACATTAGATTCGGTCTGAAAGGAAGGTGAGGATGATGGGAGAGATGCGGTCATAAAACTGGGCGAGGGCGTGGCAACTGGTCCTACAGAAAGGAGAAAGGAGAGAGGAGAACTTGTAACTGGGGTGATGCGATCTGGGAAGGTGGTGAGGTATGGGATGGGCTGGTGCGAATTCTTGGGAGACAAGGTAAATAATTGAGAGATAGATGAGATTAGCGATATCTGATTAAAAGTAGATGGAGACAACAAATCTTCACTATTTACAGATAATGCATGTGATGCATTGCTAGGCAACGACGACGATGCTGCAAATGAGGATGCATGCATGTTAAATTTGGAGGAAGCAATTATGGATGAAAGCTCATAGGATGTTAAGAATGGAGGGTGGATTAACAGTGATGCAGTCATATTCTCTTCTGATTTATGACGAAAGGAATTGCTCAGTGAGATAGAATTAGATGCAGATGGAAAATGTGCATCAGATGAAGGAGAAGACATGAATATTGAAGATAATGCAGGTTGTGGTCTCATTGGTGAGGAGGATGTGACTTGCTTGACATGAGCAGAATTGGAGTGCAGTACTGTAGTTAGTATAGATGATGTAAGCATGCCTAATGAAAAAGGACTTTCTACATGTAAGTGAGATGACAAAAAGACAATCTTTGAGCTGGCAGATATAGATGGTGCAACTAAGCCAGATGAGGCCTGCTTTTTGACCGAGAAGTCACTGTTAAAGCTTGCATGTAGCGAAGCAGAGAAGGAATATGGGGATGAAGTAGGTGCAATGGTGCTTGTTAGAGACTGTGACACAGAGATGAACTCCATCTGTGAGAGATCATATACAGCATCTTGACTTGAACTCAGATCAAGTGAAGCTGAAGCAAGATGTAATGAAGCAGTTTCATGCATGAGTAGGGCGGGGGATTCCGAACTTAAACTCTCCACAGATAAAGAATTGAGAGATAATAAAGGAGAATCTGGCATGGCCGAGTTCAGCGGAGTCTCCGTGGCTCCGCTTACAAGCCGAGCGGAAACGGGGCTTATCGATGCGTAAGCCGACATAGTCAAGGATCTTGAATTTCCACCTGGGTATTGGAGGGAAGGTGTCGCAATTACGGAGGTAATTTGGGGTAATCCCTGGCTCCTTAGGGGGCTGTTCATACTAGAATTTGACAATGAGGAGATTGAGGCATGAAATGGATATGTTTCAAGGGGTAGTGGATAACCAGATGTGGAGGGGTTGCTAGGTAATGAATGAGGGGGTAGTGATGGGGGATGGGCTGATTTTGAAGAAGGGTAGGAGTAAAGAAGAGAAGAAGACACATTACTGGAATTTGGTGCCATGGGACTGGGGTTAACAGAGGTCAGAGAGTAAACCTCAGAATGCAAAGATGATGAACCTGAAGCAAGCGGGAGAAGAGCGAGAACTGGAAGAGAAAGAAAAGGAAGAAAAGAATAGGGCATGGGAGAAGAAGACAAGAAGGAAAATGCTGAAGACATTGCAGCTGATTTAACACAAGGTATACAATATACTACTAACAAGGAGAAACAAACTAATAAAAATAAACAAAAACTGTTATCTCGTGCAAAAATGCTGGATATATTGTTTTGCTTGCAATTTGATATTTGTATCTCCTTGGCTCCATGAAACAACTGGTTTGCATCTGTCAAACTCTCGTAATTGCTAGATACACTTGACACAGAAGTAAAGATTTCCCACACGTCAAGTACGGCAGTTGCCATGGGAATTGTTCCAGGTAAATAATACCAAGGTGATTGATTGAAGAGAGATAGGGCTGACGGGAGAGAGATTGGATGCTGGAAAGTTTGGATTGGATCGAGTGACTTGAATAACAGATGCCACCGACCTGACCGTGACACATTAGAGGGTATCGCGGGAGGTGCAGTGAACGCACCTGAAGTCAGTGACACAGCTAAGCCATGTCTACCACCTGACTTGGCCAGCAGTAAAGTTTTATGATTGCCTACTGGCAGATTAGAGTTAATTATTTGCTGGCTTGGTGTATTACAATTCAAAGACCTGGTTTTTGTCATTAAGTTGGTGTCAGGAGTGGGATTGGTTATAGCCTGAACTATCCTAGATTGTAATGATGACAATGACAACTTGGATGGGTTATGTGAGAAGGTCTGGCTGGAATCAGGAGGGGATGACACTCCCTGGTCAGCAATACAAAACAATGACTGGACAGAACTCACCAAGAGGTTTAATTCTAATCCCAATGCATAAACAAGAGGCACTGTTTTTTCAGCACTCCCTACTACTGTCAAAAGTTTTAAGGATGGACTGGATTCACGGTGGGATAATGAACTGTACCCTAAGGTGATTCCCAATGACACACTGCTTTCAAGAGATGACATTGATACAGGAAATGGGGTCATGACATGTCCTGAATTGGAATTAGATAACGAGTGTAGGTATGACCCCGATTCGAGGGGTACGGGATCTGTTTTCATCCCGAAACTTGGCAAACAAGATGGACTCGATTGGAGAGGTGGGGGCGGCATTTGACCGGACATGGCACCAGTCGAATGGACCACGCTGGAAGGTGTTGACAGATCCAATGAGAGGATGAGCAGCAAAGTGGTTGCCGATGACAACCTAGACGAGCCATTACCCTGGGAGGCAGGTTCAACTTGCAGAGGAGCAGGTGTCATGTTTGAGACTGAGATGGATTGACTGTGATCTGGGTTTGTCATTGAAGCGGCAATTATCGCTAATGAGGGGCCAAGGGTCATCGTCATTACCTCCCTAGCCAGTATTGACTGCAGGCAGGAGATACTGTTACCTAATACAGAACCATTCTCCCTTGCAAGAGGGGCCCTCTGATGCAATTGATCCATGAGGAGGGTATCGGTAGAATGGACTGAGTTAATATATACCTTGCAGCCATTATAATGATTTGAATTAAGGTGGGTGGATGAAGCACATGCTAATGAAATGTTAGTAAGGTTAAACAAAGTCTGGTGGTTAGTGGACAAAGAGAAATTGAAAGAGCATCGTGGGAACAAGTTAGTAAATGAAATTAGTATTTCTGCAACAACAAAAGTAGAAACAGTAGTGGAAAAACTGTTAGGAAATAGATTAAAAGTTGTATGTGATGAAGATGACATTTTAACAGGGGTAAAGTCTGAGTTATTTTCCATAAATGAATCAGTAACTGATACATTGTCTGATGAAATATCAGGTGTAATGCCAGAACAAAAGGGATGTGATGATTTAGCCGCTTGTGCAGCTTCCTCTTCTCTTTGTATTATGGTGTTGATGTAGACTGATGATGAATATTCACGAAGGGGTGTGTTTCTGATTGTGGGTGTGTTTGTATGTAGTGCTGAATATGTATGAAGTTTTGTCTGTGTTGTGATTGGCTTGCTTGAAAGATGTAGGTTTGCAACAGCAGTACTGATTGGATAGTTCTGAAGTGAGAATGGTAGCCCTGCTGTGATTGGATGGTTGTCAGGCTTCGATGTCTTAATATGGAAGTCAGTTTGAAATGAAGAATTCAAAGCAGTTTGCAAGGCAGAAAGCTGCTCAGCAGTTTCATGCAAAATAAGTTTAGAGACAGATCCCAAGCCAAGCTTTTCATGCAAATTAGAAAACGGTTGTGAAACAACTGCAGTCATTGGCTGAAGCGATGCAACTCTAGCAGGATCAGGCCAATCAGAGGAGAGGTAAGATGGGGAGAAATGTTTAACACTCAAAACGGCAAGCAATGTAGAGGATGGATAGAGTATAGCCATGAGAGAAGCATGCTGATTGGTTGAAAGTTTGGTCGGCATGGTGACAGCAGAAGCAGGCAAAACTCTATCATACTTGCCCTCAGTGTGTGTGGATGCTACGACTTGTGAAGTATCTACAAAGAAACAAAGAGAAAACAAAACTATATGTAAAATTCAATAGTCATCTTTGCAATTCAGCATGGAAAGACAATAAATCTAATCTTTCCTTTCTTTGCTGATACATTGCTTTTTTATTTACTTTGACATATGATCCAAACTGGATCAGTGAAGAAATCAAATACATATAAGTGGAGAGCAATTTAGCACCGGAAAACTTATAACTTAAGCTCTAGAAAAGAAAATGAAAGATCTGTTTGGAAAATCTCACATGTGTAATAAGGAATTTAAAAAAAGAAAGCTCCAATTAATAAAAAGAGAAGGTTTTATATCAATTTTCACTACTAGGTACATTTTCAAAACTGACATACAGTACATGTCAGTGTACGATGTACTTTCACGAGGAAGCAAAGTGCATGTCTATAAGGTGACATTCGCATTCAGTTGCAGAAAACCAGAAGGCATGAAAAATACTCAACTCACAGAACACACGGTTTTGTCATAAAAAAGCTGATATATTGGAGGCATATTTGATAGGTAGTTAATGAGGCTAAGCAAATGAGAAAGCAGGGTTGCTGATTATCACCAAAATCTCATTATCATTATTAAAGTTATCGGTGAGCTTAATAATGTTAAGATGAGAGGGGAACAAATTACATTAAAAGGTAGTGTCAGCCATTTGACAATGCATGAATGCAATGAAACGATTTTTACTCAAAATACGTTCAAGCCCTCACAGTTTACAAGGAAATGTCAACTATATTCAGATATATGGAAGAGATTTTTATCAAGATATATTTACACCCTCAAAAAGGTACTAGATCCACCACTGAGCAGTGCAGAAATTTTACCAAGTAATAAAGGCAAGAAACGTGTGACTTTTTTAAAAGAAAATTTGTAAATCTGTAGAATCTATGTTTTTATATGTTTTCTTTTGTTTCCATCTGCTGATTCCCGTCCTTTCTTTGTTTCTTCTCATCTAAATCTCTCCATTTTACTTTCCAGCTCCTTTTATCGCTAAATGGGGACCTAACTCGACAAGCCTCGCTTTTAATAGGTTACCCCACAAGTGTATATACTGTATACGTTTATTACTTTTACTGGAAGATATTTATTATACTGAGTTGTCATGATATATGTTTTATCCTTTGTATTATGCCATATGCTTATGTTTATATTTCTCATGTACATATGTAAACCGATTGTGGAAACAAATAAAATTAAAAAAAAAAAATAAAAAAATCTGTAGATTTTGTAGATTTAAAGGCGGAAGTTGATGCTGAAAAGACACATATCGAGATATTCTATTTATTCAGACTCTTTAAAGGTCTTCTGAAACATGAGAAAACTTAATTTGGAACCAAAATTTTACATATTCAGTTTTTTTAGAAAAGTCCCTTTATGGATACAAAAATTGGCATTCAACACATTTTTAACTGATTGTTCTACATGTAAATGCGTTCCTTTGTGTGGTGGGGCATACATTTTGTTTAAAAATGTAGAAAAAGCAGAGGAAATAAAGGTGAATTACATGTAGTTTGAGAAAAGTTATCAAGTTCAAAACCAGATGAGAAGTTTAACACATTTCACCTCGAGACAAGACTTACAGTACAAAATTAATTTAAAATTAACTATCATCTACTACAGAGTAGTTTGTCGAAATCATATCCACGTATTATGACACTTCATGCTAATGAAACATGATTCTTAATATAAACATTATTAATGAGGAAATACTCTTGAAAGGGGTCAATTTGCTCTTAAGACTAAAATGTCATCCATTTATTAATGACAGGTTGATAGATATGTGGAACTGACTAGTGACTTGCTTCGATGATTGAGTTGGTAACCCAGTTAAATAATGTCAAAGATATTAACTTATTAAAATGAAATTGGAACATGTACAGCCCTGGAAAAATTATTAGACCAAGCTTCTGTAATAAATGTACTATAATATCTATCAAACTAATGAAAACGATTTGTCTTTGTATTTCAATGAATGAATAACAAATTCCAGCAATTGTACCTTGCTTTTATGATATTTTATTTCCTTCTCACCACAAAAATAACACTATCAGTAACCATTCTTG
This sequence comes from Heliocidaris erythrogramma, assembly GCA_025617745.1. Classification (NCBI taxonomy): domain Eukaryota; kingdom Metazoa; phylum Echinodermata; class Echinoidea; order Camarodonta; family Echinometridae; genus Heliocidaris; species Heliocidaris erythrogramma. Next base: position 35,283,638 of record CM046864.1, on the reverse strand, counting down.
GTCTAATAATTTTTTCCATGGCTGTACAATGTATTATATATTCCTTGCACCTTCTCCTCTCTACTAAAAATGGCAACCCCCCTCCCCCCCCCCCCCCAAAAGGTACAATCTAAGATTGTGAAGGGTCATGGAATATGTTGATTAAATTGCCTGAGAAGGATGGTACGGGAAAGTTATTGCTGATTTCAATGGCAAAAATAAGAATTCTATTTAATGCAGTGTAAATAACTCTAAAATGATCATATCATCGTACATGTATGCATTAACTACAGGAGCAATATTAGAGAAATTTCATACCATTGTAAATAATCTTGTTCCCCTTTTACCTTTAATTTATGGAATGATTTTGCAACATGAGCATTTCAGATAACACTCATTGTCTCATGATCAATCATATTTCACAAACATGCAAAGGCATACAGTAGCCATTTATTTTGAAACCCAATCAGACCCCAAGTTTCTGTCCTTAAAGGGAAATCCGACCTTAATAGCAAGTTGCTTTGAAAGAAAGAGGAAAAATCAGAGAAGCAGATTGATAAAAGTTTGAACGAAATCGGACAAGCAATAAGAAAGTTATTAATTTTTGAAAGTTGTAATCACTACATATATGGGAATTTCAAATTGGCCGAACAGGTAATGTCACTGTGATGTAGCTGTGGACAACTCCCCCATTAATTCGCTCCAACACACAAACTGACTAAAATGTCACCTTTTTTCAAAATGTATTACTTATTAGGATGTTTTTCTTTCATGAGGACCTATAACAATATGCTATGTGCAATATATTTTGAGCCCTGCCCTGAGGGTAAAAGGGCCTCAAAGAAAACCGCAAATTAATGATATTTTTGTGTACGACAAACGGGAGAGTTGTCCACAAACATATCACAATCAACTCACCAATTCGAGATTCGCATAAATGTAGTGATCTCATTTTTCAAACATCCATAACTTTCTTAGTCCTTGTCCGATTTCTTTCAAACTTTCACCATCCTGTTTTTCTTATTTTTCTGCTTTCACACAAATCAACTTATTACCAAGGTTGGATTGCCCTTTAACATTATTACTTTCAATTCAACTTTATGTGGTTGTGCTAAAGTTACATGACTTTCAAACCAAGCTTTTGTCACATACTGTGTCAGTAATTTAATGCAGTCTGAATCACACATCGCAAGGGTCCTGGACAAACTAAGAGATAAAATACTTTATAGCTATAGTTTGGTTCCCTTCCAAGTTACAAATTGAAGGTCTGGAAATTAATTGCATGAAGTATAATGAGGCCTGTTCGTGAGGTCTGTCCAGGGTACAGTAATGTATTCCTTTATGTGGGTTGTGTACAACATGTAAGTCGTTGAATGTCGTTCTATACCTACATGTATTTGCAGAATTATATGCATCCAATGGTCTTCTGATTCACGGTATTATAAGACCAGAAATGTTGCTGATATCAATTTTTTGTGAATTGTTAATGATGGCTCTTTATAGCTGCAACACAATTACATGTACAAAGATTGCACAAATTACCAGCTGTCACTGAATTATTTTGCAGAATTACAATTTCGCATTTATCTCTTCCTTTTCCAAATTTGCAAAACTTTCATGCACAACAAGTTCCTAGTTGTATGCTACATTCATCTATTAGAAAAAAAAAATGTTTCGAACAACTATATTAATTCTTGCCTAAAATTTTAAACAATTATCTTCTTTTTTTTTAAATTTACACAAATAAAATATAATAATGAATACTTGAACGGTTGAAAACAACAATTTTCCCAAGAAGATGAAACAAATATATGGTTTTCACATCATCCACTGAAAGCCAAAAAGGTGTTAACCCTATCTCAAAGCGTATATAAGTTTATACTCTTCCAGCCCTCAGAAGACATGTGTTACTTCATAAAATTTTATTGATCTATTCTTGAAAGACAATTGAAAACATTCAATTAATATCCTCAGGCCTTTGTTCAGACACAGAGCAGGTACTTGGAGACATATCCTGTTTGATGTTTTTTGTTTTTTTAATTCATTTGTCACGGCATGATGGCATGACGGGGAGGATTTCAATAATAAATGCTGATTATCCTTCAGGAAATGTCTCAGATTTCCCTCAAAGATTAATTTTCACACCATGAATAATTGGAGGTATGAAATATTAATAGGCTTCTTGTCTAATAACAATCGCCCCTGGGAATTTAAAATACAGGCTAAGCGTAGTGTGCGAGCACAGACTCTTTTCTGCACTGGCATTGTGGCTACCGGCTAGCAAAAGTCAAACCCAAGCCACTGTCACAGTGGTTGTAACAGGAACATTGCTGCTGGTAAAAAAATATTGATATCAGTCGTGATGACCTGTTTATACATGGCGAGAAAATTTTGCAAATCAGCAACAACAAAAATGGATTGGTTTAAATTATTTTGCAGCTTGATTGCAAATCTGAATACCTTGCAAAATTTGCTAAAGATTCCTGGATGCTAGTCGTATATTCTGCAAAGAATGGAAACAATATATTGAGATAAATATTCAAGAGCTGACAAAAATGAATTGATAATATATTACAGTGAATTTTAATGCCATACGACATTAGCTCAGATCTATATTACGTGTAAATCAGTCTGCTTTAGAGACTGTATTTTTTTCTTCTTCCTCCTCCGTTGAGTGTCTGATATCATCCGTGTCTGGTGGGTAGGAAACAAGGGTTCAGTAAATTGGTATAATTGCCTCTTCCCATTTCTGATTTCTTCCTGGAGTCATTAAGTGTAATCCCTATTGAATTATGAATTAATAATTTGTCTTTGTTGCAAAAGACACAAGGTCTCATACAAGGTCACTGTCCAGACTGTTTAACCCATAGACTACAAGAACCTGGTGGCTCTTGCATTAAGCCTATGAGAGTTAAAGAATTCAGTAGTCAATGGGTTGATCTATCTTATTCTCTTTGTTTATAAACACATGTCTCTCTCTCTCTTTCTCTGTCTGTCTGTCTCTCTCCATATATTCATCTCTCTCTATATATTCATCTCTCTCTTTCTGCCTCTGTCTATGTTTGTCAGTCTCTCTCTCTCTCTCTCTATATATATTTACCTTCCCTCTTTCTGTCTGCATATCCATTTCCCTTTCTCATTGTCTGTTTCTTTCTCTCTCTCTGCCTCCACATCTCTCTTCCTGTCTCTCTCATTCTCTACCTCCCTCTCTCCCTATCTCTTCTTTTTTCCTCCCTCTCTGTCTCTTTCTCTGTCTCTTTCTCTATCTCATTCCATCTGTTTATATCATTCCCACTCTCTATCACTGCTTCCCTCTCTCTCTCACTTCCTCTTCTCCTTCCCTCCAACTTCTCTCTCTCTCTCTCTATCCATCTCTCAAGATAAAACATTATGACCGCTATGACCTATAAGTACAAATGCCATTGCCATGAAAGCATATTTCACAAAGTACCGAATATCACCACACAACCTCTTTTACACACAAGGTGACAGCGTACAGGAATAGAAGGTCTGTCTATCAGCTGGTACAGGTATGTTCTATCAATAGAATGTGTGTTTCATAATTACGACGGTGATGAGTAAACCAGGGAGAAAGCTAGCCAGGGAGACAACCCCAGCTGTAGACAAGTCCGACTTTCTCTAGTAACATACAATGAAAGCGATTGAAAAAGATTGTACCTTTACTTCACTTAAGCTGAACAAAAAATACAAGTACATCTCCATGAGTAGGCCTCACTAATAGGCATATATTTGTTCTAAAAACAGTAAGAATACCAACATGTAGCATAGAATTCAGAAGAAAAAATCAGAAGCCACACAACAAAGTACACAGGCAGGTTTTGTGAAGAAAAACTGTAAAACCTCAAATCATCAAGAGGAGACTTACAAAAGCAGACATTGTATAAATTGCACAAGAGGCAGGTCTATTGCTGGTAATTCATGTTACTAATTTATCCAAAGTATGTGCACTTGAACGCATCATGCTCATTTTACGGAGATGATGCTTTACTCATCACATAGGAGATGAAAACCTCATCACCCGACTAGACCTATTCCATCAGCGGAGAAAATAATACCCAGGATGACGACATTAACCTTTACTGTATGGGGTAGCTAGTAAATAGCAATCTATACGTCACTGCACTTCTCAGAAATCATGGAAATTATCTTGAACTTCTTCTCTGAAATTGTGCTTGCTTGTACCTGTCTACAAAAGTCATTCATAGGAAACGTATACACATTGTACCATGTGAGGAGGCAGGTTAAAGAAAAGGTTCACTACTGGTAATGGAAAACTAGAAATGTAACTCATGGCATTGCTGGGGCCGCGCAATGCTAAATGTATCCCCCGGCACTGGCAGCGAATTTGAAGGAGGGACAAAGACCCTCCCCCATCCCCTCCCTCAAACAAAAGGATGGTGTAGAAATTAGATGTGTAGGTTTCACTAAGACACATCTTCATATAAAATTTGAAAGAAATGTGTTGAGAGATATACCAAGATACATCTCCATACAAAATTTGAAAGAAATCCATCAAGAAATGTGGCCTGCAGAGTGCACTCACGCCATGCCCTGAAGTATGACCTTTGACCCTATAAAAGACGGAACACTGGTGGCAGCATCACCAAAAACTATAGGTTTTTAGATTACACCAAGAGACACCTTCATGCAAAATTTGAACGAAATCCGTCAAGAAATGCAGAAGTAAGAGTGCAAGAAATGGAAAAATGACCTTTGACCCTATAAAGGACGGAACAATGAGGGCAGCATCACCAAAAATTAAATATGTGTAGATTATACCAAGATACATCTCCATACAAAATTTGAATGAAATCCGTCAAGAAATGCAGAAGTAAGAGTGCACAAAAGGGACAAATGAGCTTTGACCCTATAAAGGACGAAACAATGAGGGCAGCATCACCAAACAGTAAAGATGTGTAGATTATACCAAGATACATCTCCATACAAAATTTGAAAGAAATCCATCAAGAAATGTGGCCTGCAGAGTGAACTCACGCCATCCCTTGAAGTATGACGGAACACTGGTGGCAGCATCACCAAAAACTATAGGTTTTTAGATTACACCAAGAAACACCTTCATGCGAAATTTGAACGAAATCCGTCAAGAAATGCAGAAGTAAGAGTGCAAGAAATGGAAAAATGACCTTTGACCCTATAAAGGACGGAACAATGAGGGCAGCATCACCAAAAATTAAATATGTGTAGATTATACCAAGATACATCTCCATACAAAATTTGAATGAAATCCGTCAAATGCAGAAGTAAGATTGCACAAAAGGGACAAATGAGCTTTGACCCTATAAAGGACGGAACAATGAGGGCAGCAACACCAACCAGTAAAGATGTGTAGATTATACCAAGATACATCTCCATACAAAATTTGAAAGAAATCCATCAAGAAATGTGGCCTGCAGAGTGAACTCACGCCATCCCTTGAAGTATGACCTTTGACCCTATAAAAGACGGGACACTGGTGGCAGCATCACCAAAAAGTACAGATTTTTAGATTACACCAAGGGACACCTTCATGCAAAATTTGAACGAAATCCGTCGAGAAATGCAAAAGTAAGAGTGCAAGAAATGGAAAAATGACCTTTGACCCTATAAAGGACGGAACAATGAGGGCAGCATCACCAAAAATTAAACATGTGTAGATTATACCAAGATACATCTCCATACAAAATTTGAACAAAATCCGTTGAGAAATGTGGCCTGCAGAGTGCACTCACGCCATGCCCTGAAGTATGACCTTTGACCCTATAAAAGACGGAACACTGGGGCAGCATCACCAAACACTATAGGTTTTTAAATTCCACCAAGAGACACCTTCATGCAAAATTTGAACGAAATCCGTTGAGAAATGTGACCGCCAGAGCGCACACAAGAGTACACACAAGACATCTATCAAAATATGACCTTTGACCCTATAAAAGACGGAACACTGGGGGCAGCATCACCAAAATCTATAGGGTTCCAGATTTTACCAAGAGACACCTCCATACAAAATTTGAACAAAATCCGTTGAGAAATGTGACCGCTAGAGCGCACACAAACTATCCAAAAAAATATGGCCTTTTACCCTATAAAAGACGGAACACTGGGGGCAGCATCACCAGAAACTATAGGGGTCCAGATTTTACCAAGATACACGTCCACAGGAAGTTTGAAAAAAATTCGTCGAGAAATGCGACCGCTAGAGCGCACACAAGAATGTGACGCGGCGGCGGCGGCGGCGGCGGCGGCGGCGGCGGCGGCGGCGAAACGCTGCTGAATCCAAAGTATCCTCCGGCATACTGCCGGGGATACAATTACTGGGAATGAAGAATGTTTCAAATTATGTTTTCGTGTGAAAGAACTTCACGTTGGAAGCATGCACTGTAGTCCATTTGGTTGGTCTTATTAAGACAATCCTGACTTTTCTTGAATAGTTGAATGAAAGTGATTTCAGAAACTTTGGTCCTAGCTCGCTTGCCTCTACTCCACTTCACATGTTCATAGAGGTTAGCATTGGGTTAAGTAGGGGTTGTGTATCCTCATGATCCTAAAATATTTCAAACGGAGTGGTGTGTGGCAATAATTGCATTATACCTGTGCAGCAAACAAAAAACCATGATTGCAAGATTAAACCAACTTTCATTTCGCTCAAAATCCACATAAAATCTGGATAGAACTTGAAACTATTTTGCACATCCCAGAATGATTGAACTGTAATTATAAAGGAATCAAAAATTATTATTTACGGAAGCTCTTTTTGGCTTTGTTTTATAAACACAAGCGAGACTTCATCAAACTTATTTGTATATATTTTATTGTTTTGTTTTTGACCACAGTTCTTCTTAAGTTTTCCACAGCTATATCTGAATCTTGAACTCTCCAGAGCTAAAAAAAAATTGCTCAGAGCTCCTTTGTAGTTTTCACTTTTATTAATATTTCTTTTTATCAGAGCTTCTTTTACAAAAAATAATTTTCCAGAGCTCTTTTGGAGCTTTTCTGAGCTAAATTGCTCAGCAATCCGATGTATTTTCCCACTTTTCTAAATCAGATTTTGTTCCAAAGAATTTTTCATCACCAGAACCCATCTTGACCTTTAAGAGCAAGGCAAGGAGAACCGTCTGAACAGCTAGAGATGAAGGATGGATCTGTTTTTGCTCAGTCCCTACGCAGTCATCCATCATCATCAAGAAATGCTTTGTACATGTCCCAGCCGCATTTTTGCATTTCTGCTCACAGCCCTATCCATTTATTTACATGTTCAATGTACATCTGAGCTGTCACAATGGACCCCTCCAAAGACTGGGGCAATGCTAGTCGTCAGTGCAAGACAGGGACTGTGACTATCGGAAATTCAGGATGATCTTAACCCTCTTTAGTGCTGTAAAACTGCTCAAACTCCACAAGTTTTTATATAATGATAATATTGGATTCTTGTCTGTAGTACTCATATCCTCGAGAGCCTGATCAGTTGGTCACATATGGATATTTGACAAATTTCGAAAGTTTAAAGGCCTGTAGAAAATGAGTATTTACTTTAAGAAAGCTATTTTATATTTCATTGTGAAGGGCATCAATAGAGGAGTTGAAACTGGATAAAATTTAGTTGCCATGGTTGTCTACTAAATTTATAATCCATAAAATTTTCGATGTCACGGACGGACAAAATGCCTACTCTTAACCGATCAGGCTCTCCATGCAAGGTGCTCAAGGCACTCCAATATTACCCTGGCTCTAGATGGGCTGCAATATTGTATCCACTATCTGTGAAGAAGAAAATGATTGTCTTACTTCTTGATCTTAGAGATCATGGAATGGTTGAATGAAGATTACAAAGTGATACAATATGGTTCTGAGTTTGTTAACCTGTCTCATGAAATTGTATTGGCGACACATTTGTGATCTTGATGGCATCGTAAGGGTCAACATTTTATCAATTTTTGATTATGTCATTAAGTAGCAAGACCCCTCCCCAAAAAGCATATTTACCATACATGTAATCTGAAGATGACCCCTTACATTTGTGGAGATCAGACAATCCAAAGGCCCCGGAAGATATTTGCTGAAATTTTGCTGGGAGCTGTATTTTGCATCGCATGAAGACGACAAGAAATTTGTCTAGACAGTTCCTAATTCCAACGCTTCCTCATCCTCGGGAAGTCATACAACTCATCTTGTTGGCTCTACATACATCAGCTATTAAGAGCCAGAAGGGTGTTAAATACGGTAATATGATTTCAATATTGAGTCAATGTCCTTCTTGCTCTCAGTAGGCAATTTGTGTTTATGATGTCTCGATCAATTCATCCATCTTCAGTTTTAGTTTTTCCTCTCTTAATTCCTTATAAATTTGACTCATTGACTTATTTCTTGCTTGCTTAAAGGGAGCGACAAGTCGCAATCTATGGGCGGTTTTACTGTTGGCTGCTCCTTTCTCTGGATCAAAGTTCAAAGCGACTTCAGTTTATCGCGCGCAGCTAATAAAAGTTCGCACATTGACCCAGATTTGAGTAAACAAGATCGCCCGTTCTTTATTCCAGTATTTGAATCTCATTGGTCGGTTACGTATGTAGGGATTCGAGTTAACGATCAAGCGAGGAATTCGGCAATAACATTCCTTCGGTAGCGCACGATTGGACCTGATTGTATCCGAATTTTCCCCGAGTCAGGCCAACTGGTCAGGCCCATGGATTACGACTTGCCAGTCCCTTTAATTGCTCCCCCCCTTCCTCTCTCTCTCTCTCTTTCTTTCTGTCTCATTTTATTATTCCCCTCTTCCACATTCCATCTCTTTTTCCTCTCTTAATTCCTTATAAATTTGACTCATTGACTTATTTCTTGCTTGCTTGCTCCCCTTCCCCCTTCCTCTCTCTCTCTTTCTTCCTGTCTCATTTTATTATTCCCCTCTTCCATATTCCATTTCTTTTTCCTCTCTTAATTCCTTATAAATTTGACTCATTGACTTCTTGCTTGCTTGCTTCCCCTCCCCCCTCTCTCTCTCTTTCTTTCTGTCTCATTTTTCTATTCCCCTCTTCCACATTCCATCTCTCTCTGTATGCTTTCACTCCCCCCTCTTTGCACTCTCCAGCTCTCACCCCCTCCCCTCTTTCTCTCTATCTCTTACCATGGTCTCATTATTCCATAACTTTCTGTTTGTCCGGTAATTATCTCTCTGTATCAACATGTCTGAATCGCATCAACTGCCTTCACAGTATTCTGAAATGATTTTCGTTCTAATGTCTCTACTCCATCTTCCAATATATGCAATTCAAAAACAATTTTTACCCCCTATGATCTAGCCGTTGAGCCATCCAGCAGTGACTATGGCGAAAGGAGAATTCACAATCAACTGTATGACCGTGTACAGGCCCACAGACTAATTTCAGTCTAAATGCAGACATACTATATCCATAGGCCCAATTCAGACTCGGGTCCCTTTTGCATAACAGACACAATCTTAGGTAAGAAATATACCACAATAACATACCAGAGGGGTCATAAAGAGTAAACAAAAGTTTCATACTGTAAATAACTGAATATCTACCTGGAATATTTCAAATTAGCAAAATTATCTTAAGTAGCACAAAGCAGCCATCGTTAAAAATCGCAATAGCTTCTAGGATGCAAAATCTCCTTGTTTTGCAGTTGCTCAGATATGAACATGGCATCTGATGAAAGGAGAATTGCCAATCACCTGGGCAAGCTAGTACTTTCAGCCAAGATGCAGACTTCCTGCGTACATCTTTCATCACTTGACTGCATATCTTCTTCCAAAATGAGATGTTACATGTAGTTTGATCTATTGTGTGCTTTAGTCTTAATGTGAACATCACCTGTGATGGAACTTGGGAGAATTGGGAATCAGCTGGCCAGCTGAACACTATTTTTGATAACCAAAAGGAGAATTGCCAATCACCTGGGCAAGCTAGTAATGTCAGCCAAGATGCAGACTTCCTGCGTTCATCTTTCATCACTCGACTGCATATCTTCTTCCAAAATGAGATCTTACATGTACTTTGATCTATTGTGTGCTTTAGTCTTAATGTGAACATCATTTCTGATGGAACTTGGGAGAATTGGGAATCAACTGGCCAACTGAACACTATTTTTTTAATAACCAAAAGGAGAATAAGCCAGTTTGGGGTTGCAATCTGAGCATGAGCAGATAAAGGTCATCTGTACCAAATTCTAAAACCCACTGACACTAACATTCGATATGTGCTCATGAATGTCATGTAATCATTATTCAATTATGCACTAATGGTGCATTCCATGATATCCAGGTGGAAGTATTCTTTTTAAAGGGGGAAACAAAAGCTATTCATGAGGCACCTCTATCACTCCCAGAGTTATTTTTCTGAAGTGCACATAAAGGGACCCTCCATGTCTAAAATATCTGTGGATATTTGGGGTCATTTGTACAATCTCAGTACCATCGCTAACCCCGAACTGGCTTATTGCCAATCACCAGTTCAGGCTAGTTAATTTCAGCCTACATGTAGATGCACATGTACAGCTAGACCACATGTTTTGAACTTGACAGCATGCCTTCAAAGTTTGATACTGCTATTTCTCAAAATAAGATCATTGTCAGATCATAAGTTGACAACTAGCTGTACGGTCGTCAGCTTAATGTGAACACTGCATGCTACGAGAAAGGAGAATCAGGAATCAGCTGGGCAAGCTTGTAATTTCAGGCTTTTCAGCCAAGCTACAGACTTACAAAATACACCCTTCATCACTTAACTGCATGCCTTTTAAGACTGATAATGCAATTTTATCCAAATCAGATTGTATTTGCAGTCATTTCGAATGGCTGTCGGTTGAATGTGAACACATATTTTTGAGAAAGCAGAGTCGAGCATCAGCTGGGCAAGCTAGTAATTTCAGCCAAGCTGCAGACTTATGGGAATACATCTTTCATCACTTGACTGCAAGCCTTCTACGGGCGGCCGATATCTCATTACTAGATGTCTTGACTGAGGAACGCTTGCTTGCTCCCAAGCTCTCCTGCTTTTTTCATATTTTGATGCTTATGTTATATGCATGTAAATTGAAATATACATATGTACATATGTTACATGTACATGTAGGCCTATGTGTGCTTAGTGCATTTTTAAGTGGCATATATTTTATGTTTTAGAATCATTAGTCAAATGCAAAAAGCAGCAAGACATTATAAAAAATACTTTAATATTTGGATTAATCGCTAAGAATTCATATGCCTCACACCTTTCTTGAATATTATCTTTATCTCAATCCTTCATTACTACCGCTCCCCCCCCCCCCCCCTCCCCTCTCTCTCCCTCTCTCTCCCTCTCTCTTTATCCCTCTCCAACTGTCTATCTTAAGTTGGACAAGAATTCCCACACAGCAAAAAAAAAAAATACAAGGGAGCGGTAAATTTAGCTCTTAAAAGCTCAAAAACAGCTCTGGTAAAGTGAAAAGGAGCTCTTGTTAAAGCAAGAACAATAAAAACATAAAAATCAATGTGAGAAAATCACACTTTTACAACTCCAAAGCTAACAAAAGCTCCCATCACTGTTCCCACACGTCCAATAATCACGCCCCCTCCCGATATGATATCAATCACAAATTCATGAATTCAACATGTTTCTTTAATTTGCGATTCAATTAAGTGCATTAACCTGGATACATGTGTCATATTCCAGGGTATCTTCTAACAAAGTCCAAAAATAATATTTTTCATATTTGGTTTGGCACAGATAAGAATAACACCCAGTAATAACTACATGATTAATTACAGAGAAGGGAAAATTAACTGGGTGTCTGGGCCTCAATTCAAAGTCAGCAAATTAATTAAAAACTCCACCTTGGATTACAAGCATTTTAATGAATTCATACTCTCTTTCTCTAGCTCTCTCTCTCTCTCTCGTTCACATTGGGGGTAACCTTCAATGATTTTTCACCATTCTCTGCCAATTTTACTCTTTTTCCACTCAAACAAAAACAACTGATTTAATTTGTATGCAAGCATGCTTTAGAGCCACACCTTCATTAGTTTATTTCAGGGCAAATTCAATTCTCCTCTTTAATACAAAAAATATGAGGAATGTGTCTGGATTTGTGAAATGGGAGGAGAAAGCCAGATGGAGAGAGAGAGAGAGAGAGAGAGAGAGAGAGAGAGAGAGAGAGAGAGAGAGGGGGGGGGGGGGCAGACTACATGTAAGCTTACACTCTAACTTCTAGGTTCATCTAAACTCAAAATATTATCACTGAAAGAAGATAAATCCTTTAGCCTGGCAGCTAGACTGCACCTTCATGACAATTACATGTATGAGTAACATCTACAAATCTACAGCTGGTTTCGAGACAACCTATAAAAAAAAAAGGCTGTCAGAAAACAAAACACCCAAATATTGTTTTTCCTACAAAGTATTCCCAGACCCTAAGAATCTATACATTGGATCGTTCATAAAATTACAAAATTAAATTGTAGGGGGAAATATACATATCGTATGGTAAAAATTGAATAAATCATTTGAAATTCATTCTCTAAATTTTCGGAAGTATATCACTTTCCTCAGAGGGCTGGATACATATATACGGTATATGTATATATTCACCAGCAATGATAAACTACACACATGTAATATATTGCAGGCCTATACTGACACAAGTAATTGTGTGTATTTGTATGATCTATTTCAAATTTTTTCTCCAGGATTTTTAAAAAACATATTAACTGGATACATAGTGAAACCGATTTTGTTCCCAGATATAAACATTACCTTTAAAAAAATTGACAGCATGATGTTCCATTATTTTTATAGTGACATGCAACAAATGTAAAGATCAAAACTATTTATCAGCTTACAAATCTCTAATATAAATTCACTTTCGGATTACTCTTAAAGTCATCTCATCAATCATCACCGTGACAAGAATAAACATGGACATTATGTAATTAAACCTGGTTCATACAGTGTTTCAAGTTTCTATTTTCCCTACTGTATATTGCAGCATACAGCAAAAAATCCAACATGCACAGCTTGTACCGCACAGCTTGTGAATGTTATCTCCCTTTATAAAGGCCTTTGGTAAAATGTAAACTTTAAAAGATATTCTGGAAAGTTGGTGCCACTTCCTATGAGAGGAAAATATCTGAAATTCCTTGGACCACCTCCCCCCAGTAGAAAAAAAAGTGGGAGCTGATAGCAATTTAGCTCTAAAATAATTCATATATATTGTATTGACCATCAACTTGTCACGCCTCAATAGGCTTTTAATGATGGTCCTTTTTGTTCTTCTTATTTTGTATTAATTCATGTATTATACCTTGTATTTTGTTTTTAAATTCTTTGTTTATTTGATGTTTGTATGTGTTTTTTTTTAATTGGAGAATTGAATAAAGACTGATTATACATGTAAACGGTTTTAAAAGAGCTCTGGTAAATATACAAGAATTAATCAAACTTGGAGCGAAAAAATTCACTTCTTAAATAATAATTGTTGTTGTTTGTTATTAGGTGGTCTGTCGTAGTCGACAGACCACCTCTTAATTTCGTCAGAATTTTCTTTATTATTATTATTTATTATTTATTTTTATTTTTCCACCACTTTCTTGTTACCATGATTCCTCAATATCGGCTGAGTCAATTTTTATCAAAATCTCTACAGTCATGAGGACATATCAGATCAAGGTCGGGTATCTCTTTCAAGGTCATCAGGTCATCGTGACGTCATCCAGGCGCCATTTTGTGAAATCACATTATCAATCATATCTTCATAACGAGTCATCAAAAATGAACCATATTTGACATACATTAAATTCAGGTCAAGGGTCGACATAAAATGTCATCAAAATCCGCGCGCACATCATGACGCGCACGTACGCGCGCGTCAAAATTTAAAAATGGTCAAAATCACTTTTTAATCAAATTAGAGTATTGTTCAGGACATTTTAAGCATTTTAAAATTTTCCGTCCGTGCGCACCCGTGTGCGCGTTACGCGCGCACGCAGCGCGTAGAGAACGTAAAAACGCTGTTTTTTTCGCATGTTACGTCTTCCTGACACTATTCTTGACAATTTCCAACAATTTACAGTCAATATCGACCTTCCATAATGCCACACGCGCGCGTCAAATTTCAAAATCCGTGCGCGCGTCTATGGCAAAAATAACGTAAAAACGTGAAAAACATGCCTCTACAAAATTAACTCTAGCTCTTTAAATAGTCCAGAAACCTCCCAATTTTTTTTCATCATCAGGTAGGGTATAAATCATAGATTTCATTTCATGTATCATTTGACCCTTATATACATTATGACGTCATCAAAATGGCGCCAGAATTCAAAATTTCCATTTTTCATGTTTTGACGTCATCACATTCATGCAAATTTGGCTCTAGATTCTTAATTATTGGTAGTTTTTCGCCCAGATTTCGATATGTTATAGCTGAGACAATTCTCTACAACATAAGTGCTCATTATTATTCATTTGGATGACGTCATCACACTGAAATTTTCAATTAAAGACGACATGTCAGAATTGTCCCTATTTGCGTGTTATGTCTATGGAAGATGATTTTTTTTCGAATCATGAATCTACATGACATCGTTCTCTGAGCTGTATCTCAGTTATTTTTGGTCTATTTCCTTCCAGATTTTAATATGTTGTAGCTGAGACTATAAGCTTTCATAAGGATGGTCTCCAAATTTTGATCAGATGTCGGGATCATGCCCTATTTTGAACTACCAAATGGGATTCGAGAATCCCGTTTTTCGTTTACGTGTTATCTCTATGGGAAATATTTTAGTCTATCGGTAAAGCACATGACTACCATGGTCAAGGTACCTGGTTCGATCCCCGGGGCCGATTTTTTTTTTTTTTTTTTTTTTGCTTCTTTTTGCCTGTCATTTTACCATCCTCCTCGACTATTGTAACATAAAAAATCACAAATCATGTAATAAACTGCCTTATTTTCCGTATTATGTCGATTAGAAAGTAGTGTGCAGTAGTTTGTGTACAACCCTATGGAAATTATGATTTCCTGTCCTGTATTAGAGCTATGGGGTTAATCTCCCAAGTATCCTGTATCATCATCATTATTATCGTCACCGTCATGATCATCATCGCTATTATTATATCCATCGCCATCATCATTATATCATTATAATCATCATAATCACCATTATCATCTTCACCATAATCGTTTTACAATGACCGTTACACATTTTGCTACATTCCTGTCCTCAAGAAGCATCTCCATTCATGGCATTTCTTGACATCCTATCTTCAGTTTAGCATTTCCCCATTATTATGATCATCCTGATTACAATCATGATCGTACAAATTGAAAGACAGACCACCTAATTCGTCCTCATGACGAATTAAATTCTAGTTGTTTTTGTTGTTGTTATTTATAACATGCTTTTCCCATAATGCCCAAAGTCTAAATGGCAAATCCACAAAAAGTTCCACTGAAAAACATTATTTTTAATTACAGTCAGTGCCACACCCAAGAGTTTGCCTACAATATACATTGCACATAATGACATACGCAGCTTGTTTTAGCATGGAAGGTACTATGCATGGACATGCAACCCCCCCCCCCTTATCAATTTCTGGATATTCCACTGGGGATGTAGACCATTGCGTTAGGCATGAAAAATCAGACACATGACTAAAAATTACAATTTCTTCCTTTCTTTTCCTTTTCCACACTGACCTGGACAATAAATTAGCCTTCAGATAGTTTATTTGTTTTGGCCCTATTTTTGTTACACATGACATCACAATTTATTTTCTTTCTTTTTCTTTTCCACAAAATTAGCTTTCCGATATTATATTTGTTTTGGCGCTATTTCTGTTACCAGGCCAAGCTTGGCATGCATTTTGATACTTTGCCAAAACAAAAGCATATATTTTTAGCATTAAAATATAAAATCATCTTCCTTTGTACCTGTGTAATGTATTTGAAGCGATAAATGCCCTGTGTAAAAATATAAAAAATAAAATATAGATGCAATCTATTGTGGAGCGCCGGGAGTATCAAGTCTGACAGACATGTGCACTATAAAAGAACCAACTATTATTATTATTATTATTATTATGATTATGATTATCTAATCAATTCAAGGAGGTACTACATGTACATGTAGGCAAGGACCTCCTTGATCAATTTGCCACATACATGTCTATTTTTCTTTCTCTATCTTGTTCGATATGGAGGTGAAGCTGAATACATATTTATCAACTTTCCAGGATAAGCAAAAAAATTGATCTGATGGAGAGATCCCCCCCCCCCCCCCCCCCTCCTCATTTCTAATGTGAACCACTGTTTGTGAATGAGTTTTTGTAATTAATCACTCAACATTATATTGAAGTTCAGTTTGGCTCTAGAAGTAGCCATAAAAATATCAAAGGCCTTTTCATACAATACTATGTAAGATCAACGCTGTACACAGCAAATGAAAAGGGAGTTGTATATTGGGTGTGACTATCGTTACCTTGGCAACTGATTTGATGAATAGGTATACAGGGAATATTTCATTTCCAATGTAATTTTTTTTCTCATTATGCTCAGTCTGAGAAGTGCAAAGTCAACATCATAGGAAGAAAATACAGTATGACTTAAGGTCATAGGGTACTGTTTATATTTCTTTTCTCCAGGTGAATTCGGGCTCTGCAGCTAGTTTCACAAACCTCACAGCATATGCTACTAGTTTATATGACGTCATATCAATGCGTTTGCAAATGATTGTGCGTCTATGCTTCCCCAGGAAAAGCATTTTTGGAGAACAACGATTCAAAACGCACCTTTTTGTGAGTTTTACATCAGCGTTTAAATCGTTGATTATACAAAAATGACTGTGTTTGGAACCGTGTTTGGAACCGTGTTTGGAACTAAACGTGTAATAAAAGGCTCATTCTGGCCTGCATAATGGGAGCATAAATGGACATTACCTCCCTCTATTAATTCAAAAACATGAAATTATAAAAAGAATTACATGGTGAAGTTGCGCTAGAAAAAATTATTCACCTAGGAAGTTGGAAGGAACTGATGATATACATGCGTACAACTGTATTACAGAGTTCAATGTAGCAACCCAAAATAAAGATTGAGTGATGCTTGTGTTCTTGTACAGTATGCATCTACTAAAATAAGCATTTGTTGAATCAAGTGGCTATTCCCCCACCCCTGCATAAATTTGCAACAGACTTGTATACAAATATAGTTTCCATAGAAACTGGAAGCAAAGTCTATTTACAGGTCTACATGTATCCTTCTCAACTGATATTCTCTCTTTCTCTTTCTCTATCTCTCACTCTCCTACTTTCTGCATTTCCCGAGATCTATCTCCATGTAGGCCTATAATAAGGTGTGTTTTTGTCTTCCTGTCTCAGTGCCTCTCTTTCTCTCTCTCTCTCATTATTTTCTCCTGATACAAATTTAGCATTAACATCATCTATTTGGAGCCAGAAGGGCGCTAAGTCCCATCATTTGTACGGAGTTAACGCCCTCCTGGCTCCAAAACAGATGACATGTTTTACTGTATTTCTCTCTTTTTCTTTTCAGTATAAGAATATCTATGACCCCATTCTCATTACAAGGGATAGCACGCTCTAGCTCGCGCTAGATCTCACCACCTCTAAGGTGAGAACGCGGTGACGTCGTTTTGGCACGATCCACGGAGCTCCACGGCGATCCCAAACTGGACCACATCGGGGGGGGGGGTCCACTAGAGTTAGCGCGATCTAGAGTGCACCAATTCACCTTCTCCTGTGCCAAGATAGATCGCGCTACCCTCTGCAGGTGTGAACCCACGGCGTGCTAGAGGACCTCCCTGGCACGCGCCATGGGTCGCCCAACAATAGTACGATCCACTTTTCAATCTCGTAATGAGAATGGGGTCTATAAAGCAAGGGGGGTCTGGAGCACATTTTCACTGCAGACCCCAAAACTTTGAAGCTCACACAAGGGCCCCATTTTATTTTACAGACCCTAACAAATATTAAGTCAAGACCCTTGTGAAAAAAGGGTTATAGTGGAGCCCTGCAGCTGAGCATATTCGTTTTACTTTGAACAATATGCAGATTTACAACCGGATGTTTGGGAAATGAATAAAATGTACATATACATGTAGGTATTTATACAGCCTGTTCAGTCCACAGGAATGTTATACGAGACTCGTATTTTAAAGAAACGTCATATAAAAATCATGATTAGCAAAAGGAGTGTACAGACTATAACATTGTAGAATGAAACAGGTTTGGGGGAAATCTGCCGACACCAAATGTTTTGCATCAGGTTACGTCAAGGACAGCGATGGAGCATAGGATACTACAGCTGATTAGTCATATCAGTGGGCAGACACGATAAGCCCGCCCAGTTATACGATTCTTGTACGATACGATGTTCAGACTACAAGGGGATCCTGATTTTTTATCGAGTTTTGGTTCGAAACGATGCCCAAACATGTGTTTCGCTATACGATGTTTCGTTATACGATGTTCTGTTCAGCAACAACAACTACTCAAAGATCCTTCAACATGGGGAAATGCAAGGAAAATAAAAGCTGAGTGGAAACTGAAACTATTGAATACGTGATGCATATGGGTTCATATAATGTCTATAGTTTCCTCATCAATAGACCTACTAGTTCTAGTATCTAGGTAAACATTCCCTCAGTGGCTAACACAAAGAAAATGAACCATTGACAGTTATATTTGAAGTGTCTGTAATTTTGAATGAGTGATACTTAGTACGAGTAACTGCACGCTTTAAATAACTGAATCATGGAAATATATATGAAGTGTCTATACTCTGAATGAATGCTCATTCATTGCTTTACATGTCCATATTTTTTGCTATCAACAATGCTAGTACCCAGGTAAATATCCCCTCAATGGATGATAATAGAAATGAAAAACGAAATTTATATTTGAAACGTCTGTATTGGTGGTATTTGTGAAGTTACATAATTATCGTTTAAGTGGCCCAAATATATTGAAGAATGTGAGCAGCCCTCTGTACTGTAACGAAAAGACCCTTTATCAAATATCTTTTGGATTGCATGCGATTGTATTTAATGGGCCTAGACGGTATATTAATTTGAATGAATGATACAAATAATTGCTTTAAATGTCCATGGTTTTATACGTCTGTGGGGAGCCAGAAAGGCGTTAACTCGTACGATTTTGTACAGAGTCCTTTTAGCTCCAAACAGACGCCATGTACATATGTACTCCAAGTATTACCCAGGTTAA
This sequence comes from Heliocidaris erythrogramma, assembly GCA_025617745.1. Lineage (NCBI taxonomy): Eukaryota > Metazoa > Echinodermata > Echinoidea > Camarodonta > Echinometridae > Heliocidaris > Heliocidaris erythrogramma. The sequence goes on along the minus strand of CM046864.1, from coordinate 35,264,415 downwards.
CATTCCCTTAATGGCCAATAATAAAACTGAACCCTGAAATTTATATCTGAAGGGTGTCTAGGGATGATAAGCAATTAACACAGCTAAATGTACTTCAAATATCCAGTTTCATATACTACCAACAGTCATATACCAGACCCCGTCTTGGCGTCTTATAAAGATTTGAGCTCAAATTTTGGATCGATTCAAATCAATCGCAACTCTTTGTAAGAGGCCCAGGGAATATATCCAGGTAACCAATACCTCAGTGAATATTAATGAAACTGAATCTTAGAACTTGAAGGCTGTATTTGAAAGGTAAGAATGAAGTATATTTGCTTTAAATTGCTATAAATAACATCCATGTAACTATTCCCTGAATAGGTAATTGAAACTGTAATTTCATGGTTTTATTACAACATATATTTGATTTGAATGTGTGATGCATCATACAGATATTTATTTAATGACCAACGGTTCCTATCATCAATATCTTTAGGGCATGTCCTCAATAAATAAAAACTAACCCTTGAAAACTATGAACCTATAACTTCTAATAAAATGTAAATTGATATGTACAATTATGTACAGTACTTGAAAATGACAAATAAATGCAACTTTCATGGTTCTTGCTATTTTTTTTTATAGAATAGAAAGAACCATATCTTGAATCCACATAGGAGGAAAAATCGAAATAACAAAAGTGAGAAATAAAAATGTTAGAAATTAAATTAAGAACCCAATGTCTGTTCACATGGACATCTACAGTATACACATTCATATTAATTCACATGTATAATTATGTGTCCATGTTTATAGTGTAAAAATTTGGCAAGGGAAAAGTGATTGTGCACAGATATTACTGGTGGAGGGGAGTCTTTACTGGAACATTATTTTTGTGACAAATACTAGCATCCCTTTTTGATTATTACATGTAATACATAATTTAATGGTACATTGGACATGTGTCTTTCAACCAGCCAGCCATCCTCTGTGATTATCTGTTGGTTTGTTGCCATAGCGATGAGGGATTTCTGGGGATTCCATTAGTCTCAAGTTATGCTGTAGTACTGTTTTAGAATATTTTTGAAGCTGTGTGAATAAAGAATGTACGCATTCAGTAGATATGGTATCTAAAGTGCACACTCAAGTGTGTACTATTGACAAAGTGCAAATGATGATCTACAAATATCTATCGCTAGCACGATTTGGGAATCTGTGACAAAGTTAGGGTTGAAGTCAATAATAACACCATGTGCTACATGTAAGAGCAAGAAGGCCATGTATACTATAAAGCTAACACCATTTCTGGCTCTCAACAAGCTATGTCTGTTTGGAGCAAGAAGGGCGTTATTAAACTCATATACTTTAACACAGAGTTAACGCCCTTCTGGCTCCAAACAGAGGATGTGAAGTTACTGCTAAGCTCATGTGTGGCAATGATTAATAGAGGTGATAATGATGGTACACGTAATAGTTCTGGTGACACATCATTATTGTATCAATGGAGGTAATGCTTGTACACTGTACATTGAGCTTATTATTAATGATGCTCATTTTGGCTCCTACAGTAATTATGCTGAAAGTGATCATGATGATTACAATATGTCTTATTCTATATATATTCTTTTTCTAATGAAAATAATTCTTAAAAATTAAAAAGTTGTCACGAAAATGATAACAAATGGAAACTATAATTTCTATTTTGATTGGATCACATTTCACCTGAATAGCTAGAATCAACATCTCAAAAATGAATCAAATGGTTTGCTTTTTTCATATTTGGGTTTATTGATCTCTTTTTTATTTTTTTCATTTTTCTAGCAATTTAATTGTATCAAAAATATAATACCTTCATCTATCAATCTGTCAAAATATTCTTAAAGCTTGTCACCTTTATTCTCTTTTATTGCTTTTAGAACTTCTTATCTCTTTTAAATACATGATAACAAGAAAGAATAAATAAAATTATGATGAATCACATTCAATGCAGATCCAAAGAATTTGGAGAATGAATTGGATCTATCTTGGATTAAGACGGTGAGTTGGTGACTCATAGAGGCAGCATGTTCATAGCAAATATGTTGTTACTTGTCCTGTGCTGTGTGTTAGCCCTGTATCCAAAATGTTACCCTCCATAACTGACTGTCTGCTGCCAAAATCATTTGAAATCTTTGCATTTCAGTAACCCAATTATTATCCATTTTGGAGCCATTTTGGAACAGAGAAAATGAGAAATATAATTCACTATTCCGCATACAAGCTACATGTACATGGATGAAAAATAAGCGTAATATTCAGTGCTTGCAGTTTCATGCATTTCAACAGTACATTGACTGTATATTTATTTACTTCACAAAGAGTATTAGATTGTGATCTTAAATTTAAAAAACAAACATTAAGCATGTTGATACTACAAATAATTTGAATTAATGAGACACATTCACATATATGGTTCATTCTATCAGTGTAGTAAATTGACACGAAAGCATTATAACGGTTTAGCGTTAAATTTGCTGATTGTTACGTAAGCCCCGCACAGCAAGATCATACAGTCCAGTGATTTTCCTAGTCTCTTATTAGTCGTTCACCCGTATTTGACGGATTGTGCACACTAGAAAGGAAGACAGAGAGAAGAAAACTAAGAAATACATAAAGAAATAAAAAGAAGATAGAGATAATAAAAACAAAGTAATACATAAAGAAAAAAGAAGAGAGAAGAAAACAAAGAAATACATAAGGAAAAAGGAAGCCAGAGAGAAGAAAAGCAAAGAAATGCATAAGGGAAAAAGGAAGACAGAGAGATGAAAAATAAAGAAATACATAAAGAAATAAAAAAGAAGATGAGAGAATAAAAAATAAAACAAAGAAATACATAAGAAAAGAGACAGATTTGAATCTGGACCTGCTGTGAAGAAAAAGAAAAAGAAAAAGCAATTTGTGTGGAGCCCTGTGTAATGGAAGGTAATTGGTTTTGGAAGTAATCAAAAAAGCACAGCAGAAGTAGAATGTACTGTATGTAAGGCTTTTAACCCTTCCCCCATATCATATCGTCCATTTGGAGCCAGAAGGGCGTTAACTCTGTGTTACAGTATGAGTTAACACCCTTGTGGCACTCAGCACATGATATGGAAACTTCACTTAAAATCTAACTTCAATAAAACTAAGCCCATTTCAAAGAACGATTTCCTGAGTATCTTTATTCCCAACAAGGAAGGAACTGAAAGCTAGAACAGAGGCATTTTTAAGTATTCTGAATAGTTATCACTAGTGGTCATATTAACTTTGCCATGCAATGTTTCTGAGTGTCTCTCACTTTCAAAATAATAAGATTTGTAAAAATTGTTTAGAGCAAAAGAGGGACGTGACTAGCCTTTAGCATTGGTTGCTGTACATACAAAATTCAAAATTTCAGGGGCCCCCCCCCCCCAGGGATCGCCGCCCATATTACCTGGCTAATGGGCTCAAACCTGTTCATATCAAGGCAATAATATACATTGTGTATACATATACATGTATATGTATACATTATTTGTGTATACACATGTATATGTATATGTACCCAGCAGTGTTATAGCTAGGAACTTTTTAGTGGGGGTTCAAATTTCACTGACTGACGAGCAACAAGTCATTCTAGCGAACGGAGCCTCGCAATTAGCAGCTTCCGGTATACGCTACGTAAAACATGATATATATTTGTACGTGCAAATTACGAACAGTAGTACAGTATAGTGCGTAATAAAAGACAACAAAACTCGGCAAATCTTTAAGAAATAATCATTTATTGTCATATCGAAAGCATGATTCTTGTACGATTGCAAATAAAACAAGAATAAAGATGGAAATATGAATGTAAGTACCACGTTTCTTCACAAACAGTTACGTTTAATGCTGTTTCTTATGTGAAATTAGTGCCGGTCGGAAGCAGTGTTTTTCACCCGGAGTGGTGGACGGAAATCCCCCGTGCTGGTCGGGCCCGTCCACCGCCGACCACCGTAGCTATAACACTGGTACCCAGTAACCCAATCATATGATCACACAAGCAGATTGGAAAACAGCAGGGGTGTGGAGGCACACCTGCATGTTTCACCTTTCCATTGAAGGCAGGGGGCTGTGGGGGAGTTCACATCATTTCAGGTTACCCAACGAGGCCCTCACTGCAATGAACAAGTACTTTTCACAGCTGTTAGAAATTTACAAATTTTTCAAATCATAACAACAAAATATCATTTGAACACCTGATAAATCTCACTGGTTCATAGCATACACAGGAAATATGGATATTAAAATAATATGATTTCAGGAAATGAAAACATACAGTGCAGGGGAGCATTTCATCAATTGTTTTGTCAATGATTTTTACTGACAACCGAGATAAGCTACTGAAATCCTTGCATCTGATTGGCCGAGAGCAAATTTGTCGGTAAAAATCACTGACAAAACACTTGATGAAACGCTCCCCGATCTACTTACAAAATTGTGGGAACGGAAAATGCTGGTACAGCATGTGTGGCAAAGATCATCTTACTAGGTGGAAGAAATATAATGCAGCCGAGCCACTAACCAGGGGAGGATCCCCCCCCCCCCGCACATGACAACAGAAATTTATCTTTTTGGTAATATGTTTTTTCCTTTCTGTCCAAAGTTTATCAAACATCTCAAATAATCGAAAGTCGTATTTGAATATGAGCACATTTCAAGAGTAATTGTTTCCATGCAAAATTGCTAATGCAATATTCCTCAACTTGGAAATAAAAAGGAGAAAACTTTTTAAAACATTGCCTTTCCCAGGTCCCAACTTTATCTTTAATAGTGTTACGTGATAGTGGTGAAGTAGCGTGTATCGAGTGGTTTCAAAAAAGATCCTAGTATCAATTTTCACAAGGGTATTGGGTCAATTATGAATCAATTTCTCTTGTTTCATTACGACCCAATATTTAACATAAAAAATGCAACTTCCTTGTATTTAAGAGGAAACAATGAATCCAACAGCCCCATTGTCATATTCAATAAATTATAGAACAAAAATAATGCTTTTTGACTGAAGAAATTAAACTATACATGTATTATTAACCATTTATAATCACAAATTATTACAAATTACCCAATACTTAAATGAATGTAACTTCCTTGCAATCAAGAGAAAACAATGCATTCAACACCCATTGTCACATTTAATAAATTATAGCAAAAAAATAATGCCTTTCGATTGAAGAAATTAAGATATGTTACAATCATAAATTATTCTATACAGTGGACAAAGAAAAGTCTCACTTTTCATTTATTTTCTAAAGCAACCAAGGAATGGCTTCTCCAAAGGTATTGTTGGATTATCCTTTATTCGAAGGAAAAAAAATCCATATTTTCCTTGAATTTTTTCCTTTAATTTTCCTTGAATATTTGTAGAATGGAATCTCCTGAAGATTTGTAAAATCAGCACTGATTTTCTTATTTACTATATAAATCTATATACCTACCTATTATGCCTGTAGTCTTGACTACGGGACCCCTTCGAGAATTATCACACATGAGTCACAATATTGTGCGCACCCCCCGTAATCCTATTGTCCCCTTCGCCACTCACGCGCGTCAATACGCTACGGCCATCTTCCTCTTTTGCGAGCAACCCCAAGAAGAAACATGTTGCTTGCAAGGAGCGGGGAAGGAGGGAGGGTCATAGGTAGGTATATAGATTTATATAGTAAATAAGAAAATCAGTGCTGATTTTACAAATTTACTGCAATAAATCATATATACCTACCTATTATGCCAGACCAGCGCCAACTCAAAGACCGGGAGGCATGTTTCGAGCAGAAGGAAATAGGATTACACCAAAGACTACAAAGAAGACACAGCGGCCTTCAAGGTGGCTGACGCAAACAAAGCTTCACCTGCGGGAATATCCCTAAGGTAGCAAGAAATGAAGGAATTGGGCGAACGCCAAAAGCAGCCTTCAAAATATCGACAAGCGCCACACCTTGAAACAGAGCCCAAGAAGTGCTGACACTACGAGTATCATGAGCACGAGGCTTACTGTCGGATAAAAGAGCCTCTGTGCCAGCGGCCCTAATAGCTTCAACGATCCATCTAGAGATGGAATCAAGAGAGGCAGGAGAAAAAGGCTCTCTAGTGATCAGGAACAACTGATCATCCTTACGATAAGACTTAGTCTTATCAATATACCATTTGAGAGCCCTAACAGGACACCAAACTTTGTCCTCACGCACCGAAGAAAAGTTAGAAAGCGGACAAAGAAAAATCTCAACAGGACCGGAGGCAGCTGTCTGATTCTTGGCAACGAAAGAAGCCCTAGGAATCAATCTAACACCTTTTCTCTCCCAGCGAACATGACCAGGAGTAAGACAGAGAGCATGAAGAGTACTGCGCCTCTGCCCAGAGGCAATAGCTACCAAAAAGAGCGTCTTAACTGTAAGATGATGAAGCGAAGCTTCACCCAACGGTTCGAAAGGAGGTTTCGCCAAGGCCTCCAGGACCTTAGGCAGACTCCAAGACGGCACTAACTTAGAAAGAGAAGGTCTTTTCAGAAAGAACGAACGAATCAAACCACTTAGAAGCGGGGAATTGGAAATCCCCGAACCATCTGAAAAACCCGAATGAATGGCCCCGATCGCCGAACGGTAGCCTCGGATAGTAGAAATAGATCTCCCTTTGTCAAATAACGAGATTAAGAAATCCGCAATTGAACCAATAGGAGCCTCAGAAGGGGTTTGATTTCTCTCTTTGCACCAAAGGAAAAAGACCGAAAGACGGGAATTGTAAATCTCCCTAGTAGAAACCCTACGACTAGACATTAAAAAGTCCGCGGCTCTATCAGAGAGACCCGACTGTCTTGCAGATTCCCTGACAGGGGCCAAGCAGTCAAATGAAGAGACTCCGGACTGTGGTGAAGAATCCCCGATAGGGGCTGCAACACCAGATCCGCTCTTAACGGGAGAACAAACGGTTGAGCCCTTAGGAGGCTCATAAGTTCTGGAAACCAATTCCTCCTGGGCCAAAAGGGAGCTATTACGAGCACCCGCGCCCGATCTTCCCTGATTTTCCGCAAGACACGCGGAATCAGATGGAAGGGAGGAAAGGCGAATCCCTGAAGGTTCTCCCAGCTGAGGGAGAAAGCATCGAGAGCCCATGCTCCCTGATCGCCAACACGGGAGCAATACTTCGGCAGCTGGTGATTTAGCACCGACGCAAATAGATCCACTTCCAGTGGACCTAGGCGACTGCGAATGCGGCAAAATACCTCCGGATGGAGCGTCCATTCCGATGGAAGATACCTGCCCCGAGACAGAAAATCCGCAATGAGGTTTTCCCGACCGGGGATGAAAGAGGCCACGGGTGTGATTGCCATGCGACGACACCACCTCCACAGCTGAGCTGCTAGGGCATTCAGAGCAACCGAACGAGTGCCTCCCTGCCGATTGATATATGCCGCCACGGTAACATTGTCCGTGAGAATCAGAACCGAACGACTGAGAAGTCGACTTCTGAAATGGAGCAAGGTCAACAGAACTGCCATAAACTCCAGGACATTGATATGAGGAAGAGTCCCAAGAAGAGACCAATCCCCCGCAACCGTGCTGCCGTTGCAGTGTCCTCCCCACCCCAACCGAGAGGCGTCCGTCGAAATCGATATCGACGGGAGAGGGGCAGAGAAGGACCTGCCTCGCGCGAGAAACACCTCGCTCGTCCAACAAGAGAGAAGAGACTTGATCTTTACTGGTACTGGAATCCAGACCAAAAGAGAGTCTTTTCCCGGCTTGAAGAACCTGAGGAGATGTCTCTGAAAGGGTCTCATGAGGAGCCGGCAGTCCTCTAAAACATCGACTAGACTGGCTAGATAACCTAGAAACTGAAGCCACTGTCTGGCCGAGACTCTTCTGGCCAGCAAGAGCTTGCGAGCCGCAGAGACAATGGTGAGAATCCTGTCTCGACTGGGCCGAGCTAACTGATTCCTTATGTCTAACACCGCCCCCAGAAAAACTGGGCTGCGAGTGGGGACTAACTCTGACTTTTCCCAATTTATTAGGAAACCTAAGTCTTGAGTAAGAGAGACGAGCAAACGAGTCTCGTCCAACAAACGATCGCGCGACTCCGCAAGGAGAAGCCAATCGTCCAGGTAACAAAACAACCGAAGGCCGCGACGCCTCAGAGAGGCCGCTAGCACCGCTACAACTTGAGTAAAAACCCGAGGGGCCGGGCGCAGCCCGAAGGGAAGAGCCCGAAAACGATAAGTCTCCGAGAGGAAGGAGAACCCCAGAAGATCGCGAGATGCGCGATGAATGGGAATGTGAAAGTACGCGTCCTTGAGATCTATCGAGACCGCGTAGTCTTCCCTTTTGATCAACGGAAGAATGGAGGCAAGAGTCTCCATCCGAAAATGAACCGGAGGAATAAATTTGTTTATCCTTTTTAGGTTCAGTATCAAACGAAGTTTTCCCGAGCGCTTGGGAATAACAAATATTGGAGAAAGGGAAAGAGACGGCCTGTCTCTTACCCTTTCTATAGCCCTCTTTTCCAGAAGAGACTCGATCTCCTTTGAAGCATGAGATCGAGACAGGGCAGACATGGGAGGTGACCGAATTCTTATAGCCCCTCCGGGGAGCGAAGCGCAAAGATCTATGAAGAATCCGTCTCGCACGACGGAGAGAACAAACGCGTCCCCGGAGATGGCCTCCCAAGCGGGGAGAAACGCGTGAAGACGGCCACCTACCACATTCGGTTGAACAAGCGCTCGGGGAAAAACATCAAAACCCAGGCTTGGCCTTCTGCGAAGCCATCGCCTTACCACGAGTACCTCTCGAAATGCCCCTGCCACGACTCCCTCTCCCACGAGAAGGAGCTGGCTGTGGCTCAGGAGGCGGGACCCTAGACACGCGACTGCGTTGACCCGAAACGGGACCAGCAGGTCTACGCTGAACAGGGGCCCGCGTTGGCTTAGAGCTAGTGTGAAACTGCTTAGTCATATCCGAGATCTGCTTACGCGCATCGATCTCTCTCTGAAAAACCGTAGCGAATTTACCACCAAAAAGCGAAGGACCCCGAGACGGAACATCTCGGAGAAGTTGAGCAATACCCGACTCTCTAACACCCAGTGCCGAGAGAGCCGAGGTCCTGCGACGGAACGTAGCCGAAGCAGCTGCGGTGGAAAGCTGCGACCACTGCAGACAAAAAAGAGTATGCAACAGGTCGTCAATAATCAGCTTGTCACCATCGGTAACATTCAACTCCTCCGCCCTGGACCTAAGGTCGGAGAGAAACCCTTGAAACGCCGACAAACGCATCCCCGACCTAACCTGGCTTTCAATATTAGACCAGATCTTAAGCGTAAGCGGATTAGTCGCCCGTAAGCGACGACCAACCTCCAAAATCTCAGGAGACAGAGTCTTAGCCTTAAAAAAGCTGTCTTGGTCCTGAGAACAAAAGGCAAAGGCCTTACCCTTGACCGCATTAGAGCGCTTAATCAACAGCGCGGCCTCAATGCGGTCATACTCCAGCTTGAAAACCTCCTCAAGAGCGATACCCTCAGAGGAATCCTGCTGCTTAAATTTCCAACGCGAAGTCGAACCCTGCGCGCGGGTTGACTGAAATTCAGGGAGATATTTGGACAACAAAGCAATCGCTTCTACCCCGCGAAGAGCAAGCGATTGAGACTCCGCCTGCCCAAGCGATTCGGGAACCGAAGCTTGAGAAGCCACATCCGAATCTGGTTCCACCCGAGTGGAATGAGACAAAGGAGCACTAACAAAGGCCTCCGCAGGCAGAGCCTCGCATGGTTCAACAAAAGTCTCCTCGCCCGGCGGAGCCCCAAGGGCCGCGGGAATAGGAGGCACATGCGAATCCGACTCAGACAAAGAGGAATCAATCACAAAAGGCTGATTAGACTCAAGGCGAGATCCCTGAATAGGGACAGAAGTCAGGGTTGAAGTAGCCGGTACAAAGGACCAACCCTGATTCTGAGCAAAAGCCCGCATCATACTGAACATGTCAGCTTGAGAGGAGCTAGCTGGGTTAGCCAGGTCAGACGGGCAAGAGGCCGGCAAAGCCTTGCCACTTTTTGCCTTCTTCTTGGCCTTTTTCTTGGCTGGCTCGACAAAAGTCGTAGCCGAAACCCTTTTCTTAGAACGCTTAATCGGATTCGTTCGGGTCCCCGAAGCCTCTTCGGAAACACAAACCGATCCCTCCGCGGAGGGGCGTTCACTTCCCATAAAGGGATTGGAGCGCTCATGGCGTAAGCCTAGAGAATCGCCCAAATCACCCATATTGGCTAAGCAAGAAGATGCAGTAGCCTTGGGTTGGGAGCTAAAAGCTCCCAGTGCGTGGGCAGACCGAGATGACTCGGTATGTGCCCGATGACTACTAAAGGCGTGTGAACCCGCTATTGGACCGCTCGAAAGCAGCAATAGGGGAGCACTAGTAGTCACGCACTCAGGTGAAAACACCTGTTGCTCCGAAGAGCGTCCATAATTGTTAGCTCGAGCATTCCCATTAGCTGGCAATGTAGACAGCCCAGGAAGTACTCGTTCCCCCATATGGCGTTTGCCGGGGGCTAGGGTTTGAGAACCCAGACCAACATGGACTAAGCCCGTGGGCTGCCCTGCAGTAGTGGGGCGCGTCTCCCCTAACGGATCAGAGCGAGTGAACGCTACCGTACGGGAAACAACAGCCCCCCCCTCTGGTCTCAGCGACCGGGGGATTGGATTCGAGATATCCAAACCACTAGAATCTGACGCCACCCACCCCGAAACCACGGGCTTCGGAGTTGACAATCCTGATTCAGTTAACGCCACCCGTCCCGAAGCCGCAAGCTCCGAGACTGGCAAACTCTGCAAGGAAACACCACTAGGCAACTTACCCTTAGCCCTCCTCCCTCCCCCGTGTACCGCAGTACTCGGGGGAGTTCTGGAAGGCCGAGTCGTCTTGCTAGACGACTCTTCGGAAGAAGCAGGTCTCCTTGACCTAGCTGCTTCTTCTTCCGAATCCATACCACTGCAATAAAACAGACAATAAAGTATACTTTTTTTTTTTTTTCAAAATAAGAAATACTTCAACTGAATGCAGTAAATAAGGGTAAAATTATTTGGGAGATACGCACTAAAGAAATTTTCACAGCCTAAAAACCGTAAGAATAAACGCCGAACCCGAAGGCTCGGTGACAAACGGAAACACCCGCAAACACGGAAATATCTACGTGGGGCTGACCGTGAAAGAGAAAAATAAATGCCAAGAAAGGGAATCAAAAAATCCCTTGCAATCGGCAAGAGTGACTAATAAAACACAAAGTACTATAATCTAAACGAATATAGGTACCTAAAAGTGCTTTAACTATGTGAAAAAGCGCACCAAAAAGATACTATACGACCTGATTTCAGGAGCGCTGTGACTATACGTCCTAACTCGTCGGGGGCGAGCAAGAAAAAAGATGGCCGTAGCGTATTGACGCGCGTGAGTGGCGAAGGGGACAATAGGATTACGGGGGGTGCGCACAATATTGTGACTCATGTGTGATAATTCTCGAAGGGGTCCCGTAGTCAAGACTACAGGCATAATAGGTAGGTATATATATGATTTATTGCAGTAAATAGTCTTTTAATGCATAAAAAACAAACATTCTCTATATTTCCTCTTGATATTTTTATAAGCAATTATGGAATGTAATCAAAGTGGTTTCAACACTTTCCCCAGGGGTGATTTCCACACAAATTGCATTTCCCCCTTTTCTTGTCTACATATTGTGTACTTTTGCAGCCGTTTATTGCGGCGATGGATCAGGAGTTTTATTTACTAATGGCAGTGACACATTTCTTCCTTTTTTTTCTTGCTTTTGATTAAATCAGTGATGGGACAGAGGGACAGATTAATAGAATCAGTGATGAAGGATGAGTTATATGGGCACACTGAAATATAGATCTATGCTACATGACATGTACGTGTTTCATGCTACATGTACATGTATATCGTTACATCTCTCTCTCTCTCTCTCTCTCTCTCTCTCTCTATCTCTCTCCCCTCTGTATCCAACTTGCACTCGCGCTCTCTCTCTCTTTCTCACTATCATTCACACTCTATCACTCTACGTTCATACTCTGTCCACTCTGTCTCTCCTTTTTCTCTGTCTCTGTCTCTGTCTCTGTCTCTACCTCTTTGTCTTTCATAAATCACCATCAACCCCCCCCCCCCTCTCTCTCTCTTCATATATTCTCCCTCTCCTATTCTACTCCCTCTATCTCTCTTCCACTCTACTTCTTTTGCATTTTCTTGGCTATTTGAGTGTAGTAGGTCCATGGTTTGACACAAGTTCCTTTGCTTGTTTCCTAAATCTGTCCTGAATCCAAACGGGTCCTTTTAATTATCATCTCTATAATCCAAACACACACACACACACACACGCATAATAATCTCTAATCACTCCTGGGGAGCGTTTCATCAAGCATTTTGTCAGTGATTTTTACCAACAACTGTTATAAACTACTGAAATCCTCGCATCTGATTGGCTGAGAGCAAATTTGTTGGTAAAAATCACTGACAAAACACTTCCCTGCAGTGTCCTTATAATATTTGCTGAAAAGGGCTGGACCTGTTTAATTATTTCATTAGCTGAGTAATGAGATCATTTCCTAATGGGCTGTAAGATTACGAGCAGTTGTGATGAGAGCTTGGTAACATGGATTTTCCACAACCCCACACTGACCCATCCCTGGACACAGCTGACAAGGGTCTCCTAGCCAACAGCTTTTTCACTATTAAAAGACACATGATCGGATAACAATATAGCAAAAGGGGCGTATACCATATATGCATGAGATTTAGTGTACTGGAATAAATCACTGTTGAATATTCCTTTTGGGAGAGAAGGGTGTGCCTGAGTAGTCTGTATTAAAGCACAGACCCTAATTTGATGCCTTATCAGAAAATCATTACGTCTTGAGAGAAGCCTAACCCAGCTACCTACTGGAGCAGCTGTAGTACAGGGCCTATGGTAGTCTTACAGTGCAGACACACTTTTACGACTAACCAGGGTTTATGCCTGCAAACTCGTGCCCGAGTACAAAACAATGCCTAAAGGATGCTGCAAGACATTTTATTATATGGCAATACACAGTTCAACGTTTACACAAGAGAGATTTAATTACTTATGGGTTTATGTGTAGGGCTTTTGTACGAAATTTGCTTGTCTCCAAAGGGGGGGGGGGGGGGGGGGGTCCATAAATAGTTAAATTACCTACATGTATATGTACAACCTTTGTCTCTTGAAAGTAACCTTTACTCTGTTTTTTTGCCTGTTTGTTCTTATTGTTGGTCATCTTGGTGTTCCGAACACTACGAATGAAAAAACAACTTTTCAGTACATATCAAAGATCCTCACAGCTGCCTTGCTTCAGAAAAAAAACTGTAGGCTGAGAATTTTCTCTCGCTTTTATAAACCACAAGGTGTTTCTATAAACTAGTGGTTAAGGCATTGGTAACCAAAGCCACAGACCTTTTTTTTTCCTTTCTCATTGAATATGGTTTGATTTTAGTGCGTACGTGTAACATGAATATTTCATAGACCCCAGCCTGAGTATCTTGGGGCTTTGAATTTTTTTCAATGGGTTTAATAGCCAACTTGAAGTGGTGTACAGTACATGGAGGCTACACACATGTACATTCATATCGTCTGTTGAGAGACAGAAGGGCGTTAACTCATATAATTTTATACAGATTTAACCACCTTTTGGCTGTCAGTGCTCAGACAATATATGTAAAGTATCTTCTATTTCCTATGCTTCGTCTGTTTTCACTCTGGCTGTTAGTGTGATCTTGATGTAAATGTTTTTCAGCACCTCGTGTTATCACATGATCAAATACCAATAGAGACACAGCCAAGAGTGGTTACTGGTTTACATGTGCATCAGAACCACAAACTGTATGTTATTCTTTTTATTTCAATGTCATGCCATCTAGCCAGGCACCTGAAGTTCATTGACCTTTTGAATATTACATGTACTGTATGTCTTGGTGCATCTCCACAAAGTTACAGAATCCCTTTAACAGTTGAAATTTATGAAATTTGAGAGTATCAAAATGATAATACACATTATCTGTAGCTTGATACTCTTTGTGGTGGGTTAAAAAAAACACCACATTAAAAGGAAATAAAAGGGATATAAAGTCATTATCGCATCTAGAGAAATGCTAACCTTCACTTTTGAAGCACTACATAAAATGCCAGTGCCTTAAAGATAATTCATACTCTAGTGAAAAAAAAACCTTTTTACACAAAACTGGGTGACTTTTCCTACAAATTAAACTATGGTGAGGCTGAGCTGATGCCGGCAGTCTTATCGTCAGAAGTCTGGTCCAATCTTGTTTTATATGGGTCGTAATGAAATGAAAAGAATTGGGAGTGCAAATATAAGCTGATCAACTGAAAACTAGATGGGGAGGAAGAAGATGCACTGTGTGTTTTTTTACTTGAAGCTATTTACTCATCAATTCATCCAATCCCTCTACATATGAAAGCACTTTCTCATCGCCATGAAATGCTCTACACAGGATGGAAGCGAGACAGGGTACAGTGCATGTGATTTGTAAAAAGATCTTCAGTGACTAGCAAGGTTATTGTTTGTAATCATTTCTTTATTTTAAAGAAGAGTATCAGCAATATACAGGTTTGCAATGTGCAAAATAACAGTGCTACAATGTAAGAACCAGGTCCATGAACCTATCCGGATTTAAGGCAGGTTTGTATTAATACAAAGTATCATGACATATACACTGTATAATGTACATATTTATATAAAGAAGTTATTTGAAAAAACGGTGTGGTAGTATACTTCTGATCAGGTCAGACTTATAGACGTGGGTATAATTATTGATGATACAATTTATCTGGTGAAATGGGGGTATTTTCTTATACTGATCCTTCCTACTGTAGAAAATAACAATTACTGTTATTGAAATAACAATCACGGAAAGGAAAATTGTGGAGAGTGAAAGGGAAAGCAGAGATAGATCTATAAAGAAAAGAAAGATGATTGTGAAGAAGGAGTAAGGAAAAGTAAAAAATAAGATGACCATGAGAAAAACGAAGGAAAGCAAAGAATCGGGGAAGAATTTTTTAAAAAGTAGAAGCAGGGTGTATGTAAAGGGGATGTAAGAAGAAAACGGGAAAAACAACAGAAGATGACAAAGAAGGAGAAATACGAAAGAAGAAAATATACTGAGAATTTGGGACACCATGATTGTTTACACAAATTCCATATTGTCTGACATGTGTAATTTGTTTTTCTAGATATTCATCTAAAATCATGTACTAGTACATTTCATTTATTGTATTCACAATTCTGAGGTTCTGGAACACAATTTAGTACGATTTTTTTTTTTTTAAACAGAAGTTGAGACAGATTTGGTACTGTAGAGTTTCAAGTAAAAAGGACTTGGTGGGCGGGGGGGGGGGGGGGGGGGGGAGAGAATAGAGAAATAATTATAACAAGAAAACCTAACTGTTTTTCTTTGAACTAAAAACATAAAAGAGAATGGATGCAACACACACTTGCAACACAGCAGGGATAAGTGAGGAAATCCGAAACAGAAATTGAGATGAAAAAAACAATATGGGTTCTGCAAGACCAATGACCAGCAAACCTTAAATCCAATCAGCAGATAATAGTACAGTGACCCGCCCAGGCGGTCAAGACAAGTGACATTAATTGGACATTCCTCATGCATCAGCAATATAGTTTCCTTCAGCCTTGTTCATACATGAGGCACTTAACTGTCTAAAGCACAAGCGACAAGGTCACTGTGGTACAGTGGAAACTCAGTATGACGAGGTCCTTAATAATTGGGACCATCAAAATTACCTTGTTATAGCAGGAAACTCGTTATATCAGGTTAAAAAAACAATAGAGCTGGGACCAGGGGGTGTTTCATAAAGCTGTTTGTAAAGTTACGAATGACTTTACGAACGACTGGAACATGTTCTTGGGTGCTATACTAATCCGATTCTCAATCATTTTGCACAAGAACTGATCACCAGTCTTTCGTAAAGTCGTGCGTACCTTACAAACAGCTTTATGAAACACCCCAGGAATGTGATGTTGTTATATCAGGAATATTATTATATCAGACCTCTTTATATTGAGTTTCCACTGTATATTGGTGCATGGAGGCTTTGGATATGATGATGTAACTTATATGATGATGTAACTTACAAGAGGTCCTGAGTTTAATCATGAAGCTACACACCAAATGCTTTACATGTACATGTACATCCTTGGACAAGGTGTTTTACCCATATTATTTTGTCCCTCTTGACCATGGGGTATAATAACTGGGTACCTGGCAATGCTGGGGTAATGATAAATTCAGGGCCTGCAGGAAGAACAGAATTAATACAGTGGAACCCTGTTATAAAGAACATGGTTACAAGAAACTCTCGCTATCACAAGTGGATTTTGCCAGTCCCATTTCTTTGTACTCTATTGTTTTTTAGCCCTGATATAACAAGGTTTCAATATAAAGAGGTAATTTCTTTGGTCCCACCGTCCCAAGGAGTTTGTTATAACAAGGTTCCACTGTACTGCAGTGGCTACCCTGGGTAGATAAGAACAAATTAAAAACAATGATTAAACATCATGAACATGAACCTACCCCTAACCTTAACTTTAAAGTCCAATCGCAAGTTAGCAACCCTAACCATAAAGCTATAAATACCTGCAGCAAAAATCAGGTGGCCAATGCACGGCCTTTAAAAAAAAAGGATTGTGGCAAACTAAAAATTAAAAACATAAAGAATGAAAATTGTGTAAATGTATAAAATATGACAAGTGGGGTGATAAAAAGTGGCTGCGTGTAACCAGATCCAACAAAGACCCTTATTAGTGTACGCGTCTGTGTGTTAATATAAGATGAACTTTTATCAGAAATGTGAGACCCATACATTGTGTAGCCTCTGCCTGTAACTTCTCATAAAATTTTGTTATCATGAGTGAACGAGGCATTATGCCATAGCCTACTAGGGTCAACAGACATATAATAATAATAATAATAATAATAATAGATACTTATATAGCGCAAAAAGCCTCTATAGAGCGCTTTTTAGAAATGAAGAGAAAATACATGTACATGTATTATATTGAAAATTAATACACAACATATGCTCAACATGGCTGAAAATCTGATGGAGGTGGGATGCAGATTTGCCTCCCAGTCAAAATTAGTAGTTCACTTGGTGAGCGGGTCGACGATGCCAGGGGTTTAAACTATACAGATTGCACATGTTAGGAAAGCTTCCACTGATATGAAAACCCTATATTACTGATACCATTTCATACCATTTCATATACAACTGTACCATTTCATATCACGGATGAGTCGAGAGTGAGTCTGCACTCTGCTATATGTATACTATCTCACATATTTAAAGCTCTGCTAAGATGCTACACATCTCGCAAACACAAGGGCTCCACAATAACTTTTTTTCGTAGGGGGTCCGGAATGATATTATTAGAGTCTGCACGTATACAAGTAAAACCCTATAATTTTGAAATTTGGGGGGTTCGGATTAACATGTAGATTTTAGGCACCTGTGTGTCCCAGGCGCATGTTAGTTTTAAGCCCTGTAGAGCTCTACATGTATATAAAACAAATTTTGTTTCAAGGGAATTTTGCACTCAAAGGTGCATCCAGAAGAAAGATATTTTCATATATATACATGTATTTAAGACCATTCACAGAGAATCAACTTCTCATGCAAATTAGCCCCAGCTTAGCCATCCTCTCAACCAACCTCTCAAAGTTTGACTCGAGTTCAAATAAAGTAATGCTGATACCATTCAGACTGGTTTTTAAGAGCGGTTTCAACCCTCTTTCACATAATGTAATTTAATGAGAAAAGTTGAGTACAGGGACAGGTGAAAAATGGTTTGTGAGCTTTCTTATTTCTTTTATGTCAGTTTGGAAGATTATCATAGGAGTAATGTCCCCTGAAAAAGGACTGCTCTTCAAATGCCCTCATATTCGAAATAAGACGAGAAATAGCCGAAGTGTTTGGGCCGAACATTCCTGCCACATGTGTGTGCAGTCCCATATACCCATTTCTGTGTGCAGTACATGTGTTTTTCAGCAAGACTGGGTTAATTTCTTTATTATTTTGATAATTCCAAAACCCTACAGTACACCAATTCTTATGTAGGCACTATCAACCGTTCCAAATAGCTATGAGATAACTTTCTTTCACATGGTAATCGCACTACAAGAACTCAACTTTATCTTTAAGGGTTATCTTCAGTTGAAAGTCACAAGTGCATACATGAGTTAATGCCCTCTTTTTTATGATACATGTTAAACTCTCAGAGAGATTTGTGGGATAGTTCAGTCTGTAAATTACAGTTCATAACTTGCATGGTTAAAACCACAAGATGGGGTGAAACTGATCTGAGTTTCATTTTCAATGTAATGAAAAAAATCTAATTGGACTACAGTGCACTCACTTCATTTTGCAGTTTGTATTTAACAGGTAAACCACAGTGTTATTCAAATGCAACATGCCGTGATAATGACTTGATCTGTTCCATTTCCAAAAAAACAGAATCAAATGAGAGTGACACACAATCTTTAAAAAAAATATCCCCCCCCCCCCCAAATGTATAATGATTTTATAATCTGCTACACTTGATGGCTAAAATAAAATAAAAATTAATTAACCCTTTACCTACTGGAACCTGGTCATCCCTGTATTAAGCCTATGGGAAAGCCTATGAGAATTCAGTGAAGCGAGTTAATTAATTTTTTTCAACTATCAAGTACACTGTCATTATCTTATTACAATCCACTGACATGAAACTGTAATGTACATACATGTATATAATATACATACTGGCCCTGGAGTCTTTTATTGATTGGAGGCTTTGATGGGTTTTTTTTTTTGGGGGGGGGGGGGCATATCTATCATATCCAACCTCCATGTTTATAAAAGGAGTTCTAAATGCAATAATAATAATACGTAAGTTTACATACAAAGTTGTAACTCTACTCTATACACTAGATTTTTTTTGTTTTTCTTTCACAAGTCCAAGCACAATACAATATGCATGAGTCATGAGATAAGTCTGAAACACACAGTCACTATAAAATATCTCTAGGGTATACGTGCAGAGCTTACAATATATAATTTGACATTTCCATGAAACATAAAACCCATTCATTGAGCAAGCTACTGGCTTTCTCCTTCTCCCTAGATCCACATCAAATTGTCTGGCTGTGTACCAGACACAGGCTCGCACTCGCAGCCTCAGATGAAATTGAATTTCCTTGAAAATCTGTACTGGTTTTGTTGCAGAACAATACTGTAGTGTGCAGTAGATACACTCACAATTTATGCTCTGCATGATATTAAAAGTTGCATGTACAGTGTATTGTATTCTAGATTTTATTTTTATTTTAAAAGGAAAGTGTTTAACTTAAGCATGCAAGTAAACCTACATGTACATGTACATGTATCTTTAAAATCAAATACTTGACAGAAAAAATATGCTGCTACAGTATAGATATTTCAAAATAAAAATGAAAGTGTGATTATTTGGCATTAACCTACATGTATATAAAACAACATACATGTAATTGGTCCATTCACTGTATCTCAGGGCACCATATTCCGTGCTAATATTTTATACAGGAGGTCCAAACTGAAATTTCTTGTCTCTGTACCCATAGGCCCCCTGTTAAAATTCCTTTTTTTCTCTCTCTCTCTTTCTCTTTGTAATTTGAGGGGGGGGGGGGGGGGTCTACATGATCCCTACATGTAAATTTATCCCTATCTACATGTAGAAAGACAAGATCTTTTTTTTTTTAGTTAATTGTCAGTCTTCACTGGGAAGAATTATTTGACATGTAATTGGGCAGATAATGAAAAAAAAGAAAGAAAGAAAGAATGTAAAAACACAAAATATATGAAAGCATTGAGTGTAAAATTCCATTAGGCCAAGTAAAAAAACATACATGTTTAGCGTCCCCGCCCGCTTCCTTTTTGGAGGCCGCCTGTTTTTTGTTTTGTTTTGTTTTTTGTTTTTTGTAAAACCCCCAAAAGTGTAAGTTTCATGATTTTTTTCCTTGGAAAATGATTTTTAAAAAGTCGTAGATTTTATATACCCAGTCGTCACTGCATTTATAAGGCGGTGGAATTGTGATTTTAAAAAAAAAATGGCGGCCATTTTGGAAAAATAGCCCGGCTGGTTGTTAAATGGGTCGGTCGGCCATTTTGAAGAAACAAAAGAAAAAAAAGAAAAAAAGGGCCTCCTCCTTCCTTTTTTCCAAAAAGGCAGGACGCTAAACATGTATATTTTTTTACTTGGCCTTATTGTATTATATGTATAATTAAACATGGATCTACATGTACATATGTACCAATGGAACAACAGTATTTTTCTTGTTTAAGAAATTAAATTAAATGTAAAGTTGTTTAATTTTTCCAAGCAGTAATCTTTCAAGACAAATTAATCATTTTAGAGCAATGGCTTATTTGTGGCTAATGGGGACAACACTTTCTTTCCTGATATGAACATATCGTGTGTTGAGAGCCAGAAGGGCGTTAACTCATATGTTTTTACACAGAGTCAACGCCCTTCTGGCTCTCAACACACGATATGTGCATGTGCATACATGTACATGTATGTAGGCCTTTATAGATTTCTTCAACCAATGTTATCATTTTTAGCAATGTGTGCATAACCCAAAGTTCTAATGATCAATCAAAGTTCTAAATCAAACTTGTCTCATCTTTATTAAAAAACATATCGAGGCAACCTTACAAAATCTCCTCACGACTTTTTTGCGGAGGATATAATTTCGAGAAAACTGATGCAGGATGTACATGTAGATCCTCCAAACCAAACCATACCATACAAAATACATTGGTTAGGAAACCATGCAGTCACATCGTATGGGGAGCATTCAGCAAAAGGTTGCCTAAAGATACATGGTTTAGCGCCTTCATCTCTTGAGCGCATCACACAATCACACAAAGAGAATTAGGTTTCATGAAGCTTCACAGTGAAACTTACACCAACTACTGAATTAGTTATGACTTCAGTTTGAGGTGATAAAATCCTTACATTGATGTGTAATGTAAATGTGCAACACTCTGTAACAGTGTCTCTATATTTAATAGGTTTTCAACTTATACTTTATTTCAATATGATGAATATCCCAAACCTTGAAAAATGCTGGTATTCAAATTATGAGAAAGTTTTAACTTCACGTTAAAATGTACTGTACATGAACATGGCGAAGCTCTGGAGTGAAATTTACACCAACTACTGAATTATTCATCCCAAGATGAGAAACCTCTCAGATGGCCTAACACATGAAACAAAGAAGGTTCTGTTGTTACATGTACATGTACATGTACACTATATACATTTCTTCTTTTTTTCTGTTTCAAAAAACATTTACTGTACCAACTTAACTGGGAAACTACACATGTATACTCTATCCTCAAAACATGTAGAGTAGCCACCCCCCCCCCCTCTCTCTCTCTCTCTCTCTCTTTATCTCTCACTTTCTTTTATCTGACTTGTTTTTTCTTTGTTTTTTTCTTTGCAAATGTAATTTCTGAAAGAATATGAAACGAAAGGAACAATCCATCCATACATGTACTTACTCTTCACTCTCAGTGACAAACTATATTTGTGGAAAACAAACTGCTGAAAACTGCTTAATAATTAATAGCGAGCCAATGGAGTAAAATGGAGTCAAAAGGGGCCTGAGCTTTCGATCCCAGCAGAATCTTCGTCAGAGGCAAAAAGACAAACATAAAAAACAAGACAAGCATATATACAGACAAACTATATTTGTTTTACAAAATATATCTGGTCATTTCAGATTGAACAGGTTTTGAATGCAAGTGACCTTGGCCTAAAAACAGCTTTAGTCAGGACGTCATGAAATGAGATGATTACATGTTATTTGACTTGTGAAATGTACATGTACAAGGAAAGATAATATCAGATGAAAAGGAAAAATAATCAGTGCAAAATCATTGTTTTGTAGTAGGATTCTTTTCTTTCTTTGTGTTTAAATCTGCGATGTCATGGTGGGATTTCCTTTAAATGTTTATGGTGTTTCTGTTTTCTACCAAAGTTCATTATTAATCTCCAACAGCTCACTCACAATTCCCCACCCCCCCCCCTTTTTTTTTAAATCCTAATCATTTCACTGCCTCTGGTCTGATATTAAATTGTTCAGTGTTATGCTGAATATGTTTACATGTACATGTACAGTGTTTTAATAAGTATTTACTATTTAATTTTTCTCTTTTTTCACTTACAGGGGAATTAGATTAATGCAGAACATGTACACAGAATTCCACACGAATTCCTTTCATAGGGGTCTGGATTAAATTTCCTAATTGTGCATTGGGGCCTGTTTAAATTTCAATTTGTCTACATTTTTTATTTATTTTTTTTTTTTGGGGGGGGTCCAGACTCGCAATTTGGGGGCCACTGTGCATCGGATCCCTAATAGCTTTGAGTCCTGACAAATATCATTTTCTATTTGTATTCCTCTCTGCATGCATGCGAACAGCAGCAAATATAATGTGCAAAAGGGTGATTCCGTGCAGAGTGTCAGAGTGTCCCATGCAACATACATGTATTACATTTTTATACTTTACTTTATCCATAAAGAAAAAATCTCTTGATACATGTACATGTATGTCTATCATGACTACAACATGTAGGTATTGATACCAAAAAGCACCATTAACAGTTTAGAACCAGGCCAATTTAACACTGACTTCAATGGGGCTAAGGAGGTATTCATGCGGCCATATCTCGGGGCCCAATGAGCCATGCAATTGCCATAAAATTTGGGATCTGGATGTTTTTCACCATGTTCCTTTGAGATACATGTATATGGTATAAAAAATGTCAAAATGAAAAAATAGCTTTTTGTGACGTCATCACTTCGGTACTCTATGTGAACAAGCCATTACAGGTACAGGTACTAGCATTCTTCAGCTGAGTGTTACTCATTCACTGTGTCCACTGGTCATCAAATGGTCAGCCAAAACAGCTGGTAAGCATAAGGACAAGAACCATTTTTAGCTCACCTGAGCCTAAGGCTCGAGTGAGCTATTGCGATGGAAATTTGTCCGTCGTGCGTCGTCCGTTAACTTTTTACATTTTCATCTTCTTCTCCAAAACCCATGATCGGAATTCAACCAAACTTGGTAGGAATCATCCTTAGGGTAGGGGACCCAAAGTTGCTAAAATGGTACATGTGGCCCCCAGGGGGGCCCAGGGGGAGGGCCCCCAATTGTAAAAGCTATGTAAATTTCAAACATCTTCTTCTGCAGAACCAGGCATAGCTCAGACTTGGTATTGTATATGGAGATACCTCTATAGATGAAGAATGAATGCTGTTCATGAAATTTCTCTGAGTGGTCCTATAGGGGCCCTGTGGGGGTAACATACTGAAGGGGGGGGGGGGGGGGGGGGCGCTGCCAGGCAAAATGTACATTCTGATCTTCTTCTCCAAAACACATGATCGGAATTCAACCAAACTTGGTAGGAATCATCCTTAGGGGTAGGGGACCCAAAGTTGCTAAAATGGTACATGTGCCCCCCCCCAGGGGGGCCCAGGGGGAAGGCCCCCAATTGTAAAAGCTGTGTAAACTTCAAACATCTTCTTCTCCAGAACCAGGCATAGCTCAGACTTGGTATTGTGTATGGAGATACCTCTATAGATGAAGAATGAATGTTGTTCATGAAATTTCTCTGAGTGGCCCTATAGGGGCCCTGTGGGGGTAACATACTGAAGGGGGGGGGGGGGCGCTGCCAGGCAAAATGTACATTCTGATCTTCTTCTCCAAAACACATGATCGGAATTCAACCAAACTTGGTAGGAATCATCCTTAGGGGTAGGGGATCCAAAGTTGCTAAAATGGTACATGTGCCCCCCCAGGGGGGCCCAGGGGGAAGGCCCCCAATTGTAAAAGCTGTGTAAACTTCAAACATCTTCTTCTCCAGAACCAGGCATAGCTCAGACTTGGTATTGTGTATGGAGATACCTCTATAGATGAAGAATGAATGTTGTTCATGAAATTTCTCTGAGTGGTCCTATAGGGGCCCTGTGGGGGTAACATACTGGAGGGGGGTGGGGGGCGCTGGCGGGCAAAATGTACATTCTGATCTTCTTCTCCAAAACACATGATCGGAATTCAACCAAACTTGGTAGCAATCATCCTTAGGGGTAGGGGACCCAAAGTTGCTAAAATGGTACATGTGGCCCCCAGGGGGGCCCAGGGGGAGGGCCCCCAATTGTAATAGCTATGTAAATTTCAAACATCTTCTCCAGAACCAGGCATAGCTCAGACTTGGTATTGTGTATGGAGATACCTCTATAGATGAAGAATGAATGTTGTTCATGAAATTTCTCTGAGTGGTCCTATAGGGGCCCTGTGGGGGTAACATACTGAAGGGGGGGGGGGCGCTGCCAGGCAAAATGTACATTCTGATCTTCTTCTCCAAAACACATGATCGGAATTCAACCAAACTTGGTAGGAATCATCCTTAGGGGTAGGGGATCCAAAGTTGCTAAAATGGTACATGTGCCCCCCCCCCCCAGGGGGGCCCAGGGGGAAGGCCCCCAATTGTAAAAGCTGTGTAAACTTCAAACATCTTCTTCTCCAGAACCAGGCATAGCTCAGACTTGGTATTGTGTATGGAGATACCTCTATAGATGAAGAATGAATGTTGTTCATAAAATTTCTCTGAGTGGTCCTATAGGGGCCCTGTGGGGGTAACATACTGGAGGGGGGTGGGGGGCGCTGGCGGGCAAAATGTACATTCTGATCTTCTTCTCCAAAACACCTGATCGGAATTCAACCAAACTTGGTAGCAATCATCCTTAGGGGTAGGGGACCCAAAGTTGCTAAAATGGTACATGTGACCCCCAGGGGGGCCCAGGGGGAGGGCCCCCAATTGTAAAAGCTATGTAAATTTCAAACATCTTCTCCAGAACCAGGCATAGCTCAGACTTGGTATTGTGTATGGAGATACCTCTATAGATGAAGAATGAATGTTGTTCATGAAATTTCTCTGAGTGGCCCTATAGGGGCCCTGTGGGGGTAACATACTGGAGGGAGGGGGGTGCTGCCAGGCAAAATGTACATTCTGATATGGTGATGTGAGCGGGTTTGGGTGCATCTGCCACCTTCAATTCTGAAGATTATTGCATTCTTTTACCATATTTTATTGTTGACATAATGATTAAATTTATTTTTTTAAATTTAAAGTAGGGTCTACACCACTCGCACATATGCAAGGTTTAATTGCAGATGGGACTAGACTAGAGTCTAAAGTTAGACGCAAATCACGCAGTTCACTAGTTTTTGAGAAGAACTCCAACTGTCCAAGGGAATATTGTATTGATCAAAATAGAGCAATCAGATTATACTCTTCAGTGGAATTTATAGTCAAATCAACACTTATCACCACCCCCCCCCCCCCCCCCATTTCAAAAAAAGAAAGGAAAAAGAATGAAATCATGAGTAAATTTTAGTTAGATCCAACATTATTCACCTCTAAAATAAATTGCCAATCAAGACAATATCAATGACATTGTTGTCAATGATGCAAAAGGTCAGCCCAAGGCCAAGCCCAAGGCCAAGCCGAAGCCGTAGCCAAAGGGCAAGGCCAAGCGCAAGGGCAAAGGCCAAAACGAAATATTGTCTTGTTGAAGTTGAACTTACATCAGGCGATCCTGGGTTTTAGCGGTCTAAACTTATTTTAGGTTGCTAACTTCAGCTCGTCTATGCCCTAACCCTAACCCTAAAAAAAACCCCAGTGACTGTGACTAGCAACCTAATAAATAATTTAGACCGCTAAAACCTAGGATTGCCCTAAATGTGTTGTGTATAAGAAGTGATGAAAATGAGAAACTATTGAAATATAATTTAATTCACTTCGCAAAAGGTAATTCACAGTCAACCACAAATAACACACAATTCTTACCCAAAAGAATCAGCGGCTCCGAGGTCACCGCTACGGTGCTCGGTGCCCCAAGCTCCGGGGTGGACGACTGCTGGCCTACTGTACAAGCAGCCATCCCAGCTAGAAATAAAATCAACATCCATGTTGACAAAAATCCCTGGCGACGGCCGCGAAAATGAACAAAGTTATTCCTTGAAGCCATAATTGCGGATTATTGTTGTCACGAGCATTATAACAGTTCAAGCCATAAACGCTGACATTGTTTCAATGAATTAGCGGTCTAATTCTAAATCATCAGGGATCATAAATGATCATCTGGGAGTGAGTTTTCTCAATCTCATACTCTGCATAAACTTGTTGATAGACGTGGACGTTGCGATGATGACCGGTGATGATGATGACTGACTGAAGCTCCGGCCGAGATGTGGCACTTGAACAATGGCAACAATTCTGAGCATTTCGCACAAGAACTCATTAGAAGTTTAGTCGATTGATCCTGACTAGCTATAAGTTTGACTTATTGTCAGCTGCCCTAGTGAGGTTTTGAAATCTGCTTGGACTTGAGTTTCGTGATATGAAGCGACCAAGAGTCCTCGCCATTGACGACGGTTTTCGAAAATAACGCGAAAATTCCTAAAGTTTTTCCGGAGTAATAGATACACGCCATCTATTGGTATAAATGAGACATTGCTGAAGATGAGGATGTGAAAGATAAACATTTTGAAATAGCGGACGGTTATATTTATTTGTTACAAATCAAACTCAGGCAACTGAATCAAAATATAATGAAGAAATAAGTAAGGGCAATCCAACCTTTGTAACAAATTCAAAGCAGAAAAATCAAGTAAACGGATTGCTGAACGATTGGGAGACAGAGAGAGAGAGAGAGAGAAGAACAACAACACATGCACAGATGACAAAAATGTGAAACATGTTAGAAGGGAATACGAAATATTGATATGTAGGCCCCTATGTGAACCTTGAATTGATATATTGGTTATTTGACTGTGATGCGATGTAGGCCTAATCATGGGCAACTTTAAAATTGTTCATGGCTCCGTCATTCAGGTTCTTGAAATATAATTAGGCCACAATAAAGGAAAAGTCTACGGTTGGTTTTACAGAGGTCAGAGGCAGAGAAATCAAAGGAAACAGATCAATAAAAATTTTAGCCAAGTCCGATAAGAAAATTTAGAAAGTTATGTTTTTTTGAAGTTGTAATCAATCAAACACATATTGGCAACTCCGTGACGTATTTTGCGAGCTCCCCTCCCATTTGTCCTGTACTGAAAAACCCATAAATTTCCATTTCTCATAAAGCAAATATTTTATCATACATGTACCCTATTATAGATACAATCATTTCACGTATGCTTTACAAAACCTGTATCATACAAATCTATTCCCTCATCAAAAAAAAAATTAAATTATTTTATGAATTTCTGCTCAGTCATTAGAATTTAGAAGAATTATATCATTTCTGTGTCAGTGGGAACAAAATTAATGAGAGTTTTCCAACATAAAATCACATTGACAAATTCGCCTATTTTAAGTTTTCATAAGTCATTAAAACGGATGGTTTCAACTTATTATACTCTTACCTTTTTCTATTCTTCTTCTTCTTCTTCTTCTTCTTCTTCTTCTTCTTCTTCGTCTTCTTCTTCTTCGTCTTCTTCTCCTCGTCCTCCTCCTTCTTCTTCCTCTTCTTCTCATTCTTCTTCTTCTTCTCCTCCTCCCCTCCTACTTCTTCTTCTTCTCCTCCTTCTCCTCCTCCTCCTCCTTCTTCTTCTTCTTCCTTTTCTTCATCTTATTCTTCAGGTCATGAAACTATATGAAGATGGTGCATGTATATATTGGAGTTTTATACGGGAGCGTCGCTAAATTGGGGGGGGGGGGGGGGGGGAGGTGCACAGACCTGAATGAATATTTTGTTGGAAAATTCGTCATTTTTATAGGCTGTCGGCAAATCTGAAACATTTTGTCGGCAAATTTTAATATCTGACAACACTGGTATTATCCTTCAGTGTCGAAGAATTTGGAAAATTTTCAATTACAAAAAAGAAAAAGTCGGCAAGGCTTGGTCGGACCCCCCCCCCCTTTCAAAATCGTCTGGCTTTTATATCTGCCATCTATTATTATTATTATTATTTCGATGACAGCATTTATATTTTTCATAATAAAATAGGATGATAGAGGCCCGTAGCCAGGGTTTCTAAAGGAGTGGGTCGTTTGTGGCAAAAGTGGACCTTTTTGTCATAATCAATCATCTAGATTTTAAAATCTAGATGCTTTCTGCTGCAATTTAAGGACTCCCGAGGGGAAATTTAGGGGTTGTGAATGATGATTTTGAACACACATTTTTTGAAGTCGCAGAAACAAAATATTTATTAGAGTATGTGTGTTACATTCACTTGTAACAGCTAGACCACAGTGACAGCATTTTGAGCAGCCACAATGACATACTCGTGACCCATGCTATGGTTTTCACATTTTCTTTTACAGAACGACACCAGAGCTCTGACCACTGTCTGTCTGTCTGAATGAACTGACGGTCCGGGATTGACGGGCTGAAGAGGTGTTATTGTGTTGGCAATTTTTTTCTTAAAAAATGGCCCTATTAAAACGCACCAAATAGCATCATAATTTCAAAATTTTCATGAGGGAGGACCCCCAGAACCCCGTGACGACAGGGGATCACCCCGCCCCCCTCTCGTGCTCTCCCCGCGCTGCCGCTCCGCCGCTCCGGAGCTGTGGCCACCTCTTTTTAAAATCTACTTATTACTTTTTCCAAAATGTTGGCAACACTGCAACTCACTACACCAGCTTTGATGCTGTACAACTGCACACTGTTAGAACGTTGATTAAAATTTTTAATCTTGTTGGTTAAAATTTTAATCAACCGAGGGTTACCAGGTGAACCACACATTTGTAGGTTAAAACTTTAATCAACGGCCTGTTGATTAAAGTTTAACCTGTGGTCGATTAAAAGTTTTAATCATTTGTTGGTTAATCGTATTTTGCTCAACGTTGGTTAAATTGGTGTTGATTAAACTAAAACATATTGTTGGTTAAATGTTTAACCATTTGTTGGTTAGTTTTATTTTGTTGGTTAAATGTTTAACCATTTGTTGGTTAATCATATTTTGCTCAACATTGGTTAAAATGGTGTTGATTAAACTTTAAAAAATTGTTGGTTAGATTTATTTGATGAGAAACTCCCCGGAGAAACTCTTTTCATATCTGTAATTGTTGTCTAGCTAGCCTTATAACGAAATAGATCTACTCAGTGATCTACTTTCAGCGGTTTGGTAAGTTCGACCTTCTCAGACCTGGACTAGACTTGACTAAGGCAGGCCCACCGGTAGACTACGCCTACGCCTACATTGGTGCTTATATCTTTTTCTCAAAACACTGTTCTAGTTTCAGTGTTTGTCATATTGCCCTGTCCGCGAAATATGGACATGCGCGAAGTTGAACACACCGCCATACCGCCGGCGTCGCCTCCTCGCTGCCATAGGCGCAGTCAGTAAATCTACCGGTGGGCCTGGCTTAGCCAGGTCTAGTCCAGATCGAGCAGGTCGAACTTGCTCCCAAGCCGTTTAAATGAGAAAGAAAGAGCACACTGTAGATCTATGTCTTCCCAAGATTAAGCTGGACAACAATCACATATATGAATAATAGTTTCTCACCTTCGAACACGCCGACAAACTCTTTGAAAGTCCCCACTCATTCAGCGACTTGAATGACAATGCCTTCCATTTTTATCGCAAACAATTTCTGTGATAGATTTGTGCGCAGCGAATTTGTTCCAAATCCATATGCGCATGCGCTGTTCGGTCACGCGATTGGTATTTTAATCAACTTTGATCAAACTTTTAACCAACAAAAAGATAAAGTGTCTTGACAGTTAGCACTATCAGTTTGGCGGGAAAGCAGAGAACACTGTTTTTAATCAATGTTGGTTACAAAGTAACCAACAAGAATAAAAACGATAATTTTAATCAACAATATTTTTAACCCACGCAAGATTAAAAGTCATTTTTAACCAACATTCATTTTATAACCAATGTTGAGCGATTTTTAATCAACATTTTTTTAATCCGTATTTTTTAAATACATGTTTTAACAGTGCATGACAGCGCGTGTGGGTAATTCTGAATGAATGAATGAATGAATGAATGAATGAATGAGTTTATTACCAAATCACAATGATACATACATCTTGGTAAAAATCACAATAACGTCTTGGTATAGGGAGCTAACAAATAGCATATGCTAATCGAGGTTAGCCCCGTAAAATTGATTTCATAAATCAATAGCTAGCAAATTAATTGAAAATGTACATCTCATATATCTTCTTTGTTAAAATAACACATATACATTATTTACAATCAATGAAAGTATTAAATAACAGTACAACAACAACAATAATAACGACAATAATAACGAATATCAAGTGAATTTAAAATAAATAAAATGAATGATAATGATCTTCATGAACATTCTAAAATTGATTTTCAAGTTGGTATTCTCCAATTAAGTATTCTTGTAATGCCCGTCCAAAACTTCTGCGACCGGTTATATTCCTTAATTCTTTTGGCAAATTATTCCATATAACAAGTCCTGAATATGAAATCGATAGTTTACCCAGATTCGTATTACTGATTGAAAAATTCAAATTAGATTTCTCTATATGTTTCTTATATGATATTAAGGGTGATCTAGTACTGAAAAATAATCAGATAAAGTATGAGGCAGACGGTTATACATTATATCATGCATAAATATACCAATCACATAGCGATATTCTTTGAAAATATCTAGCACTTTAAGATCATAAAATAAAGGAGCACAGTGATATCTCGAACCTTTGGAAGCAATTACTCTGGCCATTCGTTTCTGAAGCATTAGGACAGGATTCAGAGTTGTCTTACATGTAGCACCCCAAACTTCTAATCCATACGTTATATAGGGTAAAATAAAAGAATGATTAAACATAAGCATTATTTTTCTTGACACGAAGTGTCTTAATCTATACAATAGTTCAATCTTTTTACTTAGTACATTGCATACATTATCAATGTGTTTCTTCCAGGTCAAATTCTTGTCTATACGAATTCCAAGGAACGATGTTGACTCAACTGACTCTAAAATGGTTTCATTAATTGTGGTAACAAAAATTAAAGGTGTGTGTGTGTGTGTGGGTTTTTTTCATGAAAAAGCGGACCTCAGCCCAAGAAGGGGGGGGGGGGGGGGGGGGTCGTCCGACCCATCCGACTATGGGCTACGGGCCTGTGAAATGTATGTAAGAATTGGAAAATTATGCCTACGGGCAAAATTGTGCTAGGTATATATGCATTTACATTATATCTCATCCGATCCTATGATTTTGAAAAGTTCAGAGTGCAGTTAAACTTTCAAGAAATAAAAAGTGTGAATTAATCGTTCCTAAGGGTTTCATGGTGATTACTGTAATATACAATCACAACTGCGTGTGACTGTCTATTAAGACCACAAGTGAAACACGACGGTGGCCAATGTATAGAAGGGTGGCCTTTATAGACAGGGTTTATAATAATAACACACGTTTCTCTAAGAAGACAGTAGATGTGGCCATTACTATACAGACAGGTGACCTTTATAGAGAGGGGGCCGCTAAGTCAGGGTTGACTGACATTGTAAAAAGTTGCTTCTTTCGGGCACTGCAAGATATTCCTGTTTCTGGAGCCAACATATTATATAGGCCTACAGACTAAAGGATTAGCCTATATTCAAACTCATATAATAGCCCTATAAAGGAAGGGCTATGTATATCCTAGCTCAGGGCCCCGTTTCATAAAACTTTCCTTTTTAAATGCTGAATAACCGTAGTAACAATAATTATTGTTATAAGCTACTGAAACTTTGAATCTGATTGGCAGAGAGAAAATCTGTGATCGAAATGGGGCAGTTGTTATTGATAACAAATTTTATGAAACAGGACAAAATATTAGGCCTAGCCTGTGAAAGTCACAAACTCTTTGGTGTAATTTTACTCTATGACAAAAAGATATATCATTCAGATATAGTTCATTATATAGTTGCGTTCAGAAAGTTTGCAAAAGAATGGGATAATTTGGAAGCCTATATAACTTTTTCTTCCTCCCCCTTTTTTGTGGATGGGATAAATTTCAAAGCTTTTTATCATTGCTATTTTTAATGGGATAATTATAATAGGCCCTACATTTTTGTTTTCAGGCCTATATATTACGAAACATGGAAAATGTGAGAAAGATTTTGAACAAGAAAGACATAATAATCAATAAATAGGATGAAAATAATGAAATACAAGAGAGTAAGGTTAACGAGTGGGGGGGGGGGGGGGGCGGTGAATCCTGTTCGATATACAGAACCGGGCTGGCCAGAAAAAAAAAAAAAAAAAAAAGGAAAAGGGAATAGGGTGAGGCTTTGAGGGTCTCGTCCACAAAGCGCGGAAAATCCTCTTTCATGTTTTTGGCAAGCACGTATTCAGATTGTGCACGCGCATGCGCGAAAGCTTCGAGAGATCTTCATTTGACTTTGAGTCAGCAGAAGGAGCAGAAGCGGAAAATTTGCTAGAATCATGTGTGATAGCCAATTATTATAATGTAAGTATTGATATGATTATTCTGATCCAGCTTTAGTGCTTGAAAAGTGAAAATTGTACCTCCATATGTAGTTATTTCATGTTTCATTACTCCAATTTTGTAATGTAGTCCCATATATTCTACTCGATGTATGGTTACTATTTTTTTTTTTTCATGTTTTTTATATGCGACCACATCAGCAAGCAATGGTCATATTCACTCATAGCTACATTCCTATACTTCGTGTGTATAATGTAGGCAATCATACACGTCATCTTTTTAAAACACCACTGCACAAAAGTCACCAATATTCACTCAAAATCGGCATTTAATTTTCAAAAACCGACCCCAAAATATCCAAGAAATACAATAAATTCAACTCACCAATGTTGGAAAAGATATTTACAAAAATGAAATCCGTAATTTACTGTTGATTCTCGCGAAACGAGCTATCGGAGTCATTGTGTACATTTCCTGGTCGCCGCGGGCGCTGACATCTCCCCAAAAGAGTTTTGTCCTCAAAAATTCGGTCCCTATGGCGTACACGGAAAAGTTCCGATTTTCTGTGTGCGCGATCGTAAAGATCGATGTGCGCTTGCGATCCCGAGTTTCTTCGTGGACAAAAATTATATTGGCCGATTTTAGTCTAAGACATCGGCAGTTTGTAAACAACACGCGATCGCGAAACAAATCGGCGGGGATTTCTCCGGTTTTGGACAAGATTTTGACTTTGGATTTTGCTGAAAATATCAAAAGTTCTTCCTAACGGCCATTTGAGGTAGGAGTCACTCCCGGGTACATTTCTGTAAAATAGTTGGTATTTTCTGTCGCATGTACTAAAGGTATGGGGGGGAAAATAAGATAAATATTTTTAATACTTGCTTTCAAATTCAGCCCTTAAAAATCTCACTCCTACCTCAAATGGCCGTTAGGAAGAACTTTTGATATTTAGTGGTCGGTTTTTGTAAATTAAATGCCGATTTTGAGTGAATGTTTGTGACTTTTGTGCAGTGGTGTTTTAAAAAGTTGAGGTGTATGACTGCCTAAATTATACACACGAAGTATAGGAATGTAGCTATGAGCTCACCTGAGCCTAAGGCTCGAGTGAG
The DNA here is from genome assembly GCA_025617745.1 of Heliocidaris erythrogramma. Taxonomy (NCBI): domain Eukaryota; kingdom Metazoa; phylum Echinodermata; class Echinoidea; order Camarodonta; family Echinometridae; genus Heliocidaris; species Heliocidaris erythrogramma. Next base: position 35,230,731 of record CM046864.1, on the reverse strand, counting down.
CTATTGCGATGGAAATTTTCATCTTCTTCTCCAAAACCCATGTTCGGAATTCAACCAAACTTGGTAGGAATCATCCTTAGGGGTAGGGGACCCAAAGTTGCTAAAATGGTACATGTGGCCCCCAGGGGGGCCCAGGGGGAGGGCCCCCAATTGTAAAAGCTATGTAAATTTCAAACATCTTCTTCTCCAGAACCAGGCATAGCTCAGACTTGGTATTGTGTATGGAGATACCTCTATAGATGAAGAATGAATGTTGTTCATGAAATTTCTCTGAGTGGCCCTATAGGGGCCCTGTGGGGGTAACATACTGGAGGGGGGGGGGGGGCGCTGCCAGGCAAAATGTACATTCTGATCTTCTTCTCCAAAACACATGATCGGAATTCAACCAAACTTGGTAGGAATCATCCTTAGGGGTAGGGTATCCAAAGTTGCTAAAATGGTACATGTGGCCCCCAGGGAGGGCCCCCCCCCCCCCAAGTGTAAAAGCTATGTAAATTTCAAACATCTTCTTCTCCAGAACCAGGAGTAGCTCAGACTTGGTATTGTGTATGGAGATACCTCTATAGCCGAAAAATGAAAGTTGTTCATGAATTTTTTCTGGGTGGCCCTATAGGGGGTCTGTGGGGGTAACATACTGGAGGGGGGGGGGGGGGGGTGGGGCAAGTTGTCCGCCATCCATAAACTTTTTACATTTTCAGCTTCTTCTCCAAAACCCATGATTGGAATTTAACCGAACTTGGTAGGAAGCTCAGACTTGGTATTGTGTATAGAAATACCTCTATAGATGAAGAATGAAAGTTGTTCATGTGCTAGAGAGAACATGCACCAGATGTGAATTGATCCACCTCAGGTGAGCGTCGTGCCCCCTGGGGCTCTTGTTTACAGTAATGTAGCCATGAGTGCCCTAGAATGGGAACTTTGAAGGGGGTGTGCATGATAGCAAATGGACAGGTGACCGATCTAGCGTGTCCCAACTTTTGTACAGCAGAAATGAACACGGAGAATGCGCCCTCTCGTGTTGGATGAGCGTGCCTACCCATGTTCATTTTTTTACCACTCATACCACTCATAGCTACATCATGACTATACTACGTGTGTAGAATCACCTCAAGTAGTCATACACCTCAACTTTTTCAAATACCACTGCACAAAAGTTGGCTATATCGTGGTTGAGGAAACCACTCGTTCGTTAGCACGCAAAAATAAAGTGCAGAGTCTATGAACGGGGAATAAGGAAACCAATGCGTGTAACGCAATGAAGTGAATGGTGGTTTCCTCAACCACAAAAATGCTCAAAAGTCACCAACATTCAATCAAAATCTGCGCACGTGCGTAACTGCACGATTCTAATAAAACAAAAAATTAACACGCAACGAACACAAACTTTTCATCTTTATCATAGCGATAGGTATTCATGCAAAAACAAGTCAAAATAATGAAGAAAACCGTCTTATTTCAGGCATTTTATTCACAAGCCTCAAAATGTCGTCTTTCATGTCAGAACTCCTGAACTGCGTGTAAAATGAATGAGTGCGCAGACATGGGCACCATTGTTTTTTCAATGTTGAAATGACACGGCCACCGTTTCTTGTGAAAATGGCATTGTTCTTGCTCTAATTTTGATGAGAATGTTTCAAACTTACTCTTTAGAATATCAGGAATAAAATAAAATAAAGCTTTAGAGGAATATTAAAGAAATTCTTGTTCATTTTCAGGTCAAAACCTTAGGTGCGCAGACATACATGTACATGTAGGGCTCCCCATCATACAATTTAACTTAAAAAGGACAAAAACCATGAAAACTTACCAGTTTGCTTTCCCTTTAGCGGAGTTCTCACAGAAGATGCTTGGTTATGGCGGCGTTGTCGTTGTACTAGTATTTATGGTGCGCTAGCCTAGAATTAACGTCGTTTCAATATATTATTATATACCAGTAGAGGCGCACAGCTGATATCGGAGACTCTCTCCCATATTGGAGACTTAGCTTACAAAAGGATAAAAGGAACACCACCAACAACAAGGCAATTTATCCCAGCCAAATTTTTGCCTCATCGAGGTCAGAAACCTACTTTGAAGTGGACAGTCAAAAGGGGTAATTTCTCATGAGGAATTAGACCGAAAAATCAGTCTATTTCGTTCGGGGATATGCTCCTCTGAGACTACGTCTGGCTTCGCAGAATCCCTCTCCTACATAGACTGAAGTCTGCCACAGCCACTCCCGTTGGAGTCCATTGCTATGCGTTGGAGTCCATTGCTATGTGCTTTCCTATGGTGCTACAATATTCGGCTCATCGCGGACGAGCTATACACCCTTGTGCATTACTTTTGCTTTGACTAAAGTTAGATTAAAATATTACAAATACCACATCACATAAAATCACCAGCTCTACTCATACTTACATGAAAATAAAAAAAACTTGCAATCGGAGTGAAATACGTATGTTTTCAATGTTTCTTTGGCAAAAAAATGCGATAGAAATGTCACAACAATCTTTTCTCAGTGCTGGTCTCTCGAAAACCTGATTGCCAATCACCACTGCGCACGCGCAGTAGTTCTTCAACAAACGTCTGGAGAACAAAGCTAGATGCCGAATGAAGCTTCCGGGGCACATTTCTGTAAAGATCAGTGCTTTCGGGGTCAGGAAAAGACCTTTAATAGTGTTAAGACAAATTACTCCACTCGTACTTCCGTCGTACATTCGGCAGTTAACTGTTGGATTTATTTGTTTACTATTACACTGTAGTATTACCCAACATCACTACTACATCAACTGTTGATATTGCAACCCAAACCTTGATTTTTGTCTGATGTCTGTTAATTTCTGAAACTCTATTTCACCATCATTGTTATGTACTATTTTATTGTGAAAATGTCCTATGTTTATTGTTAGCCAATGGGCAACGAATTTCTGTTATAATGACAGATGTATCGATAAATTCAATTAAATTCAAAATAATTTCTCTTTATATTTCAGATTCCTTTTGATGTGTGAGTGGTAAACTGATGTGTCAGAATGGAGGATGTTTCTATGATGGACACAACATCAGATGATGAGCTTGACTTCAATACCCCAGTCTGGAAGCGAATTGGCAGACGCCATGATTCCTCATATAGCATGACTGGAATATCAGGAAGTGCCAAAGATGGAAAAGACCTGTATTTTGGCAAGCCATACTTTGAAAAGATGAGTGATGTATTGAAAACCGCAGGGAGTAGCAGTGCCACAGATGCGATAGCATTTGGTGAGCGTGGAAGTCCTCTGTCAGAAATGACAAGCAATATCTCAAGGAGTCCCCCATTCTCTGGGAAAATGACATTGGATAAAGGTAGTCCTTCTGTCAGGTCTGCTGATTGTAAAGGAAAGGCGAGTGCCAACAGTGGAGGGACTAGTGACAATAAAGCGGACAGCTGCAGAGGTCTTGAAAGACAGGAGAGTAAGAGGTATCCTGTGCCTTCAAAGGAAGGGCTTAGTAAAACTGAATCTGCATCAGTTAATGATGTTTCGGGATCGATACAACATTTTGATCAAAAGGACAGTATTCAACCACGTTCAAGAAGCTCATGTATGTTTTCAACAGAAAGAGCAGAGACCTCTGGAAAGCAGCTCTCTGCAGAATCAAGGAGCACTTTATCAGGTAGTCCTGTAAAGGGAGGATGGAGGAAGTTAAGTCCTACAGAAAGTCCAAGAAAGTTCTTGAACTCACCTCCTTTTCCAAGGAGGCATTCAGGGCAAAGTAGCCCAAAAAGCAATATTGGATCAAGTGTTCATATACATTGGGATAAGAATAAACGGATGCAATCTACCTCGTTAGAGTCTAGAACCAGTAGCCCCTACAGTCCTAGCAAGCATAGGACCAACTTTAGTCCAAACTCGAGCCACAGTTCACTCTCTCTGTTCGGGATTAGAAGTCCTATTGTAATTCCTGACACCCCTGAACTTAATGGAAGATGTGACATGATTAATGAAAGAGATAATCGATCTAAGGAATCCAGTCAAGACCTTTATATGAAAAGACAGAGAGATAATGTCTTACTGAACGATCTTTTGTCTGAAGGTGAACTTGATTCAAGTAAGGACTTACTCTCTAGTTCATCAAGTAGTATGCACTTGTTATCATCTGTTTCTCCATCATCATGGCATAAAAACAGAAGTTCAGACAGGTCTTTTCTCAGTCCTTCAAAGAAGTTCAAGGACTATCTGCTCCGAAAGCAGGAAGGCAGTAGTGAGAGAAAGGTATGTAGGGGTAAGGATCCAGTGTGGGACTTTGCAGATGAGATGTTGTCTTCTCCAGAAAAGCGCACCCCTGGTTTCTCAAGGAAGCTTGATCATAGAAGACAAAAAGATGGAGCACTTTCAAGAGACAATACTTATCTAAACAAAGTAGTCGGTCCTAACAAAGACTCGAGAAGCCATCAGCAGTGTACTAGCACAACAAGCGAAGATGATGATCTCCCTCTCATTTCTCTCATCACGAATAAACAAAAGAGCAAATCTGATGCATGTCATAAATCCTCTGCTGATTCCACAAAAATCAAGCCAGGTGCAATGGTGACATCCCCATCAAGACCATGGTCAAGTCCCCCCAAGAAGAGGTCATGGGGTTCACCCTCTCGTTTAATCAAACCAGCTACTGTTGTTATATCTCCATGGAGGTCACAAACTGGTAGCAGCTGTGGGATGTCATCCGGGATGGACACCTGGATCAAGAACAGACCAAACCAGGATAGTACATCAAAGAACAGTGCTAGAAGCTTGTCAAATGAAGACACGGAGGATAAGATTTCCCGTCGAAGAGCAACATTGGCTGAGGCAAAGAAAGAGAAGATGAAGTCGTTGCTTGCTGTCTTTTCGAGTGATGAAGACGAGGATGTCCATCCATATGCAGACAAGAAGAGAAAGATAGAAGATGATGCCAATGGTCTTGAGTGGATGGATGAAGCTGCAAAACGAAGGAAAACAAATTCACATAGTCCTACAAAGGACTGTCCTGGGACAGAGGTTTCCAGGAAGCATGAAAGTTCTGTTCATTCAAAACATAAAGGTCCATCATCCTTGCCCATCAGGGTAAGTGACTTGGGGGGAATATCTCCAGACAAAAAAGATAGACTGTCCTCTCTCTTTGGGCATCACAAAACTGGTGGACGGAATATTCCTAGCACTAGGGCTTATATTTCAGGGAGAATAAAAGACACTTCTCGTTCATCATCTGCTTCAACAGCTTCATCAGCTTCATCTCTTTCATATCCAAACCATGGAAACACACCTACAGCAGCAAAGTCCTCAAAAACATCTGCCAGTCTGTCCAACGAAATCTTCTCTAGTCATGCATCTAGTGGTGAGTCAGTTCACTTTAAAAAATCAAAAGGCAAGGGAAAGAAAAGCAGAAAAAATCCTATTGACTACTCTCCAAGTATAGAGGCTCACAGGACAACCTCTGGAAGAGACTGTAGCCCTGGTCCTTCAGATCTTCCTTCGTCAAGTGGCATTTCGGTAGATACTGTGACCACGGTCAAGGATGACTCAGACGATGAAGTTGTGATGCTTGATTCTTTTTCCTATGCTTCCTCCCTGGTGGGATCATACGGTAAGAAGCGGAAAAGTCATAAGAAGACAGAGGCGAAAGCATCATCCAAAGGCCCTTCATCTAGCGGAGCAACAGGTAGTCTTGACGATGAGAGGAATACTGTCTCGCCATCCATCTTGCAACAGCTGAATCAGATGGATGCAGATGAGGCTATGGCTAGAAGATTGCAGGTGAGAATGCCCTGTCATTTTTTTCAAAAAGTCTTAAAGTAGTCTAACAGGATCTCAAGAAAATCACAAATATGGCAATTAATGTATCACTAGAAATTGGGAAGCTTACAGATGGCAATCGTATACGTTTTATGTCAACTGCGTATATGATGATTATAAAAACAACATAAATAAAAGCTCTTCTCAGCATGTGGAATATCCGAGGATTCGCCAGAAATATAGCGATGTTTTGATGTCGTCATACGAGGGATCGATCCTGCTTAAGCAGACGACGTCCTATAATGAATGAACGTAATTGCAATGCAATTATTTATCAAATTATAAAGAGTTTGGTACATTTAAACATGACCTTATTTCACACCATTCTAAAAGGGAAAGTGAACTGATTCTGATAACTAAAACCGTTTGATTGTAAATACACAGGAGAAGGGTCAATGATCAATGAAATAAACCCCATTTTCAAATTGAAAAGCCCTGCGAATAATAGCTGGATGGTATTCGTTCCCTCTTGAAACGCCGAACATGCCGCGGTGCAAGCAGCTGAAAATACAATGGCGTCTTATTTTGTTTACAAGTGACTGATTCCTTTATTTTTTTAACGCTGCATTTTTCATCAAAATAATACCATACACGAAGTTAAGAGTGAGGCAACAGACTAACATTAAGACTGACGCTAGTCAAGTAAGAGAAATAAGTGAAGAGGAGATGACAAAACAGGCACTGAAAAATGTGTATAATGTTATGGGACATCGTCTGCTTAGACAGGACTCGCCCCTCTTGTGTCGTCACACATCTCAGCAGCGTTCAAGGAGCTTTTCAGCTGCTATATCGGGGGCTGTATTTTACCGTTTTATAATTGATAATAATCATTAATTCAAATGTTTCCAAGCTTTAAATTTGGATAACCTTGTTTAATTTATGCCATCTATGCAATAATAAGTATTAAGCCAATATTTAAAATCATCAGTGTTCTACTTTAAGGTAGTCTGACAGGATTCCCATAATGCAGTACATGTATATGATGTCATCCTGTTTATCCACTCCTGATTTGTTATAGAACAAAATAACCCAACCACTAATTTGTCTTAGCTAACTCTTCTAGCCCTTATTCTCGAAAGTTAATCCAGGTTAAACTTAGGCTGCTGATTTATGGAAGGCCATTTGTCAACCCTAAAGTCCCGTATAAATTACTGCATTTTTGTAACAAAATAAAGAACCAAAATTATTTTCTGGGATTAAATGAGAATCAGAAATCAATTCCATGGTGAGGTTTTTCCATTTGCATTTAGTTCCAGAACCAGAGGGAGTCCGTGGTGATTTTGTATGATTAAAAGTGGGTGACATTTGGCTCTCCATAATTCAGTGGCTTAAATATACACTCAGGCGGGGGCTTAACGTTAGGCACCTTTTCGAGAATATGGGTCATTGTCCCTTCAAATTTTGCTATTCTGTTATATGTGTAATAATGAATGCTTGAGTGTGAATTTTATTTACTTACATTGGTGAAGTACAAGGTCATTGAATGCAGTATCATCGTCCTCTTGCACACTCTGTTTGTTGTACTCCTAAATGAGAGAATAACAAATCGTTAAAAAAAATGGAGGTGGACAAGGATAAGAACTTGAATTTTTTGTCTACAACTCATAAGTTTGAAATGGTTGGTATTTAATACTTTTAGGACAAAGTGATGCTCCTTTTTCATTCTCAGAATTCAATAGTTTTTGAAAAATAAATGGAAAATGTTTTTATCAAAAAGAGGAATCCAAGAAGGTAATTCAGCCTTTTTCTCACAAAATTTTATTTTGACACTTGTTTGTAAACTTGGTGGTTAACACGCTGTACCAAATTGTTTTTTGTACTTACTCCTTTTTCCAATCAATCTCACAGGAAGAGTTTGATGCAGAGATGGCCAGATCTGTCCAACAGCATGGGCCACCAAACAGGTCCACAGAAGATACAAACCGTCAAGCAGACTCTATGGGTAAGGCACGTCCATTGGTTTTTTCCAAGACCTTCTCTACACACTCCTATACCACCTTTTGTAAAAAAAAAAAAATGGAACCTGCAATAGCTCAGTGGTTTAAGCAGTGAACTGAGGCTCCCAGCATTGAAAACAAAGTCACATCAGTGCACTGTACAGTCTGTGGTGTGATCCAACCTATGCTCTGGCAACATTTGTTTGGTCATTAAAGGGAAATATCCATTATAATGAAAAGAGAGGATAGAGTGGAGTAATTTAAAAAAAGTTCCATCAAAATCGGTTATGAAATGAAAAAGTTGTGAAAGGTTGAAAAGTCTCAATTTACTTTCTATGGCAATCCTCAAATTGGCAATGTTGCTTCAAAATGGCAGGTTAGTAGTACAACTCTCAATATGTATTGTACACAAAGTTGCATATTTTCTCCATTTTCTTTAAAGATGCTGCTTGTCTTTTTGTGAACTCAACATATGTTGTGTCAAATACATTTTCCCATGATATGAGCAAAGAAAGAGACAAGCTGCACCTTGAGAGATGAAGAGGAAAATATAAAATATGAATTGGAGAGTTGTACTACTAAACCTGTCACTTTGAAGCAACAATGCCAATTTGAGGATCACCATAAAAGTAACTTGAAACTTTTAATCTTTCATAACTTTCTCATTTTGTAACCAATTTTGATGGAACTTTTCTTAAAATTGCTTCTCTCTATTCTCTCTTTTCATTAAAATTGATTTTTCCCAAGGGAAAAACATATATTAGCTGATAATCATGTGGAAAATTGTTAGCCTGTTCAAAATATCTTGAAAATACTCTGATTTGATTACTCAGTAAGGAGAACAGTCTCTCTAAAGGTTGCAGATTTCTTGCTAGATATTATCCCATGGGGGCTGCCATTTTTGAAAAAACTGTGATGTCATTGCGGTACATATGAATAGCTATTGTACAACTAAAGCCACCCATGCAAAATGGCAGCCATCTTGGTACCCCCATTGTCTCACACAGGTGATATCTAAGAGCAGTTGTAGGTCTTTGTCACTTCTTTGAAGAATCAACAAACCTTTGTCAGGCCAAGCAACTTACAAGTGCATGCCAAATCCTGCTTAACAAAAGAAACAGCTGAACCAAATATCTTGACACAAATAGGTTATATGACACGATAAAAGTATTTTCATTTGAATGTACATGACTAAAATGGTTTATTATGAGAAAATCCAGTGTCATGCATTCCGTAGCTGATCATGAGTGTCATGGTAGCTAGTGTATAGGTCAGTGGGTATCTCACAAATAGAACTGCTCTGACATTACTTTGTAAAGAAAATGGCAGCCCCCATGGGATAATGTCAAGCAAGGAAACTGCAACTTTTGGAGACACTGTTCTCCTTAAATAACCAAATAGGAGTAATTTCAAGTTATTTGTAATAGGCTGACAATTATCTACATGATTATAGGCTAATGTTTGTTGCCTTTCATTCCCCTTTAAAGATGTAGGGTAGATCTCAAGCTAGGTTGAGTAACTTTTAGGTAAGGTTTGATGTAAGGGGTAGAAAGTAAAAGAGTTACTGAATTCTACTTGATGACTCTGTTGACTTACCAACACTGGGCACAATAATACATATTGCCCATCTTATTCTTTCTGCTTTTGTCTTCAGCTTGCAGCTCTGTAGGAGGGGCAGACCAACCTGATGCCGGCACTTTTGGCAATTTCAGTCCTCGTCATAACATCTCTATCGAGGTCTCCTCTGATGTACCCGTCCAAATTGGCAGTTTTAACTGGAACTATGGTTTCCAGCCTGCATCGACAGTCCTTGACCGACCTGGCAGGCCACCGGCTCCACCATCTCCTCCTTCCATGCACAGGAGAGGGCGTCCTAATCCCCGGCAGCGCAGAAGCAGACGTCGTAACTCAGATGATCACCAGGATGAAGTTATCCCTGATTTAGCTAACCCAGCACACGGAGGGCTCCCTCATAATCGACAAAGACCAGACATGGAAATGATATGGAATCTTCATCATGACCTTTTTCCAGGCAGGGATATCCGCTGGATGGCATATCCTGATTATGAACATGTAAGTTCTTCATTGAATGTGTAGAAAAATGTTCAAAAGAAAATAAAAAAGGTTTATAATATAGGAGAGTGGGAGTTTGTTAAAACAAACTCTTGGGACCAAGGAAAATTTCCTGGTTTTAAGAAAACTTTGTTTAGATCAGGCATCTTTTTTCAGGGGTTAACTCTTAAATTATTTTGGCGCTCTCTCAGCCAGGGGCGGGGGGAATGGATTCCACTCCCACCCCCGATAGAGTGTCTTTTAAAGAATAACCCTGTAAAGTTTCATATCTCAAAACAGTTTTTGAATTATTGCTAATTGATTATTTACATATTCGCGAATGGACATTTCTGCATTGTGTACAATACGCGTGGAGAAAAAACTGCATGTATTTTGGCCGTGCACAGCGTGGCCATTCTTGATGCTGCATGGTACCCGTTGTTCTGCAAGAATCTTCAAGCTTGAAGGAAGCAGACTACTCCTAAGAAGATTAAAACTATAAATTTAGCATCAAAAGATGCGTGAGACTTTAGGCGATAAAGCCATGAAAGCTTGCGGTGCAAAAGAAATTATCCTTGAACATATTGCAACGAACATTCAGGGGATATGTGGATTCCCCCTCCTGGCCCTTTTAGGGTTAAAACAAATAGAATACATTGAATTCAGACTGGCAAAAATTTCCCAGATATAGTAAAGTGTGTTATGAAAGTGTTTTTATAATGAGGATCTACTGTATTTAATTCTGCGAGGTATCTGTATCCTATGCTAAACTTACTAATTTGCATTTAGGATATTTAAGATTTTTTTTTCTGTTCAGAGTTCTTTCTGAGTTGTTCCTCTCATTTTTGTAGTCCTTTTGGAAAAGTTTCTGTTTTTATTTTCAGGGTCGGTTTTTATTTCCCTTCCCTTTTTCAAGGGCTCCTTTTGAAATCTTTTCCTTCAGCTTCTTTTTTGGTAGTGTGTGAGTGTCAGAATGGTAAGAAAGAAAGTATCTTGTAAGATAATGTTTAGAAACTTAACATATTTCCCGATTTCGCTTTGTACCTCATCAGATTAATACACCGCCAAGGCCTGGACGACAGCAGGGAAGAGGTCGAGGTCGAGCACGAGGTCGAAGAAGAGATGTTTCGGCTCATGAGAATGATGGCAATGATTATGATGTAAGTTTCAGGTGTTTTCTGTTCAACTTTCCTTCTCTGATATCCACACTGTAGAATTTCCTAGGTGGATTAGGATCAGTAAAGATAAGATGGAGTAATCTTGGTTATGTGATTGCCTGGAATTTATTGGGAAAGCTTGGTCATGCAGTACATAAGGATAATTGTGTGGTTGGAATGGTTTTGCAATCATCAAAATGATAACAAACTGACTCTGGCTGGCTGAAGATCACTACAATGAAAAACCCAGCACAGACATGGGTATACAGGACTACAGATCTGTGGCATCAAAACGTTTGTCCAAAGATTGAGAGCATTTCTAGTCATTACTTGGAGTATGAGGTCATGTCAAATACAATCTATTTGCATGTGACATCGTTAATCTATCTTTCGACATAGTCCCTACCTATTCCGCTGTTATATAGCGCCTAATACATCTACGATGTCTCTAAAGCGCTTTACAGATATATTATTACCCCAGTCATCGGATTCTGGCATGCCCGTACACAATGTATGCACATTCAAGAAAAATTCGATATTTTGCATTCGTTTGTGTGTAAAGTCAATGGGGACTGGAATGAATATTACAGATACTGTTTTCAAACTATATTTTTCATATTTTCAAAAATAAGAATAAGATTAATTTGACTATGCATTCATGTAGAAAACATAATGAACTATGTGTATACCAAATTTGGTTGCAATCGGACAATCAACAGCCGAGATCTTGGGGGGGGGGCCCTTTAGGCCCCTCCCCAGTTTTTCCAGCCTCCAAAATACCCCAGTCTTTTTAGGGTTAAACAGTTGTAGTAGGGATGTGAGAGTTCAGATTTTAATCTGATTTGGGGCTTTTTTGCTCTTCACAAAACCCATTTCCCCATTTTTCAGACTTTTTATGCAGTATGAATGCACTGCAAGCACGTCTTTTGTTTCGACATTTCAGATTATTTCAGACTTTTTCTCACAGACGCTCTCACACCTCTGCTGTAGGATAGGCAACTTGGGAATAGCCTAGTAGTCGACTTGACATTTTATTCCCCTAGAAAAGTCCTTTCCCTTGAAGATTTTTGTGTGGATTGTGATCCCATCTTGTCTCTGATCACTTACAGCTTCCCCCCCCCCCCCAAGCAACTTTGAGCACTTTGCATAATGTGCATAAATCAAACGTCACATATACAGGCGATGTTAAACAACCAAAGACCACTAATGCACATGCGCGCGTTGCACCCAACGCTAACAGTATTGTTAATCTTGCGCAGTGAAACCTGTGATAGAATACAATTCCTTGGTATATCCTCCTTTTGTTGATCATAGATTATGCTCCATAAGATAAATAACACACCATGGATTTGATGTGCATATTGTGCAAGTTGCTTCAGGTTGCCCCTTGTTGTTGGGCAACAAAGCTGAAAATGTCCTTTGGCCACTTACTAATGTAAATCAGCAAAACACTTCCAACAGACTGAAGAACTTTTGAAGGTTCACTTTTGCCTGTATAGGAGCGTGAAATGGACGATAGGGCCAGCTGTGGGAAAAGAGGCTTTAATACTCAATCTTCTATAGAACATCTACCAACCTGCAAATTCTCCGAAAAGAGGTCATGCTGCTTGGAGGATATCAATTACTTAAACACACATATTCCATCTAGTCTTGGCAAGTGCAAACAAAATATACAATATACCCATGACACATCTCAAGGGATATGGAGGTCATGCATTTTCATTCCGTGCTCCTTGACTGTGGAACTCGCTCCATCCTCTCCTCAAGAAATTGACAGTCTAGAACACTTCACATCTCCAGGTTTTATTTTAGCATAAACAGGCCCTTCTACAACTTACCGATAGCCTCAGGCCAGCTGTGGACAAGAGAATAATTCTCTTCCATAGACCGTCTGCCAACGTTCAGGTTTACCAAAGGACAGCATTCTGGCTCACAGGACATCAATTTACTAGTGCTCCCCATTTGTATTTGTCAGGTTCAAATATAAACTCTAGTTCTTATTGATAATTTTGACATGAATACAGGCTCTCCTCCAGCTAGCTGATAGCCTTGGGCCAGCTGTGGACAAGAGGCTAACCCAGTCTTCAATAGATCGTCTGCCCACGTTCAAGTTCACCTAAGGACAGCATTCTGGCTCACAGGACATCAATTTACTAGTACTCCCCATTTGTATTTGTCAGGTTCAAATATAAACTCTAGTTCCTATTGATAATTTTGACATGAATACAGGCTCTCCTCCAGCTAGCTGATAGCCTTGGGCCAGCTGTGGACAAGAGGCTAACCCAGTCTTCAATAGATCGTCTGCCCACCTTCAAGTTCACCAAAGGACAGCATTCTGGTTCTGAGGAGGAGAACTCTTGCCCAATCTGCATGGATGATTACGAGGAGGGGGCGGAGCTTCGCAGACTGCCCTGTTTCCATGGCTACCACAAGCAGTGCATCGATGTGTGGTTAAAGGTAAGGTGTTGCAGAAGCAAAAAAAAATCAACCCAAAACCCAAAACAACAACCAACAAACCTAAGCTCTAAACTTTCATGAAAATGGAAAATCTCAGTTTTATGACTCTGTAATCTTGGGGCATGAATCTTTTGCAAATCCACACCACTGGTAAAGTTGTAAAAACGTCTGGTTCATGTTTTTTATAACTATATTTTTGCTACTCTATCTTGTTATTAATGATAATATATAAATATATGCCTGTCTGTTCCTACAGAAAAATCAGGATCCGGTGTGTCCAATTTGCAGAGTGGAGGTGAGGATTGAGTAGAGCCATAATACAAGATAGCAGCCATGGTCTGTCCAGAACTGACGTCAATTAAAATGCATGGGACTGAGGTGTGCTGTCGTGCAATATAAATGCAGGATATGTTTCTTTCTTACACCAATTCCAATTCATGGGACTGTGGACTGGTGTTTTGGCAATGTAACTGCCACCAATTAGAATTTGTTGTGTTTGTTATATCATATGTTGAGAGCCAGAAGGGCGTTAACTCGGTCTTAAATTATAGGAGTTAACACCCTTCTGGCTCCAAACAGACGATGTGTTTGTTTCGTCAATATGAATGCAGATACTGATAGCATTTCACTTCATACACCTGTCTGACATACTTTTGTGCCTCATCATCATTGATAAGTATTCTTTCCATTCATATTCAGAAGTATACCCTTTGTGATAATGGAGTACACCCTTTGTGATAATGGAGTATACCCTTTGTGATAATGGAGTACACATAAGTAGAGCATGACTAGGCATATTTCGATGGTAAATGCATGGAGAAACTACATGACTTCACCTGCTTTTTGAAGATTTAAATTACAGCGGCGGAAAGTAAATCCTGTAAATAAGGACCGTAGACCTTAATTTTTTTTTGTTCTTATCATAAGGTGGTTTAGAGTGTCTTGTGTGGACTGGGCCCTGTTTCATAAAACTTGTTAATGACAAGTTATAATTGATATAAGCTACTGAAATTGTTGCATTTAATTGGCTGTGAGCAAATTCATCATAGAAATGCGGCAGTTGCTATTCATATTTCATAAGTTTTATGAAACGGGTCCAGGTCTTAACGGGTCCAGGTCTTAACTGGTCCATGTAATGAGAGAACATGTATGAATTTCGATTTTACCTTAAACTGAAAAAAAAAACTACTAGAAATTTTGAGATAAATGTTGAATAGTAGTCCCTTAGTAAGGTAACTTAGGGAAACATAATAGCACGTAAAGACACAAAGGGCAAAATTGCTAGTTATGTCTGTGCATCTAAAATTACAATCAAGACTTATCTGAATAAAAGTTTTTTGCCTATTATCTTGCTTAAAAGTGTGTGAATAGAGGTAGATACAAATCATATGTCCTGATATTTTGGTTCTGCCTTTGGAATACATTTATGATTTTGAATATAATATTGTCATTTGCATCTTCCCTTGCGTTTTTACGTGCCATCGCGCTTTGCTGAGCTACCTAAGTTGACATCCACATAGCAGATATCACAACAGGGCCCTTTAAAGGGGAATTAATCTCATAATATAAATGTGCTTTTATTCAAAGATGTAATCTGTTCCTTTTTGTTGTCCTACGTAGTTTTGCTTAAAAATATACAAGATGGGTATAAATCAAGATTTTCTCAGCAAGATTTATCGTCTGCTAGTGATGCCCAGAGGCTGCCATTTTTTTGATGTGTACATAAAGATGGGACAAAGAATAGTTCTGCAAGAAAATCAAGTTAACTTTTTGTGATACTCTGGGAAAATTTTAATACGTACAGGGGCAGATCCAGAATTTTGTACGAGGGGGGGGGGGGGCACAAAAATGTCCAAAAAGTTTCTGACAAGCCAAAAAATATAAAGGTTATCAGATTTTCTTTGGTCCAGTTTTCCTCAGAATTCTTGACAAGCAAAAAAAAGGGATGTTATCAGTTCTAAAGTGGGGGGGGGGGGGGGGGGGGGCAATGTATACTTTTCTGTCCAAAGGGGGGGGGGGGGGAGCATGGGCAGGAATTGCCCCCCCCCCTTTAAATCCACCGCTGACCATTTAGATACAAAAAAAAAAGGATGAGATTGTTGTACAGTAGGTGATTGGGAATCTAATGCAGTTAACCTTGCATAACTCAAAGTCGCATAAGTCAATTTTGTTTATCAAACTATGCAAAACGTGTTATTTACATTTCCTAAGTCAAATTTTGCATAAGTCGAACTATTTTTCTTTGTGGTGCCAACAGATTCGACTTATGCAAAGTTAACTGTATATTATTTCCACATGTAACATTGTATGGAACATATGGGACAAAAGAGAATGGTTCTGCAACAACAACCGAATGCAGTGGGACTAAGGGAAATATTTTTGTTGCCATTTGAATGCATTAACGATGTAAACTAGCGTGAAGCTAGGAGTTGGTGTCTTCTGGAGACGGACTGCAAATACAATGAAACCAAATATTTGTTGGTGATGAATGATTATGGAGTTGTAGTATGGTGTATTTATGTGTATGTGCATGTTTTGAATTTTATGTGGTACCCTGGACCCATTTATTGAAGACGGTTGCAGGGAGTCAGAGAAATATATTTCCGGTCGTGCATCATTGGTGCTCAAAGTTTACAGAGGAAAACAAAAATATAAAAATCCATGAAGTAATATCAGCTTTGTAGATAGTCTTGAATCCTGTTAATGGAACTATATTTTAAGAGAAACTAGGTAAAAGTCATTTTGAAATGTTTATTATCATCATGCAGTAAAGTGGTTATTCAGAGTTTCATGACACTAATGAAAATTCCCCTTCACTGAGTAGTGCAAACACATATCTAGACATACTGGACTACATGTATTTGGTATTGTGTCTTATTAATGGGTCTGTTATCTCTTTCTACATATTTAGTCAAATTCTATGGCAGAGATTGTTGATTTCATCATTTGCTGATACCCTTGAAGATAAAGTTGAGTTCTGGCCATGACTTTATATCGTGAAAGAAACGGTCTCAGAGCAATAGACCTGTTCACATAGTTATTCAAATTTATGGATGTTCCCCCCCCCCCCCCCCCGGGACCTAGTAACGAGGTACCGGTATTCCATTAACCTGTAATTAAGGAATGAACTACAGTACTTGGAATCCAGTTTGCCTACATTACTTGCTGCTATGTGTGACAAGCCTCTTCAGGTTGTCAATAACAACCTTTGTTTTAAAAGTATGCACAGAAATTTGAATATATTTGTGAACAGGTCTATTGGGAAAGGTTGATCATGTTTTGGGATCATAAAAATGACATGCACAGCACACAGAAATGGGTATATGGGACTGCACATACATGTGACATGAATGTTGGGCTGGAAAACTTCAGCTAATATTTTGAATATGAGAGCATTTGAAGAGCAGTCCTTCTTTAGGGGACATTTCTACTATGATGTTTTTCCAAACTGACATAAAAGGAATAAGAAAGCTTACGAATTATTTTTTCGCCTTTCCCAGAACTCAACCTTCTCTTTGAAGTGCTCTTCCTCTCTTTGGAAATATTTGTTGCAGAAGGATTTGAAAGGCAACATTACTGTACATAGGAAGTGACAATGTTATGGAATTCCTTTGCAGATAATCTTGGTACGATATTTAATCTATAATGTAGAGTTTTTGCACTCGTGGAACCATCACTATGTGGGGCCGAGTCAATTTTGGCGGCAGTCACAACGTGTAAGTTGAAGAGGTGAAAACACCAACAGGATAAATTTTGAGAAAATAATTCCTTCTACTTCTTAGGATGATACAAAAGCTGAATTCATGCTAAATGCTTCAACAGGATCTTTATCACCTCGATTAAGTGAAATTTTCAGGCTGTTTTGGGCTAGCGATCTTGCTCCTTCATAGCACACACATGTGCTAGAGATCACAAACTCTATCTACAGGAGGTAATTCTCTGTAGTCTGAAGATATGGAGGGCAAGGTTATCTATCATAACCTCGCATAAGAGTGGAATCTCAGTATGACGAGGTCCTTGGGACCATCAAAAATACCTTGTTATAGCAGGAATCGTGTTATATCAGGTTAAAAAACAACAATAGAATACAAAGAGCTTGGACCAGTAATATTGCCTTGTTATATCAGACGGTCCTCTTTATACTGAGATTTCCATTGTACAAATCAAATGTTCATGGAACAGGTGTTAAAATCATCTGTAATTTTTCCTTTTTTCAATAAGTTTTGAACATATTCCTCAGATTTTACTGAAAGAAAGACTAAGGCTAAAACCCTCTAAGCCATATTTAACCTTTCAGGAAAGGATTTTTTCTGGGCTAAATTGATCACATTTTGTTCTTCATATTGGCAACAATAAATATTTTTCTTGTAGTTCCACATTGTTCTGATATGGTGTAATGTCTTTGAAAACAATATACATGGTTAGGAATTTTGTTGAAAAGTTTTAAAAATTGCAATTTCAATAAAAAACAATGATTTTGAACCTCTCAATGTGTTGCCAACGTAAGGATTTTAAAGCCTATTCACACGCAATAGGGTCATGCAACAAAAATGGACATAGTTTGTGCATAAATTTCTGCTCTCTACTCATGCATCTGGTTAGACCAAAAGCTTTAGTTTCTCTGGATCGTCGGTTGTTTCGCTGAGACTCCGTCTGGCTCCACAGACCTCCGTCTATGGGGAAGGTTGAGAAATGTCAGAAATATTAAAGATTTCCCCATAACAGACGGTTATTTCTGTCTAGCATCTGGTGTACTTTTAGAGCTCTGAGTCAAAAGTTATCAAGCCAAACCACAAAATGTGGTCAATTGTCTCGAAAGGGATCATAAGCATTTCAACGATTTTTCTTGACAAGTACCGTGAAACATGTAGTGTAATTTCGTGTTGTATTTTCCTAGATTGTTGTTTCATCATTAACAGAATTCAAGACTGCCTTTTTGACTAAATTGGAAAAATGACAGTCCCTGCAACCATTTTTAAGGTAAATATATGTTCTTTATGAAGGTGTTTTATGTGGAATGTATTGTTCAGTTGTTATTTATCTCAGGTATGTATATGCTCTGTAAACTTCAGGGAAAAAATGGTTAGTGTACATATTTACTGGCATGCGTATGGGCTGTTTACATGAAGTTTCTTATAAGTAGAGGTAACTTACAATAATTAAACATTTGTGTAGCATAGCGTCAATTAGAATTACGTTCCTGGCTTGAAGAACCCCCTATTATTTGCTGATTTTGGGGACTCCCATTTTAGATTAAAACTCCCTTTTCCCTTTGTGCTTGTCAGAATTCTTGTGGCAACTGAACCCATCTTTTAAGAAATCCTGGAGCTGCCCCTATAGAGTCGGATGATACACTTGCTATCATAAACAGCTATTTTTTTTTTTTTTTTGGGGGGGGGGGGAATGGCACATAGAAGGCTCATACATATAAATAATATCATCAATAGCATTACTCATGACAATATTTGATGCTTTTTATTTCACCTTCCAGGAATTTTTTTCCTTCTAAATACTAATAATTCAGCCACTTAAATCAATGAATAATGTGGTTTCCTTCTGTGTGATGAGGAGTGACATATTTTGCTCTCAGCCCCCTAAAAAATAAAAAAATAAAAAAATGAAAGTATAAATAAATAAGATCCATATTGGTTGAATCAATTTGTAATTATTTGTGTTCTCTTTTTTTTTCTTCATTTGGTATTGCCCTACTTCTACTTCACTGGCAAATGATTCCTTCCTTCTTCGAGGCAACGTTCGAAATGACGAATCACCAGTCCAAGGGGTGGCGCAACAGGTGCGCGTCCCCCTATTAGCCGTCAAAAAAAAAACAAGGTTCATTAAATAGGCTTCAAAATTGGTCACATATAGGATTATTTTGCATCTCAGCCCTTCTTCAGAAGCAAAAATTTTCCAAAGGGAAGGGGGCACCCCTCCCCCAGGATGGCGATCAATAATGCCTGGCGCCCCCCCCCCCTATTGGGAAATCCTGGATACGCCCCTGAATCACTACATGTATTTTGAAGGTGTTTTTTTTTAATTGACCTGTGATTGAAAAGTCACAATTTTAATGTTATTCAACTGAAAAAAACAACAAATATAGTTAACTTTGGATAACTCAAAATCGCAGAAGACAAACTTTTCCTAAAGTGAATCATTTTTTTTACCAAACTATGCAAGATAATTATGTGTTATTTCCTTTGTCAAATTTTTCATAAGTCGAGCTATTTTTGTCGCCCTACAGACTTTTGCAAAGTTGAATGTGTCCCTTTTTTCAATGTAATATTGTCTCTCCTATGTATAAGTCCATTATACAAGGTCGCCTTAAAAAAAATAAGTTTTGCACAAGAGGTTAGAATATGGAAACAAGGTCAGCCATTACACAAGATATTGGCTGACAATGTGATGGTGAATTCAAGTTCGGTGTTGAAAGCTGGTGTTGGTGTTGGGGCAAAACTAGCACCCGCCATAATACCGAACCTGAAATGAAGCTGCTACTGGAATTGACTTGACTAGGTGTTGAGCTATCAATAATGTGATTGGTAATTATTTTTATAAATCCAAATTCGGTGTCGGGCTAGAATCAGCAATTCAATTCAATTCATGCTTTCAACACCAACACCAACTCCAACACCGACCTTGACATTACCCAGTGTAACACAGGGGCGGATCCATGATTTTGTAAAAGGGGGGGGGGGGGTGGCACAAATCTCAGAATTTTTCCAACAAGCAAATGAAAAAAAAAGTCATCGGGCCTAAAAAAAAAGGGGCGGGGGCCACAATTTACAAAAAAGGGACACAATGAACACTTCTTTCTAAGGGGGGGAAGTGTCCCCCTCCCCAATCTGCCAGCCACTGGTGTAACAGTTCACTACATGTATTAGACCCTCGTTAGTTCTCTTAATACACTCCCTGTATTAAAAGCTATAAAAGCTACAAATGAATGATGTTAAGTAAATTTGATAAAAGATCTGCAGATTTTTGTAATCTGCATGTATTGTAGTTATACAATCACAAACGGAAAACAATTTAAGCACTCATGAGTATTAGAAAAGACTTTGTTGATTGCCTGGAATAATTAAGCCAGGGGTGTCGATTCGTGTTCATGGGGGGGGGGGGGGGGGGAGTGACCGGCGAGGGAGCGAAGGCAGTGGCGTATCTAGGGATTATGGCGCCCGGGGGCAAACGAAGGTACGACCCCCCCCCCCCCCCCCTCATAAAGTGAAAAGCGACATTGTGACATTGGTATTACCGTTTTTATTGTGGTTATGGTCATTACTTCAGCTTCCCTAATTCAGAAGTTGTGTGTAGGCCCTAATGCTTCATGTGCGAGCGAGCGAGCAAAAAACTTCAGACTTTTTGTCTCATGCTGAAGTCCATATTTACAGGAAAATTGAAACTGACAACAGCAAGTTCATTTTGGGAAATGTCGTATGATCTTTTAATTTATACATTAATCCTGTCGTTTTCTTTTGGGTTACGCCGATGTACTTTATGCAATCTACTTGATTTCATTATATACTGTAAGAGCGAGCGAGTCATGGGGACATTTTTATAAAATATTGCCCTTACTTGGTGTAAATTATTGTCACATTCGAGCGAGCGGAATAAGAAATCCTTTGCTGGGGGAGGAGATGGGCATTGTACGCCTTTTGTCTCCAGCTCCACTCCCTTACTTTGTAGTTGTAGCAATATGGGTACCTGTAAAGCTGCACCGATTCTTTGAAGTTAGATATGGCTCTTTTTGAAAAAGACAAACAATTGGAAATATAGGCAAAAGGGGGCACTTATAAGAAGAGGAAACGGCTCTTATGAGAAGAGGAAAAGGGCACATATTAGAAGGGAAAAGGGGCACCTATCAGAAGCTAAAATGCGCATTAAAAACAAAGGAGAAAGTGGCATATATTAGAAAAAAGGGGCAATATTTAGATTCGAAAAATGAGGGGCACTTAATATCACAAGGAGAAAAGGATAATGCTTAGGAAGAGGTTCATCGTGGTGAAAGATGAAGACGAAAAGTTGATCAGTTGTCTCACGATGTGCAAACGAGGAAAGCTACGATGTTTCGACCGCTACTGCTAGTCTTCGTCTAGCCTCTTGTCGAGGCCCTGGCGCTGTTGAAATCCTTGGCGATATGGAGGCAAAATTTCTGACGAGCGAAGGGAGCCAGCAAAACCGAGGCGCTTCGGTTTGCCGCCAAGGATTTCAACAGCGCCAGGGCCTCGACAAGAGGCTAGTCTTCGTCAGGCAATGAGCATAGACTTCGCTGCGTGCGTTATATAGCAGCGGCGGGGGTCCGGGGAGCCCGGGTGCGTGCTATTGTTTGTCTCTACTCGGGCGCTGTGATTGGATACTTATTAAAGAAACAAGGGTGGCAATTATCCGATTTGAAAAGGGGCACTTATCAGAAGTAAAGAGGTGGCACTTATCAGAAGTAAAGAAGGGCACTTATCAGAAAGGAAAATGTGCACTTCTTAGTAGGGAAAAGGGGCACCTATCAGAAGTAAAAATGCACTTATTGAAGGAGAAAAGCAGGAAATATTTAGATTCGAAAAGGGGCACTTATCAGGAAGAAAAGGATACTTATTAGGGAGGTAAGGTGACAAATATCAGATTTGAAAAGGGGCACTTTTCAGGAGGCGAAAAGAACACTTATTAGAGATTAGGTTGTAATTATCAGATTTGAAAAGGAGCACTTTTCAGAAAGCGAAAAGGGCACTTATTAGAAAGGAAAAGGGGCACATTGTGTATTCAAAACAGGGCACTTATCAGAGAGAAGGGGCATTTTCCAGAAATAAAAGGGCACTTTTTGGTACTTGAAAAGTGTGGGGGCACTGTGCCCCGCCGTCCCTGTGGGGGCGTAATATTTAGCAGGAGTCATATGAAACTTACATGATATAGCGAGCAAAGCAATTACATCTTTATTTTTTCAAATTTTTTTTCAGTGGGGGTGGGGGTATAATTCTCTGACAAGTAAAAAAAAAAAAGTTTTTCATGCTAAAGGGGGGGGGGGCACAATCGAAAAAAGGGCGGATCCTTTATGGTCAAAATGCATACTTTTCTTCCAAAAGGGGGTGGGCACGGGTATGCCCCTCCCCTAGATCCGCCACTGGGAGGGGTATCCCCCTCCCACACCAGGGACTTTTTCAAAAATCTGTCTATAAAACTTGCACTTAAGAGCATTCCAAAATGGTTAATAAAAAGAAGGAATGCACGGATCTACGCCAATGGACGGAACCCCTTGATTGAAAATAACATTTCGAGCAAACGAATTTCTTCGATATTTTCGCATCGAAATTATGGCATTTCTTTTTTCCTTCTAAATCATCAAAGAATATCATGCCATTTCAAGATGGAAGATAAGTTTTAAGTTAATGTATCATAATTCTTAGTTTTTTATCCAAAGATATTGGGGGATTTCAATACAGGCCATCCCCCATCTCATTAAAAAAAATATATATACCCCCCCCCCGTTTCGTTTTTCGCCAAGTATTTGATATGTTGTAGCTGAGACGATTCCCTACAAGATGAGTATCCACGATTTTTCACTTGGACACATCATTCTGGTCTAATTTTACGATATAAAGGGTAATTCCATTTTGCACCGTTTTACACGCATTTCCTATGGGGAATAAAAATTAGTCATATCTTGATTCTACATTGCAGTATTCTAAAAGCAAAAGCTCCGTCATTCGTCCATGTTTGTCGCCCAGCTTGGAGTATGTTGTAGTTGAGAAAATTCTCTATCTTGGTTGGAACCTTTATATATTGATCAGATCTCGGGATCATACGCATATTTCAATTGGATTGTGGGATTTGAGAATCTCATTTTCCGTTACACGTTACCTCTATGGGGATAATTCTGGTATAGTGGTCTTAACACTGAACTGCGACGCCCGAGGAGCCGGGCTCGATCCCCATTGTGGTGGGGATTTTTTTTTTCTTTCTACCCTTTTTTTACCATCCTCTTCGAGTACAGTCACATACACAATCACAAACATTGAAAACAATTTTTAGTTTTCCAGTTGTCTCTTAAATATAGAAGGCAGTGGTTTGTGTACAAGCGGGTGTGGGAAATATATTAAATCTTGCGGCTGGACTTTCTTTCTCTCTCTCTCACCTCCATGTCAATTTTTCTTCACTTTCATATCATCCATGAAGTTGATCATGGGCATGCCATGCGAAGCTTTTTCAGGTGATCAGGTTATCATGACGTCATCCAGCCGCCATTTTGTAAATAATAAAACTTCAGGTTAAGAATCATCATGTCATGTCATCAATGGTCATGTAAAGGTCATGAAATGCTTAGGCGTGCGTCAAAATTTAAAAATGCTCAAAATCACCCAAGGACTAAACCAGAGTAGGCCTACGTTTCAGGTTATTTTGAGCATTTCAAAGATTTGCGCGCGCGTGTATTCGCGCGTAACGCCATTACGCAACATAACTTTGCCGTTTCTTTCTTTTGATTACAAAAATATTATATAATTCTAATCAATTTGATACTCTAATGGGGTGTTGCAAGAAAGTTGCGATTGATTGCAAGTTGCAACTGATCGGTACTGACCAATCAAAATCATTGTTTCAAGCGCATCTTCTTGAATGGGCAGACACTGAACCATTCAGAATGGTTGTTCTCATTTGCTTTACAATTTGCAATAAATGATTGCAACTTTCTTGCAACACCCCATGGGCCGTATTCTGAAAACGGTGTTCAGTCTTTTATGTTAGTAAAACGATGTTAATTGCCATAACAAATCAAAATCAGGACAAGTCATTGGTTAATGATTGCGCAAAGATGGCGGTGCCGGCGTAAAGTTAACAGAGACATCTGCGCAAGCACCAATGATTAGTGTTTATTGCGCGCAATTTCAATTTGTTATGACAATTAACACAATTTTCCTTAACACAAAAGATAACACAGTTTTCAGAATACCACCCCATAAGACCATTAATAAGGAAATGAGCGCCAGTCAGAGTTTGCACCACGCGCGTGCGCGAGTCGAGTCCCCACTATGGTCCCCACCAGGTCCCCACATCTAAAAACCGCTGTAGTTCGTTAAAAAGTCCATTGACCGATTTTTTTCTCATATTTCGATACAATATGAGTTTCAGATAAGATTTCATGTGTCATTTATTCATTGGTTTCGTCATGACGTCATCAAAATGGCGTCAGAACTTGATATTACCAAATTGCATATAATGACGTCATCAAAATTATGCAAATTTGAGTATCTTCGTAAATATTGATCGTTTTTTCGCCCAATTTTTGATATGTTGTAGCTGAGACAATTTTCTACAAGTTCAGTTGCGACCATTTTTCAGTTGGACAACATCATCATGGTCTAATTTTGCGATATAAACGGGCATGTCAATTTGCAACGTTTTACACGCATTGTCTATGGAAAATGACTTTTACTCAAACCTTGATTCTGCATTCCAGTCTTCTCAGAGCACTGGCTCCGTCATTCGTCCTTGATTTTCGCCCAGCTTCCAGTATGTTGTAGCTGAGATAATGCTCTATCTTAGGTGTAGCCTTTATATTTTGATCAGATTTCGGGATCATACCCATATTTCAATCGGAATGTGGGATTTGAGAATCTCATTTCCCGTTACACGTTATCTCTATGGGGATAATTCTTGTATAGTGGTATTAACACTGAACTGCGACGCCCGAGGAGCCGGGTTCGATCCTCATTGGGGTGGGGATTTTTTTTAATATTGATAAAGTTGTGCTCATACAGAAAAAAGGCGGAAATAATGAAGCTGAAACGGAAGTTGAAGAATAGCGGCATATCGGTACAACGAAGACCTGACGCGCCATAACCACAATCTACTGATAGCGGCATCGAAGATCCCTAAAGTGGAGAATCTTCGCTGCCACCACAAAGGAAGGGAAAACTCAGAAAAGACTGATATCAACGTCGGAACAAATTGAAGCACTCAAATTGTAACACTAACAGTCCTTTTCAATTAGAAACTGCCTAGGACACACCACATTCTCCTTTTTTTATGTCCAAAATATAATTAAAAGCTCATAATTGGACTCCGAGCATTATAGATTTTCCACTAGAAGCTGTCTCATATGCACATGAACATTGAACACTGAATACTAGGAATATTTTATAAGTGTACTTATATACTGAGCAATAGCTGTGGTTTGGATGAAATAAAGAAAATTAAAGAAAATTATCCACTTCATAGCCTCACCACTTTCATATATTTTTAACCTCTCTTTGAATTCAGGTAATGTTCCTAGTAAATTAAAGATAGGCAAAATTATTCCAGTGTTTAAAAAAGGCGACCCTCATTTATTTTCTAATTATAGACCAATTACATTACTTTATTATTTTTCAAAAATACTGGAAAGGATAATTTACAACAGGCTTCTTTCTCATTTGGATAATAACAATATTTTAAATAATTCTCAGTATGGTTTTAGACATAATCGGTCATGTGATTCTGCTCTTATAGACTTACGTGACAGGCTAATGAATAATATGAATGACAATTTACATTCTTTTGCTATATATTTCTAGATTTGTCTAAGGCAATTGATTTAATTAACCATATAATTCTTTTATCTAAACTCCCTTATTTTGGCATACGTGGTATTTGTCTAAACTGGTTTAAAGATGCACATCAAACAAATGTAACTCACCTCTAACTAAAGTAATTTTTGGAATTCCGCAAGGATCTATTCTTGGCCCCATTCTCTTTTTGTTGTATATTAATGATTTATGTACAATTTCTCAATTTCTTGATTGTTTATTATATGCAGATGATACTACTTTAATTGCTTCACACAGTAATTTTGACCGATTGATTTCTATTACAAATATGGCACTATGTAAACTATCGGATTGGTTCACATCTAATGAATTAATTATTAATTTAAAATGCAATGTATTGTACTTCAGAAAAAATGTATTTCTTGTAATACTTCTGATGTCAAACTAAAAATTAACGATATTCAGCTTACTACCTCAACCTCCACAAGATTCCTTGGTGTCATACTAGATGATAATCTTAATTTTGATTTATACCGTACTGAACTCTGTAATAAGATATCAAAGAATGTTGGTATATTATTTAAATTAAGCCATATTTTACCTGAAAGTCAGAGATCTATTCATGTTGTACAACTCTTTAATTATTCCATATATACAATACTGCAATATTGTTTGGGCTAGTACATGGAATTCAAAACTTGAACCCATTCACAAATTACAGAAAAAAGCACTCAGAATATGTCCGTCAACTCCTTTCCTGGCCCCATCCAAACCAATTTTTATCAATTTGAAAACTCTTAGTATTTATGATATAAATAAATTTCAAATTGCAGTTTTAATGTTTAAGAAAATGAACAATATGGTTCTTATCAATATTGCAAATCTGTTTAATGTGAATATGGTTGTACATAATTATGATACTCGCTCAAAAAGTTAGTTCGACTAAATTGTTAAAGTGTGTTAGGAATCAGTGTCCTCGAATTTGGAATTCACTTGATAAAGATCTTACCTCTTGTACAACATTAAGTTCATTTAAAGTCAAGTTAAAAAATGGTCTTCTTGCCAACTACAATGAAAAAGTCAATTAATATCATAACATCACCTTATTCTGTACTACTACCCTTTCTTTCTCTCTCTCTCTCTGTTCTTATCCTTCCCCTCTTTTTCGCATACTACATCTGTCTCCCTGTTCTCTCTCTTTCTTACAGGATAGGGTGTCTATGTCTATGTTCAACATAGTGCATGTGCGTGTGCGTGTGTGTGTGTGGAGTGAACATTTGCATTTTCTTTGTAACTACATGTACTACTTAATTTTTTATGGAACAATTATTTTCTTTGTACATTCATGCATTACGCATTGTGGAACTGCAGGTTTTCAAGCTCATCGCTTTTTTTGTAGTTTCCTTTTTCTTCGTCATTATTACTTGTACAATGTCATTTATGTATTTAAATGTATTTTTATTGGATGATGAAATAAATATATTGAAAACAAAATTAAATCTTGCGGCGGACATTGCGTTTCTTTCTTTCTCTCTCTCTCTCCTTCTGCTATGCATACTCTGTTACACTATACCCCCTCTCTTGCTCTACATCCCTCCTCCTCTCTTGCTTCTCTACCTCCCTATATCCTTCTCTTTCTCTGTCTCCAACTGTAACCTCATCTCTTTCCATCTCTACCACTTCACACTCTTTCTCTATCTGATCTCCATCTGCCTGTCTCCCTGTGACTCTCTGCACTTCCTGCTCTGTATGCCTCTATATCTACCTCTGTTTGAATATCATCATCTCCTTGCTAACACCAAAATCCTCTGATAAAGAACAGACAATGTCATTTTGTAATTTTGCGTGCATAATCTCTATTGGAGATGACCTTTTCTCAAAGTTGGATTCTACATTTCTGTCTCTCGTGAGCGGTATCGTCATTATTTCTTGTCGGCTTTCGCTGATGAGGTTATCATCGTTATCATGATCATCTTCATTATCATTACAATCATGGTCATCATTATTATCATAAGCATTATAGTCATAATCATTACTATCATCCTCATCACTATCACCATCTTCATGAACATGATCAACATCATTACTACGATTATCATTATGATCATTATCGCTTTAGCTTCATTTTCTCTGAGCTTTGGGTATGTTGTAGCTGAGGTAATACTCTTGTAAACCAATTGTAATTTTTCAATTTCAAAATGGAATCAGTGTCAAAAATGGCAATTATTGGATGCATATCATTTCTGGTCAATCTCAATTGGAGGTAACCTTTTCTTCATACTGTATTCTATATTTCTGTTTTCGTAAATGATATTGTGACGATTTAGACAAAATGCCATTATTATTATTTATTCGGTATGTTTATCTTTATGAAATGTGTAATACTATAGTTTATGTTTTGAATTCTTTGAACTAGAAAAGTACCAGGAAATGGCTGATAATTTTTATTAAATTAGACCAATATATTGCTATATTCTAACCTTTTATTTTGCAAAAATGCCCAGTATTCCAATTGTTTCCTTGTTTGTGTTATGATCCTAAATACTAAATGATGCCGGCGAGATTTGTACTGTAAAGAAACAAGAGAAGAAGTTTCATGCATCGTATAGAATCTTATGAATAATTCATCATCAATCAGCATCCATCATCAGCCATCAAAATCATCAATCATCACTATCACCATCATCACATAATTTTATAATCTCATGATCAATGAATTCATTTTCAGTACTTTGTTTAATAATTACATCATTACTTGTTCCATTACTGCACTAAAGATACTCATGACCATCCCTATCTTTGTCAATGTAGTATCATGATCATGATCATCCTCATTATCCTCGGATGACCATCATAATTAAGGACAGACCACCTAATTCGTCCAGCAGACGAATTAAGATCTCATCTAGTTAAGACATTATTATGGTCTGAAACTTTGTGAGGTTCAAGATGTGAGTGAATGAATGATGTCCAAAATGAAAAAAAGGAAAAATAATGACTGAAATATAAAAAAAAAAAATAAATAAATGAAATATAAAGTAAATAACTAAATGAATAAAATTTAAAAAATATATCTGATTTTCCTCACTACGGTAGTGAGGAAAATCGTGAAAATAGGGACGGAGTGTATTGTGCTGGGTGGCTAACGAACATGTTGGGCAGACAGCAGATTGCAAAAAGATGAGCGTCATCGGCCACTTAACAGTCTGTCATCTGACGTCGGCTATGCACGCTCGATAGCCGCACAACACAATCGGAAAAATGGCGTCCGATGGCGAACCAAGAGGTCTGTGAAAACTCCTTGGACAAACTAAGCTCTGAGCTTTGTTGTTATAGATGACAAGTTTTAAGAGACATGACCCCGGCCCTATCATTAAGTTCTTCTCATTACATAGTGTGAGATTGAGCCTCTTTTGCCAATAAGCTTTGAAAAGATTTCGCCACTCCAGCAAACTCCCTTGAAGGGTGAGGCTCTGTCCAGAAAAGATTGCACTCTTAGGGGTGCACTATGTTCTTCATGGGAAAGACACAGAAATAGATAAACTATTATTAATTAATAATAAATAAATATTGCAGTCATAATTTTAAACAATCTAATTAAGAGATGAACATATTTAAAAATACAGTTTTACACTTACATTTAAGCAGTCAAATTGATTAAAATTTAGTTACGTAATTACGTAATTCAAGCACCCATAAATATTATAATTATCAAAGACTTTCTTTTAATTGCAATTCTGAGTATGATTCTGTCAAAATAGTGATCGATTAACTCCGTGCTGACCAGGAAAATTACCTCTTTATACAGTTGTATCAAGACCTTGTTATATCATGGCTAAAAAACAATAGAATACAAAGAAATGGGACCAGCCAAACTATCTTGTTATAATGACAGTTTGTTTGAATACAATCCCTACCATGCTTCCATGTCTTGATTAGTAACACTACCTGGAATAATTACAGTCCACTAATTTCTTGTCCTCGGCATTTCAAAAGCCTGTAATCAAAACAAGAGTTTTCTCCAATTAGCTGATTAATATAATATAGGTTTTCCCGGTCAAATTCACCAAAACAGCAGCCAAACGCATGACACAATCGCTCGATTTCATGTGAATCTGAACGCTCATATTGCCTATATTGAGCACTCATATCAGAAATTTATGATTTTTTGAAATTTGTAAACACGATAATTATACATAATTGTGTGACTTCAAATTGGCCGAATAGGTAATATCACTGTGATGTCGTTGCTTCCCCATTTGCTCCAACATACAAAATGATTAAAATGTCATTTATTTTTCAAAATTCATTACTCAGTAGGATTTTTTTCTTTCATGAGGACCTATAACAATATGCTAACTTCAATATATTTTGACTACTGCCCCAAGGATATAAGCGCTTATAAGTACGTCACAATAATTTAGAGATCGATTGTCAAATTCGACTCTCCAAATTGGCAATTTGAGATTCGCATAGATGTAATGATCTCATTTTGAAAACATCCAGGACTTTGTTTTTCCTTGCCCGATTTCTTTCAAACTTTTACCATCCTGTTTTTCTTATTTTTCAGCTTTCATCCAAAATCAACTTATTACCAACTTTGGATTACCCTTTAACAGTTGGCGTTTGCTGAGCTAAATGCCTTTATATGCTTAAATAGCGCAACTAATAACGTAATCGAAGTGACGTAAGCCTTGCGCACTTTCAACTGCCATTACAATCATTGGCCCCGTTACATAAAACTTGTTATCAATAACAAGTTACAATAATTGTTATAAGCTACTGAAATCCCTGAATCTAATTGCTGAGAGCAAATTTATCATAGAAATTGGGTAGTTTTATGAAACGGGCCAAGGTCTTAACTGGGGAGCGTTTCATCAAGCGTTTTGTCAGTGATTTTTTACCGACAACTGTTATAAGCTACTGATATCCTTGCATCTGATTGGCTGAGAGCAAATTTGTCAGTAAAAATCACTGACAAAACCCTTGATGAAAACGGTCCCCTGGTCTATGTAATGAGAGAACCGTTATGGATTTCGATTTCACCTTAAACTTAATGAAAAAATTACCAGACAATTTTTATGAGACAGGGTCCTTATCATTGATTTCTTCCCCATGCATAGTGCACTAGTAATGAGCCTCTGGAGCCAATGAGCTTTGAAAAGATTTCGCCACTCCAGCAAGCAACCTTGCAGGTTGAGGCTCTATCCAATAAGAGTATGCATAAATTAGATAAATAGCATCGATTATAGTTGATGCATGGCGTCATATAGGCACGGTATTTATTATATATATATATATATATATATATATATATATATATATATATATATATATATATATCATAGGTATATATTACAGTTAAATTTTAAAATTAATTTCATTTAACCAGTCAAATTTAATATACAATCTAGTTAGGCAAGCACAGACGGAAAACAATTTAAGCAATAATAATAATAATAATAATAATAATCCGTTTTTATATAGCGCCTAATACATCGATGATGTCTCTAAGCGCTTTACAGATATATTATATGATATTACAATCATGAGTATTATATTAAAGACTTTCTTTTAAAGCCACTTCTGAGGGTTCTGTCAAAATATTAATCGATTAACTCCTTGCTGGACCAGGCAAATTACCTCTTTATACGGGTCCTACTAAAAGCCGCTAACAGCTGCCAACAGCAGCCAGTAGGATACCAAGACACGGTAATCGATTTACCAACAGCCGCCAACAGCCGCCAAGATTCCGATCTACTAAAAGCCGCCAACAAGCACATCGATCATCATTTTTTATCATTTAATTGTTTTGCTGATTTTAGGCCCAAAAATAGCTTAATTTTTGCTGATTTCGTAACAACATTATTTAGTATTGCCTTAGCAATATTTAATTTGCCTTTTGGTTGTCTCTTGGCTTGTCCAGAATTGCTTTTGGCTTGTTTTCAACTCTCGTGTTGGCTGGTGTTGGCGGATGTTGGCTGCGGTTGGCTGCGGTTGGCTGCGGTTGGCTGCTTTTAGTAAGATCGCTCTATACATTGAATTACATTTCAGTTTATAAATTATAAATTATTCAACGCATTGAAGTTCAGAGAGCAGAAGACGGACTGCCATAATAAACATAAGTTTAAAAACATGACAGCCCAAATAAATCAGTGTAATATACATGATAGCAGAATGGAGGTCAAATAAATTAAAATAAAAAAAATCAAAGAAATTATTCAGACGAAATATACGCATATCTAAATTTTTGTATAGTGTGAAAACGTGAAAAGTGTGACATGAATGAAAGTGATAAAATGAGGATGAAAATGAAAAAAAAAATGAAAATGATGTCTGTAGATGAATAACGTGTTGATGAAATGTATCAGTCAGGACTTCAGTGAATTTGGTAACTAAAGATCATTTGATTTAAAATGTGGTTTAACCTTTGTAACAAATTTGAACTATTATACTCTAATAGCAAACTTGTTTTAACTTGAGCTTTAAATGCAAAAAGACTTTGACAAGATTTTATAGAGTTTGGAAGTGAATTCCACAAATCTGGGCCATGGTGTCGGATTGTCTTATGTGCAATAAATAGCCTTGGATTTGAGTGAACATTCGTATTAAGTGTGAAGAAGTCATTAAATGTGTCCGGTAGTAGGTTATTTCTGTATTCGAACATAAAAAGTAAGCTTTGGAGTGAATTAATATCAAAGACTTTTAATGTTTTGAAATGACTAAAAATGGGGTTTGTATATGAGCTAAATAGTGAGAGCCAGAACAGATTCTATAAGAGCTTTCTTTTGTAATATATAAATCGGGTAAATATTTGTTTTAGCACTGTTAGCCCATATTAAATTACAGTAAGTAATATATGGCAATATAAGAGTATTATATAACATAAAAAGAGTATTTTCGTTTTGGGCGTGAGAGCCAAGGCTAGACTGTGTTACAGTAAATAAAAGTGTACCAAGGAATCTGGAATCAAGTACAGTGTATATCAAACACTTCAGAATTTCTAGAGAAAAAATTGAAGCATTTTACTTGCAATAGCAGAAACAAAATTCAAGTCTGCAGCACTGTGGAAGTCTGCAAAGTATGAATGATCCAGACATCAAGACCATAAATGTACATGTATATTAATTGTTGAAGCTTAGATGAAAAAAAAAATGTTCAAGATTGACATATGAAAGCATCCAAAATAAAAGCAAGTACTTCATGATTAAGTAGTTCTAATTAGTTCATAACACATAGAATACAATGAGAATGAGAGCTCTTGATGTATATCCAAACAGGTTTGGTACATGTTTATACTATTTATATTTTGTTTGATTTATAGAAAAATATCAAATTCCAGATTCCATGAATGCACTTTGATTGTTTTACGTGTAAACATGTAGACCATCACTCAATGTAAATCACATACAGTTATAAACACTGCATTATTAGTCTCCGGACTAATAGACCGAAAGTGAATTGAATTGAAATTGAATTAAAACAACAAAAACAACAATCTTTCTTTTCTTTTCTGTTTTCCTTTTTTTCAATTTTTTTTTAGGAAGATAAGAAACTCAGAGTTTGTCAATAAAAATGGGTAAACTCAGGGTCTCTATTAAAAACTTCAAGTCTGATGTGTATGATTAAATTTAGATAGCCAAGGCAGAACTCAATTGTTCTTAAAGTTATTGTTTGATTTTTTCAATCCCTTTATAAATGAGGAAAACTTGTGACTTGAAGTCTTTATTGTTCTAAGATTAATTAAAGCTGTTGTGTAGAGGAACAAATAACCTGATATTTAAGGCACGATATTAAAATGCAAAAACCATCTTTTGTGAAAATGTCATAGCCTTTGTGGCATGCACTTTCAACTTTTATCAGAAGAAAGTCTGTAATAATTCATACATCATCAGTAGGTTCAAGCCATTGATTATTACACGTCCTGCAACAATAATAGGCCAAACCCATGGATGATGATTGATCTATTTTTCATATAATTTAAAAATATTTATGTATTGTTATTTATTTCAATTTCAATTTCAATTTATTTTACCAATTCATTGCAGACAGTTACATATTGACATTTTTATATAGATAACATAAAGAGGACAATGAACGGGTTGGGACCCCGAAGAAGCAGAGCTTGTGGAGGGGCCCCCGGACAAAATTAAAAAGAGTGATATCAATGGTAAAAGATAATGATTAGCAATGCACAAAGATACATATAAAAACGATTATAAATCATTTACATTATAAGCACTAGGCAATGAAATAGGAACATATCTACAAGGTGATTATAGGATTATAGGTAAAAATAAATGATATACTAACGTACATACACGCCAACACACACAAACACACACACACACACACACACACACACAAACTTTCTCTCTATGAGTCCAGGTAAAAATGACTCAATGTACATGTAATGGCTTCCCAGTCTAATTAGCATTGGTTTTCAATATTTCATCAAGATATTTACGACACATATGTTTAAATCTAGACAATGTTGTAGCTGACCTAATTTCCAAGGGCAAGTTATTCCATTCCTTGATACAAACCGTTATGAACGACTGTAACCCAATTTGTGTTCTCGCAAGAGGCTGATGAATAAAATTACTTTGGCGTGTATTGTGAGTATGAATGGTAGAATTTAAAACAAAAGCATCCTTCAAGAATGAATTATGTGCATTCAATGTTTTAAACATGAAAATCAAGCAATTTAACGTAACCAATCTTTCAAAAGGTAAAATATGTAGGTGAATAAACAATGGTAAACTTGGACTTTTATAGTCTGAATGAGTAATATATCTCACAACTTTTTTCTGAAGAACTACTAACTTATTTATATGAATTTTATATGTATTTCCCCATGCAACATTACAATACATCAGATGAGGCATAACTATAGCATTATACAAAGTAATTAAGGTTTCTTTTGGTAGATAAAAGCGCAATTTGGAGATCACACCAACGCTTCGAGAAACTTTAGTACATACATGATTGAGGTGATCTTTCCATGACAAATGATCATCTACTAAGACACCAAGAAATCGTACGTTTTGGCTTCGGTCAATGTGATTTCCACCTATTATCAATGGAGGAATATTATCAGGGATTTTTTTACCTCTTGTTCTGAAGACAACATATTGTGATTTGCTTGTATTTAGTAACAATTTATTACAACAAAACCATTCAAACGTGTTCCTAATTTCGTTATTTACAGAGGTGATTAAAGATAAAATATTTTTATGATGAGCAAGTAAGCAAGTGTCGTCAGCAAAAAGTGAATAAGTAAACAAACCAGACGAATTTATTATGTCATTAATGTAAATCAGAAACAACAAGGGACCAAGGACTGAGCCCTGCGGTACACCACATTTAACTTTCCCCAGTTGTGATTTTACTCCATTAACCACCACAAATTGTTGTCTATTGTGTAGGTAATTTTCAAACCACGCTAAAGCTACGCCACGGATACCATAATGCTCTAACTTACTTAAGAGAATGATATGATCAATAGTGTCAAATGCCTTTGACAAATCTAAAAATACACCAATACAATACTTTCCCCTATCGATGGCATTAATAACAGTATTGACTAAATTCAATACGCCCATGCTTGTAGAACTATTTTTTCGAAATCCAAATTGCTGGGGAATCAAGACATTTTGCAATTGAAGATAATCATCCAATCTTTTATACACAATTTTTTCAAGAATCTTTGAGAATATAGGCAACAAAGCAATTGGTCGATAGTTTTCTATACATTTGCAATCATTCTTTTTATAAACAGGAATTACCTTTGCTAGCTTTAATTTTTGTGGAACAATACCTTGTGACAAAGACTTATTGAAGATATACGATAAGGGATCAACAATGCTCTGTATGCAAAGTTTAACTACCTTTGGAGAAATGTCATCTGAGCCACATGACTTTGATGGATTTAGAGTTGATGCAAATTTCACAATTTCATATGGCGACGTTGGACTTAGATACATTGAGGAAGAGTGAGGTTGTACAGACAAATATTCCCTAAAGGATGTTTGGACAACAGGTATATCGTTGCTTATCTTAGAAGGCAAGTTAATAAAATATTTATTAAAATATTCAGCCTTTTGTTGATTAGACGTTAACGATAAATCATTATGGTACATTGCATTTGGAAGTGATGTTTGTTTCCTTTTCCCTAACAATTCATTTATGTGAGACCATGTCTTCCGAATGTCATATTGAGTTGACTGAAATACATCATCATAATACCTCCGTTTACTTTGGCGGACAATATTAATCAGCAGATTTTTATGATCAGTATACTTTTTCCGATTTACCTCACTTCGATTTTTTACATATATATAATACAACTTATTTTTTTGATTGATTGATTTCAGGAGACCTGGGGTAATCCAGGGTTTTCTACATTTCTTCTTACCCTTCATTTCAACTAAAGGAAAATGCAAATCATACAAAGTTGAGAATGTATTAATAAACAAGTCATACGAGTCATTAGCATCATGCAATTCATATATACAGGACCAATCAATGCTAGATAGTTCTTGCTTGAAAACATCAATCTTATCTTCACTGATAACACGTCGAAATATTTTACGTTTGTCATCGGCAGCAATGGAGTCACCTTTATTGATAGCAAAAATTGGCATGTGATCAGAAAAATCAGAGCAAAAAATCCCTGAATTAAAATGGTCTTTAACACAGTTTGTAAATATGTTGTCAATTAAAGTTGCAGAGGAAGAAGTGAGACGAGTTGGTTTATTAATTAAAGAAAATAGACCATATGAGTTCATAAGATCAACAAAATCTTTCACCTTTTCATCTATGTCAATGTTTAATAGATTAATATTGAAGTCACCCATGATATATATTTTGTTCTTCTCTTTAACTAAAAGTTCCATTGTATGATCAAACTCATTAATGAACGATCTTGTATCATTTCCAGGTGCTCTATATACACAACCAAGAATATATTTGTTATCACAAACATTAATTTCTATAAACAAAGATTCAGAATTTATATTTGTATCCGATAAATCATTTCGTAATTGGTAGTCAATACCCTCTCTTATATAATATGCAACCCCGCCACCTCTTTTGTTTGGCCGACAAATCTGAATGAATGAATACCCAGGAATATCAAACATAGCTGTATTTGTAGATGGTTTAAACCAGGTTTCAGTTACACCAATCACAGTGAAATTGTATTTAATACAGGATAGAAAAGTAGCAAAATCTTCAAAATTTTTAAAGAGGCTTCTGGAGTTAACATGTAGAAGAGATAGTTTACTGATATCATCACATCGGAAATTGCTACAATTAACATAGCTACACTCATTAACTACAACATCAAATATATCATCAAAGTTATCATCCATACAGAAATATTAAATCAAACCACAATAGAAAATCAGCAGCTTTATAAACACAACTATAATCGAAATGAAATACCAAACCAAGAAGAAACATATTGTGAGAGCCATACAATACAATAGAATTCACTGACACATACACCCGCAAATCCACACAAACATACATAACCACATACACAAATACAATCATACAGAGAAAATCTTGAATACAAGTACACATGTACAACTGTGACCAATGACATGGAGTAGCACACAAAATACATGAAACTACAACTCGAGTCATATTGAACAATGAAACAGAAAAAAAAGGAAACCTCTGGGAGAGGAACCGTAAAGACGATTTTAGAAATAGTATAGTTGCATAGTCAGATATTGGAGTGAAAAAAAAAAAAAAATATGACGCTGCATATGCAGTAGGCGTTAATTTACAAAACAGAGATCTGACGAAGAGAAGTGAATGATTTTTTCATGGATATTCCTTCCACATTTGTCTTCAAGGCGGCATGTATCTTTCCATCCACTGACCAGGCCGCGTCAACCTTTGGATGGTTGGAGAGCTTCATAAGGATCTGGTGATTGGTCCTTGTGAGGTCATCCTGGATGGAGACACCTTTCCCCTTCAGACGTTTCTTCTGCTTCATCAAAGCAGCCTTTGTTTTATATTTGACCAGCTTTACAAGTACAGGGCGGGGCTTACTGGAGGCGGACCGAGGTTTCCCGCAGCGATGTGACCGATCAATGTCAGCAGGGGTTAAACCAAATTGGAGATGCTTAAACATTTTATCAATGATAAGCTGGTCGGTGTCTTCATCCGCACTCTCAGG
The DNA here is from genome assembly GCA_025617745.1 of Heliocidaris erythrogramma. NCBI lineage: Eukaryota > Metazoa > Echinodermata > Echinoidea > Camarodonta > Echinometridae > Heliocidaris > Heliocidaris erythrogramma. The sequence goes on along the minus strand of CM046864.1, from coordinate 35,192,634 downwards.
GATCCCGAATACACGGATGGAATTTCTCCTGCTGTACTGTTCGAGCTCATTCACTTGTTGATTGAAACTCTCAACCTCATCTTGGAGGCTGGCCACAGACTTAGAAAGAGATTGAACTTCAGCCTCTTTCTTCTCCATCTCACTCCTCAGCTCAAAGAGCTCCCCCTCCTGCTTCTCCAGGCGGTCCGCATTGGCCTGGATCCGTTTTGACAGGATCTTTTCCACACATGACTCCAGCGCCGCGATGAAATCTGGCTCAGCCAGAAGCTTCTTTAGCATTGATGAAATACTAAGAGAGTCTGGATCGAGACTAACCTGTGTTGGGTTATCACATGTAGAAGGAGAACCTTGACCAGCCATGGTATGTTATGGTTGGAAACGACAATAATAAATCAGAGGCAGGAGGGAGAATTCAGATGAGTTAAAAGCGAAAGTAGGAAGTGAGGAATTCCAACATTACTCACACATTACGGTATATATGGGACTGAACTGGAAAATATTATCCACCTTCACAAAATACATGCTCAGAAATATGTTGCAATATACATGTTCAGACCAAATGGTGGCATCATACAAGTTCACTCGAGTCCCAGAGGATCAATGGAAATGTCCACAGTGTCACATGTCCAGGCGATTAGCAGGAAAAGAACAAAAAATGATCAGATAAAGGGATGGCGAGTGGACATCTGCTAGGTCTGAAAGAGAGTCCAACCCTTAACGGTTTATTATTCTTATAAAAACTGAATCGAAATAATTCATCTATAGATCAACTTTATGCAAATGGAGCAATGTCTCAATCGAGATGTACAAAGAGTTATCAGTCAAAGTAATAATGACATATACATGTGTACATACATATTACCATTATGAACTTGGGATTGTAAAAAAACATACAAATAACTGATATGCAGATTCCATGAGGAGGCGAGTTGGCTCAGTCGGTAACGTTTCTGCCTGTCGAACCAAAGATCGTGGGTTCGAATCCACCCCGGGCGGATGACTGAAGCCTGCGTTGTGTGTTAACGTGCCCCTCCCTTGTTTCATAGACGCAGGCTATGTTACAGTGGAAAACACTCCGTCCCTCGGATAGGACGTTAACTGGAGGTCCCGTGTAGAGGAAAGTCACCACCTTTGCACGTTAAGAACCCACTGCACTATTCGAATAAGAGTAGGGGGAAACCCCGGTGTAGTGGTACACCTGTATATCCCAGTCAGTTATATCGGGAGGAGAGACCTATAAGGGTTACAGTGATTCAGTTCGCTTTTCCCCTCCCAGGCACAGGTGACGCCGAATACTTAATAATAATAATAATAATAAAACTTGATGATTTAATGATTTATGTAGCAAGTTAGGAGTAGGAACCTGTCACCTGTCACAGTCTGAAGTTCATCCATGGACTAAAATACCCTTTTACCAATCTGATAGCAGATAAATAACATTTACTAATCACTTCATGAATGACGAAAAATTGTGCCTTGAAGTCTTAATTGTTATGACAGAAATTGAATTAGTTGTATTGAGGAAGAAATAACCTAACATTTAAGGCACGATGTTAAATGCAAACACTGCCTTCTGTAGAAATGTCTTAGCCTTTGAGGCATGCACTTTTAAATTTTATCAGAAGAAAGCGTATTGTTATTCGTACATCATCTGCTGGTTCGACCCACCGATCATTACACATCCCGTAACAATCAGTAGGCCAAACCCACAGATGTTGATAGTTCTATATTACATAATAATTTAAAAATATATGAATTGTTAATGATATTCTTTCCAAGACTGGATCGAGATAAATTATCTATGAATTAACTCGATGCCAATGGAAAGCAATGTCTGCACTATATCAGTGACTGATCAATCAAGATGTACCAAATGTTATCAACTCCTTCTGTCATTGTAATGACATTGTGAACTTGGGATCATACCATCAACTGAATTATGCAGATTCTATTATCAAATATAAGACTTGATGATATAATTATAATATTTACGTAGGAAACTGGGAGCCTGTCACAGTCTAAACAATTTAGTTCATCAATGGGATCAAATATCCGTTTACCCTTGTGATAGCAAATCAAGTTGAATAACATTACCAAATGTTATTCTGTCGTAGACTACATGTATAAAGCTATTAAATTCATCCATGCAATTAAGGGCCTTTTTACAGACGTGATTGTAAATCGAGTTGAATAAAAGTTGCCAAATGGTAGTCAAAAAGAAAATTTAAGTGAGGCATGATGCAGACATTGATGACTGTTGGTCATGGACGAACTGCAGCAATTACACATGAGTTTTATAGTCAGTATGTTCCTGATGAAAATACATGATGTAGATAATACATGTACATGTAGATGAAATACATAAACATGTTTAATTATATGAAAACCAATTAGTTCAGACTTCATAACTTACTCCGTAAAAGGTTGCCAGACTGTATCGTTTCTACATGTAGCTTTCATGTACAGCACGATCTTTGTACTGACTTCCGCAATTTTCGTTGACAAAAATATTTTCCTTCCTTCTTTAATTAGAACACCTCACTGTTTTTCAAGGCAGATGGTTTGTATGTATATACGGAAATCCGGGGCGTACATATGCCAAAACTTGATTCCATGTCTGCATATGCGGCAATTCCGCTGAAACGTCAGGTACATGTATAGAAGGGTGAATATGCGAGTCCGAGCGAGTAGGAAAGGGTTGCTTAGCAGTGGCACTAATAAATGTAGATGTTTACATTGCATCGAACCACGAGTGACTTTCTTTCTCAAGAGCTACAGTGTAGGTTTTACAAGTAAATAGGCGGATTTACCATCGAATGGAAAACATCGTAATAGCATATCGAGTTGAATAAAAGATACCAAATTTTGTTTTAAAAGATTATTCCAATGAGACGTGCGGACAGTGATGGCTGTCGGTCATACATGTATGTAGTTAGACAAACTGTAGTTACATGTGAATCTTGTAGTTAGATTCTTCCTGATGAAAATACCCAATGGAAGCTTTACATTGTAGTCTAAACGATTAAGTTCATCCATGGAATTAAGGGCCTTCTTACCATCGTAATAGCATATCAAGTTGAATAAAAGATACCAAATTAAGTTGTTTTAAAAGATTATTCAAATGAGACGTGCATATATTGATGGCTGTCGGTCATATACAGACAAACTGCAGTACTTAATTATATGTGAATATTAATTGTAGTCGGATTATTCCTGATGAAAATACCTAATGGAAGCCTGACATTGTAGGCTGTCAGTCATAACAGACTACATGTAACTATATGTGAATCTTGTAGTCACATGTAGATTATTTCTGATGAAAATACCCAATGTAGAGGTGTATACAACATGTTCTTGACAACTTGTAGACGATGTACATGAAATTGTTTAATTGTATGAAATCAGTTAATTCAGACACATTGTCAATCCAAAACGAAGGAATCATTGGAAAGCTGGTGGACCAGGAAAATTCCCTCTTAAAAGGGCCCCTGCAACCACCAAATGCAAACCAAATGCAATTTTTTGCTGTTGATCTGCAGGGATGCATACAACTAATATTTTGTTATTTAAACATCTAACTATGTTAAATATTTTTTTCCAACCTCCTAAGCTTCACCCTAAAAAAAAGCTCCAGATCTAATTCATGTTGGCGGCTATTGGCGGCTGTTGGCTGTTGTTGGCGGCTGTTGGATGTTGTTGGCTGCTGTTGGCTGTTGTTGTTGTTGCTTTGATGGCGATTTCCATCGGTGATTTGATGATTTTTGCTGCTTTTAGAAGAATCGCTTTATATAGTTCTTGTATAAAAACCTTGTTATATTAGCGCTAAAAAACAATATAATACACAAAAGTGGGGCCAGCAAAATTACCTTGTTATAATGAGAGTTTATTGCAACAGTGTTCTTTATAACGAGGTTCCATTGTATTTAACGTTCTTTCTGTTCGAATGCAATACCTACCATGCCTGCATGATGAATGAGTAACACTGCCTGGAATAATTACAGTCCATTAATATTTATTGAAAATAATGATTGCTTTGAAAATATCCTTGATAATACAAAGGCACGTGATCAAGACAAGAGGGAGTTTTCTCGAATTATCTGATTAATATATAGGATTTGAAGGTTTGCATGGTGAAGTTGTAATTCAGAAAAAGGTTTGCGGTACAACCATGTGAGTTGGAATAACTCCTTATTCCAACTCACATGGTTGTACCGCAAACCTTTTTCTGATTAATATAGGTTTTCCTGGTCAAATTCATCAAAATCAGCAGCCACCGAATTCATGCAGTCACTCGATTTCATGTGAATGTGAATGCTCATTAAACTCAACATTCAATTGCATATAATGAAAACTTGTACTAGAAAGTTATGCGGTTTTTTAAAGTTGTAATCACTATTTACATATGGGAAATCAAATTGGCCGAATATATTATTATAGTAATGTCACTGTGATGTAGCTGCGGACAACTCCCCTATTTGCTCCAACACACAAAATGACTAAAATGTATTTTGATTACAAATGTATTAGGCCTACTCAGTGTAGGATATTTTCTTTCATGCATGATGATATGACAATATTCCAACTCCAAAATATTTTGAGTACTGCCGCGATGGTAAAGGCGCTTAGGAGTAAACCGCAAATTAATTATATGTTCAAAGTGTGAACTACAAACGGGAGTTGTCCGCAAGTATGTCACAATCGACTCACCAAATTGCCTATTTGAGAGTCGCATAGATGTAGTGATATCGTTTTGAAAACATCCACGACTTTCTTATTCCTTGCCCGATTTCTTTCAAACTTTCACCATCCTGTTTTTCTTATTTTTCTGCTTTCACCCCTAAACACCTTGTTACCAAGTTTGGATTGCCCTTTAACCATGTTAACAGTTGGCGTTTGTTGTTGTTGTTGGAGCTGATGGCGCTTTTCAATCTTAACGGATTATCTGCGCCACTGACGTTCCATGTTACATATCGTTGTGTTGTCCAAATTGTTGAGGTGGGTTTGCTTTTCCCGGTCAATATCTTCGGGTTTGAACTGGCTCACCTGCCTCTGCTGAGCTTACTGTTTTAAATAGCGCAAGTAATAATTTAATCGAAGTGACGTACGCCTCGCGCACTTTCAACTAAACTGCCATTACAATCCTTGGCCCCGTTGCCATAACAAGTTACAATAACAAGTAACAATAACAAGTTACTATAATTGTTATAAGCTACTGAAAACCCTGAATCTGATTGGCTGATTACAAATTTGTCATAGAAGCGGCCAGGGTGTTTGAAACGGGGAAAAGGTCTTAACTGGTGTATGCAATGGGAGAACCGTTATGGATTTCGATTTCACCTTAAACTGAATAAAAACCACTAGACATTTTGATGAGACAGGGGCGTCACTGATTTCCTTCCCATCCACAAGTAATGAGCCTCTGTTGCCAATGAGCTTTGAAAAGATTTCGCCACTCTAGCACGCTACCTATACCTTAAAGGTTGAGGCTCTATCCAAAAAGAGATTCAAAAAAGAAACGAAAAATTGTTCACACGTATCTGTGGACGCATGAAATATAGATATCTTATAATATATAAATATTACAGTTAAGGTTTTAAAATTAATTCAGATATGAGATTTAAAAAAAAAAATACATATCTACACTTGTATTTAACCTGTCAATGTTATTATAATTAGGTTAAGCAAGGACAAATGGAAAATAAGCACTCATGAGTATTATATTAAAGACTTTCATTTAAAGTCAATTCTGAGGGTTCGTCAAAATATTAATCGATTAACTCCTTGCTGGACCAGGAATGAAACGGGCCCAAGGTCTTAACTGGAATAATGTGAGAACCGTTATGGATTTTGATTTCACCTTAAACTTAATAAAAAAAAATACGAGATAAATTTCATGAGACAGGGCCCTTATCATTGATTTCTTCCCCATACATAGTGCACTAGTAATGAGCCTCTGGTGCCAATGAGCTTTGAAAAAAAGGTTTCGCCACTCCAGCAAGTAACCTTGGGGGTTGATGCTCTATCCAATAAGAATATGCATAAATTAGATAAATGGCATCGATGATAGTAGGTGCATGATATATATATATATATATATATATATATGACAGTTATAATTTTAAAATTAGTGACATTTAATGACTGCTTGTAAAAAAAACCCCTTGTTATATCAGGGCTAAAAACAATAGAATACACAAAAGTGGGGCCAGCAAAATGACCTTGTTATAATGATACTGCAACAGTGTTATAACGAGGTTCCATTGTATTTAACGTTCTTTCTGTTTGATTGTAATCCCTACCATGCCTGCATGATGAATAAGTAACACTGCCTGGAATAATTACAGTCCATTAATTTATTGAAAATAATGATTGCTTTGAAAATATCTTTGATAATACAAAGGCACGTGATCAAGACAAGAGGGAGTTTTCTTGAATTAACTGATTAATATAATATAGGTTTTTCCCGGTCAAAATCACCAAAACAGCAGCCAAACGCATAGTTGTTATTCACAACAAGTTTTATGAAACAGGCCAAGGTAATGAGAGAACCGTTATGGGTTTCGATTTCACCTTTCCCCATATATAGTGCACTAGTAATGAGCCTGTGGTGCCAATGAGCTTTGAAAAAAAGGTTTCGCCACTCCAGCAAGTAACCTTGGAGGTTGATGCTCTATCCAATAAGAATATGCATAAATTAGATAAATGCATAAATTAGATAAATGGCATCGATTATAGTAGATGCATGATATATATATATTATCATAGATATATATTACAGTTATAATTTTAAAATTAATTACATTTAACCAGCAAATTTATTATAATCTAGTTAGGCAAGCACAGACGGAAAACAATTTAAGCAATCATGAGCTTAGTAGTTATAGATGACAAGTTTTATGAGACAGGACCCCGGTCCTATCATTGAGTTTTTCCCATTACATAGTGTAAGATTGAGCCTCTGTTGCCAATAAGCTTTGAAAAGATTTCGCCACTCCAGCAAACTTCCCTTGAAGGGTGAGGCTCTGTCCAAAAAGAATACAATTTGTTAGGTGTTGGGGATATTTCCCGGGCAGACATCGATTATCAGAAGAAATAGATAAAATATTATTAATTTATAAAAATAAATATTACAGTTACAATTTTAAACAGTCTAATTAGGAGATAGAAATATTTAAAAATACATTTTTACATTACCATTTAACCGGTCAAATAAATTTAAATTCAGTAATGTAATTATTTTATTACGTAATTCAAGCACTCAAGAATAGTATATCAAAGACGTTCCTCTAAGTGCAATTATGAGTATGATGAGGGTTCTGTCAAAATACTGATCGATTAACTCCTTGCTGACCTCTTTATACAGTTGTATCAAAACCTTGTTATATCATGGCTAAAAAACAATAGCATACACACAAGTGGGGCCAGCAAAATTACCTTGTTATATTATGAGAGTTTATTGCAACAGTGTTCTTTATAACTAGGTTCCGTTGTATTTAACGTTCTTTCTGTTTGATTGTAATCCCTACCATGCCTGCATGATGAATAAGTAACACTGCCTGGAATAATTACAGTCCATTAATTTATTGAAAATAATGATTGCTTTGAAATATCCTTGATAATACAAAAGCACGTCATCAAGACAAGAGGGAGTTTTCTCGAATTATCTGATTAATATAGGTTTTCCTGGTCAAATTCATCAAAATCAGCAGCAACCGAATTCATGCAGTCACTCGATTTCATGTGAATATAAATGCTCATTAAAATCAACATTCAATAGACCTGTCTACTAATTTTATGCATACTACTTGAACAAAAGTTTCTCTTGACGACTAAAAAGCTTGCTAGAGGCTTGCCAAACATAGCAACATACCAAACAGCAACATCTAACGTATGCAAAATGGATTCCATCCATAGAGATGTCATTATGCATAGCAGGTGCACCAAATAGTTGGTAACTAAGGATTCTGGAGAGAAACACGTATAAATTTAAATAATTATATTAGTAAACAGGTCTATTGCCTATAATGAAAACTCATACTGGAAAGTTATGCGGTTTTTAAAAGTTGTAATCACTATTTACATATGGGAAATCAAACTGGCGGAATAGGTAATGTCACTGTGATGTACTTGGAGCTGCGGACAACTCCCCTATCTGCTCCAACACACAAAATGACTAAAATGTATTTTTGTTACAAATGTATTAGGCCTACTGAGTGTAGGATATTTTCTTTCATGCATGATGATATGACAATATTCTAATTACAAAATATTTTAGTACTGCCACGATGGTAAAGGGGCTTAGGAGTAAACCGCAAATTAATGATATTATCATAGTGTGTACTTTCACCCCTAAACACCTTGTTACCAAGTTTGGATTGCCCTTTAACCATGTTAACAATTGGCGTTTGCTGAGCTTTACAGCCTTAAATAGCGCAAGTAATAACGTAATCGAAGTGAAGTACGCGCACTTTCAACTGCCATTACAATCCTTGTATAGACCAGTTAGGCCTTTTCCCGTTTCAAACACCACTAGACATTTTGATGAGACAGGGGCCTCACTGATTTCCTTCTAAGCTTCCCATGTTTGCACAAGTAATGAGCCTCTGTTGCCAATGAGCTTTGAAAAGATTTCGCCACTCTAGCACGCTACCTTGAAGGTTGAGGCTTTTTCCAAAAAGAGAACTGATATAAACATACTGAGGACACATGAAATCTTATATCTTACAGATATCTTATAATAAATAAATATTACAGTTAGAGTTTTTAAATTAATTCAGATATGAGATTTCAAAATAAAATACATGTCTACACTTGTATTTAACCTGTCAATTTCATTATAAGTAGGTTTAGCAGGGGCAAATGGAAAATAAGTTAAGCACTCATGAGTATTATATTAAAGACTTTCATTTAAAGCCAATTCTGATGGTTCATCAAAATATTAATCGATTAACTCCTTGCTTGCTGGACCAGGAAAATTCCCTCTTAATATAGGGCCCCTGCAACCACCAAATGCAACCTAAATGCAAGTTTTTTGGTGTTGATGTGCAGGGATGCATACAACTAATATTTTGTTATTTGATAATATGACAATATTCTAACTCCAAAATATTTTGAGTACTGCTGGGATGGTAAAGGCGCTTAGGAGTAAACCGCAAATTAATGATATTATCATAGTGTGTACTACAAACGGGAAAGTTGTCCGCAAGTATGTCACAATCGATTCACCGAATTGCCAATTTGAGATTCGCATAAATGTAGTGATATCATTTTGAAAATATTCCACGACTTTCTTATTCCTTGCCCGATTTCTTTCAAACTTTCACCATCCTGTTTTTTTTTTATTTTTCTGCTTTCACCCCTAAACACCTTGTTACCAAGTTTGGATTGCCCTTTAACCATGTTAACATTTGGCGTTTGCTGAGCTTTACTGCCTTAAATAGCGCAAGTAATAACGTTATCGAAGTAGTGAAGTACGCCTCGCGCGCTTTCAACTGCCATTACAATCCTTGGCCCCGTTGCCATAACAAGTTACAATAACAAGTAACAATAACAAATTACTATAATTGTTATAAGCTACTGAAAGCCCTGAATCTGATTGGCTGATTACAAATTTGTCATAGAAGTGGCCAGGGTGTTTGAAACGGGAAAAGGTCTTAACTGGTTTATGCAATGGGAGAACCGTTATGGATTTCGATTTCACCTTAAACTGAATAAAAACCACTAGACAATTTTATGAGACAGGGGCCTCACTGATTTCCTTCCCATACACAAGTAATGAGCTTTGAAAAGATTTCGCCACTCTAGCACGCTACCTTGAATTGAAGGTTGAGGCTCTTTCCAAAAAGAGTAACTAATATTCAACCACACAATTCTGTGGACGCGTGAAATATAGATATCTTATAATAAATATTACAGTTAGAGTTTTAAAATTAATTCAGATACGAGATTAAAAAAATACATATCTACACTTGTATTTAACCTGTCAATTTCATTATAATTAGTTTTAGTAAGGACAAAATTAATGGAAAATAAGTTAAGCACTCATGAGTATTATATTAAAGACTTTCATTTAAAGCCAATTCTGAGGGTTCATCAAAATATTAATCGATTAACTCCTTGCTGGACCAGGAAAATTACCTCTTAATATACGGCCCCTGCAAGCAAATGCAACCGAAATGCAAGTATTTTGCTGTTGATATGCAGGGATGCATACAACTAATATTTTGTTATTTAAACATCTAAGTTATGTTTCATAGATTTTAAAATATTTTTTGAAATATTTTTTTCCAACCTCCTAAGTTCCACCGGTTACATGTCGTTTTTCCGAAGGTTCGTATTTCCGAAGGTTCGTTTTTCCGAAGGTTCATAATTCCGAAGGTTCGTTATTCCGAAGGTTCGTTACTCCGAAGGTTCTTTTTTTCCGAAAATGAAATAGGGTTCGTATTTCCGAAAATGATAAAGGGTTCGTATTTCCGAAAATGAAATAGGGTTCGTATTTCCGAAAATGAAAAAGGGTTCGTATTTCCGAAAATGAAAAAGGGTTCGTATTTCCGAAAATGAAATAGGGTTCGTATTTCCGAAAATGAAAAAGGGTTCCTATTTCCGAAAATGAAAAAGGGTTCGTATTTCCGAAAATGAAAAAAGGTTGTAAATTCAGAGAATACGGCGTCAATCCGTATTTCGGATAGGGAGGAGGGGAAAGACGGCCAAGTGTAAAGATATTCATTTCGTACTCAATAATCCTAACAATGATGATAACAATTATAATAAAATCCAGAGAAATAGCCATTATATTATCGTAATTCCTATCAATATTATCATTATTATTATTATGATTATTAATATTATTATAATTATTATTATCATCATTATTGTTATTATTATTAATATTATTATCATTATTATCATTGTTCCTATTATAATAACCAATATTTGTTAGCGAGCGCCTCAGGAATACATGTTTCATTTCTCATAAAATGATCTTACTTCGGTGATTAAAATACATACTGATGTATTGAAGAAAATGAATGATCGGATTCTAATGAGTTGAATGATCAGATTCTAATGAGTTGCTTCATTTTACTGCACAGTCTGCGTTTTTAACAGTTACAACCGCTGACCTGAAGTTTGAAATAACTTTTACGAGCATAACGAATTATAAAACACTAAAAAGACATTGAGAGTAAAACAATCCTCATTGTAAAAAATAGAAATAAGGAATTACACATATAGAAGAAAACATTCTGACCTAAATTAATGGCTTTTATCAACCAGTGCCCCGCCTTATAAGGAGTTGAAGTGATTTATTTGAAACAATCGCAAGTTAAAATCAATCGCAACTGTGTACTTAACATAGGCCTAGGCATAGACGTACGAGAAGGGGGGGGGGGGGGCTGCTGCCCCCTCCCCCGGATTTTGAAAGTATTGAAAATATTCCAGCAACTCACACCTCATATTCGGGGAGTGAGGTGCCCGAATATCCTCATATTCCAGTCATTATATGCCGAAATATGTTATTTTTATGATTTTTCACAACGGAAAGGCACAATCATTTTTGGTCGCTAGCTTCGCGCGCTCGTAAATTAAAAAAAAAGGAAAGTTGCTATCATATTTTTTACAACAAAAAGGCCATAGGTGCCGTAACAGGGATCAAACCCCCAACCTTCGCGTTTCCAGTCAAGCGCTGTAAACCGTTCGACTACGACACCTCCACACACGCACATACACATACAGGTTTACGTGGCTTTACTTCCGAGGACAACTATTGTTCCTCTATTGTTACTCGTCCTCGGACAGTCGACGGAATAAGGCATAAATTCATTGTTCGACGTTCGAGGACTATTGTCCGCCTTCCGAGGACCATTGTTGTCATGATTTTTTTTTGTTCTCTGTCCGAAAATGTCCTCGGACATAATGCTAAACAAACGCACCCTCACACACACACACACACACACATAAACACTTATTCGATTTTTCTAATCTCGTCGTCTTATTTTCATCTCTTTTCTCTTCTCCTCTCCTCTTTTATAAACCTTCCCAGTTTTGTGTCTCCATTTCATACTTTTATTCATTGCGGGGGTGGGGGAGGTGCTTTTCGGCGAAAAGAGATCCGCTTTTTGAAGATGGCAATTAAAACTATAATATCCTATATCGTTACCCTAAATATTCCCTTTAACAGTGGCGTAGCTAGAGTCTAGCCATTGTGGGAGCACTGGCACCATTGGAGGCACAAGTCTTTTGGAATAATCTTAAAGCTAATCTAAGACGCCGCTGGTGGAAGAGGGTTGGGGGGGGGGGGGGGGGGGGTTGTCGGAAGGGGTCCAACCGTCTTCTTTCCTATTCCATTTTCTTTCTTTTTGTCCTTTTTTTTTCGCCATCCGATGAGGGAGGGGTGAGGACGTGCCCTCCCCCCCCCCCCACGTTGTTACACCTCTGCTCCTGATGAATTCGTCTTTTTTTTTTACCAGGAATTATGAACCCTATTTCATTTTTCGGAAATACGAACCTTATTTCATTTTCGGAAATACGAACCCTATTTCATTTTCGGAAATACGAACCCTTTTTCATTTTCGGAAATACGAACCTTATTTTATTTTCGGAAATACGAACCTTATTTTATTTTCGGAAATACGAACCCTTTTTCATTTTCGGAAATACGAACCCTTTTTCATTTTCGGAAATACGAACCTTCGGAATTATGAACCCTTTTTCATTTTCGGAAATACGAACCTTCGGAAATATGAACCCTATTTCATTTTCGGAATTATGAACCTTCGGATAAACGAACCTTCGGAATAACGAACCTTCGGAATAATGCAACAAATGTTGGGAATTACGAAGCCTTTTTCATTTTCGGAATTATGAACCCCCAGGCATGGGAAATTAGTGTTTCGGAAATACGAACCTTCGGAAAAACGAGATGCCCCCGTTCCACCCTTCGGCTAGAAAAAAAAAAACAGCTCCAGACACTATGAACATGGTGACAAAGAGAGCGGACAATTTATGCAGCTCCTTATTGTACCCTCCACAATAGCTCTAGTAGACAAAAGGACATCCCTTCACTGCTATTATGTGACACCTGTTCTACATATTTTTACAGGATAGCAATGAATGGATGTTCTTTTATTAACCAGTGCAATTGTGAAGGGTACAATGAGAAGCAGCATAAATTGTCCGCTTCTTTGTTCGTCTGTGTTCATAGTGAGATCTCATTCCTGCAATGACATCATCTGTCAATCATCGGTCAGCTACAGTAACTATCTACACTAGACAGTGGAATGTCACTTCCCTCAGCTCAGCACATGCCCACAAGAGAATCGCATGCTTTCGAACAATACCTCCTCGTATCATTCGTTTCATGGTGATGTTACAGCATGTCTGACATCTGCTATCACTATGAACACGATGACAAAGAGAGCGGACAAAATATACAGCTCCTCATTGTACCCTCCACAACTGCTCTGGTAGACAAAAGAACATCCCTTCATTACTATTATGTAAAATAAGCAGAACAGGTGAATATGGATGTGACACCTGTTCTACATATTTTTACATAATAGCAATGAAGGGATGTTCTTTTGTCTACCAGGGTAATTGTGGAAGTTACAATGAGGAGCTGTATATTTTGTCCGCTTCTTTGTTCGCCATGTTCATAGTGTATTGGCGGCTGTTGACGGATGTTGGCTGTTGTTGTTGTTGGTTGGTTTGATGGCGATTTCAACGGTGATTAGATAATATTCGCTTGATAATTTTCGCTGCTTTTAGTAGGACCGCTTTATACAGTTATTGTAAAAAAAAACCTTGTTATATCAGGGCTAGAAACAATAGAATACACAAAAGTGGGGCCAGAAAAATTACCTTGTTATTATGAGAGTTTATTGCAACAGTGTTCTTTATAACGAGGTTCCATTGTATTTAACGTTCTTTCTGTTTGAATGCAATCCCTACCACGCCTGCATGATGAATAAGTAACACTGCCTGGAATAATTACAGTCCATTAATTTATTGAAAATAATGATTGCTTTGAAAATATCTTTGATAATACAAAGGCACGTGATCAAGACAAGAGGGAGTTTTCTCGAATTAACTGATTAATATAATATAGGTTTTTCCCGGTCAAAATCACCAAAACAGCAGCCAAACGCATAAACAGTGGCTCGATTTCATGTGAATCTGAACGCTCATAAAAAAAAACAAAATTCAATTGCCTATATTGAGCACTCATACTAAATTTGTACTCACTATAATTATACATAATTGTGTGAGTTCAAATTGGCCGAATAGATAATATCACTGTAATGTAGTTGCGCACAACTCCCCCGTTTGCTCCAACATACAAAATGATTAAAATGTCATTATTTTTAAAAATGCATTACTCAGTAGGATTATTTTTCTTTCATAACAATATGCTAACTTCAATATATTTTGACTACTGCCCCGAGGCTATAAGCGCTTCGGAGAAAACCGCAAAAAATGGGAGAGTTGCCCATAAGTACCTCACACTAATTTAGAGATCGATTGTCAAAATCGACTCTCCAAATTTCCAGTTTGAGATTCGCATAGATGTAGTGATATCATTTTGAAAACATCCACGACTTTCTTATTCCTTGCCCGATTTCTTTCAAACTTTCACCATCCTGTTTTTCTTATTTTTCTGCTTTCACCCCTAAACACCTTGTTACCCAGTTTGGATTGCCCTTTAACCATGTTAACAGTTGGCGTTTGCTGAGCTTTACTGCCTTAAATAGCGCAAGTAATAACGTAATCGAAGTGAAGTACGCCTCGCGCACTTTCAACTGCCATTACAATCCTTGGCCCCGTTGCCATAACAAGTTACAATAACAAGTTACTTTATTTGTCATAAGCTACTGAAAACCCTGAATCTGATTGGCTGATTACAAATTTGTCATAGAAGTGGCCAGGGTGTTTGAAACGGGAAAAGGTCTTAACTGGTCTATGCAATGGGAGAACCGTTATGGATTTCGATTGCACCTTAAACTGAATAAAAACCACTAGACATTTTGATGAGACAGGGGCCTCACTGATTTCCTTCTAAGCTTCCCATATTTGCACAACTAATGAGCCTCTGTTGCCAATGAGCTTTGAAAAGATTTCGCCACTCTAGCACGCTACCTTGAAGGTTGAGGCTTTTTCCAAAAAGAGAACTGAAATTTAGACACACTGTGGACACATGAAATATAGATATCTTATAATAAATAAATATTACAGTTAGAGTTTTTAAATTAATTCAGATATGAGATTTAAAAATAAAATACATGTCTACACTTGTATTTAACCGGTCTATTTTATTATAATTAGGTTTAGCAAGGGCAAATGGAAAATAAGTTAAGCACTCATGAGTATTATATTAAAGACTTTCATTTAAAGCCAATTCTGAGGGTTCATCAAAATATTAATCGATTAACTCCTTGCTTGCTGGACCAGGAAAATTCCCTCTTAATATAGGGCCCCTGCAACCACCAAGTTTTTTGGTGTTGATGTGCAGGGATGCATACAACTAATATTTTGTTATTTGATGATATGACAATATTCTAACTCCAAAATATTTTGAGTACTGCTGCGATGGTGAAGGCGCTTAGGAGAAAACCGCAAATTAATGATATTATCATAGTTTGTACTACAAACGGGAAAGTTGTCCGCAAGTATGTCACAATCGACTCACCAAATTGCCAATTTAAGATTCGCATAGATGTAGTGATATCATTTTGAAAACATCCACGACTTTCTTATTCCTTGCCCGATTTCTTTCAAACTTTCACCATCCTGTTTTTCTTATTTTTTCTGCTTTCACCCCTAAACACCTTGTTACCAAGTTTAAATTGCCCTTTAACCATGTTAACAGTTGGCGTTTGCTGAGCTTTACTGCCTTAAATAGCGCAAGTAATAACGTAATCGAAGTGAAGTACGCCTCGCGCACTTTCAACTGCCATTACAATCCTTGGCCCCGTTGCCATAACAAGTTACAATAACAAGTAACAATAACAAGTTACTATAATTGTTATAAGCTACTGAAAGCCCTGAATCTGATTGGCTGATTACAAATTTGTCATAGAAGTGGCCAGGATGTTTGAAACGGGAAAAGGTCTTAACTGGTCTATGCAATGGGAGAACCGTTATGGATTTCGATTTCACCTTAAACTGAATAAAAACCACTAGACATTTTTATGAGCCAGGGGCCTCACTGATTTCCTTGCCATATACAAGTGTAGTAGTGAGCCTCCATTGCCAATGAGAGCTTTGAAAAGATTTCGCCACTCTAGCACGCTACCTTGTATGGCAAGCTTAATGCCCAATAAGTCAGATAAACTAAGTTTATCGCCGATTAACTCAGTTTTTCGAGCGATAAACATAGTTTTTCGAGCGAAAAACTAAGTTTTTCGAGGGAAACTCTGCTTATCAACTGAAAAACTTAGTTTTTCACGATAAACTTAGTTTTTCACTCGAAAAACTTAGTTTTTCACCGATAAACAGGGTTTTTCTCGATAAACAGAGTTTTTCATTTGATATACAGAGTTTCTCTCGATAAACTCTGTTTATCACTCGAAAAACTATGTTTTACGGTGAAAAACTTAGTTTATCGGCGATAAACTCAGTTTTTCGGCGATAAACTAAGTTTTTCAATTGATAAGCAGAGTTTCTTGATAAACTAAGTTTATGACTTTGAAAAACCTTGTTTATCGAAGTGATAAACAGGGTTTTTCGAAAAACTATGTTTATCAAACGATAAACACAGTTTTCACTCGAAAAACTATGTTTATCAAACGATAAACACGGTTTTTCGGTGATAAACTAAGTTTATCGGCGAAAAACTCTGTTTATCAATTGATAAACAAGGTTTTTCGAAAAACCTTGTTTATCAAACGATAAACAGGGTTTTTCGATATGCAGAGTTATTGTAAATCTACCGCGAGTGGGCGCTACAAAAGTACATAAAGAAACTGGCCTGTGAGCATCGAACTCACTTCTTTCTTTCATTTAATATATCTTCTTCAAAGAAATCCATAAGGAAAGCGAAGAGAATAGATAGAAGGAAAAAACAAGGAAATATCAAGAAGGGGGAGAGGATAGATGGAAGGAGAAACAAGGAAATACATAAAGAATGGGGATGATGGAAGGAAAAACGAATAAATCCATAAGGATAGAGAAGAGCATAGATGGAAGGAAAAACAAAGAAATACATAATGAAAGCGAGGAGAATAGATAGAAGGAAAAAGCAAGGAAATATAAAGAAGCGGGAGGATAGATTGAAGGAAAAACAAAGCAATACATAAAGAAAGGGGAGACGATGATAGATGGAAGGAAAAACAAAGAAATCCATAAGGAAAGAGAAGAGGATAGATGGGAGGAAAAACAAAGAAATACATAAGGAAAGAGAAGGGGATGGATGGGAGAAAAAACAAAGAAATACATAAGGAAAGAGAAGAGGACAGATGGAAGGAAAAACAAACATATATAAGGAAATAGAAGAGGATAGATTGGAGGAGAAACAAAGAAATACATAAGGAAAGAACAGAGGATATAGAATTTAATGTATTTTTTTGTTTTCCTTTCATCTATCCTTTTCTCTTTCCTTTTTTTTTGCTTTTCCTCTTCTATATCCTCTCCCCCTTTCTTTTTGTATTTCTTCGTTTTTCCATCCAACTATCCCCTCCAGTTTCCTTATATATTTCTTTGTTTTTCCTTCCATATATCATCTCCTCTTTCCATATGAATTTTTCTGTTTTTCCTTTCATCTATATCCTCCCCCCTTTCTTGATGTATTTCTTTGTTTTCCCATTTCATATCCTCTTCTCTTTCCTTATGCATTTCTTTATTTTTCCTTTAATCTTTCCTCGTCTCCTTTCCATACTGTATTTCTTTGTGTTTTTCATTTGATCTATCCCCTTCTCTTTCCTTATGTATTTCTTTGTTTTTGTCCTTTTCTTCTATCTTTTCCTACCATTGTTGTGAGTGTGCGCTTGAAAAGGAAAGAGAAGAAGATTATATTAAATGAAAGAAAGAAGTCGATTTTCAAGTGATAAACAGAGTTTATCGAGAGAAACTCTTATGGCAAGCCTAATGCCCAATAAGTCAGATAAACTCAGTTTATCGCCGATAAACTGAGTTTTTCGCCGATAAACTGAGTTTTTCGAGCGAAAAACTAAGTTTTTCGAGGGAAACTCTGCATATCAACTGATAAACTTAGTTTATCACCGATAAACAGGGTTTTTCGGCGAAAAACTCAGTTTTCAATTGATAAGCAGAGTTTCTTGATAAACCAAGTTTATCACTTTGAAAAACCCTGTTTATCGAAGTGATAAACAGGGTTTTTCGAAAAACTATGTTTATCAAACGATAAACACGGTTTTTCGGTGATAAACTAAGTTTATCGGCGAAAAACTCTGTTTATCAATTGATAAACAAGGTTTTTCGAAAAACCTTGTTTATTAAACGATAAACAGGGTTTTTCGATATGCAGAGTTATTCTAAATTTACCGAGTGTGGGCGCTACAAAAGTACATAAAGCGGTGCCGTATATAGATGTCGTATGTAGAGTCTGGCCAACTCGGCTCCAGTTGGGTAACAACATGGCGCATATTCCTTTGTTGCAAGCTTTTAATACATAACAAAGGAATATACGCCATGTTGCTACCCAACTGAAACCGAGTTGGCAAGACTCTCTCTATATACGGCACTGACATAAAGAAACTGGCCTGTGAGCATCGAACTCAAACATAGTCAGCAAAATTCCTTCTTGTGATGTACTGATCGACTTCTTTCTTTCATTTAATATAATCTTCTTCTCTTTCCTTTTCAAGCGCACACTCACAACAATGGTAGGAAAAGATAGAAGAAAAGGACAAAAACAAAGAAATACATAAGGAAAGAGAAGGGGATAGATCAAATGAAAAACACAAAAAAATACAGTATGGAAAGGAGACGAGGAAAGATTAAAGGAAAAATAAAGAAATGCATAAGGAAAGAGAAGAGGATATGAAATGGGAAAACAAAGAAATACAAAACGAAAGAGAAGAGGATAGATGGAAGAAAAAACAAAGAAATACATCAAGAAAGGGGGGAGGATATAGATGAAAGGAAAAACAAATAAACTTTCTTATCTCCTCTAAAAAAAAATCCCTGTCCCTAACCCCCCGAATAGAGTTGTAATTAAATGATAAATGGGAAAACAAAGAAATACAAAAGGAAAGAGAAGAGGATAGATTGAAGAAAAACAAAGAAATACATAATGAAAGCGAAGAGAATAGATGGAAGAAAAAAAGGAAAAACAGAAAAATTCATATGGAAAGAGGAGATGATATATGGAAGGAAAAACAAAGAAATATATAAGGAAACTGGAGGGGATAGTTGGATGGAAAAACGGAGAAATACAAAAAGAAAGGGGAGAGGATATAGAAGAGGAAAAGCAAAAAAAAAAAAAAAAAAGGAAAGAGAAAAGGATAGATGAAAGGAAAAAAAAAAAAATGCATTAAATTCTATATCCTCTGTTCTTTCCTTATGTATTTCTTTGTTTCTCCTCCAATCCTCTTCTATTTCCTTATATATGTTTGTTTTTCCTTCCATCTATCCTCTTCTCTTTCCTTATGGATTTCTTTGTTTTTCCTTCCATCTGTCATCGTCTCCCCTTTCCATATGTATTTTTTGGTGTTTATCATTTGATCTATCCCCTTCTCTTTCCCTATGTATTTCTTTTTTTTTTAAACTTTTCTTCTATCTTTTCCTGCCATTGATGTGAAAGAGAAGAAGATATATTAAATGAAAGAAAGAAGTCGATCGCTACAGTTGATGGCTTCACAAGAAGGCATTTTGCTGACTTTGTTTGAGTTCGATGCTCACAGGCCAGCTTCTTTATGTACTTTTGTAGCGCCCACTCGCGGTAAATTCACAATAACTCTGCATATCGAAAAACCCTGTTTATCGTTTGATAAACAGGGTTTTTCGAAAAACCTTGTTTATCAATTGATAAACAGAGTTTTTCGCCGATAAACTTTGTTTATCTCCGAAAAACCGTGTTTATCGTTTGATAAACATAGTTTTTCGAGTGAAAAACTGTGTTTATCGTTTGATAAACATAGTTTTTCGAAAAACCCTGTTTATCACTTCGATAAACAGGGTTTTTCAAGGTGATAAACTTATTTTAAAAACCCTGTTTATCGGTGATAAACTAAGTTTTTCGAGTGAAAAACTTAGTTTATCGTGAAAAACTAAGTTTATCAGTTGATATGCAGAGTTTCCCTCGAAAAACTCAGTTTATCGGCGAAAAACTGAGTTTATCTGACTTATTGGGCATTAGTCTTGCCATAGGCTCTATCCAAAAGGAGAAACAAGAAATTAGACACACATTTATATGGATACATGAAATATAGATATCTTATAATAAATAAATATTAAAGTTAGAGTTTTAAAATTAATTTAGATAATAAAGTTTTTTACAAAAATACATCTATTGTATTTAACCTGTCAATTTTATTTTAATTAGGTTTAGCAAGGACAATTGGAAAATAAGTTAAGCACTCATGAGTATTATATTAAAGACTTTCATTTAAAGCCACTTCTGAGGGTTCTGTCAAAATATTAATCGATTAACTCTTTGCTGGACCAGGAATGAAACGGGCCCAATGTCTTAACTGGTGTATGTCATGGAGAACCGTTATGGATTTCGATTTCACCTTAAACTTAATAAAAAAGTTACCAGATAAATTTTATGAGACAGGGACGTTATCATTGATTCCTTCCCCATACATAGTGCACTAGTAATGAGCCTCTGGTGCCAATGAACTTTGAAAAAAGGTTTCGCCACTCCAGCAAGCAACCTTGCAGGTTGAGGCTCTATCCAATAAGAGTATGCATAAATTAGATAAATGCATAAATTAGATAAATGGCATCGATTATAGTAGATCCATGAGATATATATATATATATATACTTTCTTGGTACTACAAAATTTCAACATGGCACGAAAAAGATACATAATAACGAAGCTTTTCGGCCTGCGTGATATAGCCTGATGAGTGCAGGTCGAAAAGCTTCGTTATCATGTGTCTTTTTCGTGCCATATATATATATATATATATATAGACAAAATAGGAATGAAAAGTCCGTATACGATGAAAAAATTCGAATTTTCGGCCATAGGCCTTCATCAGGAAATGATGAAAATTTATTAGATAGGTACACAAAGGAGCGTGAAGCGCAAAAAAAAAAAAAAAAAACAACGCAAAAGCTCCATGGATACCAGCGCAACCATGCGTTGTTCTTTTTTTTTTTTTTTTTTTTTTTTTTTTTTGCGCTTCACGCTCCTTTGTGTACCTATCTAATAAATTTTCATCATTTCCTGATGAAGGCCTATGGCCGAAAATTCGAATTTTTTCATCGTATACGGACTTTTCATTCCTATTTTGTCTATAACTTTGCAAGTCCGAAGCAGAACTATATATATTTATATATATATATATATATGGATAAGTTTTCGAAATGTTGTCATTATTCACTTGACAAAGACGGTGAGAGGATCCTCGAAAATTCGTGAGAAAATAAAATAGTTGGAGAAAAAAAGCATGAAATATCTACTGGTCTTTTTCTTATATATATATATATATATATATATATATATATATATCAGTTATAATTTTAAATTTAATTACATTTAACAAGTCAAATTTATTTTAATCTAGTTAGGCAGCACAGACGGAAAACAATTTAAGCAATCATGTGTATTATATTAAAGACTTTCTTTTAAAGCCACTTCTGAGGGTTCTGTCAAAATATTAATCGATTAACTCCTTGCTGAACCAGGCAAATTACCTCTTTTACGTGTCTTACTAAAAGCCGCTAACAGCTGCCAACAGCAGCCAGTATGATACCAAGACACGGTAATCGATTTACCAACAGCCGCTAACAGCCGCCAAGATTCCGATCTCCTGAAAGCCGCCAACAACCATATCGATCATCCATTTTTTATCATTTAATTATTTTGCTGATTTCGTACCAAAATATTTAGTATTGCCTCAGCAATATTTAATTTGCCTTTGGGTTGTCTCTTGGCTTGTCCAGATTTGCTTTCGGCTTGTTTCAACTCTGCTGTTGGCGGCTGTTGGCTGCGGTTGGCTGCTTTTAGTAGGACCGCTTTATAGAATTATTGTAGCAAAACCTTGTCATATCATGGCTAAAAAACAATAGAATACAAAAATGTGGGGCCAGAAAAATGACCTTGTTATTATGAGAGTTTATTGCAACAGTGTTCTTTATAACGAGGTTCCATTGTATTTAACGTTCTTTCTGTTTGAATGCAATCACTACCATGCCTGCATGATGAATAAGTAACACTGCCTGGAATAATTACAGTCCATTAATTTATTGAAAATAATGATTGCTTTGAAAATATCCTTGATAATACAAAAGCACGTGATCAAGACAAAAGGGAACTTTCTCGAATTATCTGATTAATATAGGTTTTCCTGGTCAAATTCATCAAAATCAGCAGCCACCGAATTCATGCAGTCACTCGATTTCATGTGAATGTGAATGCTCATTAAACTCAACATTCAATTGCCTATAATGAAAACTCGTAGTAGAGAGGGCCCTCAGTGATATTTTCCCCCCATATACAAGTATAGTAATGAGCCTCTGTTGCCAATGAGCTTTGAAAAGATTTCGCCACTCTAGCACGCTACCTTGTAGGTTGAGGGTCTATCCAAAAGAGAACTTTTCACTTACGAGTTGCTGAACATATCTGTGGATGCATCAAATATAAATATCTTATAATAAATAAATATTACAGTTAGAGTTTTAAAATTAATTAAGAGATGGGAATTAAAAAAATGAATACATATCTACACTTGTATTTAACCTGTCAATTTCATTATCATTTCGATTTCTCCTTAAACTGAATAAAACCACTAGACATTTCGATGAGACAGGGCCCTCACTGATTTCTTTCTCATACACAAGTAATGAGCCTCTGTTGCCAATGAGCTTTGAAAAGATTTCGCCACTCTAGCACGCTACCTTGAAGGTTGAGGCTCTATCCAAAAAGTGCAAACTGAAATGTAGTCATATATTTATGAGGACGCATGAAATATAGATATCTTATAATAAATAAATATTACAGTTAGTGTTTTAAAATTAATTCAGATATGAGATTAAAAAAAAAGTACATATCTACACTTGTATTTAACCTGTCAATTTTATTATTAATAGGTTAAGCAAGGACAAATGGAAAATAAGTTAAGCACTCATGAGTATTATATTAAAGACTTTCATTTAAAGCCAATTCTGAGGGTTCTGCGGAAATATTAATCGATTAACTCCTCGCTGGACCAGGAAAATTACTTCCTAATATAGGGCCCCTGCAACCAAATGCAACCTTAAATGCAAGTTTTTTGCTGTTGATGTGCAGGGATGCATAGAACTAATATTTTGTTATTTGATGATATACAATATTCTAACTCCAAAATATTTTGAGCAGTGCTGCGATGGTAAAGTCGCTTAGGAGAAAACCGCAAATTAATGATATTATTATCATAGTTTGTACTACAAACGGGAAAGTTGTCCGCAAGTATGTCACAATCGATTCACCAAATTGCCAATTTGAGATTCGCATAGATGTAGTGATATCATTTTGAAAACATCCACGACTTTCTTATTCCTTGCCCGATTTCTGTCAAACTTTCACCATCCTGTTTTTCTTATTTTTCTGCTTTCACCCCTAAACACCTTGTTACCAAGTTTGGATTGCCCTTTAACCATGTTAGCAGTTGGCGTTTGCTGAGCTTTACTGCCTTAAATAGCGCAAGTAATAACGTAATCGCGCACTTTCAACTGCCATTATAATCCTTGGCCCCGTTACCATAACAAGTTACAGTAATTGTTATAAGCTACTAAAAGCCCTGAATCTGAATTACAAATTTGTCATAGAAGTGGCCAGGGTGTTTGAAACGGGAAAAGGTCTTAACTGGTCTGTACAATGGGAGATGGATTTCGATTGCACCTTAAACAGAATAAAAACCACTAGACATTTTGATGAGACAGGGGCCTCACTGATTTCCTTCTAAGCTTCCCATGTTTGCACAAGTAATGAGCCTCTGTTGCCAATGAGCTTTGAAAAGATTTCGCCACTCTAGCACGCTACCTTGAAGGTTGAGGCTCTTTCCAAAAAGAGGGTCTAATATATTAAGACACACACTGCTGTGGACGTATGAAATATAGATATCTTATAATAAATATTACAGTTAGAGTTTTAAAATTAATTCAAATTAATTTAAAGCCAATTCTGAGGGTTCGTCAAAATATTAATCGATTAACTCCTTGCTGGACCAGGCAAATTACCTCTATATACGTGTCTTACTAAAAGCCGCTAACAGCTGCCAACAGCAGCCAGTATGATACCAAGACACGGTGACACAGTGTTCTTTATAACGAGGTTCCATTGTATTTAACGTTCTTTCTGTTTGAATGCAATCACTACCATGCCTGCATGATGAATAAGTAACACTGCCTGGAATAATTACAGTCCATTAATTTATTGAAAATAATGATTGCTTTGAAAATATCCTTGATAATACAAAAGCACGTGATCAAGACAAAAGGGAACTTTCTCGAATTATCTGATTAATGTAGGTTTTCCTGGTCAAATTCATCAAAATCAGCAGCCACCGAATTCATGCAGTCACTCGATTTCATGTGAATGTGAATGCTCATTAAACTCAACATTCAATTGCCTATAATGAAAACTCGTAGTAGAGAGGGCCCTCAGTGATATTTTCCCCCCATATACAAGTATAGTAATGAGCCTCTGTTGCCAATGAGCTTTGAAAAGATTTCGCCACTCTAGCACGCTACCTTGTAGGTTGAGGGTCTATCCAAAATAGAACTTTTCACTTACGAGTTGCTGAACATATCTGTGGATGCATCAAATATAAATATCTTATAATAAATAAATATTACAGTTAGAGTTTTAAAATTAATTAAGAGATGGGAATTAAAAAAAAGAATACATATCTACACTTGTATTTAACCTGTCAATTTCATTATCATTTCGATTTCTCCTTAAACTGAATAAAACCACTAGACATTTTTATGAGACAGGGGCCTCACTGATTTCCTTCCCATACACAAGTAATGAGCCTCTGTTGCCAATGAGCTTTGAAAAGATTTCGCCACTCGAGCACGTTACCTTGAAGGCTGAGGCTCTTTCCAAAAAGAGGGTCTAATACATTAACACACACTGCTGTGGACGTATGAAATATAGATATCTTATAATAAATATTACAGTTAGAGTTTTAAAATTAATTCAGATATGAGATTTAAAAAAATACATGTCTACACTTGTATTTAACCTGTCAATTTCATTATAATTAGTTTTAGCAAGGACAAATGGAAAATAAGTTAAGCACTTATGAGTATTATATTAAAGACTTTCATTTAAAACCAATTCTGAGGGTGCGTCAAAATATTAATCGATTAACTCCTTGCTGGACCAGGAAAATTCCCTCTTAATATAGGGCCCCTGCAACCACCAAATGCAACCTAAATGCAAGTTTTTTGGTGTTGATGTGCAGGGATGCATACAACTAATATTGTGTTATTTGATGATATGACAATATTCTAGCTCCAAAATATTTTGCGTACTGCTGCGATGGTAAAGGCGCTTAGGAGAAAACCGCAAATTAATGATATTATCATAGTGTGTACTACAAACGGGAAAGTTGTCCGCAAGTATGTCACAATCGACTCACCGAATTGCCAATTTGAGATTTGCATAGATGTAGTGATATCATTTTGAAAACATCCACGATTTCTTTCAAACTTTCACCATCCTGTTTTACTTATTTTTCTGCTTTCACCCCTAAACACCTTGTTACCAAGTTTGGATTGCCCTTTAACCATGTTAACAGTTGGCGTTTGCTGAGCTTTACTGCCTTAAATAGCGCAAGTAATAACGTAATCGAAGTGACGTACGCCTCGCGCACTTTCAACTGCCATTACAATCCTTGGCCCCGTTACAAGTTACAATAATTGTTATAAGCTACTGAACTCCTTGAATCTGATTGGCTGATAACAAATTTGTCATAGAAGTGGCCAGGGTGTTTGAAACGGGGAAAACGTCTTAACTGGTCTATACAATGGGAGAACCGTTATGGATTTCGATTTCACATTAAACTGAATAAAAACCACTAGACATTTTTATGAGCCAGGGGCCTCACTGATTTCCTTCCCATACAACAAGTAATGAGCCTCTGTTGCCAATGAGCTTTGAAAAGATTTCGCCACTCTAGCACGCTACCTTGAAGGTTGAGGCTCTATCCAAAAAGAGAAACAAGAAATTAGACACCCATGTATGTGGACACATGAAATATAGATATCGAATATAATAAATAAATATTACAGTTAGAGTTTTATTTTATTTTTTTAAATAAAAATACATCTATTGTATTTAACCTGTCAATTTTATTTTAATTAGGTTTAGCAAGGACAAATGGAAAATAAGTTAAGCACTCATGAGTATTATATTAAAGACTTTCATTTAAAGCCACTTCTGAGGGTTCTGTCAAAATATTAATCGATTAACTCCTTGCTGGACCAGGAAAATTACCTCTTAATATAGAGCCCCTGCAACCAAATGCAACCCAAATGTAAGTTTTTTGCTGTTGATATGCAGGGATGCATACAACTAATATTTTGTTATTTAAACATCTAAGTATGTTTCATAAATTTTAAAATATTTTTGAAATATTTTTTTCCAACCTCCTCAGTTCCACCCTTCGGCTAGAAAAAAACAGCTCCAGATCTCATTCCTGCAATGACATCATATGTCAATCATCGGTCAGCTACAGTAACTATCTACACTAGACAGTGGAATGTCACTTTCCCCGGCTCGCGTCTTTTTTTTTGTAACCAAGCCTAGGCAGAAACCCCTTTTTGAAGACTTTGAAACAGACTACAAGTATCGGACTTGTATTTTCTTACTCAGTCACCTTATTTTTAAATAAGCAAAAAGAAAATTTCATAATATAAACTTCTACCGAGGTTGGAACTCGTGGTTCCCTCACCAAGAGAGGACTGGATTATCCGATTGCGCCACACAGAACAGCTGCTCGACGCCCTTGCTCGTTTAATTATATCGCTATAATTCGTTTTCACGAATATTCATGCAGATTAGTCTTGACGGAATAAACCGTATTAGTATGAAAAAATGCGAAATCTGCCTAGGCTTGGTTACAAAAAAAAAGACGCCCCCGGCGTAGCACATGCCCACAAGAGAATCGCATGCTTTCGAACAATACCTCCTCGTACCATTCGTTTCATGGTGATGTTACAGCATGTGTGACATCTGCTATCACTATGAATCCGATGACAAAGAGAGCGGACAAAATATACAACTCCTCATTGTACCCTCCACAACTGCTCTGGTAGACAAAAGAACATCCCTTCATTACTATTATGTAAAATAAGCAGAACAGGTGAATATGGATGTGACACCTGTTCTACATATTTTTACATAATAGCAATGAAGGGATGTTCTTTTGTCTACCATGCAGGGCAATTGTGGAAGTTACAATGAGGAGCTGTATATTTTGTCCGGCTTCTTTGTTCGCCATGTTCATAGTGTATTGGCGGCTGTTGACGGCTGTTATTGTTGTTGGTTGGTTTGATGGCGATTTCAACGGTGATTAGATAATATTCGCTTGATAATTTTCGCTGCTTTTAGTAGGACCGCTTTATACAGTTATTGTAAAAAAAACCTTGTTATATCAGGGCTAGAAACAATAGAATACACAAAAGTGGGGCCAGCAAAATGACCTTGTTATTATGAGAGTTTATTGCAACAGTGTTCTTAATAACGAGGTTCCATTGTATTTAACGTTCTTTCTGTTTGAATGCAATCCCTACCATGCCTGCATGATGAATAAGTAACACTGCCTGGAATAATTACAGTCCATTAATTTATTGAAAATAATGATTGCTTTGAAAATATCCTTGGTAATACAAAAGCACGTGATCAAGACAAAAGGGAGCTTTCTCGAATTATCTGATTAATATAGGTTTTCCTAGTCAAATTCATCAAAATCAGCAGCCACCGAATTCATGCAGTCAATCGATTTCATGTGAATGTGAATGCTCATTAAACTCAACATTCAATTGCCTATAATGAAAACTCGTACTAGAGAGGGCCCCTCAGTGATATTTCCCCCCATATACAAGTATATTAATGAGCCTCTGTTGCCAATGAGCTTTGAAAAGATTTCGCCACTCTAGCACGCTACCTTGAAGGTTGAGGCTCTTTCCAAAAAGAGGATTTAATATTCAGACACTCACTTCTGTGGACGTATGAAATATAGATATCTTATAATAAATATTACAGTTAAAGTTTTAAAATTAATTCAGATATGAGATTTAAAAAAATACATGTCTACACTTGTATTTAACCTGTCAATTTCATTATAATTAGTTTTAGCAAGGACAAATGGAAAATAAGTTAAGCACTCATGAGTATTATATTAAAGACTTTCATTTAAAGCAAATTCTGAGGGTTCGTCAAAATATTAATCGATTAACTCCTTGCTGGACCAGAAAAATTATCTCTTAATATAGGGCCCCTGCAACCAAATGCAACCTTAAATGCAAGTTTTTGGGTGTTGATGTGCAGGGATACATACACCTAATATTTTGCTATTTGATGATATGACAATATTCTAACTTCAAAATATTTTGAGTAGTGCTTCGATGGTAAAGGCGCTTAGGAGAAAACCGCAAATTAATGATATTATTATCATAGTTTGTACTACAAACGGGAAAGTTGTCCGCAAGTATGACACAATCGACTCACCAAATTGCCAATTTGAGATTCGCATAGATGTAGTAATATCATTTTGAAAACATCCACGATTTTCTTATTCCTTGCCTGATTTTTTTCAAACTTTCACCATCCTGTTTTCTTATTTTTCTGCTTTCACCCCTAAACACCTTGTTACCAAGTTTGGATTGCCCTTTAACCATGTTAACAGTTGGCGTTTGCTGAGCTTTACTGCCTTAAATAGCGCAAGGGTGTTTGAAACGGGAAAACGTCTTAACTGGTCTATGCAATGGGAGAACCGTTATGGATTTCGATTTCACCTTAAACTGAATAAAAACCACTAGACATTTTTATGAGACAGGGGCCTCACTGATTTCCTTCCCATGCACAAGTAAAGAACCTCTGTTGCCAATGAGCTTTGAAAAGATTTCGCCACTCTAGCACGCTACCTTGAAGGTTGAGGCTCTATTCAAAAAGAGACAAGAAATTAGACACCCATGTATGTGGACACATGAAATATAGATATCTTATAATAAATAAATATTACAGTTAGAGTTTTATTTATTTATTTTTTTTACAAAAATACATCTATTGTATTTAACCTGTCAATTTTATTTTAATTAGGTTTAGCTAGGACAAAAGGAAAATAAGATAAGCACTCATGAGTATTATATTAAAGACTTTCATTTAAAGCCACTTCTGAGGGTTCTGTCAAAATATTAATCGATTAACTCCTTGCTGGACCAGGCAAATTACCTCTTTATACGTGTCTTACTAAAAGCCGCTAACAGCTGCCAACAGCTGGTCTATGCAATGGGAGAACCGTTATGGATTTCGATTTCACCTTAAACTGAATAAAAACCACTAGACATTTTTATGAGCCAGGGGCCTCACTGATTTCCTTCCCAAACACAAGTATTGAGCCTCTGTTGCCAATGAGCTTTGAAAAGATTTCGCCACTCTAGCACGCTACCTTGAAGGTTGAGGCTCTTTCCAAAAAGAGTAACTAATATTCAAACACACATATCTGTGGACGCACGAAATATAGATATCTTATGATAAATATTACAGTTAGAGTTTTAAAATTAATTCAGATATGAGATTTAAAAAAATACATATCTACACTTGTATTTAACCTGTCAATTTTATTTTATTTTAATTAGTTTTAGTAAGGACAAAATTAATGGAAAATAAGTTAAGCACTCATGAGTATTATATTAAAGACTTTCATTTAAAGCCAATTCTGAGGGTTCTGTCAATATATTAATCGATTAACTCCTTGCTGGACCAGGAAAATTACCTCTTAATATAGGGCCCCTGCAACAAAATGCAACCCAAATGCAAGTTTTTTGCTGTTGATATGCAGGGATTCAAATTCAAATTCAAATTCGTATTTATTTCATTTCCAACAGAAAGAAAAGACAATGGCATTACAGATATTGTTACAGAAAATATGAAAAATATATGTACAAATTCAATTTACCTTGATAAGTGTAGAAGTACACTGTACATAATATAAATACATTATTATAATGAATTATTAAAATTCTTAATTTCTGAGGAAATGTGGGGGATCCACTAAAAAGCAGTGCTTGTAATTTGTGGATCCCCCAGGGAAAATAACATCGTTTCAAATTGTGCCTACGAAGACTTGGAAAACACAAAACAGTGTTACAGAACAACAAACAAACACGAAACGACGAGGAAAAGTAAAACAGATAAAAGAAAAAGGAACATGAACGATGGACAATGGGAAAGCAGGACAAATCACAAAGCATAAACAGTGGCTCGATTTCATGTGAATCTGAACGCTCATAAAAACCAACATTCAATTGCCTATATTGAGCACTCATACTAAATTTGTACTCACTATAATTATACATAATTGTGTGAGTTCAAATTGGCCGAATTGGCCTGTTTTTCTTATTTTTCTGCTTTCATCCAAAATCACCTTAATACCAACGTTGGATTACCCTTTAACAGTTCACGTTTGCTGAGCTTACTGCCTTTACATGCTCAAATAGCGCAAGTAATAACGTAATCGAAGTGACGTACGCCTCGCGCACTTTCACCTGCCATTACAATCCTTGGCCCCGGTGCCATAGCAAGTTACAATAACAAGTTACTTTAATTGTTCTAAGCTACTGAAAGCCCTAAATCTTATTGGCTGATTACAAATTTGTCATAGAAGTGGCCAGGGTTGTTTGAAACGGGAAAAGGTCTTAACTGGTCTATGCAATGGGAGAACCGTTATGGATTTCGATTGTTAAACTGAATAAAACCACTAGACATTTCGATGAGACAGGGCCCTCACTGATTTCCTTCTCATACACAAGTAATGAGCCTCTGTTGCCAATGAGCTTTGAAAAGATTTCGCCACTCTAGCACGCTACCTTGAAGGTTGAGGCTGTATCCAAAAAGTGCAAAACTGATATGTAGTCAAAAATTTATGTGGACGCATGAAATATAGATATCTTATAATAAATAAATATTACAGTTAGATTTTTAAAATTAATTCAGATATGAGATTAAAAAAAAGTACATATCTACACCTGTATTTAACTTGTCAATTTTATTATTAATAGGTTTAGCAAGGACAAATGGAAAATAAGTTAAGCACTCATGAGTATTATATTAAAGACTTTCATTTAAAGCCAATTCTGAGGGTTCATCAAAATATTAATCGATTAACTCCTCGCTGGACCAGGAAAATTACTTCCTAATATAGGGCCCCTGCAACCAAATGCAACCTTAAATGCAAGTTTTTTGCTGTTGATGTGCAGGGATGCATACAACTAATATTTTGTTATTTGATGATATGACAATATTCTAACTCCAACATATTTTGAGTACTGCAGCGATGGTAAAGGCGCTTAGGAGAAAACCGCAAATTAATTATATTATCATTGTGTGTACTACAAACGGGAAAGTTGTCCGCAAGTATGTCACAATCGACTCACCAAATTGCTAATTTGAGAGTCGCATAGATGTCGTGATATCATTTTGAAAACATCCACGACTTTCTTATTCCTTGCCCGATTTCTTTCAAACTTTCACCATCCTGTTTTTCTTATTTTTCTGCTTTCACCCGTAAACACCTTGTTACCAAGTTTGGATTGCCCTTTAACCATGTTAACATTTGGCGTTTGTTGTTGTTGTTGGAGCTGATGGCGCTCTTCAATCTTAACAGATTATCTGCGCCACTGACGTTCCATGTTACATATCGTTGTGTTGTCCAAATTGTTGAGGTTGGTTTGTTTTTCCCGGCCAATGTCTTCCGGTTTGAACTGGCTCACCTGTCTCTGCTGAGCTTACTGCCTTAAATAGCGCAAGTAATAACGTGATCGAAGTGACGTACGCCTCGCGCACTTTCAACTGCCATTACAATCCTTGGCCCCGTTACCATATCAAGTTACAGTAATTGTTATAAGCTACTGAAATCCCTGAATCTGATTGGCTGATAACAAATTTGTCGTGGAAGTGGCCAGGGTAGTTTGAAACGGGAAAAGTTCTTAACTGGTCTATGCAATGGGAGAACCGTTATTGATTTCGATTTCACCTTATACTGAATAAAAAACACTAGACATTATGATGAGACAGGGTCCTCACTGCTTTCCTTTCAATATATATACTCACAAGTGTAGTAATGAGCCTCTGTTGCCAATGAGCTTTTGAAAAGAATTCGCCACTCTAGCACGCTACCTTGAAGGTTGAGGATCTATCCAAAAATAGTATGAATTTTAACTTAGACACACATTTAAGTTTAAGTTTTTTTAAGGTTTTAATGGTGCCTCAGCTACTTAAGCTATTTGCACCAAAAACAGTGTGTATAATTTCTCTTTCCTTTTCAATAAAACTTACAGAAAAAGGTACAGATTTGATTATATAAACTTGTATTTAACTAAATATTGATATTGTCCTAATTATTACCCTAAATAGAAATAAAAACTTACGATATTCGCTTATAAACTATTATTTTTCCTTTAATTTTATATTTTGGACGAACTTTCTGTCCAGTAGATGGTACAGATTCCCTACCCCAACTAGTGTACCAAACACTCATCTATGTGGACACATGAAGTATAGATATCTTATGATAAATAAATATTACAGTTAGAGTTTTTAAATTAATTCAGATATGAGATTTAAAAATAAAATACATGTCTACACTTGTATTTAACCTGTCAATTTTATTTTAATTAGGTTTAGCAAGGACAAATGGAAAATAAGTTAAGCACTCATGAGTATTATATTAAAGACTTTCATTTAAAGCCACTTCTGAGGGTTCCGTCAAAATATTAATCGATTAACTCCTTGCTGGACCAGGAAAATTACCTCTTAATATAGGGCCCCTGCAACCAAATGCAACCTTAAATGCAAGTTTTTGGGTGTTGATGTGCAGGGATGCATACACCTAATATTTTGCTATTTGATGATATGACAATATTCTAACTCCAAAATATTTTGAGTAGTGCTGCGATGGTAAAGGCGCTTAGGAGACACCGCAAATTAATGATATTATCATAGTGTGTACTACAAACGGGAAAGTTGTCCGCAAGTATGACACAATCGATTCACCAAATTGCCAATTTGAGATTTGCATAGCTGTAGTGATATCATTTTGAAAACATCCACGACTTTCTTATTCCTTGCCCGATTTCTTTCAAACTTTCACCATCCTGTTTTTCTTATTTTTCTGCTTTCACCCCTAAACACCTTGTTACCAAGTTTGGATTGCCCTTTAACCATGTTAACAG
Source organism: Heliocidaris erythrogramma (assembly GCA_025617745.1). Taxonomy (NCBI): domain Eukaryota; kingdom Metazoa; phylum Echinodermata; class Echinoidea; order Camarodonta; family Echinometridae; genus Heliocidaris; species Heliocidaris erythrogramma. Next base: position 35,159,064 of record CM046864.1, on the reverse strand, counting down.
TTGGCGTTTGCTGAGCTTTACTGCCTTAAATAGCGCAAGTAATAACGTAATCGAAGTGACGTACGCCTCGCGCACTTTCAACTGGTATTACAATCCTTGGCCCCGTTGCCATAACAAGTTACAGTAACAAGTAATAATAAGTTACTTTAATTGTTATAAGCTACTGAAAGCCCTGAATCTGATTGGCTAAATTACAAATTTGTCATAGAATTGGCCAGGGTGTTTGAAACGGGAAAAGGTCTTAACTGGTCCATGCAATGGGAGAACCGTTATGGATTTCGATTTCTCCTTAAACTGAATAAAAACCACTAGACATTTTTATGAGCCAGGGGCCTCACCGATTTCCTTCCCTTACACAAAGTAATCAGCCTCTGTTGCCAATGAGCTTTGAAAAGATTTCGCCACTCGAGCAACGCTACCTTGAAGGTTGAGGCTCTTTCCCAAAAGAAGGTCTAATATTCAGACATACACTGCTGTGGACGTATGAAATATAGATATCTTATAATAAATATTACAGTTAGAGTTTTTAAATTAATTCAGATATGAGATTTAAAAAAAATACATGTCTACACTAGTATTTAACCTGTCAATTTCATTATAATTAGTTTTAGCAAAGACAAATAGAAAATAAGTTAAGCACTCATGAGTATTATATTAAAGACTTTCATTTAAAACCAATTCTGAGGGTGCGTCAAAATATTAATCGATTAACTCCTTGCTGGACCAGCCAAATTACCTCTTCATATAGGCCCCCTGTAACCAAATGCAACCTTAAATGCAAGTTTTTTGTGTTGATGTGCAGGGATGCAGACAACTAATATTTTGCTATTTGATGATATGACAATATTCTAACTCCAAAATAGTTTGAGTAGTGCTGCGATGGTAAAGGCGCTTAGGAGAAAACCGCAAATTAATGATATTATTATCATAGTTTGTACTACAAACGGGAAAGTTGTCCGCAAGTATGTCACAATCGATTCACCAAATTGCCAATTTGAGATTCGCAAAGATGTTGTGATATCATTTTGAAAACATCTACGACTTTCTTATTCCTTGCCCGATTTCTTTCAAACTTTCACCATCCTGTTTTTCTTATTTTTCTGCTTTCACCCCTAAACACCTTGTGACCAAGTTTGGATTGCCCTTTAACCATGTTAACAGTTGGCGTTTGTTGTTGTTGTTGGAGCTGATGGCGCTCTTCAATCTTAACAGATTATCTGTGCCACTGATGTTCCATGTTACATATCGTTGTGTTGTCCAAATTGTTGAAGTTGGTTTGCTTTTCCCGGCCAATGTCTTCCGGTTTGAACTGGCTCACCTGTCTCTGCTGAGCTTGCTGCCTTAAATAGCGCAAGTAATAACGTGATCGAAGTGACGTACGCCTCGCGCGCTTTCAACTGCCATTACAATCCTTGGCCCCGTTACCATATCAAGTTACAGTAATTGTTATAAGCTACTGAAATCCCTGAATCTGATTGGCTGATAACAAATTTGTCGTAGAAGTGGCCAGGGTAGTTTGAAACGGGAAAATGTCTTAACTGGTGTATGCAATGGGAGAACCGTTATGGATTTCGATTGCACCTTAAACTGAATAAAAACCACTAGACATATTGATGAGACAGGGGCGTCACTGATTCCCTTCCCATCCACAAGTAATGAGCCTCTGTTGCCAATGAGCTTTGAAAAGATTTCGCCACTCTAGCACGCTACCTTGAAGGTTGAGGTTTTTCCAAAAAGAGAACTGATATAAACATACTGTGGACACATGAAATCTTATATCTTATAGATATCTTATAATAAATAAATATTACAGTTAGAGTTTTTAAATTAATTCAGATATGAGATTTCAAAATAAAATACATGTCTACACTTGTATTTAACCAGTCAATTTTATTATAATTAGGTTTAGCAGGGGCAAATGGAAAATAAGTTAAGCACTCATGAGTATTATATTAAAGACTTTCATTTAAAGCCAATTCTGATGGTTCATCAAAATATTAATCGATTAACTCCTTGCTTGTTGGACCAGGAAAATTCCCTCTTAATATAGGGCCCCTGCAACCACCAAATGCAACCTAAATGCAAGTTTTTTGGTGTTGATGTGCAGGGATGCATACAACTAATATTTTGTTATTTGATGATATGACAATATTCTAACTCCAAAATATTTTGAGTACTGCTGCGATGGTAAAGGCGCTTAGGAGTAAACCGCAAATTAATGATATTATCATAGTGTGTACTACAAACGGGAAAGTTGTCCGCAAGTATGCCACAATCGATTCACCAAATTGCCAATTTGAGATTTGCATAGCTGTAGTGATATCATTTTGAAAACATCCACGACTTTCTTATTCCTTGCCCGATTTCTTTCAAACTTTCACCATCCTGTTTTTCTTATTTTTCTGCTTTCACCCCTAAACACCTTGTTACCAAGTTTGGATCGCCCTTTAACCATGTTAACATTTGGCGTTTGCTGAGCTTTACTGCCTTAAATAGCGCAAGTAATAACGTTATCGAAGTAGTGAAGTACGCCTCGCGCGCTTTCAACTGCCATTACAATCCTTGGCCCCGTTGCCATAACAAGTTACAATAACAAGTAACAATAACAAATTACTATAATTGTTATAAGCTACTGAAAGCCCTGAATCTGATTGGCTGATTACAAATTTGTCATAGAAGTGGCCAGGGTGTTTGAAACGGGAAAAGGTCTTAACTGGTCTATGCAATGGGAGAACCGTTATGGATTTCGATTTCACCTTAAACTGAATAAAAACCACTAGACATTTTTATGAGCCAGGGGCCTCACTGATTTCCTTCCCATACACAAGTAATGAGCCTCTGTTGCCAATGAGCTTTGAAAAGATTTCGCCACTCTAGCACGCTACCTTGAAGGTTGAGGCTCTATCCAAAAAGAGAAACAAGAAATTAGACACCCATGTATGTGGACACATGAAATATAGATATCGTATAATAAATAAATATTACAGTTAGAGTTTTATTTTTTTTTTTTACAAAAATACATCTATTGTATTTAACCTGTCAATTTTATTTTAATTAGGTTTAGCAAGGACAAATGGAAAATAAGTTAAGCACTCATGAGTATTATATTAAAGACTTTCATTTAAAGCCACTTCTGAGGGTTCTGTCAAAATATTAATCGATTAACTCCTTGCTGGACCAGGCAAATTACCTCTTTATACGTGTCTTACTAAAAGCCGTTAACAGCTGTCAACAGCTGGTCTATGCAATGGGAGAACCGTTATGGATTTCGATTTCACCTTAAACTGATTAAAAACCACTAGACAATTTTATGAGACAGGGGCCTCACTGATTTCCTTCCCATACACAAGTAATGAGCTTTGAAAAGATTTCGCCACTCTAGCACGCTACCTTGAAGGTTGAGGCTCTTTCCAAAAAGAGTAACTAATATTCAACCACACAATTCTGTGGACGCACGAAATATAATATCTTATAATAAATATTACAGTTAGAGTTTTAAAATTAATTCAGATACGAGATTAAAAAAATGCATATCTACACTTGTATTTAACCTGTCAATTTCATTATAATTAGTTTTAGTAAGGACAAAATTAATGGAAAATAAGTTAAGCACTCATGAGTATTATATTAAAGACTTTCATTTAAAGCCAATTCTGAGGGTTCATCAAAATATTAATCGATTAACTCCTTGCTGGACCAGGAAAATTACCTCTTAATATACGGCCCCTGCAAGCAAATGCAACCGAAATGCAAGTATTTTGCTGTTGATATGCAGGGATGCATACAACTAATATTTTGTTATTTAAACATCTAAGTATGTTTCATAGATTTTAAAATATTTTTTGAAATATTTTTTTCCAACCTCCTAAGTTCCACCGGTTACATGTCGTTTTTCCGAAGGTTCGTATTTCCGAAGGTTCGTTTTTCCGAAGGTTCATAATTCCGAAGGTTCGTTATTCCGAAGGTTCGTTACTCCGAAGGTTCGTTTTTTCCGAAGGTTCTTTTTTTCCGAAAATGAAATAGGGTTCGTATTTCCGAAAATGATAAAGGGTTCGTATTTCCGAAAATGAAAAAGGGTTCGTATTTCCGAAAATGAAATAGGGTTCGTATTTCCGAAAATGAAAAAGGGTTCGTATTTCCAAAAATGAAAAAGGGTTCGTATTTCCGAAAATGAAATAGGGTTCGTATTTCCGAAAATGAAAAAGGGTTCGTATTTCCGAAAATGAAAAAGGGTTCGTATTTCCGAAAATGAAAAAAGGTTGTAAATTCAGAGAATACGGCGTCAATCCGTATTTCGGATAGGGAGGAGGGGAAAGACGGCCAAGTGTAAAGATATTCATTTCGTACTCAATAATCATAACAATGATGATAACAATTATAATAAAATCCAGAGAAATAGCCATTATATTATCGTAATTCCTATCAATATTATCATTATTATTATTATGATTATTAATATTATTATAATTATTATTATTATCATCATTATTGTTATTATTATTAATATTATTATCATTATTATCATTGTTCCTATTATAATAACCAATATTTGTTAGCGAGAGCCTCAGGAATACATGTTTCATTTCTCATAAAATGATCTTACTTCGGTGATTAAAATACATACTGATGTATTGAAGAAAATGAATGATCGGATTCTAATGAGTTGAATGATCAGATTCTAATGAGTTGCTTCATTTTACTGCACAGTCTGCGTTTTTAACAGTTACAACCGCTGACCTGAAGTTTTAAATAACTTTTACAAGCATAACGAATTACAAAACACTAAAAAGACATTGAGAGTAAAACAATCCTCATTGTAAAAAATAGAAATAAGGAATTACACATGGAGAAGAAAACATTCTGACCTAAATTAATGGCTTTTATCAACCAGTGCCCCGCCTTATAAGGAGTTGAAGTGATTTATTTGAAACAATCGCAAGTTAAAATCAATCGCAACTGTGTACTTAACATAGGCCTAGGCATAGACGTACGAGAAGGGAGGAGGCTGCTGCCCCCTCCCCCGGATTTTGAAAGTATTGAAAATATTCCAGCAACTCACACCTCATATTCGGGGAGTGAGGTGCCCGAATATCCTCATATTCCAGTCATTATATGCCGAAATATGTTATTTTTATGATTTTTCACAACGGAAAGGCACAATTATTTTTGGTCGCTAGCTTCGCGCGCTCGTAAATTAAAAAAAAAGGAAAGTTGCTATCATATTTTTTACAACAAAAAGGCCATAGGTGCCGTAACAGGGATCAAACCCCCAACCTTCGCGTTTCCAGTCAAGCGCTGTAAACCGTTCGACTACGACACCTCCACACACGCACATACACATACAGGTTTACATGGCTTTACTTCCGAGGACAACTATTGTTCCTCTATTGTTACTCGTCCTCGGACAGTCGACGGAATAAGGCATAAATTCATTGTTCGACGTTCGAGGACTATTGTCCGCCTTCCGAGGACCATTGTTGTCATGATTTTTTTTTTGTTCTCTGTCCGAAAATGTCCTCGGACATAATGCTAAACAAACGCACCCTCACACACACACACACACACACATATAAACACTTATTCGATTTTTCTAATCTCGTCGTCTTATTTTCGTCTCTTTTCTCTTCTCCTCTCCTCTTTTATAAACCTTCCCAGTTTTGTGTCTCCATTTCATACTTTTATTCATTGCGGGGGTGGGGGAGGTGCTTTTCGGCGAAAAGAGATCCGCTTTTTGAAGATGGCAATTAAAACTATAATATCCTATATCGTTACCCTAAATATTCCCTTTAACAGTGGCGTAGCTAGAGTCTAGCCATTGTGGGAGCACTGGCACCATTGGAGGCACAAGTCTTTTGGAATAATCTTAAAGCTAATCTAAGACGCCGCTGGTGGAAGAGGGTTGGGGGGGGGGGGGGGGGGTTGCCGGAAGGGGTCCAACCGTCTTCTTTCCTATTCCATTTTCTTTCTTTTTGTCCTTTTTTCGCCATCCGATGAGGGAGGGGTGAGGACGTGCCCCCCCCCCCCCGTTGTTACACCTCTGCTCATGATGAATTCGTCTTTTTTTTTACCAGGAATTATGAACCCTATTTCATTTTTCGGAAATACGAACCTTATTTCATTTTCGGAAATACGAACCCTATTTCATTTTCGGAAATACGAACCCTTTTTCATTTTCGGAAATACGAACCCTTTTTCATTTTCGGAAATACGAACCTTATTTTATTTTCGGAAATACGAACCCTTTTTCATTTTCGGAAATACGAACCCTTTTTCATTTTCGGAAATACGAACCTTCGGAATTATGAACCCTTTTTCATTTTCGGAAATACGAACCTTCGGAAATATGAACCCTATTTCATTTTCGGAATTATGAACCTTCGGATAAACGAACCTTCGGAATAACGAACCTTCGGAATAATGCAACAAATGTTCGGAATTACGAACCCTTTTTCATTTTCGGAATTATGAACCCCCAGGCATGGGAAATTAGTGTTTCGGAAATACGAACCTTCGGAAAAACGAGATGCCCCCGTTCCACCCTTCGGCTAGAAAAAAAAACAGCTCCAGATCTCATTCCTGCAATGACATCATCTGTCAATCATCGGTCAGCTACACTAACTATCTACACTAGACAGTGGAATGTGACTTCCCTCAGCTCAGCACATGCCCACAAGAGAATCGCATGCTTTCGAACAATACCTCCTCGTATCATTCGTTTCATGGTGATGTTACAGCATGTCTGACATCTGCTATCACTATGAACACGATGACAAAGAGAGCGGACAAAATATACAGCTCCTCATTGTACCCTCCACAACTGCTCTGGTAGACAAAAGAACATCCCTTCATTACTATTATGTAAAATAAGCAGAACAGGTGAATATGGATGTGACACCTGTTCTACATATTTTTACATAATAGCAATGAAGGGATGTTCTTTTGTCTACCAGGGCAATTGTGGAAGTTACAATGAGGAGCTGTATATTTTGTCCGCTTCTTTGTCCGCCATGTTCATAGTGTATTGGCGGCTGTTGACGGATGTTGGCTGTTGTTGTTGTTGGTTGGTTTGATGGCGATTTCAACGGTGATTAGATAATATTCGCTTGATAATTTTCGCTGCTTTTAGTAGGACCGCTTTATACAGTTATTGAAAAAAAACCTTGTTATATCAGGGCTAGAAACAATAGAATACACAAAAGTGGGGCCAGAAAAATTACCTTGTTATTATGAGAGTTTATTGCAACAGTGTTCTTTATAACGAGGTTCCATTGTATTTAACGTTCTTTCTGTTTGAATGCAATCCCTACCACGCCTGCATGATGAATAAGTAACACTGCCTGGAATAATTACAGTCCATTAATTTATTGAAAATAATGATTGCTTTGAAAATATCTTTGATAATACAAAGGCACGTGATCAAGACAAGAGGGAGTTTTCTCGAATTAACTGATTAATATAATATAGGTTTTTCCCGGTCAAAATCACCAAAACAGCAGCCAAACGCATAAACAGTGGCTCGATTTCATGTGAATCTGAACGCTCATAAAAAACAAACAAAATTCAATTGCCTATATTGAGCACTCATACTAAATTTGTACTCACTATAATTATACATAATTGTGTGAGTTCAAATTGGCCGAATAGATAATATCACTGTAATGTAGTTGCGCACAACTCCCCCGTTTGCTCCAACATACAAAATGATTAAAATGTCATTATTTTTAAAAATGCATTACTCAGTAGGATTTTTTTTTCATGAGGACCTATAACAATATGCTAACTTCAATATATTTTGACTACTGCCCCGAGGCTATAAGCGCTTCGGAGAAAACCGCAAAAAATTGGAGAGTTGCCCACAAGTACGTCACAATAATTTAGAGATCGATTGTCAAAATCGACTCTCCAAATTTCCAATTTGAGATTCGCATAGATGTAGTGATCTCATTTTGAAAACATCCACGGCTTTCTTATTCCTTGCCCGATTTCTTTCAAACTTTCACCATCCTGTTTTTCTTATTTTTCTGCTTTCACCCCTAAACACCTTGTTACCAAGTTTGGATTGCCATTTAACCATGTTAACTGTTGGCGTTTGCTGAGCTTTACTGCCTTAAATAGCGCAAGTAATAACGTAGTCGAAGTGAAGTACGCGCACTTTCAACTGCCATTACAATCCTTGGCCCCTTTGCCATAACAAGTTACAATAAGAAGTAACAATAACAAGTTTAATTGTTATAAGCTACTGAAAGCCCTGAATCTGATTGGCTGATTACAAATTTGTCATAGAAGTGGCCAGGGTGTTTGAAACGGGAAAAGGTCTTAACTGGTCTGTGCAATGGGAGATGGATTTCGATTGCACCTTAAACAGAATAAAAACCACTAGACATTTTGATGAGACAGGGGCCTCACTGATTTCCTTCTAAGCTTCCCATGCTTGCACAAGTAATGAGCCTCTGTTGCCAATGAGCTTTGAAAAGATTTCGCCACTCTTGCACGCTACCTTGAAGGTTGAGGCTTTTTCCAAAAAGAGAACTGAAATTAAGACACACTGTGTACACATGAGATATACATATGTTATAATAAATAAATATTACAGTTAGAGTTTTAAAATTAATTCAGATATTCAAGTTTTTTACAAAAATACATCTATTGTATTTAACCTGTCAATTTTATTTTAAGTAGGTTTAGCAAGGACAATTGGAAAATAAGTTAAGCACTCATGAGTATTATATTAAAGACTTTCATTTAAAACCACTTCTGAGGGTTCTGTCAAAATATTAATCGATTAACTCCTTGCCGGACCAGGAATGAAACGGGCCCAATGTCTTAACTGGTGTATGTCATGGAGAACCGTTATGGATTTCGATTTCACTTTAAACTTAATAAAAAAGTTACCAGATAAATTTTATGAGACAGGGACGTTATCATTGATTCCTTCCCCATACATAGTGCACTAGTAATGAGCCTCTGGTGCCAATGAGCTTTGAAAAAAGGTTTCGCCACCCCAGCTAGCAACCTTGCAGGTTGAGGCTCTATCCAATAAGAGTATGCATAAATTAGATAAATGCATAAATTAGATAAATGGCATCGATTATAGTAGATATATATATATATATATATATATATATACTTTCTTGGTACTACAAAATTTCAATATGGCACGAAAAAGTGACATAATAACGAATCTTTTTGACCTGCGTGATAGCCTGATGAGTGCAGGTCGAAAAGCTTCGTTATCATGTGTCTTTTTCGTGCCATATATATATATATATATATCAGTTATAATTTTAAATTTAATTACATTTAACAAGTCAAATTTATTATAATCTAGTTAGGCAGCACAGACGGAAAACAATTTAAGCAATCATGTGTATTATATTAAAGACTTTCTTTTAAAGCCACTTCTGGGGGTTCTGTCAAAATATTAATCGATTAACTCCTTGCTGGACCAGGCAAATTACCTCTTTATAGTGTCTAACTAAAAGCCGCTAACAGCTGCCAACAGCAGCCAGTATGATACAAAAACACGGTAATCGATTTACCAACAGCCGCTAACAGCCGCCAAGATTCCGATCTCCTGAAAGCCGCCAACAACCATATCGATCATCCATTTTTTATCATTTAATTCTTTTGCTGATTTCGTACCAAAATATTTAGTATTGCCTCAGCAATATTTAATTTGCCTTTGGGTTGTCTCTTGGCTTGTCCAGATTTGCTTTGGGCTTGTTTCAACTCTGCTGTTGGCGGCTGTTGGCTGCGGTTGGCTGCTTTTAGTAGGACCGCTTTATAGAATTATTGTAGCAAAACCTTGTCATATCATGGCTAAAAAACAATAGAATACAAAAATGTGGGGCCAGAAAAATGACCTTGTTATTATGAGAGTTTATTGCAACAGTGTTCTTTATAACGAGGTTCCATTGTATTTAACGTTCTTTCTGTTTGAATGCAATCCCTACCATGCCTGCATGATGAATAAGTAACACTGCCTGGAATAATTACAGTCCATTAATTTATTGAAAATAATGATTGCTTTGAAAATATCCTTGATAATACAAAAGCACGTGATCAAGACAAAAGGGAGCTTTCTCGAATTATCTGATTAATATAGGTTTTCCTGGTCAAATTCATCAAAATCAGCAGCCACCGAATTCATGCAGTCACTCGATTTCATGTGAATGTGAATGCTCATTTAACTCAACATTCAATTGCCTATAATGAAAACTCATACTAGAGAGGGCCCTCAGTGATATTTTCCCCCCATATACAAGTATAGTAATGAGCCTCTGTTGCCAATGAGCTTTGAAAAGATTTCGCCACTCTAGCACGCTACCTTGTAGGTTGAGGGTCTATCCAAAAGAGAACTTTTCACTTACGAGTTGCTGAACATATCTGTGGATGCATGAAATATAAATATCTTATAATAAATAAATATTACAGTTAGAGTTTTAAAATTAATTAAGAGATGGGAATTTAAAAAATGAATACATATCTACACTTGTATTTAACCTGTCAATTTCATTATCATTTCGATTTCTCCTTAAACTGAATAAAAACCACTAGACATTTTTATGAGACAGGGGCCTCACTGATTTCCTTCCCATACACAAGTAATGAGCCTCTGTTGCCAATGAGCTTTGAAAAGATTTCGCCACTCGAGCACGCTACCTTGAAGGTTGAGGCTCTTTCCAAAAAGAAGGTCTAATATTCAGACATACACTGCTGTGGACGTATGAAATATCGATATCTTATAATAAATATTACAGTTAGAGTTTTAAAATTAATTCAGATATGTGATTTAAAAAAAATACATGTCTACACTTGTATTTAACCTGTCAATTTCATTATAATTAATTTTAGCAAAGACAAATGGAAAATAAGTTAAGCACTCATGAGTATTATATTAAAGACTTTCATTTAAAGCCAATTCTGAGGGTTCGTCAAAATATTAATCGATTAACTCCTTGTTGGACCAGGAAAATTACCTCTGAATATAGGGCCCCTGCAACCAAATGCAACCTTAAATGCACGTTTTTGGGTGTTGATGTGCAGGGATGCATACACCTAATATTTGATGATATGACAATATTCTAACTCCAAAATATTTTGAGTAGTGCTGCGATGGTAAAGGCGCTTAGGAGAAAACCGCAAATTAATGATATTATTATCATAGTTTGTACTACAAACGGGAAAGTTGTCCGCAAGTATGACACAATCGACTCACCAAATTGCCAATTTGAGATTCGCATAGATGTAGTAATATCATTTTGAAAACATCCACGACTTTCTTATTCCTTGCCTGATTTCTTTCAAACTTTCACCATCCTGTTTTTCTTATTTTTCTGCTTTCACCCCTAAACACCTTGTTACCAAGTTTGGATTGCCCTTTAACCATGTTAACAGTTGGCGTTTGCTGAGCTTTACTGCCTTAAATAGCGCAAGTAATAACGTAATCGAAGTGACGTACGCCTCGCGCGCTTTCAACTGCCATTACAATCCTTGGCCCCGTTACCATAACAAGTTACAATAACAAGTAACAATAACAAATTACTATAATTATGTTATAAGCTACTGAAAGCCCTGAATCTGATTGGCTAATTACAAATTTGTCATAGAAGTGGCCAGGGTAGTTTGAAACGGGAAAAGGTCTTAACTGGTCTATGCAATGGGAGAACCGTTATGGATTTCGATTTCACCTTAAACTGAATAAAAACCACTAGACATTTTTATGAGCCAGGGGCCTCACTGATTTCCTTCCCATACACAAGTAATGAGCCTCTGTTGCCAATGAGCTTTGAAAAGATTTCGCCACTCTAGCACGCTACCATGAAGGTTGAGGCTCTATCCAAAAAAAGGCAAGAAATTAGACACCCATGTGTGCGGACACATGAAATATAGATATCTTATAATAAATAAATATTACAGTTAGAGTTTTATTTATTTTTATTTTTTTTACAAAAATACATCTATTGTATTAAACCTGTCAATTTTATTTTAATTAGGTTTAGCAAGGACAAATGGAAAATAAGTTAAGCACTCATGAGTATTATATTAAAGACTTTCATTTAAAGCCAATTCTGAGGGTTCTGTCAAAATATTAATCGATTAACTCCTTGCTGGACCAGGAAAATTCCCTCTTAATATAGGGCCCCTGCAACCAAATGCAACCCAAATGCAATTTTTTGCTTATGATGTACAGGGATGCATACAACTAATATTTGGTTCTTTAAACATCTAACTTTGTTTCATATATTTTAAAATATTTTTCTGAAATATTTTTTGAGCCTCTGTTGCCAATAAGCTTTGAAAAGATTTCGCCACTCCAGCAAACTCCCTTGAAGGGTGAGGCTCTGTCCAAAGAGAATACAACTTGTTAAGTGTTGGAAATACTTCATGGGAATACATAAGAAATAGATAAAATATGATTAATTTATAAAAATAAATATTACAGTTATAATTTTAAACAATCTAATTAAGAGATAAAAATATTTAAAAATACATTTTACACTAACATTTAACCAGTCAAATAAATTGAAATTCAGTAATGTAATTATTTGATTACGTAATTCAAGCACTCATGAATATTATATCAAAGACGTTCCTCTAAGTGCAATTATGAGTATGATGAGGGTTCTGTCAAAATACTGATCGATTAACTCCTAGCTGACGAGGAAAATTACCTCTTTATACAGTTGTATCAAAACCTTCTTATATCATGGCTAAAAAACAATAGAATACACAAAAGTGGAGCCAGCAAAACCTTGTTATATTATGAGAGTTTATTGCAACAGTGTTCTTTATAACGAGGTTCCATTGTATTTAACGTTCTTTCTGTTTGAATGCAATCCCTACCATGCCTGCATGATGAATAAATATCACTGCCTGGAATAATTACAGTCCATTAATTTATTTAAAATAATGATTGCTTTGAAATATCCTTGATAATACAAAAGCACGTGATCAAGACAAAAGGGAGCTTTCTCGAATTATCTGATTAATATAGGTTTTCCTGGTCAAATTCATCAAAATCAGCAGCAACCGAATTCATGCAGTCACTCGATTTCATGTGAATATAAATGCTCATTAAAATCAACATTCAATAGACCTGTCTACTAATTTTATGCATACTTCTTGAACAAAAGTTTCTCTTGACGACTAAAAAGCTTGTAAGAGGCTTGCCAAACATAGCAAGATACCAAACATAGCAACATCTAACGTATGCAAAATGGATTCCATCCATAGAGATGTCATTATGCATAGCAGGTGCACCAAATAGTTGGTAACTAAGGATTCTGGAGAGAAACACGTATAAATTTAAATAATTATATTAGTAAACAGGTCTATTGCCTATAATGAAAACTCATACTAGAAAGTTATGCGGTTTTTAAAAGTTGTAATCACTATTTACATATGGGAAATCAAATTGGCGGAATAGGTAATGTCACTGTGATGTACTTGTAACTGCGGACAACTCCCCTATCTGCTCCAACACACAAAATGATTAAAATGTATTTTTATTACAAATGTATTAGGCCTACTGAGTGTAGGATATTTTCTTTCATGCATGATGATATGACAATATTCTAATTACAAAATATTTTAGTACTGCCACGATGGAAAAGGGGTTTAGGAGTAAACCGCAAATTAATGATATTATCATAGTGTGTACTACAAACGGGAAAGTTGTCCGCAAGTATGTCACAATCGACTCACCGAATTGCCAATTTGAGATTCGCATAGATGTAGTGATATCATTTTGAAAATATTCCACGATTTTCTTATTCCTTGCCCGATTTCTTTCAAACTTTTACCATCCTGTTTTTCTTATTTTTTCTGCTTTCACCCCTAAACACCTTGTTACCAAGTTTGGATTGCCCTTTAACCATGTTAACAGTTGGCGTTTGCTGAGCTTTACTGCCTTAAATAGCGCAAGTAATAACGTAATCGAAGTGACGTACGCCTCGCGCACTTTCAACTGCCATTACAATCCTTGGCCCCGTTACCATAACAAGTTACAATAACAAGTAACAATAACAAGTTACTTTTTTTAATTGTTATAAGCTACTGAAAGTCCTGAATCTGATTGGCTAATTACAAATTTGTCATAGAAGTGGCCAGGGTGTTTGAAACGGGAAAAGGTCTTAACTGGTGTATGCAATGGGAGAACCGTTATGGATTTCGAAGCTGCTAACAGCTGCCAACAGCAGCCAGTATGATACCAAGACACGGTAATCGATTTACCAACAGTCGCTAACAGACGCCAAGATTCACACGTGTATCAATCAGATATGATTATTTACGTCTGGGACCGACCTTTAACGTCACCATCCGAAAGACGTGACTCAGTCTCGAACCTGGGTCCGCTGAATCAGTTTATAACTTCCACTGGTAGCTGGATTACAGGCGCACGCCACAACGCCCAGTTATTGAGCAAATACACCATAACATATGCAATCACATGTACAAGAAAAAGTGGTTAATTAAATACACATGCAATAATCAACTCATATTTTCCTAACTTTCCTTGCTTTGACCTAGGCAAATGACCTACCAGATTAATTGCAATAAAATGCTAAATAGCTTGGTAACAATCATATAAAGCAAATATAACAACAACAAAAGTTACAGGCTAAAGTGTAACTAAAACATCATCTTTTCTCAGAAACGTAACATGATCGATCTCACATTTTGATAAAATGTTATTTCAATGCGGTAATCGGCCAAAACAGTCATTTCTATACGAAAACCTAAGCTTTCCTACGAAATTAAACCCAATTTCGTTACAATATTCTAACTCCAAAATATTTTGAGTAGTGCTGCGATGGTAAAGGCGCTTAGGAGTAAACCGCAAACTAATGATATTATCATAGTGTGTACTACAAACGGGAACGTTGTCCGCAAGTATGTCACAATCGATTCACGAAATTGCCAATTTGAGATTCGCATAGATGTAGTGATATCATTTTGAAAACATCCACGACTTTCTTATTCCTTGCCCGATTTCTTTCAAACTTTCACCATCCTGTTTTTCTTATTTTTTCTGCTTTCACCCCTAAACACCTTGTTACCAAGTTTGGATTGCCCTTTAACCATGTTAACAGTTGGCGTTTGCTGAGCTTAATGTCTTAAATAGCGCAAGTAATAACGTAATCGAGGTGAAGTACGCCTCGCGCACTTTCAACTGCCATTACAATCCTTGGCCCCGTTACCATAACAAGTTACAATAATTGTTATAAGCTACTGAAATCCTTGAATCTGATTGGCTGATAACAAATTTGTCATAGAAGTGGCCAGGGTGTTTGAAACGGGAAAAGGTCTTAACTGGTCTATGCAATGAGAGAACCGTTATGGATTTCGATTGCACCTTAAACTGAAAACTGAATAAAAACCACTGGAGAGGGCCCACACGCGAAATTTTTTTCCCTGTACCTTTGGGGCTATCCAATATGAATATTCATGACTTGGGTCTTCTAGATGAGAGTACGCATGCGCATGACGAGTAATACGGTTTATTCCGTCAAGACTATAGTCGGCATGAATATTCATGAAAACGAACTGTAGGGATATGATAAAACGAGCAAGGCCATTGAGCAGCTGTTCTGTGTGGCGCAGTCGGATAATCTGGTGCGCTATCGATGAAAGGACCGCAAGTTCGAATCTCGGCAGAGGAATATGTTACGAAATTTTCTTTTGCTGATTTAAAAATAAGGTGAAAGTGAGTTAGAAAATACAAGTCCCGATACTTGTAGTCTCTTTCATGAATATTCAGATTGGATAGCCCCAAAAGTACAGGAAAAAAAAATTCGCGGCCCGCACTGATTTCTTTTTCATGTACAAGTGTAGAAATGAGGCCTCTGTTGCCCATGAGCTTTGAAAAGATTTCGCCACTCTAGCACGCTACCTTGAAGGTTGAGGCTCTTTCCAAAAAGAGAATGAACTTTTCTTGTAGTCCATCGAGTGATTTTGACACAAATCTCTGTGGACGCATGAAATATAAATATCTTATAATAAATAAATATTACAGTTAGATTTTTAAAACTAATTAAGAGACGAGAATTAAAAAAAAAATACATATCTACACTTGTATTTAACCTGTCAATTTTATTATAATTAGTTTTAGCAGCGACAAATGGAAAATAAGTTAAGCACTCATGAGTATTATATTAAAGACTTTCATTTAAAGCCAATTCTGAGGGTTCTGTCAAAATATTAATCGATTAACTCCTTGTTGGCCCAGGACAATTACCTCTTAATATAGGGCCCCTGCAACCAAATGCAACCCAAATGCAATTTTTTGCTTTTGATGTGCAGGGATGCATACAACTAATATTTGGTTCTTTAAACATCTAACTTTGTTTCATATATATAATATTTTTTTGAAATATTTTTCCAACCTCCTAAGCTCCACCCTAAAAAAAGCTCCCTGATCTCATTCCTGGGGCCCGTTGTATAAAACTTACAATTAACGGTAACTTTACCATCAATGGTAACTCCCATGGAAACCTTGATTTTATGATATGACAATATTCTAACTACAAAATATTTTGAGTATTGCTGCAATGGTAAAGGCGCTTAGGAGAAAACCGCAAATTAATGATATTATCATAGTGTGTACTACAAACGGGAAAGTTGTCCGCAAATATGTCACAATCGACTCACCAAATTGCCAATTTGAGATTTGCATAGATGTAATGTTCTCATTTTGAAAACATCCGCGATTTTGTTATACCCTGCCCGATATCTTTCAAAGTTTCACCATCCTGTTTTTCTTATTTTTGCCCCGTTACATAAAACTTGTTATCAATAACAAGTTACAATAATTGTTATAAGCTACTAAAATCCCTGAAGCTGATTGGCTGAGAGCAAATTTATCATAGAAATTGGGTAGTTGTTATTCACAACAAGTTTTATGAAACGGGCCGAGGTCTTAACTGGTCTATGTAATGAGAACCGTTATGGATTTCGATTTCACCTTAAAAAAAAAAAAAGTTACCAGATAAATTTTATGAGACAGGGCCGTTATCATTGATTTCTTCCCCATATATATTGCACTAGTAATGAGCCTCTGGTGCCATAAAATTGAGCTTTGAAAAAAGGTCTCGCCAGTCCAGCAAGTAACACTGGAGGTTGATGCTCTATCCAATAAGAGTATGCATAAATTAAATAAATTACATGATTATAGTAGAAGCATGTTATATATGCATGGTGTTTTATATATATATATATATATAACACCATGATGAAGCCCTATGGGCGAAAATCTGAATTCTTTCATCTCTTAACGGTTGTCTTATTCATCATTGACTTTTGTGTATTTTTCATCAACCGACGCAGGACACTTATTTTATATATATATATATATATATATATATATATATATATATATACACCATGCATATCTAACGCCATGCTTCTACTATAATCATGCCATTTATCTAATATATATATATACATATATATATAGTTGTAAAGAAATGTAGATGGGATATATATATATATATATATATATATGAGTTAAAATTAATTCCATTTAACCAGTCAAATTTATTATAATCTAGTTCCGCAAGAACAGACGGAAAATCATGAGCTTGGTAGTTATGACAAGTTTTATGAGACAGGACCCCGGCCCTATATGATTGAGTTCTTCCCATTACATAATGTAATATTTCGCCACTCCAGCAAAATCCCTTGGAGGGTGAGGCTTTCTCCAAAAAGAATACAATTTGTTAGGTGCTGAGGACATTTCCTGGCAAAAACTTCTACTATAGATAAAATATTATTAATTTATAAAAAATAACCATTAGTTATAATTTAAACAATCTAATTAAGAGATAAACATATTTAAACATATATTTTTACACTTACATTTAAGCAGTCAAATTGATTGAAATTTAGTTACGTAATTAGGTAATTACATAATTCAAGCACTCATGAATATTATATCAAAGACTTTCCTCTAAGTGCAATTATGAGTATGATGAGGGTTTTGTCAAAATACTGATTGATTAACTCCTTGCTGACGAGGCTAAAAAACAATAGAATACAAAGAGATGAGACCAGCAAAAATATCTTGTTATAATGAGAGTTTATTGCAACAGTGTTCTTTATAATGAGGTGTCACTGTTGTTAGCTGTTGTTGGTTGGTTTGATGACGATTTCAACGGTGATTAGATAATATTCGCTTGATAATTTTCGCTGCTTTTAGTAGGACCGCTTTATACAGTTTAGTCAGACCGCATGTCGTTTGCAAATGAGCAAAAAGGGCTGATTTTATTTCCAGTGCCTGAAATGGCACACTCTTTGCAACCAGTGTGCTGTTTTGCATGGTCATGTTCAAAGTTCATTAACTAAACAAATGCTATGCTGATCAAACTTTCTGGAAAGATAAATGGATAGTTTATCAATACAGACATACCTTGTTTAAGTTATAATTCAAAGAATAAGTAGTTGGAAATAAGTGATAAATTAGTGAAATAAAACACTTTTCTATATAATATTTCAAGTCCATAAAAGACATAAAAAATATATGAGCCACTATTAAAACGCATATGGATGGAAGCGTTGAAGTTTCATCTTTAACATTGTCATATTCAAAACACCCATACATTTATGACAGGGTCAGGATCCAGCAATATTCAACCCAAGTACATAATATATCCTTGAAATTTTCAAGCCCATAGAATCCTATCACTGTGATTGGCTACCCTGCAAGATTAGGGCGCTATATAATTCGAAACCACATGCCACCTGTTGGGTGAACTCTTGACTTCTTGTGCAAACATGGTCCTGGCTGTGACAAACATGTTGATCTATTTTGGGGAAATGGCTTGTGAATTAACCAATCAGAGTGCTGGAATCAACTGTTTGAAGGACATAATGTGTACTTTGGTTACATTTTGCTGGATCCTGACCCTGTCATAAAGTGTACATTGATATTATTTAAATATTTGTAAAGTATAGATTCACACTCATGTCAAATTCAACCTGGCTCATAATAAAATAATAATAATAATAATAATAATATGTTCCATTTATATAGCGCAGCTACTATATAAATATATTCTACTGCGCTTAATACAAAGCATCAGATTATTACCCCGGCTTTAGCCGAGCTGCCATGATAGGCGCTAAAGCATTCAAGGAATTTCTTCCTACCGGGTACCCATTTACTTCACCTGGGTGACGTGGAGAGTGGCAAATGTAGATGAATGTCTTGCCAAAGGACATTAGCGCCGTGGCGGGATTCGAACCGCGAACCATGTGAGCCACAGTCCGGTGACGTATCCACTAGACCACGACACCTCTATGTGAGTTTTTTACAGGTTTACTTTCAGTTCCTTTCCGTATTTTGGTCATAAAATAACATCATTTTTCACCAATTTTGTCATATTTTTCATAGACAAATAGAGTATGTCATGAATTTCTAATTCCTCCTCTTTTATTTGATGTGTAAATCATGACGATCGGTAAATGTTAACTAGTCCATTCAATCATTTGAAAATTGGATGTTCCTGGGGATTCCTGCTCATTATGTATTCAGAGACTGACCCAGTCACGCAAAACTTGAAATAAAATAGAGCACTTTTTGGGGACCTGCGGTTTTACAGAGTTATTAAAAAAAAAACTTGTTATATCAGGGCTAAAAAACAATAGAATACAAAGAAATGAGACCACCCAAACTATCTTGTTATAATGAGAGTTTGTTGTAACAGTGTTCTTTATAACGAGGTGCCACTGTATATAACATTTTTTTCTGTTTGAATGCAATCCCTACCATGCCTGCATGATGAATAAGTAACACTGCCTGGAATAATAACAGTCCATTAATTTATTGAAAATAATGATTGCTTTGAAAATATCCTTGATAATACAAAGGCACGTGGTCAAGACAAGAGGGAGCTTTCTCGAATTATCTGATTAATATAGGATTTCCTGGTCAAATTCATCAGCAGCAAACGCATGGCACAGTCGCTCGATTTCATGTGAATATGAACGCTCATCAAAATCAACATTCAATTATTATGAAAAGAAAATAAATCATTCAAAACCAAAATTACCTATCGTCAAGTAAAAAAAAAAAAAAAAAGTTGGCTTTTGGAGATGGCGATTGTATCATAATGGATACATTATTATTTGCCTGCGTTACGTTTGTATAGCAGGTAAATGTTGTTTGTCTCGTTAATGTATGCATACTTATGCTTGGTTAGGGTTGTTGTCCAAGAGTAAGAAGTGATTATGCAAGAATGTTGTCCGCAGGTGGTGCGGGGTGCGGGGCACGAGCATTAGGGTGTGGTAGAAGATGTTTAAGGAGTCATTCCAGCTTGCTCTTTCATCACGACAGCACGGAGCCGCCCGCTGAACCTGATTTAACACGAAAATCTGAACCTCGCACCTAGAGAGGCATGCGTTGATAGCTGTAATCTGAGCTAAGTGAAACGTTTTTAAAGTTTATGCTATATTAATTTGAAAGTGAATGTCTGAGAAATTAAATTAGGTCTGTGATAGCATTGCGTAGGTGCATGCTGTGTCCTCGTAAGATTTTTAGTCTTCAGTGCAGTCGGAAGCTATATTATCACTATTTTGGGGGGAATAGGAAAGTTTACGACTATCTATGCAGTGATTTGAATATAAAATTGTACAAAAGGCATTCTACTTTGAATGTGGAAAATAAACGAAAAAATTATGAATTTGTGTAATACAAAGCAGGTTTTTCCTGAAAATGATACCAGAAGTTGTAATCGACGAAATAAATCATGGTTGGATGAAACTGTTTTTCACATAAGTTTATCGATTGGTAGGTTTTTAATGGGAATAGGAAGAATTGCTTTAATGAACATCGAAATGGTAAATTGGTGACAAGGAATCTACTCACAAGACTTGAAAGTGTAAAATAAGTGGAAAATTATGATTTTGTATAATACAAACTTGTCTTTTCTGAAAATGAGATTCAACATCGTAATCGACGAGATAAATCATTGGCATGATTTGATACTGTTTTCACAATACAGTTTATCAATTGGCAAGTTTTTAATGGTGAAGGAAGAAGTTTTAATGCATAGCTTATTGTAATTAACAGTGGAATAGTAAATTGGTGACTAGGAATCCAGTTACAAGACTGTTAGTGTAGAATAAGTGGAACATGATTTTGGAAAATACAATGTCTTTTTCTGAAAATGAGATCCAACGTCGTAATCGACGAAATAAATCGCACGATTTGATACTGTTTTCACAATACAGTTTTTCGATTGGCAAGTTTCTAATGGTACAGGAACAGTTTTAATGCATAGCTTATTACTGTAATTAGCAGTGGATTAGTAAATTGTTGACTAAGGAATCCAATTAGAAGAGTTGAAAGTGTAGAATAAGTGGAAAATTATGATTTTGTATATCTTAAAGTATAGTAAACGAAGAAGCTTGACTGGGGAGGAATTTTTAATTTGTAAACAAATCTTTCGGCATATTACTCCCAGTGTTAAAGATCGTATGCTCGATCTGTAATGAAAAACACAAGTCAGAAAAAATTGGAACCAGCGGGATTCGAACCTGTCATCTACTGCTTGCCGGGCAGCGACTTAACCACCAGGCTATTCTGGTTCACGGCCAAGTCACGACGAACTAGAATCAAATACCCAAGATCCTCTTCTTTCTGACTCATTAATATTCAAACGGTCCGCCGTGGAACAATGGTTAGTAAACGAAGAAGCTTGACTGGGGAGGAATTTTTAATTTGTAAACAAATCTTTCGGCATATTACTCCCAGTGTTAAAGATCGTATGCTCGATCTGTAATGAAAAAACACAAGTCAGAAAAAATTGGAACCAGCGGGATTCGAACCTGTCATCTACTGCTTGCCGGGCAGCGACTTAACCACCAGGCTATTCTGGTTCACGGCCAAGTCACGACGAACTAGAATCAAATACCCAAGATCCTCTTCTTTCTGACTCATTAATATTCAAACGGTCCGCCGTGGAACAATGGTTAGTAAACGAAGAAGCTTGACTGGGGAGGAATTTTTAATTTGTAAACAAATCTTTCGGCATATTACTCCCAGTGTTAAAGATCGTATGCTCGATCTGTAATGAAAAACACAAGTCAGAAAAAATTGGAACCAGCGGGATTCGAACCTGTCATCTACTGCTTGCCGGGCAGCGACTTAACCACCAGGCTATTCTGGTTCACGGCCAAGTCACGACGAACTAGAATCAAATACCCAAGATCCTCTTCTTTCTGACTCATTAATATTCAAACGGTCCGCCGTGGAACAATGGTTAGTAAACGAAGAAGCTTGACTGGGGAGGAATTTTTAATTTGTAAACAAATCTTTCGGCATATTACTCCCAGTGTTAAAGATCGTATGCTCGATCTGTAATGAAAAACACAAGTCAGAAAAAATTGGAACCAGCGGGATTCGAACCTGTCATCTACTGCTTGCCGGGCAGCGACTTAACCACCAGGCTATTCTGGTTCACGGCCAAGTCACGACGAACTAGAATCAAATACCCAAGATCCTCTTCTTTCTGACTCATTAATATTCAAACGGTCCGCCGTGGAACAATGGTTAGTAAACGAAGAAGCTTGACTGGGGAGGAATTTTTAATTTGTAAACAAATCTTTCGGCATATTACTCCCAGTGTTAAAGATCGTATGCTCGATCTGTAATGAAAAACACAAGTCAGAAAAAATTGGAACCAGCGGGATTCGAACCTGTCATCTACTGCTTGCCGGGCAGCGACTTAACCACCAGGCTATTCTGGTTCACGGCCAAGTCACGACGAACTAGAATCAAATCCCCAAGATCCTCTTCTTTCTGACTCATTAATATTCAAACGGTCCGCCGTGGAACAATGGTTAGTAAACGAAGAAGCTTGACTGGGGAGGAATTTTTAATTTGTAAACAAATCTTTCGGCATATTACTCCCAGTGTTAAAGATCGTATGCTCGATCTGTAATGAAAAACACAAGTCAGAAAAAAATTGGAACCAGCGGGATTCGAACCTGTCATCTACTGCTTGCCGGGCAGCGACTTAACCACCAGGCTATTCTGGTTCACGGCCAAGTCACGACGAACTAGAATCAAATACCCAAGATCCTCTTCTTTCTGACTCATTAATATTCAAACGGTCCGCCGTGGAACAATGGTTAGTAAACGAAGAAGCTTGACTGGGGAGGAATTTTTAATTTGTAAACAAATCTTTCGGCATATTACTCCCAGTGTTAAAGATCGTATGCTCGATCTGTAATGAAAAACACAAGTCAGAAAAATTAAAAATTCCTCCCCAGTCAAGCTTCTTCGTTTACTAACCATTGTTCCACGGCGGACCGTTTGAATATTAATGAGTCAGAAAGAAGAGGATCTTGGGTATTTGATTCTAGTTCGTCGTGACTTGGCCGTGAACCAGAATAGCCTGGTGGTTAAGTCGCTGCCCGGCAAGCAGTAGATGACAGGTTCGAATCCCGCTGGTTCCAATTTTTTCTGACTTGTGTTTTTCATTACAGATCGAGCATACGATCTTTAACACTGGGAGTAATATGCCGAAAGATTTGTTTACAAATTAAAAATTCCTCCCCAGTCAAGCTTCTTCGTTTACTAACCATTGTTCCACGGCGGACCGTTTGAATATTAATGAGTCAGAAAGAAGAGGATCTTGGGTATTTGATTCTAGTTCGTCGTGACTTGGCCGTGAACCAGAATAGCCTGGTAAGTCGCTGCCCGGCAAGCAGTAGATGACAGGTTCGAATCCCGCTGGTTCCAATTTTTTCTGACTTGTGTTTTTCATTACAGATCGAGCATACGATCTTTAACACTGGGAGTAATATGCCGAAAGATTTGTTTACAAATTAAAAATTCCTCCCCAGTCAAGCTTCTTCGTTTACTAACCATTGTTCCACGGCGGACCGTTTGAATATTAATGAGTCAGAAAGAAGAGGATCTTGGGTATTTGATTCTAGTTCGTCGTGACTTGGCCGTGAACCAGAATAGCCTGGTGGTTAAGTCGCTGCCCGGCAAGCAGTAGATGACAGGTTCGAATCCCGCTGGTTCCAATTTTTTCTGACTTGTGTTTTTCATTACAGATCGAGCATACGATCTTTAACACTGGGAGTAATATGCCGAAAGATTTGTTTACAAATTAAAAATTCCTCCCCAGTCAAGCTTCTTCGTTTACTAACCATTGTTCCACGGCGGACCGTTTGAATATTAATGAGTCAGAAAGAAGAGGATCTTGGGTATTTGATTCTAGTTCGTCGTGACTTGGCCGTGAACCAGAATAGCCTTGTGGTTAAGTCGCTGCCCGGCAAGCAGTAGATGACAGGTTCGAATCCCGCTGGTTCCAATTTTTTCTGACTTGTGTTTTTCATTACAGATCGAGCATACGATCTTTAACACTGGGAGTAATATGCCGAAAGATTTGTTTACAAATTAAAAATTCCTCCCCAGTCAAGCTTCTTCGTTTACTAACCATTGTTCCACGGCGGACCGTTTGAATATTAATGAGTCAGAAAGAAGAGGATCTTGGGTATTTGATTCTAGTTCGTCGTGACTTGGCCGTGAACCAGAATAGCCTGGTGGTTAAGTCGCTGCCCGGCAAGCAGTAGATGACAGGTTCGAATCCCGCTGGTTCCAATTTTTTCTGACTTGTGTTTTTCATTACAGATCGAGCATACGATCTTTAACACTGGGAGTAATATGCCGAAAGATTTGTTTACATCTTAAAGTATGTTTTTTTTTTCTGAAAATGAGATCCAATTTCGTAATCGACGAAATAAATCATTGGAATATTTGGATGATATTGTTTTCACATAACAGTTTATCGATTAACAAGCGTTTAAAGAGAATATACATGTAGGAAGGGTTGTTTTATAGCCTTGGAATAGTAAATTGGTGATAAGGGAATCCACGTACATGATTCAGTATGTTAATGCGAGACTGTGTGGTCTCATAATGCAGCTCTTGATGTAGTGGAGCTTTGTTTAGGGGAAGAAAATTGAAAGAATATTCAGATTTTGTTCCGAAAATAAGAGGATTCAGTTAGGCTCTATGGTGAAGATAGCTAGAAGCCTTGTGAATGGCTCGAGTACCGCCTGGAATGGTGAGGTGTACGCAGGTTCACTAACGATAAAGGTATTGAGAAAACTGAAAGTATACAGGGTGTGGTAATAAACCTGTGTATTGATTTTGTTGTGACCATTGTGACGAACATTCTTTGGAAAGAAATTTACAAAGAGAAATCACTGGGATATAAATTGTGGCGAGAGCTCGAGGCCTTGTAAATGGCAAGATTATACCGCCTGGAACCACGGGCTCATTACCTACGCTAAAAGAATTGAGAAAACTAGGAGTGTTGATCAGAAATTTATAGAAGCTTTGAAATTTGTGGAAAAGGATTTTGTAACGCTACTGCAATTCAACATTGGAATATCCATTGACCTATTGGAGAGATAACTTTTAATGAGCACATGAGTGCATGCATCAGGATACGTTGAAATATAAAGTTAAAAAAACCCAACAGAATATAAACTCCAATTTGACTGGGAAATCTTTACGAAAGGGATATCGGTGATTAATGCAAGTGCAATTTTCCCGAACAAAGTCAGAAATCATGGGAATTCATTGTAAAAGGTTGGAGAAGGTATAGACTGCAGAAATTTCTGCATTGAAAGATGTAAGTTTGTCGACATACAGCAGGATATACGTGTCCATAAATTCAGAAGATATTATTTGTCAATCAATGAAAGATATAAATAGATTGTGCAAATCTATCATATTTTACTGAACGAGATTAAAATGTGTTATTAAATTCATTTCTGAAGGTTGGGGAAGCTATATATTTGCAGAAATATTATTCTGCATGGAAAAGTTTGTACATTTACAGAAGGATGTTTTTCACGATTTTAGACGAACTGCTTATTGGCAAGTCGGGATCGAAATATACATGTATTATTAAAACACCGCTTCGTAATGTTCACTGAATAATCAAGGCCAAGTCATTGTAACTCTCATGTAGTATTTTGACATATCTTGATATCGTTGAGAGATTGGAGTGAATATTGGAACAAAATGGGAACATTTCTTCATAATACCAGATGTGCTGGCCGGGTTTGACATCTTAAGAAAATGTCTCAAAAATAAGCATAAATTAATACGAATCTGAGATAATTTAATAGTGAATAAAATGCGAGTAAATTAATAATTAAATGTAAATGATGGTGTCTAAGACAGAAAGTAAATCTATCGCAGCATCAGGTTCGGAATGTCTAAAATTACTTAAAACAAAGAAAGATAAGAAAGAAAATAAAATTAAACCGGGTTTCACATTCAGAATTGATGTAGAAATTTTGCTTTTAGTGGGCTGAAAATTTTGGAAAGCAAAGTTTCATGATTTAATTAAAGAATTCAATTAATAAGATTGAATGTTTTCGTACGATAGAGGCAAGGTTGGATTTTTGTTAGCCTTAATTCTTGTGATACCACGCTATTGGTTTGAAAGTTGGTTCTTTAGTGATGCGAACCTCATTAAAGATCATACGCTTAAAACGCAATCAATGCTTTGATCTGTTCCTTATTGTGCCCTTGGGGATTTTAGGATCCAATCCATTTGCTACAAAATGCACACCTATTTTTGTTATTTTCAGGCTGATGTGACAACATGGAAGGATAAGCAAAGTGCAGTAAACGACACTCGGGGTCTGACGGGATTTCGTCATAGCACGGAAACCTGAGTCGATTAGTGAGGATAAGAGTTTTTTTTTTTTGCAGCATTCGCAATCATCAAAATGCTTGACGGGAGGTATACCACGAGTCACAAGTGCCCGATCTGACAGCTCTTTAATATGACTGACGTCTGTCTTAGCACAGCAATTTCATTGGAGTCAGAATGGATAAGAAAGTATTTGGTATCATTTTAAGCATGAGAATGACTGAGATCAGATATTTTGGTCGTGAGATACTTTGGTTAAATCTTTTTAGTTTCACACGATTCTTCAATTGACAAACTTTTCAGTCTTTCAAAGTTTTTGATATAAATTTTCGGGTATCATTTATCTCTGTAAATTTGCGTAGCTGTAAATCTGATCAATACCGGAAATATAATACTGTTTTTGAGAAGCCAATGTATTAAAGGAATTGTTCTATTAGAGTTTTTAGAGTTTACATTGAAAAGACAGGTTTTTAACATTTACTGTGATAAGGGAAAGAGGGATTTTTTTCAGAAAAGGAAGGATTTTTAAAAGATTTTAGCGCGTTTGTGTGAAGGTATATGGTCAGGTACAATATAATAATTGTACCTCAGTTCCCTTCCAGCTGGCGGTGCTAAAACCGCTACCATCTGTGCCAGTTATGTAACAGGCACGGTAGGTGCATAAATGAAGAGGCAGAAGATCATTTTATAGACGATAGCTTCGTTCACATATAATCATTGAAATTTTTGAGGAACCTTGGAAGGTCGACATGCGTGTACTAGTTACAGAATTTCATTAGTTTTTAAACAAATATTATAAATATTATACTGGTAAACCCAAAATATTTTGTTTTTTCGTGTATAATGTAGTTCTGTATGGTATTTTGTAATACACAAACACACTGAAAAATGTTATATATGTTTAATAATAGCCGTTTCTTATAAGCGTCTTGCCAGTTACAACGTAACCGACCAAAGTGCTTACAGCATTATTACCCCGGTCACTGGATTCAATTGTGATTCTGCACATTAAAGCGCACATTCTTCAATCCTCTGGGGAGCATTCCAGCCAGTCGCCTGCGCGCACGTGCTATATCCAGCCACGGTGACGTTCGCATCCTGCCGGGTGCCCATTTAGCATATGGGTGGAGAGGGGAAATGTAGATGAAATGCATTGCTCAAGAGCATAAGTGAACATATTATAAATAAGTGAACAAATTATAGATGAATAAAGAAAATAATGTACAGAATAATAAAATCCTGGTAAGAAGGAAGTGTTATATGCATGAGATAGACATAAGTTTTCTTTTCTCATGGTCAATGTAATTCATTATAACATTATAAAGTGCGCGATGAGCATGTTCAGCATAATTTTGCACAGTTTGAATTCTAAACTAGATATTTTTAGGCAAGCGATCGCTTTTGTTTAGAGCCAGACGAAACAAGTAAACAAATATATATATGATAATAAGTAAAAGAATTGATCATTTTTTTCTGTGGATTTATTTTCGAAAGGAAAATATACAAGATAAAAGAGAGATACGCCCTTATTTCATTCAAAGACAAATTATTTTATCGTATCTACAAGTAAATGTACATAATTTGTATTTAAGTTGATTATCGTTTATATCATTTTGTGTCAAATTGAGAACATCTGGAACAAAATTCATAAGTGCACACATTGTCATTCTTCTCAGCTTCTGCTCCCGTTCTTTGAGTTCTAGTTGTTGGGCAAGGCTATCCCATTAATATTTGATGGTATAAAAGCGTGTTTAATGTGTTGTCATGTACGTATAAGGAGTTCAGATACGATGATTAGGAAGGTTGAATTGAGAAGTTATTTTGCAGGAATTAGAGAAAAGACTTATTTACCTGCGTTACGTTTGTATAGCAGGTAAATGTTGTTTGTCTCGTTAATTTATGCATACTTATGCTTGGTTAGGGTTGTTGTCCAAGAGTAAGAAGTGATTATGCAAGAATGTTGTCCGCAGGTGGTGCGGGGCACGAGCATTAGGGTGTGGTAGAAGATGTTTGAGGAGTCATTCTAGCTTGCTCTTTCATCACGACAAATTTTGAATTTGTTTTTATTGTGAAAATTTGAAATTTTTATTGTGCAAAAGTGGATCCGAAGGTTTACCAGAGTTTTTTTCTTGAGTTTTATCTCTGGCTTTTTACCCTGGGCCTACTTGTCGCAGAATAACTGTTAGGGCCTATTCAGTTGTGTTAATAACATTTGTGTATATGTACAGAACTATTTCGAATGCGCAATCGCATCGATATCGAATTAAACGAGCGGCTCCTAGTCGTTGGGCAAGGCTATCCCATTAATATTTGATGGTATAAAAGCGTGTTTAATGTGTTGTGTCATGTACGTATAAGGAGTTCAGGTACGATGATTAGGAAGGTTGAATTGAGAAGTTATTTTGCAGGAATTATAGAAAAGACCGCTACTTTATTTGCGGTTCCGCGTGTATTGCATGTCTAGCTATATACAATACGCTATACAATACGCTAACATGTACCTTTGTCAGACTGATGAACATGCATCACTGTGTCGGCAGGTCGCGGACGCGTGGATGGCCGATCACTACCTTTTAGTAAGGTACATGGCGCGGATTGGTGGATTTTAAAATTTTTATTTTTTATTCCTCCGCCCACCATAGGTGGTGCCGGAGGCATTATGTTTTTGGGTCGTACGTCCGTCCGTCTGTCCCCTTTTCGTTCTCGCGATAACTTCAAAACCGTTTTTTTCATCAGTTTGTAACTTGGCCCATGTATGCATATGTGAGGGACGATGAACTGATTAGATTTTGGGGTCCAAAGGTCAAAGGTCATAGAGGTCATTATATACATA
Organism: Heliocidaris erythrogramma; assembly: GCA_025617745.1. Lineage (NCBI taxonomy): Eukaryota > Metazoa > Echinodermata > Echinoidea > Camarodonta > Echinometridae > Heliocidaris > Heliocidaris erythrogramma. Next base: position 35,129,541 of record CM046864.1, on the reverse strand, counting down.
CAAATGGTTCGTTCTTGTGATAACTTGGGAACCATTTGGCGGATCAGCTTCTAATTTGGCCCATGTATTCACATGGAAGGGACGATGAACTGATTATATTTTACGGTCTCAATTTCAAAGGTCAAAGGTCAGAGGTAATTATGTACATAAAAATGGCTAGTTCTCACAACTGAAGAACTGTTTGACACATCAGCTTCTAACCTGGCCCATGTTTGCATATGGGAGGGACGATTAACTGATTGGATTTTAGGGTCCAAAGGTCATAAGGTCTGAGGCGTCATTATGTACATAAAAATGGTTCGTGATGTATGGAGTCTAGGCCTACCTATTTTAGAAAAAGGTGAGTTGTCTATTTGCTATAAAGTATCTATTTCCTTGGTGTATTTGATGACTGCAAGTCATCAATGGTAATTAAGTTTTTATTTGAAAATGAAATGAAATAATTTTTCTGTCTCCTGTTCTTTTTAAGTGAAAAGATTTGTTATTTTGTTGGACCAATCCTTTTTAGAGTGCACATGTATGCCATAATTTCCAATTTGGTTATGGCGGGGGCATAAATTCCGACCACGCGCGGTCGAATATTCATCTAGTTTTGATTTAAATCGGATTAACATTTTTTTTTTTTAAATTTCATCAGAAATTATGTTCAATTTAGCGTAAAGATAGCATCAATCTTGATCTTATAATAAATTCTACCCCTAGCATTGTTCTTAACACTTTACTTTGTAATTTAGCCCAGTTAAAAAATATTACATAATAACAATTTTTGAAAAAACTTCCTCAAGAGGCACCAAATGTGTACATATATTTCAAATATGAAATTGTCTATAGAGAATTTCTATTCCATCATTTCCTCATACATATCACTTATCAAGGTTAATTAAAATTGGTGCGTTAAGAAAATGAAATCGGTGTTTTACATGTGAATCACATGATTTTTATGTAATCAACTTTTTAAAAATTCTCTCAATGAAGCGAAAATTGTCTTCCTATTTCAAATTAAAAATTGCCTTTGTGCCTCCACTCTAAAGGAGCGGGGACATTTTTTGGCTGTGCATTCAGAGTTCCATCCTTGAGTGCATCTGTCTGTCCGTTTGTTATTTTTTTGTTATCACATTGACTTCAGGACCACTAGATTGGATTTTAATTGAACTTCGGTCAAGTAGGTACTCGTAGGCAGCAATGATCTGAATAGACTTCTGAGTTGTGAAGTAGGCATGTACTGCAAGGATAAACTGGTTAGATTTCAGAGTTAAAGTTATGAAGAGTTTCAGAGTTCCTTTCAAAAATGTTAATTAGTATTGTTACAAATTTCAACTGAGCAATTTAAAGGAGAATTATGCTCAAAAATAAAGATGATAGTGTTCAAAGGTGTTATTTATTCCTACTTGTTAGATTATATGGCTTCGCGTCAAAATATACGAGATCGATACGAATCAAGATTTTCTGAGCAAAATTTACCATCTGCTAGCAATATGTATCGTCTGCTAGCAGCACATGGGGGCTGCCATTTTGTTTATGTGTACAAGAAGATTTTCTTAATCCAAATGCTCAATTGCCTTTTTCAAAATTAAAAACCCATTTGAGATTAGAAATATAGAATAGATATGTCAATTTATTTTTAAACTGAAGATTTCCTTATATATTTCTGTTGAAAATCGATATTCGCTCAATAGAAATATATTTTCTCGATACTGGACGTATGGGACGGAGCAAATTAATTCAAATTTTATGGATGCTTCTTCCCTGAGCATCTATAGCGGCAAACTATGCATTCACCTGCTTTTGGATAATGGACTTGAAAAGTCAGAATGCATGCTGCATATATTATGTTCTGCTCTGTTTGGCAAACCCAAGAAAATAGATTTTTGTTAAGCAAAACCAGACAATTTAAAAGTATCATAAAGATTTAATTTTTATAATACATGTAAACACCCACTTTATATTTTTCGTCACATATGGGATTTTAGGTAATGAAGAAAATCAATTTAGGATTTGGATTCAAAATATCTTCCTGACTGGAACATTTCTCAATGGTTCATGTACAACTCCAAATCAGCAAGAAAATGGCAGCCCCCATGTAAATGAGTAGGAGACGATACCGGGTGCTGGAATATCTTTATTTATACACTTTTCTGATATCTTATTAGAAAATGATTTAGGCCAATAAGTAGGAATATATTACACCTTCCAATATAAGTAAATTTGTAATCGGGGGTTAATTCTCCTTTAACTGCATCACAGGCAATATTTATGCCATAACAGTTTTAAGTTCTTTGTAACTGGCTAAAACCTTGCATCTAAATTTGAATGTCTCTTGTGTGATCAGCAATAACGACAATGCAGTAACAAGGTAAAATCAGACATGTACAACGCCCTTACACTGTCACTTGAACTTCAAAGTCTAATCAGTTTATTGGTACATATTTGACCCAGGTTTCATTAAAAACCAATCAGCAGCTCTAAAGTTCTAGCAGTATTAAGAAATAACATATGGACGTATACAAACGCACAGTATGTATGCAAGTATACACTTGGACACCTGCATGGACAAACCGCCAAAAACATGAAAATATGAAAACAAAGATGCCAATGGATTTTAACTGTGCCCCTCCCCCACATCCAGCATATACTTGAACAAAATTTAGTAATACTATCAACCCTGTTACCCAATTACCATAAATATGATTTATTTTCTTACATCTATTTTGACATAATATGGAGACATTTTCTCATAGTACAACATTGTCTGTGAAAAAGATTTAAATCAGTGAGTGATAAATTATGTGAATGAACGAAAATGGGAATATGTTTTGGCCATGGACCTGTATTAGATGAATCATTAAAGTTAATTTGTAAGTAGTCTTTTTCACCTTAAACGTTAAACATTGTAAGTTTTCCTTGTAAGATTTCACATATAAAGTTCAATCTTGTTTGATAACAAAATAAAATCACATCAGAAACCTTATTCTCAAAGCCTAAAGTTTTTTGGAAGTGAAGTGAATTAATGATAAACATTCGCAAAAAAATCCGGGTTTATTCTCTTTTCCATTTAAGATTTGTCTGAACAGTAGGATTTTGTTGGGTTTGTAGGGGTACAAATGGAATTGTGAAAGCATTTATCAGCATTGTTGTGCCTTTCAATGCCTGAATGTGCAAATTTGCCATTATTTTCATTTGAAAAATCATTTTTAAAACCTTAAACATTGTATATAATACACAAGTCTATGGGGATGATTTAAATCAGTGATTTAATAAAAAAAAAATTATCGAGGTGATTTAAATCATGATTTAAATCAAAGCGATTTAAATCTGCCAACCCTGAATAAATATTTCCGGTTTTGGGCATTGATTCAAAGCGGATATTTCTGGTTTTGGGCATTTGGTCAAAGTGGATAAAAAATTCCGGTTTCGCAACATCATTTTACTATTGAATAATGCAAATGGAAACATTTATTGTACATTTTAGTTGTATTATTTGTATATAATTCATAGTTATTTTTGTAAATAATGGGTATAACTGGATTTTTTGTTAATCATTAAATTGTTCTTTTACAGTTTATTTTGTAAGAAATAAAAATATTCAATCTTTCGCAGCATATATCATTTCATTTTATTTCTTGTATTTGATTGTGGTTGTGATTATAATGTGCATGATAATGACAGATGAATCAATTGAGAAGTAAGAAGGAGTATTGCAATTATGATATACAGTACAAGAGAGAGAGAGAGAGAGTTAGGACTTGGAATGAGATGTAAAAGAAATTTAGCAGTGAGGGCCCAAGTTTCTTAAACAAATCACTTTAGAGGCAAAATATATTAAGAGAGACATAGTTTTGGCGATGTACATTAGTTAGGGCAACAGTAACAATTTACCAGTAAATGAGCATAAAATTGCTTCACTTAATCTGGATTCTTCGACATTTCCAGACCTATTTACCAAAGCTACCAAAGTTTGATTTCCTTTGAAATAATTTATTGTTTTATGTAGTCTAGATCTAGACTAATTGTTAGGCTTACGTTAGTTCTAAGTCTAGCTATATCAGTGGCGGATCCAGGGGGTTGTCCGGAGAGACGCAAAAATACTGAGGACCTTTTTTTTTTTTTTTTTTTTGCTTGTCAGAGAGAATTTTGGACTGAAAAGGAGAGACACTAAAATGTCGAGGATCTTTTTTTTTTTTTTTTTTTTTTTTTTGGGGGGGGGGGGGGGGGGGTGTTTGGGTGTTAGGGAACTTCCCAAACACCCCCCCCCCCCCCTTCGGTACGTTTCGGTACACCTCCTGATTTTTTCCATGGGGTGCACCCCCGGCTCCCAGGCCCCTGCATCTATCATTTAGATCAAAGATTATTAATAATTATGTAGATCTAGGTGTAAGTTCATGAAACATACACAATAATGTAATCACACTTTTTTTTTAACAACGACTATACCTCCTCAAACTATTCATCCGAACACATCCAGTGTACTTACATGTATGCACCCCGCGCCGGCACGGTCGGTGGCCAAACCTAGCCCTCCATATCGGTGGTATGTCAAGGCAAAGTATCGCCAGAAGTATTTATTTATTAAGTCTTTATTTCGGATACGTAATCAAGTGCAGTAGTTGATTTCGTAACGAAATCACCTGCAGTAGTTGATTTCGTAACAAAATCATCTGTAGCAGTTCATTTCGTTACGAAATCACCTGCAATAGTTAACTTCGTTACAAAATCACTTGCAGTAGTTCATTTCGTAACAAAATCACTTGCAGTAATTGATGAAGATTGATTTCGGAAGGAAATCACTTTGTGAACTTGATTCCGTTACAAAATCATTGATTTCGTAACACAATCAGTTATGCTACACTTGGCGCCCCATTGTATGTAATGAGCCTCTGTTGCCAATGAGCTTTGAAAAGATTTCGCCACTCTAGCACGCTACCTTGAAGGTTGAGGCTCTCTCCAAAAAGAGAAATTTCTTCAGTGAAATAGCGCATATACCATTGGACACATGAAATATAAATATCTTATAATAAATAAATATTACAGTTAGAGTTTTAAATTAAATTAAGAGGTGAGAATGTAAAAAAAATACACATCTATACTTACATTTAAGCGGTCAATTTTATTATAGTTAGGTTTAGCAAGGACACATTGAAAATAATACAAGCACTCATTAGTATTATATTAAAGACTTTCATTTAAAGCCAATTCTGAATGTTCTGTCAAAATACTAATCGATTAACTCCTTGCTGGATCAGGAAAATTCCTGCAACCACCAAATGCAAGTTTTTTTGCTGTTGATGTGCAGGGATGCATACAACTAATATTTTGTTATTTGATGATATGACAATATTCTAACACCAAAATATTTTGAGTACTGCTGCGATGGTAAAGGCGCTAAGGAGAAAACCGCAAATTAATGATAGTATCATAGTGTGTACTATAAACGGGAAAGTTGTCCGCAAGTATGTCACAATCGATTCACCAAATTGCCAATTGGAGAGTCGCATAGATGTAGTGATATCATTTTGAAAACATCCACGACTTTCTTATTCCTTGCCCGATTTCTTTCAAACTTTCACCATCCTGTTTTTCTTATTTTTCTGCTTTCACCCCTAAACACCTTGTTACCAAGTTTGGATTGCCCTTTAACCATGTTAACAGTTGGCGTTTGCTGAGCGTAATAGGCTGCTTTAGATCTGCGACGCTAAGGCTATGACGCGCTAATTCCCTGGTTGCGTTAACGTTCTCCTCTTTCACCGCGTCGTGTTGAAAAGAGGCTTTAGATTTTGGGAAGACGCGCAACCTCATTCCATAGTGCAATCAGACAAAACAAGGGGGTAAGGGAGGCTCAACTCCGCTTCTGCGTCCCACTTTCTCTGGGACAATTTTCTGGCGGGTCAAAAGTGCACACTGCTCCAAATCTTCATGTACTAGCCTATATTAAGCGGATTTTTTTTTTTAAAGAGGATCAACTAAATGAGATTTTGTCCTACGAATAATGATACTGAAAGGGTTTTTTTAATGATAGTAAAAGACACTAGACTATGCCGCCATCACATGGGAGAGGCAGGACCAGCTAAAAAAAATGTTATGGGGGGGGGGGGGGGGGGTACGACGCATATTAGAAGTGTTTCCATGACCAAGAGCAGAACGTTGTTCTCCTTCAGGCAAACTAAATTTTCTCCCTCAAGCCGTCCCCTATTTATTTTTTTTGCTTTTCTAAATTTGATGATTTATAATTCGATTGAATTTATCACGCCTTTTTCATTTTGCCCATTTCATTGTTTTTGTTGAAAACTTTTAATTGCCACCTCCTATATCAATTGGCACCACCTAATATTTTGTCATTCTGTTCTTTCATTCTCCTCCTCCCTATTACGGCACTGATTTGTTTTGTACCCTTCCTTAAGTAATATCGAATCCCTCATTTCTTCTGGCTCTCAACAGATCTTTCTGGCATTTGCCTATCGCTTATCCAAAGGAAAAAGAAAAAGGAGAAGAAAGGGATGAATAAGTGCACTTATAATAAGTAGATAGAATAGAAAAATAAATATATAAAAAATATAGAGACATTGCGGTAGTTGCACTGCGGCACATGCATCTGTATACCCCTCCCCCCCCTCCGCCCCGCCTCCTACCTTCCGACGGCAACAAAACCGTATCATGCACCAGCAGCCAGATAATCCCCTGCCCCCTCCCCATAAAAATTAAAAAAAATAAAAAAAATAATAAAAACTCAATTAAAACAAAATAATGAAATAAATTAAATGAAAATAAATTTAAAAAAAATAAAACATAAAAATAAAAAAAATAAATTGTGTCTTCTTTTTGTTTCTTTTTTCACTTGTCCCCCGCCCCTTCCAGGACCAGATAATCTTGGATCCACCACTGCCTAAACACCAAACTTCAGTAATCGACAGTATCAACAGAACCCCCTCCCACACACATACACAAAACACACAATTATTATAGCACTTCCTAACAAAAATCAAACATCCAGCAATTAAAGTTTGCATGCATAAGGCTGTATTTACACCAATCCACCATTACACTTCATTCTTTAAAGCACGGTCCTTCTAAAGAAAATTATTGTGCCTGCATCTCTATCACCATCAGCACATCTTTCACAAAATTATGGAAAATATAACAAGAAATGTTCCCCAGTGTGAAATAACTGAATTATGATCATCATAAAAAAAAACCCACTGCTCTCTTCAAATGCAATGTCAGAATAGATTATAATGTTTGGTTCATGGGCAACAACTCATGAGGTGGGGTCTATACTAATATCCATTTTTGTAATTTTACAAGCAAACAATTCTACATCTTTTAGTGACATCTTTTAGTGCAGCCTTTCAAAATAATATGAGCAGATGGTTGTCAAAACAGTAGTTTTAGCAATTTGGGGTGGGGTTGAAACTCCCTAGCCATTGACTTATCTGCCTAGAAAATGCCCCATAATGGTGAAAGGGATTACCACTTCAAGGTTCAAAGTTCAAGATTATATAAAATGTCATGATTAAATCGGAATGCACTATTTCTGCTTACAATTATTGATACAATAACCATTAATGATGATTTAAAAAAAGACATATTTTTACTAATGTATTCATGCCACAATTTTCTAAAACTTTTTTTCTAATTTTCAATGGAAATAAAATGAAAATTATTTAATTATACACATTTATTCGTCTTATTCACAGACTAAAACAGCATTAGCTTGAGGTGACATGACAATTGACCGTGCCTAACATTAAAAAGTTTTGATGAAATATGTGAAGTGTGAAAAGAATTCACGAATAATGCTCAAGATTTATCACTGGAATGTCAAACTATGTGTAGCTATAAGAGGGACACCACTGGTAGTCAATGTCATGGCTTTTATCATTTTATCAAAAATACACATTTTAGGATGTATCTATAAAGAGGCTATAGGAGTGGAATGTTAACTGCCTGCAATACCCCCCCCCCCCCAAAAAAAAAAAAAAAAAAAAAAAGGTCAGATTTATTGGTCTAGTTGGACAAACACTTAGGTTTTGACATTTTGACATTCAATGTCCAGCTCAGAAATATATGCATTCCTTAGATTTAGAATATTCGCCATTATGTTAACTAGCAATAAATCTCAAAAAATTATAATTTAAAACTTAAAGTAAGATTTAAGAATACTTTGATCCTTTGTGACCTCAACAAGCCATATACCGTAACTGAGCTTCATTGGACAACCTGTATAATGAAGACAAAAAGAAAGGGAAAGAAATATTAAACTTGATGTAAACTGTAGACATGGTTTTCGGGAAGAAAAAGAATTTCTAGTTTTATGCATATATGTTTTTGTTTTCTTATTTTTTCCTTGATAGTCTTCATGTAGTAGACATGCACATTTAAGTTTAAATCTTAACAGAAGTAAATACTTTTATCTTCTATTGTAGATTAGATCCTACACCTAGACCTCTATAGTAACTAAGTAAGCAGGTACTCTCAACATAATCTACATTACTTTTTTGAACGTAGACTATACTCTATAGGGTCTACAGAAAACAGATACAATGCACATATACATGTCTATTAAAGTCTAAATATTTATAATCTAATCTAGTAACAGAGCTTACTGGACTAGGCTATGACTCTGTCAAAATTAAAGAAACAAATCATAAGTTTTTAGAGGTCTCTATTTTCCAAAATCAAGTTTACCTTGCCAGTTCAACTTGGGTTTCCTGCAGTGAGCAGATGACAAAGTCTACAGGTATCACGATATACATGTAGGATGATCTGGTCCTGGCCCCATTGCATTACTTTAGTCCATTTTACCATAGATAGCTCTGAAAATGTGTAATTAAAAGAGAACAGATAAGATTCTGGTGGTAATAAAAGCATAGTACAGTCTAGATTATCATAATAACAGATATGTCACTTATTAACATAACTCATAAGCACGAGGTGCCGCTAAGTTTAACCCTTACTAGGGTTTAATAGCGGTAGACTAAATTTATGCATAATGCCAAGGTACTTAGGGTAATTAAAGCACCATGGCATTAGGGCCTAGGCATAAATCTAGCCGACCGAGGGCCCTGGCCCCTGTAACTGCACAGATAAACCCTCTCATTCTTACTCTCAGACTTCTTGGAGGATAGATCACATTTCACTTTGTCTTTAATTGATCTTGACTTCAGTAAAAAAAAGTGTCAGTATAAAATATTTGCTGAGGGAAAAGTGAGAGGATCAATTGATGGAAGCTGGGGCTTTAGTTTTAGCCTGATCAAGATATTGCACAGGAATAGGACAGACTGAAATAAAATCACACTATGAATTAGACAGAAATAACAGTCAGTTATGGGGAATTATTCATATTTAAAATGTATTTGTCAACCTTCCCCACAGTGAGCCATACGTAGTCTCAGACTCAGTGGAACAACCGACGATACAGAGTCAGACTCAGAGAGACTGAGACTGTCCGAGTCTGAAGACAGCTTTTGGTCTAACTCTAATCTAAGTTAACTACGAATTAGCAGCTCTGTATCAAATATTGACCAAAACCTTCAGTCTCTCTGTATCGTCGGTTGTTCAACTTAGGCTAAATGTGGCTCCACTGCACTGACCTCCGTGGAAGCTTGACAAATGTCAATTTTAATAAATGATTCTCTACAACATAGGGCTAGGCCGAGGCCCTACTTCTGTCTAGATATCAAGTAGGCCTACAACATGAAAATCAATATATGGGACCATCTTGTCATCGCTAGCCTAGTGGCGTTTCATTTTCCCCGACCAATGGGATAATGGGAATAAATAAAAATTATATCTTTATTGACATTATGCAGCATAATCAAAATATACTTCAAAACTTTCTGCAGCCATTGGTAACAAACATGTCACAAGAAATAACTTAAATCGACATAAAAACACAACTTTGTAACTTACCAAGGAGATGTTCGTCGAGCTTTTCTCAATTTCAACAAATGACAAAAATGCACTCAATTGTGACGTCATATTTATAGCAAAATCAGTTTAGCGTCGAGATATTTGAGCGGACGGTAAAATGGGCAAGAACCGTCGTGAAAAATTGGAGGACGCGAGATCGATTGGGAAGAACTGTCTCGCGCATGCGCAGAACAACCTTTTTTGCCTAATAACGTAATCGAAGTGAAGTACGCCTCGCGATTACAATCCTTGGCCCCGTTAACATAACAAGTTACAATAATTGTTATAAGCTACTGAAATCCTTGAATCTGATTGTCATAGAAGTGGCCAGGGTGTTTTCCAATGAGCTTTGAAAAGATTTCGCAACTATAGCACGCTACCTTGAAGGTTAAAGCTCTATCCAAAAAGAGTAACTAAATTTAGACGCACACTTCTGTGGACGCATGAAAGTGGCCAGGGTAGTTTGTATTTTATGAAACGGGAAAAAGCCTTCACTGGTCTATATAATGGGAGAACCGTTATGGATTTCTATTTCACCTTAAACTGAAAACTGAATAAAAACCACTGGAGAGGGCCCGCACTGATTTCTTTTTCATGTACAAGTGTGGTAATGAGGCCTCTGTTGCCAATGAGCTTTGAAAAGATTTCGCCACTCCAGCACGCTACCTTGAAGGTTGAGGCTCTATCCAAAAAGAGAATGAACTTTCGTGAAGTCCACCCAGTGAAGTTTACACACATTGCTGTGGACGCATAAAATATAAATATCTTATAATAAATATTACAGTTAAATTTTTAAAACTAATTAAGAGATGAGAATTTAAAAAAATATACATATCTACACTTGTATTTAACCTGACAATGTTATTATAATTAGTTTTAGCAAGGACAAATGGAAAATAAGTTAAGCACTTTCATTTAAAGCCAATTCTGAGGGTTCTGTCAAAATATTAATCGATCAACTACTTGCTGGACCAGGAAATTACCTCTTAATATAGGGCCCCTGCAACCAAATGCAATTTTTGTGCTTTTGATGTGCAGGGATGCATACAACTAATATTTGGTTCTTTAAACATCTAACTTTGTTTCATATATTTTAAAATATTTTTTGAAATATTTTTTCCAACCTCCTAAGCTCCACCCCCCCCCCAAAAAAAACGCCCTGATCTCATTCCTGAGGCCCGTTGTATAAAACTTACAATTAACGGTAACTTTACCATCAATGGTAACTCCCATGGAAACCTTGATTTTATGATATGACAATATTCTAACTCCAAAATATTTTGAGTACTGCTGCAATGGTAAAGGCGCTAAGGAGAAAACCGCAAATTAGTGATATTGTCATAGTGTGTACTACAAACGGGAAAGTTGTCCGCAAGTATGTCACAATCGACTCACCAAATTGCCAATTTGAGATTTGCATAGATGTAATGTTCTCATTTTGAAAACATCCACGAATTTGTTATAGCTTGCCCGATATCTTTCAAACTTTCACCATCCTGTTTTTCTTATTTTTCTGCTTTCATCCCAAATCACCTTTTACCAACGTTGTATTACCCTTTAACAGTTGGCGTTTGCTGAGCTAAATGCCTTTATATGCTCAAATAGCGCAAGTAATAACGTAATCGAAGTGACGTAAGCCTCGCGCACTTTCAACTGCCATTACAATCATTGGCCCCGTTACATAAAACTTGTTATCAATAACAAGTTAAAATAATTGTTATAAGCTACTAAAATCCCTGAATCTGATTGGCTGAGAGCAAATTATCATAGAAATTGGGTAGTTGTTATTCACAACAAGTTTTATGAAACGGGCCAAGGTCTTAACTGGTCTATGTGACGCAATTAATAACGTAATCAAATTAACGCGTCGCGCACGTGCACCTGCCATTACTATCCTTGGTCCCGTTTCATAAACTTTGTTATCAATAACGAGTTATAATAATTGTTATAAGCTACTGAAATCCTTGAAGATTAGCTTAGAGCATTTTGTCCTAGAAACTGAACAGTTCTTATTAATGACCAGATTTATGGCATGGCACAGTGTAGTATTGTATGGGCCTCTGAGGCCAGTGAGCTTTGAAAAGGAAAATGGTCGTTTCAATCTTTCACCTTTTTCGAATGCATGCGTGCGCGCGCTGATCCGTATATCTCCGGCCCACGAAAAGGTTCTGCGTCCGTACGTGCGTACTTTGTGTGTGCATTATAATGTGCATGCAAGCGGTGCGCACGTACGTACGATACACACGGCCAGGGCCAGGGATAGAGAACAGTCCAGACCAGGCAGTGGACGACTACCTGCTTGAAGGTTGAGACTCAATTTCAAAAATAGATATCAAGATTACTATACAATAATTAATCAAGAGAGGACGCACGCTAATAAATATATATGAATAAATAAATATTGCAGTTATGCTCTGTAAAAATCCAATTAAGAGATAAAAATGCTTTTAAAAACATATTTGCACTATATACATTTTATCAGTCAAATTGCGTCTAATTTAGGTATGTAATTACAAATGGAAAGCAGTTTCAGCACTCATAAATATTATGTTAAAGACTTTCTCTGAAAGCAAATTCTGGGGTCCTGTCAAAATATTAATCGATTGACTCCTTGCTCGACCAAGAAAATTACCTCTATACAAAATTATTGTATCAAAACGTTCTTATATCATGGCTAAAAACAGTAGAATGCAAAGATGAGGGACCATCAAAATGGAGCCTGACTATACTTAACAGAAAGGCCCACTAGACCGAAAATGAAAAAGGTACCACGAGACCGAAGGACCATTTTTCAACTCAGTTTCATATTTCTGCATGCCTCCATGTCAAATTACGTCAATGCTTCCCCCACCCCGTCAGAAAAACGTTCCCCTGTCCCTACTACATGTATGGGTAATATAAGTTTTAATTGCCAATTTCGCACTTTTGTCAGTCAAGTTTAAAAAACATTCATTCAATTTAGCAAAAGCATCGTTTACAACTACTTCTGTCATTCAAAAGTGTATTCAGGTCATTCAATAATTTGTTTCGAGCAAGGAATTTTGCTTTTGTATCATTCAAATTCATTTCCGTGCAAATCAAATTAGCACGTTTGTAGGAATCATTCAAATTCATCGGCAGACCGCAGACCACGTCAAATACAACTGCCCTGTTCTACAACCCCCTCAAGGGATGACTGATCTGCCAAGCCCAAAAGGATGCACAAGTCAACTGGCTTACCCAGCTTCAAGAAGTAGCTTGATATTATAATACTACTATACCTCTTACGAAAGAAGAAGAAGAAGCAATTTGCAAATAAATGGGCAGTCACATTCGGAACATGTTCATTCAATTCAAGGCGCAAATTATTAAGCCCCGTGTTTTTGTTCATGATTTCCCTAAGTAAGGCTTGTTTCGAATTCAATTTCAGATTTTCAGATTTTCAATTTCAATTTTCAGACATTTCGAACAGGTAAAAAAATTAAATCATGCGGTGACCCCCCCCCCCCGTATTTCGATTCAGATTTCAGATTTTCAGATTTTCAATTTCAATTTTCAGACATTTCGAACAGGTACAAAAATTAAATCATGCGGTGACCCCCCCCCCCCCCCCCCCGTATTTCGTAATAGATATTCGCCACCTCGCCCACCATCTGCCAGTGACAGAACCGAGGTTCGAATCTCCATCACGTCATTCCGGATGGTTAAAGGTCGGTCCCATTTATTAATCATATTTGACTGACACTCGTCTATCCAAACCATGGTCAAACTATATTATTAGACACACGTACGTACACACACAACACAGTCTCGCTAATTTTCGGCATGTCTTTTTTTTCTTAATCATATTGAGGACCTTGTCATCAAATGTGAGGTCCAATCCAAAATATACTCATTTTTTTTGAGCAAATGATGACGGATGGAGATTTATCGATTATTTATCTCAAAATTTAAATATAAAAGGTTAGTTATTAAGTCTTTTTGCCTTTAAGAAGAATGTAAGGGATAATTTACATAAAAATAGTAAAAAAAAAAAAATAATAATAAGTTAAATTTGGATAACATATTTTAACTATAATTGCTAAAATATATTATTACAAAATGAAAACAAGCCATACACCTATTAATACCATTATTTTATTTTGTGATATTATAATCGATAGTTAAATAATCGATTGTACAAAATAGAAAAATTAGGAAGGACAACTTTTATAATCTAAACTAGTGTATGTAGCTTCTCTCATCCCTGTTCGAGAATAGGTGTTTCAGTCTTTGGACAAAATGTGTTTTATATTTTTTTTGGAAAGGGAAAGATAAAATTAAAAGGAGTACCTTGTTCTTGAATTATAAGAAAGGGGGGCTTTAAATGATGGAGTTTCGATTGTTTATGAAAGTGCAAAGGATCATCTTTAATGGATATCAACGAATGAAATGGAAACACTATTTTGAATATGCAATGCACCTTTATAGAGGAAAATTTATTTTTTAATGAAATTACTTTGTTGGAATGTTAAGGATAGATCTACCTCAAGTTTATTCAGTTATTAGATACGTAGTTAGAAGTAGGATATTTAAGAGAGATGATTATAAAGGAAAGGAACTTCTTTTTAATAATAAGTATATAATTTCTCGTGGTTCTAGTATATTTGATCATAGCCTTTTTGCAAAAGGCATATTTCGAATGGAGCACATTATTGAAAAGAATGGTAGATTAAGATCGGATGATTATTTCATCAGAAAAGGCTTGTTTACATGGAACATATCACGAATGAAATATATTTTTGGAATGATCCCAGATAGTTGGAAGAAAAAAAATGGTGAGAAATGTAGGAAAAGAAAGATACTTCCGACCGAAAAAGAAATTAAAGCAATGATGTCAGACAATCGATTAGAAGAGAAAAATTTGGCTCTCGCTAAAAGAGTAATTTTCAGGAATATTTTTAAAATCATATTTTTCGCTCGACGAAAAGATGGCCACAAACTTGTTTTGAAAAATAGAGACATCGTCGGTGTATTAGGCGCTATATAAAAGCGGAATATTATTATTATTATTATTATTATTATTCACTAGCAAAAAAGCGAATCACAGAAAGCTTCTCATTTAAAAGCCCCCCCCCCCCCCTCCCCCCGTGTACACAAAGTGAATAGCAAAAATAAACCAATCACAGAAACTGTTTAATGGAAAAGCGTCTCTGTACAAAGTAGCAAAAATAAAAGAAAAGTGTGTCAGGGCTGCCAGAAAAATGGAAACACGCAGTTATAAAGGTCTTTGCCTTGATCTTTTCCCTTGTAACAATAAATTGAATCTTCAACATTTCTCCATGAAGCCCGCATCGAACCAATTCCTACGGAGCGTTTCATCAAGCGTTTTGTCAGTGATTTTTACTGACAAATTTATATGGCAATAGTCAATTTTGACTATTATCACCAACAATTTTTGTTTGCAGACTTTAATCATTTAAAATAATACAATTGACTCCTCTTTATTTTTGGTAATTATAATCTTTTTTTTAAATTATTATTATTTATTTTCTTTTTTTTTAAAGAAAACATGGTATCATGCCAGGTTACCGGGTCCTGTCGGTATTAAATTGGCACCGTCCTGACAAACCTGCTCGTGTTTTGTCCGAAGATTTCTCGGAAAAGTTTCCTATGTCTCTCAGGTGCAGACATGGGGCTCCCTTTGAGATACCTCAATATCTTGAAACTCGATAATTTAGTGATCGATTATTTATATATTTTTTAACAAAAGTACGTTCTAATAGAATTTAAAAAAGTTTTACATGAAATAATTTTTATTGACCAGGGCCCCGTTGCATAAAACTTACCATTAACGATAACTTTGCCATCAATGGTAACTCGCATGGAAACCTTGATTTTGATTGGCTGTTGAGTGATGTTACCATGGTAGTTACCAATGATAGCAAAGTTACCATTAATGGTAGGTTTTATGCAACGGGGCCCAGGTTGGGTATATAAAAGATAAGAGAAGCAATAAGATTAATAGATGATATGATTTTCTATACAAAACAAAATAATGGTATCATGCCAGGTTACCGGGTCCTGTCGGTATTAAATTGGCACCGTCCTGACAAACCTGCTCGTGTTTTGTCCGAAGATTTCTCGGAAAAGTTTCCTATGTCTCTCAGGTGCAGACATGGGGCTCCCTTTGAGATACCTCAATATCTTGAAACTCGATAATTTAGTGATCGATTATTTATATATTTTTTAACAAAAGTACGTTCTAATAGAATTTAAAAAAGTTTTACATGAAATAATTTTTATTGACCAGGGCCCCGTTGCATAAAACTTACCATTAACGATAACTTTGCCATCAATGGTAACTCGCATGGAAACCTTGATTTTGATTGGCTGTTGAGTGATGTTACCATGGTAGTTACCAATGATAGCAAAGTTACCATTAATGGTAGGTTTTATGCAACGGGGCCCAGGTTGGGTATATAAAAGATAAGAGAAGCAATAAGATTAATAGATGATATGATTTTCTATACAAAACAAAATAATGGTATCATGCCAGGTTACCGGGTCCTGTCGGTATTAAATTGGCACCGTCCTGACAAACCTGCTCGTGTTTTGTCCGAAGATTTCTCGGAAAAGTTTCCTATGTCTCTCAGGTGCAGACATGGGGCTCCCTTTGAGATACCTCAATATCTTGAAACTCGATAATTTAGTGATCGATTATTTATATATTTTTTAACAAAAGTACGTTCTAATAGAATTTAAAAAAGTTTTACATGAAATAATTTTTATTGACCAGGGCCCCGTTGCATAAAACTTACCATTAACGATAACTTTGCCATCAATGGTAACTCGCATGGAAACCTTGATTTTGATTGGCTGTTGAGTGATGTTACCATGGTAGTTACCAATGATAGCAAAGTTACCATTAATGGTAGGTTTTATGCAACGGGGCCCAGGTTGGGTATATAAAAGATAAGAGAAGCAATAAGATTAATAGATGATAAGATTTTCTATACAAAACAAAATAATGTTCCTGGTTTTTTGATGGCAATAGACTTTGAAAAAGCGTTTGATTCTGTGTCGCACATTTTCTTGCAAGATGTTTTGTGTTCTTTTGGTTTTGGACCATCTTTTTGTAGCTGGATCAAAACATTATATAACAAATCCTTGAGTTGTGTATTCAATGGGGGCATATCTACAGGATATTTTAGTGTTGAGAAAGGAGTAAGACAGGGGGATTCACTATCTCCATATCTATTTATACTTTGTATCGAGGTCCTCGCAAATTCCATTCGCAAGGACTCATCCATATGCGGAATCAGTTTTGGTATAGAAGTGAAACAAACACTCTACGCAGATGATATGACACTTGTAAAAGACCCCATATCAATTGATAGAATAGGAAAAGCATTTGAAAATTTTGTAAAGATTTCTGGTTTAACGATGAATAAAGATAACACTTTTATATTGTCGTTAGGCCCTCTCTCTCCAATTCCCTTTGGTAAATTATAACCTTTTCATTGGATGTAGAGGTACAGGAGAGGATTAATTACAAAGAGATTTTAAGTAAAATTAAAACATTGTTAATATGGTGGAAGCAGAGGGATCTTATTTTGATGGGTAAAATACAATTAATGAAAACATTTGCAATATCAAAAATAAATTATGTATCTTCACTTTTACCAGTACCACCATGGGTTTTTGAGGAAATTGAAAAGCTAATGTTTGATTTTTTATGGAATGGGAAAGACAAAATCAAAAGAAATGTAATGTTCATGGATTACGAAAGAGGAGGGCTTAATGATTGACTTTCATTTATTTGTATACGCACAAAGGATTATGTGGATAAAAGACTACTATTAGGGGATTCAAGAGTAGGGTGGAAACGCTTTTTTATATATGGAACCCGTGAGGTAGGAGGTCTACTGATACTATTCACTAACACTACATTAAACATCTGTAAAATATAGATATGGTTAGAAACATGGGCTGCTTCAAAAGAAGTATTACTTAGGAAAGAAATATCTAAAAGAAATGAGATTATTTTTAACAACAAATTTATATACGATTAGACGGACAGATGTTATTTGATGAAAACCTATTTTTAAAAAATATTTACAAATTACATCATATAGTCGATATGGAAGGTACTATCAAATCAACGAGGGATTTCCTGAGAATTGGATTAAAAGAGGAGGAAATAACTAAAATTTATAAAATGTTTGAGAATATTCCAGGGACCTGGAGACACCTTTTGAAGAAAAAAGACACATGTGAAGACACTGGCTTAAATTTAGAATTTATATTTTATGGAAAAACACTTTGGCTAATGTTACATGGAAGAAAATATATAATGCTCTATTAAGCATTAAATTTGAAAAATCAGTTGCGGTTAAAAATATAGAGAAAATATACAATTATTCAGAAAAAGATATTCATGTTATAATTTTAAGACCCAGAAAAAGCACTCTAAATAGTAGGCTAAGGGAATTTCAATTTAAAATGTTATATGAACTAATATATACAAAAGAAACATTTATATTAATTCAAAATTTCCTTAAGCAGTGATTGTTCATTGTGTGGAAAAAATGAAGAAACTTATGAGCACTTGTTTTTTATTTGTGAAAAGACAAGAGGTCTATGGAGAGATTGTGGTGACTTATTCAATATACAGTGTATATCAAATTAAAAATGTCAGTTGGGTGGATTTCCACTTTGGCGTGAAGCATATTATTGCAGGGAAGGAACGGATAATCAATCACATTATTCTTTTAATTAAACATTTGATCTTCGTCTACAGCAGAACTAAATTTAAAGCACCGACTCCTAATGAAATTAAGCAAAAATTGTTGGAAAATGAACGAGAAGAGAAAATATTAGCCGTAGCGCGAGGTAAACTATCAAAACATTTGATGAAGTGGGAATACTTTCTTTCATGTGTGTAGAGACGATGAAGCCAATGGGATCACGTTTGTTTTTTTGTTTGTTGTTGTTGTTTTTTTTGCTCTGTTTCTGGGTGTGGGAACGGCGGCGATGCTCCAGATGCACTTATCCATGTGTGAATGGGGAATGTATGTGTTGTGAGCGTGTGTGTGTGTGAGAATGTCTGAGTGCGTGTGAGGGGAGGGGTAAGAGGGGGGGGGGGGGTGTGGTGGGGTCAGGAATAGGTTATATATTGGGTGGATGGAATGAGGGGATGTTTGAGGATCAGTGGTTATGTGTGTGTCTGTGAGAGAGAGAGAGAGAGTGGGTGTGTGGTTTTTTTTTTTTTTTTGGTGGGGGGGGGGGGGGGATTTTATTTATTCCCCCCCTCTCTTTAGTTTTTTGTTTATAGTTTTTGATATATACATTTCCACCCCTAGGGAAGGGGAGGGAAGGTACATATTTTGTTTTCTCTCTATTTCTTTAAGATATTACAATATTTCATTTTGTACGATGCAAGGTATATTTTCTTCAATATCATTTTCAGGTTTGTTTCAATGATTGAAGTACAATTTGTATAGCTGCATTGGGTTATTGGGTAGAAGACTATATACACATTGTTTCTTGTGATTTGTAGTATATATTGTGATTTGTATTATGTGAATTTGATTTGCATCGTGTAAATTTGATTTGAGAGAAAACAATAAAACATCTTTAAAAAAAAATTGGAAAACCAAAATTAAATATGGTTATCAAACCTGTTTTTCTTTAAAAGGAACATAAGATATAGTTCACTTTGATGGTTTAATTTAATATTGGTTGGTATTTCATTCCATAAATCACTTGGTTCAAAAAGGGAGAGAAAATTGTCCTTGGGTAAGTCCTCAATTTTGGTAAATCTACCTGTCAACCTGTTTTTTGTCTCGTTGAATAATTGTGCTGTATCGTATCACAATAATCTATTAAAGAGTGGGGTAAGTTATTATTACTCAGATCATACATGAAGGTTCCTACACATAAATGATGCACATTTAACACATAAATCGCGAAATAATGGGTGAGTATGCATGACCTCGCCAGTGACTAAATGTGATGAAACGTACTACCATATTTTTTTACTGCAAACTGACAATGACAATGACAATGATTTTTATTTCTGACGGCCCCTCCTGGGGGCATGGAAGAAATACAAACATGTTTTAATAAAACGGCAAAATTTGGCCTAAGAAAAAATACAAACAAAAACAAAAACATGAGAATACATACTGGGAATAATGAACAAATGTACAAGGCTATAACTTCTAAAAATCAACAACATTTACATATGACATTAAAACTTGGACATAATTGATTTACAGAACCTTGAGAGGTTTTTCAAGTCTTTGGTATTTCTCATAGAAACAACTTTTTAAAAAACATTTGGCCTGACAAGATAATACCCTTTAATTAAAGCTTTCCTTTCGTTTTCAAGAACTGGACAATTAAACCCAAAATGAAACTCATCACCTGGCTCATGTGAGTCACATAAGGTACAACATTGCAGCACCTGGTTTGGGAGGTAACGACCACTAGCAACAGGCAATCTATGATTCCCACAACGATATTGACATAGTTTAATCATATCTGCAAAATCTAATTTCACCAAATAGTTCTCAAAACCAAAATCTTGTTTGAAGATCCTATAATTCATACATAAACGGTTTCTATTTACTTCAGCACTCCATTCCTGTTTTGCAATATCATATAATCCGAGACTTACAGTTGACTTAACCCACTTGATATCCAGAACAATATTTTCATCAGTCCACAGGTAAGACATCCCACATTTAACCAAAATGTCTTTCACTTTTACAATCCATGGTGACTTATAATGATCCCTATCATGAAGCTGACGTAAAAGCCTAGAAATCATACTAGATAATTTTGATTTTCCGTGCACACTCTGACGAATCCTAGCCCAAAAGTTTACCATACGCTTTTCAATTATATAATGCAGACTGACTCTTCCAAGTTCACCATATGCCATGCAATTCGCAGTTCCTCGACTAAGCCCAAGGAGGCTTTTGAAAAACTTCTTATGAAACATCTCAATACAATCTACATCACTAAACGCCCAGATTTCACTACCATACAATAAAATCGGTGCCACCAGCTGATCAAACAGTTCACATTGAATATCCAGAGGCAAACTCAATACCTTGGCCTTACTTTTAAGATTATACATCGCTCTCCTACCCTGGTTAACTTGCTTTTTCATAGCTTTCTTGAAGGAACCGTTGTAATAAAAAGTGGTACCTAGATAAATATAAACATCTACAACTTGAAGACGGTTATCACCAAACAAAAACACAGGATATTTACGCACTCTCCCTCTCGAAAAATAACAACTCTGGTCTTGCTTGTATTAACAGAAAGCTTCCACAGCTCACAATATTGATGAACAGCCGACAAAGCAGACTGAAGTTCTTGAGCAGACTCTGCCAGGATTATGGTGTCGTCGGCATATAATAAAACATATAATCGTAAGAAAACTTCCACATCATCATTACTCAAGTGTTCCCTGATTAGAGAAGAGCACATATCTAATCCCTTATAACACCTACTAACGAAATATTCGAAATCATTTAGAAAAACTACAAAGAGTAAATGAGATAAATTTTCACCCTGACGCACTCCGATATTACAGGTAAAGAAATCAGAAATATTATAGCCAAGCTTTATGCAAGACTTTGCATTTTCATACATATTATAAACAACACTAATAATTTTCCCGTTAATACCACATGAGATCAACTTTGACCAGAGACTACTTCTATCAACAAGGTCAAAGGCTTTCCTGTAGTCTATGAAAGCACAATAAATTCTTTTTGCATTATGTAAATATAAATCGATCAAACCATGCAAGGTAAATATATGATCGAGTGTACTATGATTTTCCCTAAAACAAGCTTGCTCATCACCTAAAATTCCTGCACGTTCCAAATAAAGGGAGAGCCTCGATTAAAGCTCCAGTTGTTGCATTCCACGTACCTCGATTCCATAAGTTAGATGTGGCCCTATAAATGTTTTATACAATAAGACCAATGTATACTGGGGTATAACATGTCGCAGGCGGAATACAATTCCAACTCTTTTCCTTATCTCGAAATAATGGGTGAGTATGCATGACCTCGCCAGTAACTAAATGTGATGACACGTACTACCATTTTTTTTTACTGCAAACTGACAATGACAATGACAATGACAATGATTTTGATTTCTGACGGCCCCTCCTGGGGGCATGGAAGAAATACAAACATGTTATAATAAAACGGCAAAATTTGGCGTAAGAAAAAATACAAACAAAAACAAAAACATGAGAATACATACTGGGAATAATGAACAAACGTACAAGACTATAACTTCTAAAAATCAACAACATTTACATATGACATTAAAACTTGGACATAATTGATTTACAGAACCTTGAAAGGTTTTTCAAGTCTTTGGTATTTCTCATAGTAAACAACTTGAACATTTTAAAAACATTTGGCCTGACAAGATAATACCCTTTAATTAAAGCTTTCCTTTCGTTTTCAAGAACTGGACAATTAAACCCAAAATGAAACTCATCACCTGGCTCATGTGAGTCACATAAGGTACAACATTGCAGCACCTGGTTTGGGAGGTAACGACCATTAGCAACAGGCAATCTATGATTCCCACAACGATATTTACACAGTTTAATCCTATCTGCAAAATCTAATTTCACCAAATAGTTCTCAAAACCAAAATCTTGTTTGAAGATCCTATAATTCATGCATAAACGGTTTCTATTTACTTCAGTACTCCATTCCTGTTTTGCAATATCATCTAATCTGAGACTTAACCCACTTGACATCCAGAACAATATTTTCATCAGTCCACAGGTTAGACATCCCACATTTATCCAAAATGTCTTTCACTTTTACAATCCATGGTGACTTATAATGATCCCTATCATGAAGCTGACGTAAAAGCCTATAAATCATAGTAGATAATTTTGATTTTCCGAACACACTCTGACGAATCCTAGCCCAAAAGTTTCCCATACGATTTTCAATTATATAATGCAGACTGACTCTTCCAAGTTCACCATACGCGCCATATGCCATGCAATTCCCAGTTTCTCGACTAAGCCCAAGGAGGCTTTTGAAAAACTTCTTATGAAACATCTCAATACAATCTACATCACTAAACGCCCAAATTTCACTACCATACAATAAAATCGGTACCACCAGCTGATCAAACAGTTCACATTGAATATCCAGAGGCAAACTCAATACCTTGGCCTTACTTTTAAGATTATACATCGCTCTCCTACCCTGGTTAACTTGCTATTTCATAGCTTTCTTGAAGGAACCGTTGTAATTAAAAGTGATACCTAGATAAATATAATCATCTACAACTTGAAGAGGGTTATCACCAAACAAAAACACAGGATATTTACGCACTCTCCCTCTCGAAAAAATAACAACTTTGGTCTTGCTTGTATTAACAGAAAGCTTCCACAGCTCACAATATTGATGAACAGCCGACAAAGCAGACTGAAGTTCTTGAGCAGACTCTGCCAGGATTATGGTGTCGTCGGCATATAATAAAACATAATTATAATCGTAAGAAAACTTCCACATTATCATTACTCAAGTGTTCCCTAATTAGAGAACAGCACATATCTAATCCCTTATAACACCTACTAACGAAATATTCGAAATCATTTAGAAAAGCTGCAAAGAGTAAATGAGATAAATTTTCACCCTGACGCACTCCGATATTACCGGCAAAGAAATCAGAAATATTATAGCCAAGCTTTATGCAAGACTTTACATTTTCATACATATTATAAACAACACTAATAATTTTCCCGTTAATACCACATGAGATCAACTTTGACCAGAGACTACTTCTATCAAGAAGGTCAAAGGCTTTCCTGTAGTCTATGAAAGCACAATAAATTCTTTTTGCATTATGTAAATATAAATCGATCAAACCATGCAAGGTAAATATATGATCGAGTGTACTACGATTTTCCCTAAAACCAGCTTGCTCATCGCCTAAAATTCCTGCACATTCCAAATAAAGGGAGAGCCTCGATTAAAGCTCCAGTTGTTTGCCTCGATTAAAGCTCCAGTTGTTTGCATTCCACGTACCTCGATTCCATAAGTTAGATGTGGCCCTATAAATGTTTTATACAATAAGACCAATGTATACTGGGGTATACATGTCGCAGGCGGAATACAATTCCAACTCTTTTCCTTATCCATGAATTGACAGCTCGAATTCAATTGTACCAAGTTAAATGTTTATCAATTTATTTCATTGGTAGGTATGGGAACATACAAGCCAATGAGATATGCTTATTTTTGAAGAGAGAGAATACTGCAACATTTTCTATAAAAATATATATATCGAAAACAAGCTGCTGAAAACTGCTTATCCAATAATAGCGAGCCAATGGAGTAAAATGGAGTCAAAAGGGGCCTGAGCTTTCGATCCTAGCAGAATCTTCGTCAGAGGCAAAAAGACGAACATAAATACCAAGACAAGCATATATATAGACTACAGGCACAAAACAGATTACATGTAACAGAAACTGTAAGGGAGAAGCTGTGGACACAAAACAATGGGAACAAAAGGGGAGTGTTGGGAGTCAACACTCCCCTTTTGTTCCCATTGTTTAGTGTCCACAGCTTCTCCCTTACAGTTTCCCTTACAGTTTCTGTTACATGTAATCTGTTTTGTGCCTGTAGTCTATATATATGCTTGTCTTGGTCTTTATGTTCGTCTTTTTGCCTCTGACGAAGATTCTGCTAGGATCAAAAGCTCAGGCCCCTTTTGACTCCAATATATATATATACATATTATTTCAGCAGTTCGGTGTAAAAATACCAGAGTTAAAAGGCCAGAGGAAAAAATGCCAGAGGTAAAAACGCCAGGGGTAAAAATGCCAGTGGTAAAATGCCAGAGGAAAAAAATGCCAGAGGAAAAAATACAGAGGAAAAAATACCAGAGGAAAAATGCCAGAGGTAGAAATGCCAGAGGTAAAAATGTGTCCCCAAATAATAACGATAGCGAGAAAACATTGAATAAAGAAGTGGACACATCGTCTAAACATAATTTAAGCAAGTTGGCCTACAAATCACCGTATGTCTTCTTAAACAAAATGAATTCATAGGTAGGTCTATTTAGTTTCCTACTTTTTTCATTTGAATATAGGCCTCTATCTACGGTATATGATGTGGACAAAGGATACTTGTTTTTTTAATTTTTTAATGAGTTTTCTGTAGTATCATGTGTGCACTTAATGTCAAATCCCGGAATTTGTTATGTTGTTTGCCACTCGCTTTCAGTTGACGACCCTTTTTTGTTAAAGACTTAAATATTACATTCTTTTTCTTTCACTTTTAATTCAGTTTGAATATATCTGCATTTTGTTTATAACTTAAAGTGCATGAACCCCGAGGCTGTAATGCTCGATGTTTGTGTGACGGCCTGTACATTTGCTGAAGAAGGGAGAACAAGTACAGATAACGAAAAGCAAACTAGTCAAGATCATTTGGTACAAGTTATTTACTACAGGTACAGGTATACAGTTAGTATCATGATGCGGGGGCATCTCGTTTTTCCGAAGGTTCGTATTTCCAAAACACTAATTTCCCATGCCTCGAGGTTCAAAATTCCGAACAATTGTTGCATTATTCCAAAGGTTCGTTATTCCGAAGGTTCGTTTATCGAAAGGTTCATAATTTCGAAAAGCTTCATATTTACCCATGAAAGGACTGTCCCACATTAGGGTGATGTCATTTTTGCATACCTCCTTTCCCTTCTTTAAACCTAAAATTCAGTTGCAGACTTCCTTCTCGTTCCAAATTCCATTCGGGATAATGAAATCGTACGTCGATTAAAAAAAAATCCGGGTCTACGATCTGGAGTCCAGAGTCCAACACTTCGACAAGAAAAACGCGGTCAAATCGAACAATCTAAAAAGTAAAATACAAGCAGATGTCAGGTCTGCTTCTTGACCTTCTTTATATGTCACCTCTTGATTTATCACTTATATTCTCCTAGTATGCAGCTGGCATATTTTGCCTCTTTACTTTTTGTTCCTGACATCACCCATCGGGTGTTTATCTCTGGCATCTTTACCTCTGGCATTTTTTTCCTGTGGCATTTTTACCTCTGGCATTTTTACATTTAAAACTGTGCAAAATATCACATTAGAACATTTATAACAAAATATCATGAGGTTTATGCACGGTTTATGCATGTTTCTATTGTCTTGCGATCGGTATCGGTCTTCCATATTTATAACCCGGGCAATAGAATTTCGGGAGTTGAATTTCGAGGTTCGTGCATTCAAATCAACACAAAGGAGCCTGTTTGACCGTTCAATTTCATTTTGGGGTAAATTAATGAATTCATTTATTCGTTCATTTAGTTTCATGGATTTTGTCTGTTTGCATGGGTTGTGTGTACGTGTTTGTGTTTTTTGTTTCTATCTCTATCTACTATACATGATGTATGTCTTTGTGTAAGATACATATTTGCATTAGCAAGATGTGCCTAATAATATATCATATATAGGAGGAGTGAGTTGGAGCGCGTCACAGCTGCTCCAACTTACATCACAATTAACTTGGACCAGAGTTCATTGGCAATTTTTAATGTTATACTACTTTGTTTGTTATATGTCACTGATCATGCAGGATTATTTTGAAGTGATACTTTTGGATGGTTTTTCTGTATCCTATGTGACTTCATTTTACCTGTCTCACTATCACCTTGTAAGTATAGTAGCCATATTGTACAACACAGGTTAAGTCTATGTTCACTTCTATTCAGTGTGTTAGGTGAAGTAAGCTTCCATTGAATGGTATACAATAGATTACGTAACCATATACAATGGCCTTCTTTTATAAAGCATCATATGCTCAGGGCTGTGCCCTTGCCTCTGCCATTGTAATAGTTTTGATTTCTTATAATGTCTGTTGCAGTACTGCTAGTAGCCCTGAACTTGGTATTACTTTCATTGCCACAGAGTTTCCTTCTAGAGTGCGGAGTCTTAATTCATTACCAAATCTGAAATATGTTGGTAGAAGAATATCTTATTACTGCACTCCTACATGTGCATCTACCTTTCGGTTAAGCTTCAATCAATGTGGGGATATACACCCAAATCCAGGCCCTTCCTCTAATCGTGAGGATCGTAATGCCAATACTGATGATGTAAATAATATATCTTCGTTTACCACTAGAATTAAATATGACATCAATGCACTGTACCGATTAAATTGTAAGCAATACAGAGTATCATCTGCCATATGGTCAATCTTAAGGCAGACAGGTATTTGTAGAGGTTGTACAAAACGGTGTTGGAAAGGTGGACGCTGTAGACGACGTCGAAAGCTACTGCAATCCCAGACATCTATGGACCTCACCGAAGATTCAGTGACATTTGCCCTGTGGAACGCCAGATCTTTGAATAATAAGACTCATATGTTTTGTGACCTTGTGAGTAATAATCAAGTAGATATCGCAGCAATAACTGAGACGTGGTTCACTGGTGATAGTCGTGATGATATCCCCCTAGCTGAGATATCATCCACACTCAAGTGTTATCATTTACATCATCTGCCAAGAGAGCGTCGTTTAGGAGGTGGTGTAGCTATATGTATTAATCAATCCTTTAAAATCAAGAGGTTTGAATCGGCCACTATCTTCATATCATTTGAATACATTGATGCACTTGTCACCTCTCATGAACATGTTCCGGTTCGTCTTGTGGTCTTATACAGGCCACAACGTACTGCTTCAGGACAGTCGACAGATCAGCTTTTTATTCAAGAATTTTCCACATTTATGGAGCAGTTTATATCGTCATCACATCGGTTGCTCATTGTCGGTGACTTCAACTATCACGTGGACACTGCTATAGACTCAAACTCTGTCAACTTCTTGAGTACTATCTCATCTCTTAACCTTCAGCAACATGTCCATTTTCCAACACATACAAATGGACACACATTAGATCTGATTCTTACACGAGCGAATGATACTTTTATTAACAATGTATCATCAGTATGTTATCTACCCTCCGACCACGGAGCTGTCATATGTACTTTGAACGTCCATAAACCTAAGCCTTTGAAAGTACAGATTAAATCTCGCAAAATTCAAAACATTGATCTCGAAGCATTTCGTCAAGATATTCTTTTGTCCGAGTTATATTCTACACAATCAAACAACATAGATGAACAGGTTGACCAGTTTGAGTATACACTTTCCACTCTCCTTGACAAACATGCCCCATTAGTTACGCGCACGGTCACAAGTCGACCTGAATCTCCTTGGTGTTGTGATGACCTCCGACACCTCAAGCGTGAACTTAGGGCATTAGAACGAAAAGCGTTTCCACATGGATTGGAGATTGATCGTGAGTGCTTTCGAAAAGCAGTCCATCACTACAGTAACAAGCTAAAATCTGCAAAGAGTATGTATCACCGAAACCGGCTCAGAGACTGTACCCCGCGTGAACTATTCAAGAAGATCGAACAGTTAACGCAGCCTACTACTTCTTCAATTCTTCCAAGCATTAATGGTGACAGTGACTCATTGGCTGAACGCTTTCTTACATACTTCAAAGAGAAAGTAGACAACATAACAGATCAGCTAAAGTCGTCATCAACTTGTGCCAGTGAGATCTGTCTTGTTGAAGAGCTCTGTAACTGTAGATCATCATTTACGCACTTCCAAACAGTATCCGATAAAGAAGTACGTAGGGTAATTATGCAGTCTTCTACAACGACATGTGATCTTGACCCCATTCCGACACCATTCCTTAAAAAATTGATAGATGAATTAGTTCCCATCATGACAACTATTATAAACAAATCGTTTGTAACTGGATGCTTCCCTGGTAAATTTAAGTCATTTTACCCAAACTAAAAGGAAATTCATTGAACAGAGAAGAGTTTAAAAATTATCATCCAATTTCTAATTTAAGATTCTTCGCTAAGATCTTGGAAAAGCTAGCAGCTTACCAGTTACAAGATTATCTTAATGAAAATGATCTCTATGCCAAATTTCAGTCGGGCTATCGCCAATATTATGGCGTTGAAACAGCTCTTCTGAGGGTTACAAATGACATTTTAATGTCATTAGATAAGGGTGAAGAGGTTATTCTTATATTACTAGATTTTTCATCAGCATTTGATAGCATTACACATGACATTCTCCTGAAACGTTTGAAATATAGATTTGGGATTCGTGACCAGGCTTTTAAATGGTTTGAATCGTACCTTTTAGGTCGAAGCCATCGTGTCATTATTGGAAATGAGCAATCATCCCTCCACTCTTTAACTCAAGGCGTTCCACAAGGGTCTGTATTGGGCCCAATCTTATTTACACT
Source organism: Heliocidaris erythrogramma (assembly GCA_025617745.1). Lineage (NCBI taxonomy): Eukaryota > Metazoa > Echinodermata > Echinoidea > Camarodonta > Echinometridae > Heliocidaris > Heliocidaris erythrogramma. The sequence goes on along the minus strand of CM046864.1, from coordinate 35,100,329 downwards.
ATATACTTCTCCGCTAGAGTCAGTAATAGATAAATACAATGTACAAAAGATGTTTTATGCTGACGACACTCAACTGTATGTAACCATTAAAAAGAGTAGTGATTCTGACCCAACTACTGAAATTGTACAATGTATTCAAGCTATTAAAGAGTGGTCTGAGCTAAATTGCCTTAAACTCAACAGTGGGAAAACAGAGTTTCTACACATTTCCTCACGTTTTCGAGATACAGAAGTAATTCAGACTTTAGAACTTGATGGAATCTCTATACATGCAAACAGATCTTGTAGAAACCTAGGAGTGATCTTTGATAATCATTTGACATTTGAGAATTTTACATCTCAAAAATGTCGTGCTGCCTCATATGCTTTATATAAGATAGGAAAACTCCGTGAGTTCTTGGACAGACCCACCACTGAAAAACTAATCCATGCCTTTGTTTTGTGCCACATTGATTTTTGCAATAGCCTTCTTTTAGGACTACCACACCGACAAATCAGAAAATTGCAGATTATTCAAAATTCAGCTGCGAGATTGGTAACACGAACCCGGAAATATGAAGCTATCACTCCTGTTCTACGAAATCTACATTGGCTTCTTGTCCATTCCCGTATCAGATTTAAAGTTTTAGTTTTTGCACATGAATGTTTTTACAAGATTGCCCCTTCCTATTTAACTGACTTATTATCATACTACCGTCCTTCCCGAACACTGCGATCAAGCTCAAAAGCGTTATTCATTGTTCCTCCCATTTCAACTAAGTCATATGGTGAACGGACTTTTGCACATGCCTCCGCTACTCTATGGAATGCACTTCCCGATTCCATGAGGTATCAAAGTAACTTAGGCTTCTTACGGAAAGTTTTTACATCGGCGGGCCCTCGGCGGCGCCGATTGATTCGGCGCGCCTGCGGAGCGGCTTTGTTCTCAACACGCCCACTGAGCGATGCGGCGGAAGTTCTATTTATCTCGTTAAGCAGGTGGATCGCCGTAAACAAAAGCTTGCGCTAATCCCGCTGAACGGCGACTTCTTAGAGTCGCCGATGGATATGACAAGATCCGGGAGAAAATCCCGCTAATCAGCCTTTTTAACTTTGGCCGCGGTGAAAACGGTGACAAAACTTTCCGTAAGAAGCCTTAGATAAGTTTAAAATTTCCCTCAAGCAATATTTATTTAACACTTAGAGTATTTGCCAGTGAACTCTGTATCCATTTTCATTCTTACTTAATACTTTCTCATTTCTCAGCGCATAGAGACATGCATTTTTGCTATGTGTAATGCGCTATAAAAGAACCAAGTATTATTATTATTATTTATTATTATTTTTGTCTATGAGATTTCTTGTTGCCTCACAAAGTTATTAGATTTCGAATCATTTCACATTTTTAAATGATGTTAACATTCAAATTATGATTGTTAATTTCTTTGTTTGTTTCATCAGTTTTCTTTTATTATACATTCCGGTGTGTCTGTTTTAAACCATTGCATGACATTTGCCATTGTCAAATCCAAATGTGCTTATTTAAATCATGGTTGTCTTTAATGGATTTAAATGACTGAAGGCCTTAAGGAAAGCCGAGGCCATCGGCACTTGATTTTGAATACCCATTTCTTAAAGGGATACGCAACCAGGCGGCTGTGGGGAAAGTCAGGATTGCGTAAGCCCCATTCACTCGTACAAAAAGTTTGTGCGTAGAACGCGTCCGTTGGACTACTGGGATTATATTTCGGACTGCACGAAGCCGACCGAATCCCGCACGAGAGCTCGAGCTCAGGCGGAGCGTGCATGTTGCACAGCGACTAGTCTGTCCGAACATTGAACCCCACGGCATGATAAGGTAACGAACACGGACTACACGGTGCCCTCTCGCGGCATAAAAACGTCCACAATCTGCGATTGAGTATCCCTTTAAATTATATGCTCCTAGTTTAAATGTGAATGACTCTTTCGAAGAGTTTTTGTTTGCACAGATAAGAAATTCGTACTACGAAATATTATTAAAATTGAATGATTCGATTCGTTAAATCATAAGCTCCTTATTTAAAATGACAATCAAGGCTCATTTAAAGAGCTTGTTGCATTAATAATGGATTTGAACGAACGGAAATGAGGTCGAATGATGACAGTTTGCCGTGGCGATCACACCTATCGTGAATTTGAATGCTCTGAACATTAAACTGAATGACTAAATTACAAATTGAGAGGGAATACTAGAATACATGTACATCATCTGCATTCGTTGACGAGGTGGATTGCTCCAGTCCGGTTCAACCCGGTCAGGACTCGATATTCATTCGGCATGTGGTGTTTATTTGAATCGTAATTCATCTTGCCCTCTTCGTAGTAGTGATGCCTTAGAGTCCGGTTTTTCGAGTCTGTGGAGAACGGATAGAATCCGAACATGGTAATCTGCTGGCAGAATTGTGTAGCAGCCGAATAGATTGCTAGACCGGATGATGGGAATCTAACATTCCACGCTCTAGGAGAGCAAAAGAGAGAACAGATGACGCAATATCATTTAAAAGTGATTTGGTAACTTTGTAGAGGCTTGATAAAATCTGAGCTGCCTGGCCTTACATGCTATCGGTGTATGCAATATGGGATAAAAATGAAGCCCAGGAAAAAAGCACTTCAAAATCACCATGTACTTCACAAAAGTAAACATATGCAAGTGACCGGAAATGCCAGACTCATTTCCCCCATAGACACGGTGTTAGTCTAAAGCGTATGGCCATATACGCTTTCGTAAATGAGAGTATTCAGTCATAGATATCTTAATAATAGCATTAAATAGTTGAAAACCTTTCTATGCCTGGCTATTTGTTTATCCTTCTGAACATCATTATACAAGACAGACATCAAAATTCAACAATATATTAAATCAAGCCTCCACAAAGGTACCGAATCCCTTTAATTATAATCCCTTTAATTATAATGATAACAACGAAAATGGCACTTACCACATCACACACGCAAAAAATGAAAATTTCCATTTTGAAATGTTTACCTTTCTCAATGAGCAAAGTCGAAAGCGTTTGGGCGTCTTGCAGCCCAAGAAATTTCCATACACGTCAATAAAGGAATTTGAAAATAATCAATGCATAAAATTGTTAATCAGCCTTTATGAAAAAGTGGTCACTCCTCGGCCCTTTTAAATGGTGATTTAACACTTTAGTTTTTACAGTGATATCTATTTGATTATTATGCATGAAATTGATGTACGGTGCGTATACATACAAGTATAGGCTACCCAACTTTGGTAGCTTCTGATTAAAAGTTATAATTTCTATGAGCTTTAAATCTATTCTGTCTAATGATAGCTTATTCATAACAGTGCTGTTACGGTTGACTGAACATCAGGTTTTTCAAAAAAGTATTGTCCAAATCATCTTGTACCAGGTTTGGGCTGACGCAACGAATGTGGGTCACAATCAATTATGCACTTTTTAAATTTTATTTTTGAAGCAGTTGCTGAATTATTTCAACAAATTTTGTGCTTTTGAATACAAAATGTGTTAATGTGAACTCAAACTCAAGAAAAGGCTTATAACAAGCAAAGTGTATTTTCTTCGCAGTGATACCACAATATTGGCTTCATCCGCATCCCGTGTTTAAAGGAGCCCTCTTATTGAGTCAATATAAATGGATAAAGTTTATTAATTATTATCACCTGTTTTCATAAAAGTTTACTATTAATTGCTTTGGTAATTCTCAGCACATGCATATTGAATGTGAAGGTCACATTGGTAATCAATTTTTGATTAGAAGCTATTGAAGCTAGTGGGGTATAGGTTAGGCCTAATATCAACATAATGTATGATATCGTGATAACTATTAGTCTAACTAAATATTGTGGTGGTACTTGGAAGCAAATTTTCTCATTAAAGTTGCCTTAAACTGAGCCTCATGTATAGCGCCATCTTCTAAACGGATTTGGAAAATGTATGTGCATCTAATTTTTCCCATCATGCACCATTCTCTCTTGTAGAAGCTTAGAACGTACTTGCAGGCAATTTTCTATGTTAGCAAGTCAAAAGTATTAATATTTAAAACAAATGCTTATTTTCAAAGTCAGCTGTTAGCTAAAATTGAAAGTAAAATGCAACTAATCTCTAAATATAATCTTAATTTAGGAATAACCGTAGAATGGTGCTGTTCATATTCTACCAGTTTGATGCCACTTTGATATGTGCCACAACACGATGTGCCTATAGTGTAGAGGAAATAATATGACCTGAGGTAACAACGTAATGTGCATGTCGATACTGTTAATCTTTCGGTCACCATAATGTTTCTCACTGAATCATATCAGTGTGAACATATTGTTTATGAACTATGAAAGGGTTCCGCATATACACAATGATGCATAAACGCTAGTATTTTCCACAGTGTGTTCCCTATGTTCTGCTGTGTAAGAACGGAGTGAACATCCTGTTTTTAATTGTGTTGTTTAAAGCTATATGAAAGTTTTCCTAAAGCCCATCGCACACTATACGATGGGTCTGCGATCAGATTTCGGAAGAAAATGTAATAGCATTTGATATAAACATTTAAACACGTAAAATCGCAGTCGATGGTGGGTATAGTATAAAGGAAAATCAAACAACTGAAAGTGTTCCTAATAAGCCACTTCGGAGATGCAATCTGAGCATGAGCAGATAAAGGTCATCTGTACCAAATTCTAAAACCCACTGACACTAATATTCGATATGTGCTCATGAATGTCATGTAATCATTATTCAATTATGCACTAATGGTGCATTCCATGATATCCAGGTGGAAGTATTCTTTTTAAAGGGGGAAACAAAAGCTATTCATGAGGCACCTCTATCACTCCCAGAGTTATTTTTCTGAAGTGCACATAAAGGGACCCTCCATGTCTAAAATATCTGTGGATATTTGGGGTCATTTGTACCATGCGCTAACCCCGAACTTGCTTATTACAGTGTGCTCCGCCTGTGTTAGATCAGGTGGTGTTTCATAAAGCTATTACGCAAAGTTACGTATGACTTTACGAACGATAGATAGGATGCACACCACCGGCGTAGACACGCATAATTATCCATTGTTAGTGGGGGGGGGGGGGGGGGTGATCTATTCATCATCCCCCACTTACAATAGAAAGCGTGTTCGTGTGTACTCCACTGATGCAAACAATTTTTTTTCTCATGTTTTAACAAAGTGTGACTGTATTTCCAATAACCTCCATGAATTTATGTCAAGACATATACTTTGCATTAAAAATATTTGTGATAATTATAAGAAAAATGTTAATCTATCTCTGCACAGTTCAACTTTAGTTGATGTAGTTCAAAATGATTGAGCATCCCATCTGGTTTTTCATATTTAAGTCATTCGTAAAGTCATGCCTATCTGTACGAAAAGCTTCATGAAGCACCCCCAGGGTGAACACATTTTATACAGGAAAAACAAACTACTGTAACTGTTCCTAATGTACACATGGAGTGATGTGTACACACTGCCTTTATGCCAATAGTGTGCTCCTCAGTGCTGTATCAGGGTTAGGCCTAACGTATTGATAATGGAAAACAGTCTATGAAAGTGTTCCAAAATATACCCGATGGACACAAAGTGGTCTGTACGAACTCTAATTCCATCTTTTTACCAATGTGTCTCATACTGTGTATGATAGTGTGCGAACATAATTATTCGTATAGTTAAAACTATGAAAGTATTCATTTCTTCATCTCCTTCATCCCCTTTTTAAATAGTCGTACAGGTCTCTCAAGTTGTTCTCCGTCTCCAAAAAGTTCAAAGAATCAAGACCAAATGAACTGGGGTGACAGAGCATTTACTGCTGCTGCATCCCGGTTTTGGAACTCCCTACCATCCTCGATGAAAAATTAACCCACTCATAAATTGTTATAGAAAAAACCATTGAAAACATACCACATGTCAGAATACTTTGCGTGATTTCAAAAATTTATTTCACAAAGTAATATATTCAATACTGTTTACTCCGTCTTATGTCATTTTCTTTCTTTTTATCTTCATATATAATATGTAGTTTGTTAGGCGCCTTGCGCTTACCTTTAGATGGCTACACGTGTGCATTAGAAATATTATTATTATTATTATTACTGTTATAACAATTATTATTATTATTACACCCTGATGTGTAAAAAAATGTGTTTGTGACAACGGTGTGTTTCCCATGCAGTGTCAGATCATGGTGCACATAATTATTTTAGGCAAGTCAAACTATGAATATGGACTCATGCAGTGACCGCAAAGTGAGTCAGATCCGGGTCAGATCAGTACAGAAACAAATGGTTTTCATTTAGTCAAAACTATGTAAATATTCCAAATATACTCTGTAGCCACAGAGTGATGTGTACAAATTGTAATTCTCTCTTTCTACCACAGTCTTACTCCGTGTAAGATGAGTGTGAACATATAGTTTGCATACTATGTATCATAGTCAAAACTATGAAACTCTTCCTGTAGTTAGACAGTAATAGTACTTTGACATTGTTACCAGTGTGTCTACATGGTCTATGCTAATGTGAAAACACCAGCAGCTTGGACCTCGTGTTTGTATTTGACAACCATATGAAAGTCTTGTATTTCTTCTTCAAAAAAGCAAGGGGACCCTCTTTATTGTTCCAAATTTTCAAATAAACCCTCAATAAAATAAAATATATATATCAAATTAAAGGAAAACTCATACTCTACCGATATGACCAATATCAATTAAGCTCTGGGGAGCGTTTCATCAAGTGTTTTATCAGTGATTCTTACCGATAACTGTTATAAGCTACTGAAATCCTTTCATCTGATTGGCTGAGAGCAAATTTGGCAGTAAAAATCACTGACAAAACACTTGATAAAACTCTCTCCAAGTTTTGAACTTTCACGCTAGGATAAGCCTATTCATTTAACCGTTAAAAGGTCCTATTAAGGAAATTGCAAATATAGAGCAAGTAGCCATTCAAATGTTGATGGGTACTTCCATTTTGTTGAGTCAAAGTAAACAAAGAAAACAAAAATCACGAGAAACACTTGAATTTGTTGATGTACTTGTCAAAACCATGCAATCCCGAGCATAACAGTTGACATCTACAGCTCAATCCTCCTAATTGTTTCTCCTTTTTTTCATTGCATGCTGAACAAGAATGTCTTCAGATGCACATGCTCATTATCGTTTGAATGGCTACTTGTTCCATTTTTTTTGCCAGCCATCCAAAAATCACTAAGTGGGGGGAGGGGGGCTTGTCAAAACCATGCAATCCCGAACCTAACAGTTGACATCTACAGCTCAATACTCCTAATTGTTTCTCCTTTTTTTCATTGCATGCTGAACAAGAATGTCTTACAGATGCACATGCTCATTATCGTTTGAATGGCTACTTGTTCCATTTTTTTTGCCAGCCATCCAAAAATCACTAAGTCGGGGGGGGGGGGGGGGGGGGTTGCTCATATTTTAAGGGCTTCAGCCTTCATCCATGATTCTCTGACAAGCAAAAAAAAAAAAGAAAAGGAAAAAAGATCAGTTCGACAAGGAATGGGGCACAATCATAGATGTTGCAGTGTTTGGATTAACTGTTAGTAGTAGAAGTGGAGAAGAATTAATAATTAGACGTGAAGTGGTTTATTAATACAATTCCATCATGACCAGTGGCCAAATCGCGAAAATCTTTTGCACTTTTAAAAGTACAAAATATATCTCATCATAAAATAATTACACGAATAAACTCTGAAGGACAAATGTCAAGCTGAATAGTGAGTAGTCTTTCAAATAATTAAGTCCAACATTTTGTCTGTTATCTTACTGTTAGACCCAAATATAACATGTCGAGAACAAAAGACCAATTCAGCTAAAATGATTGCTTCCTATGAAACGATAAGGAAAAGAGAAATTTCCTTTTCTAAAAAAAAACCCAACAACAACTGAATAGCAGGATTAGACGTAGATCTAGATGTAGATAAGAGTCTACTGTACCCAGTGTAAACTGTTAAATCTGTCTGAGTCTGAGGGGATCATTCATGGACATAGAAGCAGTAATGTTTGACTGGATCTAAATTTAGGTGTAACTGGGTCTAGATTCTATATAGCCGCTTGCCTATATAGTCTGGCTGGGGCTTCATGGGTGAATTATCTGTGCTCTGACTTTACTACTAGCTTTGGCTCTGTCTTTGTCCCTTGACTTCTTTGGACTTTCTTGTTTAGTAGATCTAAGAGTTAGACCAATGAGCTAAGTAGGGTATATAAATTATCTAGTCTACATTTAACATTATGTGTTGCTGGATTAAAAAAACATAAATAAATCATGACCCATGTTGTTGGTCCATGCTTCTGCAAGTCCAAATGATTCTACAGACCGATGAAAGACCATGTCTCCCCCCCCCAAAAAAAAAAAGAATACAATTTAAAAAAAAATATATATAAAATCATACCACATTAATTTACTATTAGATCAACTCCATATCTTTGTTTACTTTCAGAATTAAGTCAGAGAGAAAAGCCATGAGAGCTCTGTGTTATCTTGCACATTCCGAAGGTCTCATCTTTGCTTGTGAGAATGAAAGTGGATGAAGATGTTGCCTCAGGAGGAAAAGGTGACAGGAGTTCGGTGAAAATGCGGAAGAGATTGCAGGACTTGAACGAAATTGTGAAGAAATTCTGAATACAGCTGAAATATTAAAGTAGCTATTCAAAGAAAATCACAAATATGGGAATTAATGTATCACTAGAAACTGGGACGCTTACAGATGGCAATCGTATAAGTTTTACGTCAACTGCGTATCTGATGATTATAAAAACAACACAAATAAAAGCTCTTCTCAGCATCTGGAATATCCGAGGATTCGCCAGAAATATAGCGATGTTTTGATGTCGTCACACTCGGGATCGATCCTGCTTAAGCAGACGACGTCCTATAATGAATGAACGTAATTGCAATGCAATTATTTATAAAATTATAAAGAGTTTGGTGTATTTAAACATGACCTTATTTCACACCATTATAAAGGGAAAGTGAAACTGATTCTGATAGCTAAAGAGTTTGATTGTAAATACACAGGAGAAGGGTCAATGATCAATGAAATAAACCCCACTCTCAAACTGAAAAGCCCTCCGAATAATAGCAGGATGGTATTCGTTCCCTCTTGAAACGCCGAACATGCCCCGGTGCAAGCAGCTGAAAATACAATGGCGTCTTATTTTGTTTACAAGTGACTGATTCTTTTATTTTTTTAACGCTGCATTTTTCATCAAAATAATACCATACACGAAGTTAAGAGTGAGGCAACAGACTAACATTAAGACTGACGCTAGTGAAGGAAGAGAAATAAGTGAAGAGGAGATGACAAAATAGGCTCTGAAAAATGTGTAAGATGTTATGGGACATCGTCTGCTTAGACAGGACTGGTCCATGGTGTGTCGTCACATATCTCAGCAGCGTTCGAGGAGCTCTTCAGCTGCTATATCAGGGGCTGTATTTTACCGTTTTATAATTGATAATAATCATTACTTCAAATGTTTCCAAGCGTTGAATTTGGATAACCTTGTTTAATTTATGCCATCTATGCAATAATAAGTATTAAGCCAATATTTAAAATCATTAAAGTTCTACTTTAAAACAGGTACATCTATTTGTATTTACACTGTCACATGGCAAGTATGCATGGACACATAACTTTCAGATAGTCTTAAACAAAGAACATCCCAGTGTTGGCCACTATTGATACACTAATTGACCGTGAATTATTTCAAAGATTTTTGTTGTTGTTGCTTAATATCAAAATCATTATTGGATATCAACCCCCCCCCATCCCCCTCCTGAAAAAAATCCTTTGTTTCTGTTTGTTGACTTTTGCAATAAATGGAGAATAAGTTCAACAAAAGAACGAGACGAAACTGCAAACACCGCTACAGGAGGATATGGCTTTTAAACCATAAAATTAAAATAGATTTTTAAAAACCTATTTTAATGTAGGATTTCGTCAAATATGCAACATCCACTTTACAAATTTCTATTTTTGTTATACCGTGTAAGCGTGTTTTGTTTTGTTTATTCAGTGTTCTAGATACATATAGGATATGAAACTAGCTAAATATGCCCCGTCAATTTACCTCTGCATTTCTTTATTAAAATTTCATTTTTTCTCAATTAAATAAATTGTCTATTACGTTTTTACATGTTGACAATTCCAAAAGCAGGCTAACATCTTTTCCTACTGTGAAAATGAAGTTATAAATTTCAATATTAACTTCTTGATTTTAAGTAAGATATACAATAATTAAGTCTTGTTTTTTTCTTTTTTGACTATGGAAATTAAGGTAATCATGTAAGTCCCCCCCCCTTTTTTTTTACTAGATCATGCATGAATTCCAATATGGCAGGAGGAACAGAAGGAATGAAGGTGAGGAAAGCAGCCAAGAGAGAAACAGACGAGATGCATCTCCTACCAATTGACAATGTGATGACGACACTACACAGATTATAAATTTTTAGGTGGCGTAGGAACTGTAAGGTTTGCTTTTAACATTACATGTGATCCATGGAAACTCCAGATATCAACAGATGCCTCCCATCTTACTGTTATTTACGAACTTGTTTGGATTGCAGGCTAGTGATAAAACTTATAATTATGCTTATATTGTGTTTCAAAAAGTGATTATATTTTTTTTTGCAAAAGACTGCCTAAAACATTTATTGATGGAATCATATCATGACAAATACACAAGGAGAGCTTAATTAACAGTTTAATTTTAGGGGCGATTGCACATCTAACTTATCAATGTACAGTTAGCATGGTTAGGATTCATTTGGAGAGATATGAATAATGGCAAACCGTGCTTGCACCAGGCACCTGGCACGAGAAGATGGGACGGGGAGTCCAATTTTATCAGTGAAATATTTCTTGGTCTGCCACTGTGTGCCCACCCCACCCCCATGATTTTCCTTGCCCTCAGCCTACCCATCGCCAAACAATTATATTACCAATGGTGATATCACTGATTGCAAACAGTGTATGTATCCACTTTACAAATTACATCCACTTTACAAATTTCTATTTTTGTTATACCGTGTAAGCGTGTTTTGTTTTGTTTATTCAGTGTTCTAGATACATATATGATATGAAACTAGCTAAATATGCCCCGTAAATGTACCTCTGCATTTCTTTATTAAAATTTCATTGCATTGATCCTAGTATCCTAAACCTTTCAGTATCTCTCTATAAGAAACTATAGTGTTACACACCGTCCGCATGTCTGTTAACAACAGCAATTCATATTTTTCTCAATTAAATAAATTGTCTAGTAAGTTTTTACATGTTGACAATTCCAAAAGCAGGCTAACATCTTTTCCTACTGTGAAAATGAAGTTATAAATTTCAATATTAACTTCTTGATTTTAAGTAAGATATACAATAATTATATTGTGTTTCAAAAAGTGATTATCTTTTTATTTGCAAAAGACTGCCTAAAAGTCTTGTTTTTTTTTCTTTTTGACTATGGAAATTAAAGTAATCATGTAAGTCCCCCCCCCCCTTTTTTTTACTAGATCAAGCATGAATTCCAATATGGCAGGAGGAACAGAAGGAATGAAGGTGAGGAAAGCAGCCAAGAGAGAAACACACGAGATGCATCTCCTACCAATTGACAATGTGATGACGACACTACACAGATTATAAATTTTTAGGTGGCGTAGGAACTGTAAGGTTTGCTTTTAACATTACATGTGATCCATGGAAACTCCAGATATCAACAGATGCCTCCCATCCTACTGATATTTATGAACTTGTTTGGATTGCAGGCTAGTGATAAAACTTATAATTATGCTTATATTGTGTTTCAAAAAGTGATTATCTTTTTTTTTTTGCAAAAAACATTTATTGATGGAATCATATCATGACAAATATACAAGGAGAGCTTAATTAACAGTTTAATTTTAGGGGTGATTGCACATCCAACTTATCAATGTACAGTAATTAGCATGGTTAGGATTCATTTGGAGAGATATGAATAATGGCAAACCGTGCTTGCACCAGGCACCTGGCACGAGAAGATGGGACGGGGAGTCCAATTTTATCAGTGAAATATTTCTTGGTCTGCCACTTTGTGCCCACCCCCACCCCCATGATTTTCCTTGCCCTCAGCCTACCCATCGCCAAACAATTATATTACCACTGGTGATGCCACTGATTGCAAACAGTGTATGTTGTCATGTTGTAAGTTTGTATTGTAAATGTTAATAATGAAATACCAAACTGGATTTATATATAACCCAAAAATATGAGGAACTGAATGCAATCTGGAATTTCCTACTAGTTCCCTTTCATTTATTTTACTTTTACATGTACTACATGTCACATTTATTTCTGTTGTTCTTGCCATTGCTATTACAAGATCGTTGTTTCCCTAGAATTTGGCTGTGAATAGTATTTATTAAGGTGTTCATTTTTGAAATGACTACCATCATTATTTGTATAATGCTGATTCAATCAGAATTTATTATGAATTCTTATTAATTTACTTTGGATAAGACTAATTTGGGATTTACAACTCTTTCATTGCAACTGCAAACAACGTTCAAGTAAATATCAGAAGCCGTTGGATTTCTTCAGACACTCTCTGTGTTACTTCTTTTATCGTTAACTAATAAAATCCATGTGGATCTGTAGACGAAGACTGACAAGACAGTGACAGTTGTATATGTATTATATACGTGTTTATACTCATGAGATCTATAATAAAGTGTAAAACAAGATACGACTGCAAAACAAGTTGAAATTCTTCTAAGTATCAAGCTTTTGTTTCATCGTTTGAGTGTTTTCAAAATGTAAATCTAGTGTAAAATGTGGGCAATCTATAATCTTTCCATTCTGTACAAGAGCGCCTTACCCTAATTTCTCACATTGATCACGTCCATCAAACACCTACAGTTCTTTGCACTTTTTTTCTTTCAAGCAGCTGTAGTCACAATAATGTCCGAAGAAATATTTTGTAAAAGGGATTATTACAAATATAGTTTCAATATATCATATTTAAAAAGAAAAAGAAATATAGAGAGAGTGGGAGATAGAGAGAGAGGGGGAGGGGGGGGGGGACAATTAGTAAGAGTGACAGAAAGTAACAATGATTATGAGCAGGGGGTGTAAACTTCTACGGTAGATAGTAAGAGAGAGAGAGAGGGGGGGGGGGGAGGTCGAGTAACAAGAAGGGAGAGAAAGAAAAAAGAAGAAGAAAGGAATGGCGGGTATTAGAGAGAAATGGAGAAAGCAAATAATTTCTCTATGAAGTATAAGTCAGTTCCACAGTATGCAAATGTTTTCCCAAATTTACCATTATAATATTATTTTTTCTCGAGGTGGGGGTGGAGGGGGGGGGGGCACATCACCAAAATAGTTTGAAATATCTTTGTCCCCCAAACAAAAAGGAAAAAAAGGGGAGAGGAATGTAATGATAATAAATAACGAATAATACATCTAAAACAAAAAGAAATATATAATAATTGCAAATACATGAATATATTTCATCTAAAAGATAATTAAAAGCAAGAAGTTGTAGAAAAGTATGGACTTTTTCGTAAAAGGAAGTTCTTTCTTAACCATGAAAATGCTGGAAGCCACAAAATATGATTGGGAAAGGAAATGTTTAAAACAGACACCTCACAATAAAAACAAATATATAATTTAGGCGCCATTGGGACAGGAAGTTAAGTTTTTTAACATATGGTAGCTCTACGATCACCCTTCGAGCATCCGCTAGGTTGCGATGGGTTTGCGACGGGTGAACCCATTGCAGGAGCTTTGTGAAATCCATAAGCAACCCATCGTTCAGGGGCTATGGGTTTGGGGGGTTTACGATGGGTTCAAGCCCTTATGAAGGGTTAGATTCATCGCAAGTATTAATGAAATCCTCCCCTGCGGTGTTTCATTAAGTTGTTCGTAAGTTACGCACGACTTTACGAACAACTGGAGCATGTTCTTGTGTGCTATACTAATCAGATTCTCAATCATTTAGCACAAGAACTGATCACCAGTCGTGCGTAAAGTCGTGCGTAACTTACGAACATCTTTATGAAACACCCGCAGGTAACATAATGCCTTGAACATTGTGTAAACATTACCTGGCGGCAGCTTTCATGGGATTCACAGGACTATATGCGAAATCAATGCTTAAGTTGTATTTCGGTTTGAGTACTCCTAGCATCTGCTTCATAGCGCTATGGTGAAAGCTTCTGAGTTCTTTTGAAAACCACAGGGTCGTTCCATTTATTCTCCTCAGTCTCCTCAAAAGGTCATCACATTTAGAAGGGGGTCGGGGATCTGGGTATTTCCTTTGGCGCTTTTTCAGACAGGTCATGTCTGTGCTGTTACAATTCCATTCAGGTGGATAGCTTGAGTTTGTGCAAGAGATAAGCCTCTCCATTTGTTCCAAGTTGGTGGACATTAAATTAACCTTTGACCCTACGTCATGTTGGAATTCACCCCCACTAGGAGCTAGGTTCATACGGATGACGAAATCGAAATTGTCGATGACATCTCCACAGCTACTGTTCAATAGAATCCCTGCGTTACCGACAAGTGCGCAATTGAAATGTTTTGAGACAGCTGCTGATTGTTCGAGAATTCTCAGTTTCTTTTTGCTGTTTGCAAGGGTAATCTTTTCCTTCCCCACATCTGGGAGAATGACTTGGACGGCCTGCCATTGATTTATATAACGAGAAAGTTTATGTCTGTGTTGAGGTAAAAAATAGAGAGGACAAAACAGAGAACAAACACGAATGATTGATTGATTGATACGTATATTGAATCTAATTAACAACACATCACATAAATGACTGAATAATATAAACAATCATACCATGTACACATAAGTGGACAGACATATATTCGGGGGGGGGGGGGCTGACACCTTTTGCCCGCGAATATCAATTTTCCAGTTTCTAAATTTTAACACTATTTAGAGTGAATAATTATGACAAAAATTACATGTTCAGGCATATCACTGCTCATTATTAGGAAATTTGGGCACCTCGCTGCCCGAATATAAAGTGGTAGTTGCAGGAATATTGACAATTTCAAAATCCGGGGGGGGGGGGGGGGGGGGGGGGGGGGCTACCCAACTCCAGTCTCGTACGCCTATGAATGTACTAAACATGCTAAAGAGTGATGACCTTACATGAATACATATAGGTCTACATAAATTATAAAATGTTATGAATGAACGAAATGGATTGAAAATGATAATGTAGATTTACATAAACGCGAATGCACATGACATCATAATTAAGTCTGTCAGAATCGACAATGACGTCAGTGACGCCGAATTATGTGGGAATGGAGCCCAAAGGCGGACGCGCAGACGCGGCCACATATTGGTCCAGGCTCTTGAGCCGCTTTTCCTCGAACAGCCTAACACCCTTGTGGATAGCTGGGCGCCAGACACTGCGGTCAGAGGCAAGTGATTCTCATCCAAGGGCTGAAATGCCGCAGGCCTCGAGGGAGGCTTTCAGGCAGTCCTTGTATCGCTTTAGTGGCCTCCCAAGGTTTCTTGCTACAGATGCCAGCTCAAAGAAGAAGACCATCTTTGGTAGACGCGTGTCGTCCATTTGCACTAAATGTCCGACCCACCGGAGCTGGGCTTTCATGATGAGAGTTTCGCATTTTGGCTCTGCGAAGCACCTCAGTGTTGGCGACTCTGTCCTCCCAGGAAATTCCCATGATCAGTCGCAAGCAGCGGAGGTGAAACTGGTCAAGTGTGCACTCTTAGAAATATTGGGCAAAATTTTACCCAAATTTTACCCAACATGAGGGTCCTTATGAGTCCGACCAACTTTTGGGTAAACTTTACCAATTTCATTCTTATTTTTGACCAATGTTGGGTAAATGCATGTAAAAGTTGAGCAAGATTTAACCAACCTATGCCCAATCTTCATTTACCCAGTGGCATTTACCCAACATTTCTAAGAGTGTGCGGACTTGCTTCTTGTACAGCGTCCACGTTTCACGTTCGTATAGAGCAGTGAGGTGATGACAACTGCCTTGTAGACTGCCAGCTTGGTGAAAAGTCTAATGCCTCGTTCACCCCACACACATGTCCATAGCCTGTTGAAGGAAGCTCCTGCTTTTGCAAGCCTGTTGGAAACTTCTTTGTCCATGCTGCAGTTTGAAGTCAGGCATCTTCCCAGGTATGTAAAGCTCTCCACGTTGTTCAGTGTTGTGCCCTCAATCACAATCTGAGGCTCATGAGGCATCAAGCCAGGTGCAGGCTGAAGCATCACTTCTGTTTTTCACCGTTGTCCACAATGTGAGCCATCATGCGTAATGGAATGACTGGATAATCCTGACGAACTTTGGTGGGCAGCCTAGCTTGGACAGGATAGCCCACAGGCCCTCTCGGCTGACAGTATCAAAAGCCTCCGTCAGGTCCACGAAGAGGATGTAGAGGTTCTGGTTTTGTTCTCGGCACTTCTCTTGTAGTTGCCGTACTGCAAAGACCATGTCTATTGTTCCCCTGTTGCTCCTAAATCCACACTGGCTCTCAGAGACCACATCATCCAGCAAGTGGTGTGTGATGCGGTTCGGAACGACACGGGCCATGATCTTTCCTGCGATGCTCAGCAATGAGATGCCTCTGTGGTTGTCACATGAAGCTCTGTCCCCCTTGTTCTTGTACAGATACACGATGTTGGCATCCTTGGAGTCCCGCGGCACTGACCTTTCCTCCCAGAACTGCTGCATCAGTCCGGTCAGCTTGATGGCGATAGCTTCACTTCCCTCCTTGAAAATCTCTGGGGGTATTCCATCAGGACCTGGTGCTTTCCCCACCTGTTGTTGCTTGATGACCTCCTGGGTCTCTGCCAGTGTTGGGGGTCATCAAGCGACACCAGGACTGGGCGGTGTACAATGTCTTGGATGACCTGCTGGTCAATCTGGGAAGGTCTGCTGACTGAAGTGTTCACACCAGCGTTGTATGATGTCGCTCTTCTCAGTAAACAGGGTTCCATCTGCAGAGCGCACAGGTGCCATTACGTTCGATGTAGGGCCATACGCATATTTCAAGCCGGCAAAGAATTTCTTGGAGTTGTGCTCGTCTGCGTACTGCTGTAGTTCTGCAGCCTTCATTTCCCACCACTTGTCTTTCATCTGTCGCAGCTCAGTCTGAACCTTCCCCTGATGTTCTTGAGGCGGTCGTGCTTGGGTTGGGAGTCTTTGTCGTTGAGCCAGGCTTTTAAGGCTTTTTTCTTCTCCTGGAGGAGAGTGGAGATCTCCTCGTTGTTTTCAAACCAGACTTGGTGTTTCCGTTTTGTGTGGTCAAGGGTAAGTTTGGCAGAGTCGTACACTGCATCACGGAAGTTGGCTCAGGCCTTCTCAAAGTTTCCCTCTGCTGGTAGATGTTGAAGCTGGCTTGCTAGACTGGTGATGAGGGTCTCCTTTGTTTCTGGTTCCTTGGGTTTCTGGACGTCCAGTTTCTTCTTCATGTCAGTTTTCTGGCGTCTACGTGTGCTGGCGATGGAGAAGGACAGTCTGTACCTCAAAAGTAGGTGGTCTGTCCAGCAGTCAGCTCCCCTCATTGACCTCGTGATGCGAACATCCTGGATGTCACGGCGCCTGGTGATCACATAGTCGATCAGGTGCCAGTGCCTGGATCTTGGGTGCATCCAGGTAGCCTTGTGGATGTCAGGCAGTTGGGACAGGGTGTTGGTGATGGTAGTCCGTGTTCAGCACAGTAGGTGAGTAGCAGTTGGCCGTTGGTGTTCTCATGGCCGATGCCGTGTGGCCCGATGACATCTGGCCGAGACTGGGCATCTCTACCCACACGAGCATTGAAGTGCCCAAGCAGCAGCAGCTTGTCATCTTTAGGAACTGAGCGCAGCACATTGGTGAGGTTCTGATAGAACAGCTCCTTCTGCTCCAGAATGTAGGACATGGTGGCGGCGTAAGCACTGATGAGTGTCATGTGCGTCTTGCCTTTTAGCGGAATTCTCAAAACCATCAAGCGGTCGCTGATTCCCTTCGGGAGGGACTCCAGATTCTTGACGAGGTCGGTGCGAATGGCAAAGCCAACTCCTGCTTCCCTGCGTTCGTTCGGTGCCTTCACTGACCAAAAGAAAGTGTATCCAGCTCCAACCTTGGTGATCTCCCCTGTGTCTGCAAGGCGTGTCTCATTGAGGGCAGCAACATCACTGCTGTATCTCTGCAGTTCTCGGCCCACGAGTGCTGTTCGACGTTCTGGTCTGCCGCAGTTCTTGTTGTCCACGATTGTCCTGATGTTCCAGGCTCCAACACATAGAGTGCTGCTGGAGGATCTTGAATCCTTCTTTGATGTTTCCTTCGTGTTTCGACCGCGTGGTAGATGTCTAGTCAGCTGCGGTATGCTGACAGGATGAGATGAGGCAAGCTTTCTTTAGGTAACCTTTTCTAGACCCTTCCACCTGAGGGGGGGGGGGGGGGGGGAGCAGTGCTATCCCTGAAGAGGGCTGCTCCGTCGTCAGAGTGGCTTCCGAACTATGCCCTTGTCCCGGTAGGCTGTAGAACGACCATCCTGCCCTGACGGCCTGAGTGCAGGTCCATGGCTAGCAGCTCCCAGCGCCATCTTGCACCTGCCACTCGCCCATCGCCTCAGGACTTGGAAGAAGAATAAGTGGAAAATGGGATCACTGAATCCTGGGCGAAAGAACTGTGGAGGCCTTAATTGGCATGCCCGAGCCCAAGACTCCCCTCTCGGTCCAGCCGATCTAGCTAGGAGGGACGCAAAACGACACGTCCTAGCCACGACTGGACTGCAGGCGCTGCCGGAAAGATGATGAACTTCATTACCTAACCGCCTTAGGGGCTCCGCTCCGAATTTGGATAAGGTTTACTCCCTAGCCTTTGGTTAACTAAAACCTGCCCGCAAGGCAACGGGAGACTCGTGGAGGGCGGGGATGTCTCTCTACCCGTACAGGTCCAGGTCCAGAATGGACCTGCCCACTGCCCATGCACATGACATACACTCAACTACATGTAATATAATATAAAGCCCAGGGAAAAATTACTAGACCAAGCACCAATAATAGGTGTTATATAACATATACGAACGAACAAAAATAACATTTTGATTGAATAAATAACATTTCCCCAAAATATCGTATTTCCTTTAAGAATTAACATCATCAGGCTCGGTCTAATTTATTTTCCATGGCTAGGGATAGGATTTCCCGATGAAAATTTATTGAATTTCACTTTTTAATACTTTGGCATTTCACTGAACTCCACTGCTCAATTGTTTTCACATCTGTGATTCTTTTACGTTATTATTCAAAATGGGTACGAAGAAAAACGTATGTGAGTTCAATTACAGTAAAGCAGAACATATTTACCAGGCTGGTGATATCGAAAAAAGAAACTTGTGATATCACTATTCTGGCAAATTGCCATCAACAGCCACAGGACAAATCAATAGACCAAGACTGTTGATCTTATTTCTCTGGTAAAAGTGAAATAAAATACCATAACAGTAAGGTACAATCTCTCTGTGATATTTTATTCAAAGGGCTACAATTAAAATGTCATTTTTGTTCGTTTGTATGAGTAATATATTCCCCCTATAATAGGAACTTGGTCTAATAATTGTTTTCCAGGGTTGTAGATATACTAATAGTGAAGTGAAGTTGTTAATTGGGACTGAAGTTAACAGAAGTGCTGGTCAAGCCTAGTTCATTAGGGTGGCAAGATGTTTGTTTTGTTATTTTTTATCAGTAGGTACATGCACATTTTTTATTTGGTATGTACAAATAATACATCCATAATTCCCTGACAAGCAACAACAACAAAGAAAAGTGTTTTCTTTCTAAAAGGGGGGGGGGGGGGGTGGGGCCAATAATTTTTTTCTCCAGACCTCCTAAATTCGCTCAGTGGGGGGGGGGGGGGGTATGGGGGTCCAGTGTCCTTCCATAATTTTCTGACAAGCAACAAAAAAAAAAGAAAAAGAAAAAAGGGTTTTCGTTCTAAAGGGGGGGGGGGGGGCACAATCGAAAAAGAGGGGGCACAATGCATAGTTTTCTTCCAAAAGGGCGGGGGGGGGGGCACGGGCAGGATGTGCCCCCTAAATCTGCCCCTGCTTGTTATCATTCTCAGGATAATTGTTAGTATCATCACAGTCATTATCATCATTAATTTGTTATGATTATTTTAAATCATTAGTATCAATATTATTATTATTAGAACTAGTAGTAGTAGTTGTAGTAGTAGTACTAATAGTAATAATAGAAGTAGTAGTATCACCTATTATTATTATTATTACTACTACTATTAAAGTAGAACACTCAAGAAAATCACAAATATGGCAATTAATGTATCACTAGAAATTGGGAAGCTTACAGATGGCAATCGTATAAGTTTTATGTCAACTGCGTATATGATGATTATAAAAACAACATAAATAAAAGCTCTTCTCAGCATGTGGAATATCCGAGGATTCGCCAGAAATATAGCGATGTTTTGATGTCGTCATACGAGGGATCGATCCTGCTTAAGCAGACGACGTCCTATAATGAATGAACGTAATTGCAATGCAATTATTTATCAAATTATAAAGAGTTTGGTACATTTAAACATGACCTTATTTCACACCATTCTAAAAGGGAAAGTGAACTGATTCTGATAACTAAAACCGTTTGATTGTAAATACACAGGAGAAGGGTCAATGATCAATGAAATAAACCCCATTTTCAAATTGAAAAGCCCTGCGAATAATAGCTGGATGGTATTCGTTCCCTCTTGAAACGCCGAACATGCCGCCGTGCAAGCAGCTGAAAATACAATGGCGTCTTATTTTGTTTACAAGTGACTGATTCCTTTATTTTTTTAACGCTGCACTTTTCATCAAAATAATACCATACACGAAGTTAAGAGTGAGGCAACAGACTAACATTAAGACTGACGCTAGTCAAGTAAGAGAAATAAGTGAAGAGGAGATGACAAAACAGGCACTGAAAAATGTGTATAATGTTATGGGACATCGTCTGCTTAGACAGGACTCGCCCCTCTTGTGTCGTCACACATCTCAGCAGCGTTCAAGGAGCTTTTCAGCTGCTATATCGGGGGCTGTATTTTACCGTTTTATAATTGATAATAATCATTAATTCAAATGTTTCCAAGCTTTAAATTTGGATAGCCTTGTTTAATTTATGCCATCTATGCAATAATAAGTATTAAGCCAATATTTAAAATCATTAGTGTTCTACTTTAATATCATTATAATTGTTGTCATTATTACAGTTTTTATTAGTATTATACTAGCATTAGTTGTAGTAGTAGCAGTAGTACAACTGTAGAAATATTCTACTTACTGAATTTCCTGTATAGTAATCATGTTGAAGTCGCCAGTGGAGCCATTGCAGCCTTTTATCATTGATGATGCTGACAGTGGAAAATATTCTTTATTTAAAAAGAGAAAAGAAACACAAAAGAAGTTATTATTACATGGATAACCATTCTTATTAATAATCATTCTGATCTTCAGTAGCGGACATTTTATCCAAAAATGGGGAACAGAGATGTAGAGCAAGTAACCTTGCCTGGACTGTTAATTCGTTTCCTTTCCATAAACATAATAAATATGCGCCAAATAATATTTGCATGCAAACTAAAAGAGTCGATAATATGATTATGTCACAGCGCAAGGACAGCAGGTATACTAAAATCGAAAAGCGAAGTGGGCTGGCTGTGCGTCCGGACACACGCAGTATCCCTTTATTAGGTTTCCCATTTTTTTGTAATATCAAGAACGGTATCACGAATTCAATTCTTGATATCACATGTTATTCAGTTCTCAGGTTCAGATTCAAAATATCATTTTTGTCTCAAATCCCCCAAAGCGGGTTGATTTGATTTGATTTGATTTTATTCGTCACGTATATTGCAATACAAACAAATCGAGGTACCATGACAGTGTAGCACTGCTGTTAGCTGACGTCATTTTTCATGAATATTCATGTTTTGATTTAGAAGTGCTCATTTTGTTTTTGTATTATATTTTCTTATTGAGAGGTGATGAATGCAGCTTTCTGAATCCGAATGCATGTCTAGTGATTGATTATAGTGAGAAATTGATATATGTTTACATTAATATTCATTGCCCAAAAATTAGATAGATCTTCTCAATACTCGTTATGCTAAATTGGTGACCCCGATTTACGGTGAACTGTATACTTCTTCTCTCATTCTCTCAGTCCGCGTACATGTATGGTTTAATGGTTATTCCTTTTCCATGTACATTGTTGTGTGAAATCATATTGCTTGTACACGACTTGGTGATATTGATACTGCCTTACCTTGTCCAGTTCATTGCCTTGTGTAGATTTCATATTATATTGCTCTTTTCCCTCAGCTTGCAGCTTGCACAGATTTTTTTTTTTACCTTGTGACACTATATATGCCATCATGACTGACTCTTCTCCTGTCCATGTAGGAGATGCTGCGATTCAATCTGCTCCGCAACTTGCCACACCCCCACCCCTTCTGTCGGGGCAGTCAGCTTGAAGCTTCCTCCTTTTTGGCGGAATGATCCGGAAATGTGGTTTGCGCAGGTGGAGGCGCAATTTTTCACTAAAGGGATATCCTTAGAAACCACCAAGTTTTCGCACACTATTGCAATGCTCCAGCCGGAGATAGCACAGGAAGTGCGGGATCTCTTAATCAACCCACCTACCACGACTCCTTACACAACTCTGAAGGCCGAGTTGGTTAAACGAACGACTGCTTCAGAGGAACGCCGCTTACAAATGCTTCTTACGGAAGAAGAATTGGGTGACCGGAAGCCCACCCAACTACTCCGGCGCATGCGTGCACACCTGGGTGAACGCCAGCTGGAACAGGGCATATTACGGCAATTGTTCATTAAACGAGGTGCACCAACCCTCGGTTTCAGCTGTAGCACAACCTCGTGCTCTCGACTCTACTCTTTCAGAGCAGCTCGCTGTTTTGACTGCTCAGATCAATGAACTTCGGACAGACTTGGATAAATTCAAGAAGCAGGTTCGCAACCGTTCTGCTAGCAGAACGCGCCGTGGCCGTTCTCAGGATCGCTCTGGGACCTCTCCACATTCACAGTCCCCTGCACCCAATCAAGCTTCAACAACACTGTGCTGGTACCATAACAAGTATGGTAGCCAGGCACATAAGTGTGTATCCCCTTGTTCTTTCGCAAGTGACTTGGAACAGGGAAACGCGAACTGCTCACTGGGCACCCTTCTAGCCGTTTGCTTTATGTGGAGGATAAACCCTCCAAGAGGAGATTTTTAATAGACACTGGATCTGTTGTCAGTGTGCTCCCACCCACTACCCAGCAGAGACAGCAACCTGCTTCGTTGTGTTTACAGGCTGCTAATCGCACTTTGATTGCCACATATGGGCAATGTTCTGTTACCCTGGATTTGGGGTTGCGACGTACTTTTCGCTGGATCTTCATTATTGCAGAGGTGGCATCTCCTATTATTGGGGCTGATTTTCTCCGCCGTTTTAGACTTTTGGTTGACCTCCGTGGACATCGACTCATTGATTCCACTACACAGTTGTCCGTCATTAGCAACATTTCCACAGCCAGCCCACTCGGGCTTTCTTTCAGCACGTCTCATGTCGATGGGCCTTTCGGGAAGGTTCTCGCTGACTTCCCAGATCTTATGCGGCCATTGTACAAGGATGCTCCGGTCAAGCATGATGTCGTTCATCACATCGTTACGACTGGACCGCCTGTTACAGCCCGCCCTCGACGTCTTGCCAAAGACAAGCTTCAGGTTGCCCAAGATGAGTTCAATCATCTACTGGAACTCGGTATAGTCGAGACTTCCAAGAGCTCCTGGTCTTCACCTCTGCATCTTGTACCAAAGAAGTCGGGTGACTGGCGACCCTGTGGCGACTATAGGTCACTCAACCGCGTGACTGTCCCAGATCGGTATCCTATACCGCACCTGCAGGACTTTGCCATCCATCTTGTTGGTAAACGGGTCTTCTCCAAAGTGGACTTGGTGCGTGCCTATCACCAGATTCCTGTCCATGCTCCTGATATACCCAAGACTGCAGTTACCACACCATTCGGTTTGTTCAACTTCTTGCGGATGCCCTTCGGAATGCGGCCCAAACCTTTCAGAGGTTTATGGACCAAGTCACACGCGACCTCCCTTTTGTCTATGTCTACATAGACGATGTCCTTGTTGCTAGTGACTCACCCTCCCACCACGAGGAGGATTTGCGGCTTCTTTTCTCCAGATTTGCTGCATATGGAGTCGTCATTAACCCTGACAAATGCCAGTTCGGTGTGCCGTCTTTAGACTACTTGGGACATCACATCGACGAGCACGGCATACGTCCCCTTGACGAGAAAGTGTCAGCCATCAGGACTTTCCCACAACCTACCACCCTACGTCAACTTCGACGTTTTCTTGGTCTCATCAATTTCTACAGGAGGTTTATTCCGAAGTGTGCAGAGCTCCTTGCACCCCTCACCAATCTTCTGCGAGCACAACCCAAGCGTTCTCGCAAACCTCTCTAATGGTCTGCTGATTGCGAGACCGCCTTCACCCAAGCGAAGACTGCCTTAGCTGAGGCTGCTTTGCTGGCTCATCCGTCTCCAGATCTTCCTACCAGCCTCATGGTAGATGCCTCTGACACAGCAGTCGGTGGTGTACTCCAACAGATGAGTGATGACACTTGGCATCCTATTGCCTTCTTTTCACAACGACTCAAACCTGCAGAGACAAGTTACAGTACTTTTGGCAGGGAATTGCTTGCCATGTACCTTGGTGTACGTCACTTCAGGCATTTCCTGGAGGGTCGAGCTTTCTGCATCTTTACCGACCACAAGCCCCTGATTCACGCATTGCACTCTAGGCCAGATCGGCATTCCCCCAGGGAGATCAGGCACTTGGACTATCTGTCACAGTTTACGACAGATATTCGCCATGTCCATGGTGTCGACAATTTGGTAGCCGATGCATTATCTCGCACGCACGTACATGCTCTTCACACATCTTCCTCCATTGACCTAGCTCGCATAGCAGCTGATCAGTCGATGGATTGTGAACTACAGGATCTTCTCCAAATACCTCTTCCCTAGTCTTCCATAAAGTGTTGCTCACCTCGGGAGACACGAGTATCTGGTGTGATATGTCCACCGGTAAACCCCGTCCCTACATCCCTTTTCAGCATCGTCATGACATTTTTCATGCCATCCATGGACTTTCGCACCCCGGCGTCAATTCCACACTCAAGTTGGTTGCCTCTCGTTTTGTCTGGCCAGGAATGAACAAGGATGTTCGTGACTGGGCAAGAGCTTGCATACCTTGTCAAAAGGCCAGGATACAGCAACATGTCAAGGCACCTCTCGGAACTTTTGCTCTTCCTGATGCAAGGTTTGCACACATCCACATAGATCTGGTCGGACCATTAACCTCATCTCAGGGTTACATCTACATGTTGACCTGTGTGGATCGATTTACCAGGTGGCCCGAAGCATTTCCTCTCCCTGATGCAACAGCCGAGGCGGTAGCTGCTACTCTTGTTAGCCAGTGGGTTGCTCGTTCTGGCTCACCAAGCACTATTACCCACGGCCAAGGCCGTCAATTTGAGTCTCGTCTCTTTGCATCCCTTGCTAACCTACTCGGTACCAAGTCTGTACACACAACAGCATACCATCCTCAGGCCAACGGAATGGTTGAGAGATTCCACCGTCAATTGAAAGCATCCATCAAGGCCCAACCTGACCCACATCGCTGGTCTGAGTGCCTTCCCCTCATCCTCCTTGGGATCCGTTCTACTATCAAAGTAGACATCGGTTGTACCCCAGCGGAACTTGTATATGACACCACCCTTCGCCTGCCTGGTGAGATGGTTTCCCCAGAGAAGCACTGCCTAGCTGCAGATACGGTTGACTATGTTTCCCGCCTCAAGCAGCATATGGCTAACTTATCTCCTACTGGCACGCGTACTTCTCAGGGCCGGACCCATGTCCCCGATGATCTCATGCAGTGCACTCACGTTTTCGTCCGTCAAGATATGGTGCGAAAACCACTCCAACCTCCATACAGTGGTCCTTTCAAGGTTTTGAGTCGCAACCCAAAGTACTTTGTGCTTGCTTCCCATGGGAAGAAAATATCTGTCAGCATTGACCGTCTCAAGAGGGCCTTCATCGGCGAGAACCACACTATGGATCCACCTACCCCCACAGATGCTCCAGCTGACTGCTTCACAGCTGATCCTCCTGCGACGCGTACTCCCATTGCGCTTGATACGCATGTTTCATCTCCCTCCCTACCTGTCCCTTCCACCCCTTCCCACACCAGCTCTGACACAGCTACCCCTAAATCGCCTGTCAGAACCACGCGCTCTGGCCCTCATGTGCATTGGCCCCGCCGCTATATTTCCTTTTTGGTTTAATTTTTTTTAAATTATTCGCCCTTCAGGTGCTTTCTGCAGCTTCAGGTCTGAGGGGGGACTTATGTAGCATTGCTGTTAACTGACGTCATTTTTCATGAATATTCATGTTTAGATTTAGAAGTGCTCATTTTGTTTTTGTATTATATTTTCTTATTTACTTATACACATTGTTTAATACAGATTATTATCAACAAAATATATGTTCCAAATCGCTATTAATGAGTATCTGATTTATGTTCTTGTTGATTTTCTAATTAGTATTGAGCGTGCCTATTGAATGTAAACAATAACCACGTTTTTAGTTATAATGCATTTTTGTGCACAGTTTTTACTCGCTCTTCTTCCATTGCACGCCTGAGAATGGACTGCTCTAATAATTTGTGCTCGTGGTCATAACTGACTATTTCTTATGACTTTTTCCACTTATCAATGCCCAAATTCCAGTTACTACTACAGTGCATTGCTACTCTTGTTTGGGCCTGACACAACAGTTGGACATTATAACTTGATCTTTTCAACGCTGTATTTTTGCTACAATTATTTCAACCAAGTCAAGATCTGACTTCGTCTTCGCATACATTACATGTAGCTTAACGTGTGTGCCATCGGCATCGCTTTCGTGTTGAATTGTAACATTAACAACGTCGTCCCCACTCAGCACTCAGCAGTCACTTCGTTTGTGTGTAGACCTTTGCTACGTGAACTTCATCATGTTCATGGGAACCTCTTCATTCCACAACCTGTGTTAGCGTGTAACGATCAACCAGTGTTCTTCTTCATCGGATTTTCTTCCACTTCCAAAGTTCCAGTTTCGAGTCTATCCGTTGGTGTAGCAACTAGCATTCGCTCAGATAAGTACTACTACTAGTTACGTCACTACACTAGCAGGCACTCGTGGGACTACAGACTAGATCTACACTACACTCTACACTACATTCTACACTACATTCTACACTACATTCTACACTACATTCGTCACTACGCTGTATTTTACTTAGCGAGATCAATCGAGCTAGGATTTTTCTTCGATTTCAGCGTATTTCTTGCTCAAGTCGCTGGTTCGTATTCCAAACATAACATTTACAGACTAGTACTACATGTACATCTAGGCCTACATTTAAATTATTTTTACAGCGAAGTAAATGGAGGACTTCTAACTTCTACTATTGTTAATCTAACCAAGGTCTATTTCCTATAGATTACTTCGACTTTAGCCTTTGTTCTTTTGCCACTCTTTTTATACCAATATTCACTCTATATTCCAGTTTAGAGCTGTTTATGTAATAATCGCTACCCTTCATGTCAAGAGGAAGTATCTCATACTTTTGTAACAGTATGTTCACTGTGTGAATCTTGACATGACAAGTAGATTTCTTTTGTATCCATTAGGCTGATCAGATGATGGTTGATCATATTTACTGCTTTCAACTAAGCTTAATTCAGAGCATTTATATATAGTGAGTTGTAACGTGAATACCAACACATGTAATACCTGTAGGGCTATACAGTATTAATGGTGAACCTGCATTGTGTGCATTCTTTTTATCTTGTGTAACCTTTGCATTGTCATTGACAGTGTTTTGTATGGTTATGAAGTTTGCATTTTCTCCTTTGCCAATGCCTATACAAATGGTATTCTTCTCATCATATCACTTTTAAAAAGTGTAACATAGTGTAATCCTTACTGGTTACGGTATTAATACATGTATGTAGCAATCTTTTAAAGGTGCATATTGCTTTTATTAGCAGTTTCTCTGAAACAAACCTTACTTTTTGGTCAGACAAGTATATTTTGACTAGTCAATATTGTGATGGATATTTTGATGTACTGACATTCAAGTGACAAATGGTTTAATTGTCATTGATCATCATACAGGAAGTGTGTCCTGTTATTACTCTCAAGTTAATGTTTTAGTATACAGAGCTTGTGTTTATTAGTCTTAATAAACATCACTCATAAATTTCAGATAAACTCTTCATTTTTGTATCCTTTTGTAGTTCAATGTAAAACTATCTTGTTTGATTGAATTTGTCTTAGTATAACTTGAGATTGAGAGGTGATGAATGCATGTCTAGTGATTGATTATAGTGAGAAATTGATGTATGTTTACATTAATATTCATTGCCCCAAAATTAGATAGATCTTCTCAATACTCGTTATGCTAAAACAGGATAGCCCATGAAAGCCGAAATGGCTTATTTCCAATGGGGACCTTACCTAAGTAACTGATAAAAAAAAATACACTAAGAAAACACATTAGTACGGCTACAAGACTATCGTATACAAGTACCACAAGTAATAAGAATGTACTAAAGTAGCAAAATAAAACATAACAGTTTTATAAAGTAGGCGAAGATTACATAAATGTGAAAACAAGACTCACTCAACCGAAAAACTATATACAGATATCATAATGAAACTATCGATAATAAACGTCGGTTACATAAGTCATATAATATAGGAAAAAAAAACTCTGAGCTACAAAAAAGAGAGGAGAAATACAGTGATGGAATAGACACATTTTTCAGATGATGCTTCAATACCCTTTTAAAATGTAAACAATTCTTAACTGACTTAACATGATTTGGGAGGGAATTCCAGAAAAGAATACCGTTAAAATTAAAGGAATTTCCAATTCCACCTTTCCGCTTAGGCACTACGAAATTAAATTGACTATTTCTAGTGTCATGCCCATGAACACTTGAAGAGCGAGTAAAATTATTTGAAATATAGTGATCTGCATTAGAGTAAAAAATCTTATGTACATGGTGAATTAAAAGTTGTTGTGATGTAAGGTTTATATGAAGAAGACCAGCTGTTTCAAGTTCACTCTTCCCATTGTGTGTTCTTGGTGGTAAGTGATTAATAAATCTTACAATCTTATTTTGAATTATTTTTAACTTGTTTTGATCCACCTTCCCTAGACTGCAGTACCATGCCGCATTAGCATAATCAAATAAACACTGTATTAAGGAAAAACTTAAAATGCGTCTTGATTTTAAGTTCATGCAATTTTGATAACGATACATTGTCTTGCAAAGGACATTCTGGCCTCGAACCCATGACCTTGAAAGGTATATAGCTGATATCACTGGATCATGCTGACTACGACACCTCCATCTCTATCTCTACATCTAAATACCGAATATCTTACCTCCTGGACTGACATCAAATATATCCTCTATTCGGAAGACTATCACGGCTGTCATAAACAACAAGGTCAAGAACATAAGACAAAAGATCTTCTGCTTAAACGGTGACATCCTTGTTAAATTAGTTTAGAAGCTAGTTGTTTCACTTCATGCTATCAAACGTCCTATTTCCAATCACGTCCACCTTCTGTTTGAAGTTTTTAAATGTGATACAAAACTAGACATTACAACTTCGATCACCAACACCTTTAAACTGTTTTCCGAAGATGGCCGCCTTAATTTACCTGCGTTTATGGGTATGATGGCCCCTGTGTGGCGAGTGAAAAAATCATTATTTTTAGAAATAATAAAAATAGGGGAAACACTGATACCGTAAGGCATTAGCCCTATCCAATCCCTTTCACTGGTCACTGTAGTAAATTGACGCGAAGACCGTTATAGCGCGAAGGCGTAATAAATTGACGTCAAACCGTGGAAGCCTCTGTGAAAGCACCGTGCGCTCTCCACTGCACTGAGATCCCAACTGTGCAATCCCAATGGGACGAAAAGGCACGATTACGCGTCACGTTCCTCCAAGCTACAATGAACTGCTTTATGTTGTATACCGCGCTTTGTCCAGGAACGGCTCACCCGTCCACTGTCTTCTCCCTGGTCCACTAGTCAGATCGAAAACGCGTCAAACATGGTATTGCCGTCTTATCTAAAACGTGAACCTCGCTTCACCTACGTCGTATGCAGTTAACACAAAACAGTCCATTGTAGCTGTTACGGCGGCTACCAATAATATGAGTTACCAAAATGTACACTTTAGGAGTATAGAGTGACACCCCTACTAGGCATGCTAGGAGTGGCACCCTTAATTTGCATATCTGTGGTCAAGCCCAAAGGAGCGGGCAGCAAACTTTAAGAAAGAGCTCATTGTTTAGAAAGGGAAAGTTTGATGCAGTTGCTTTCGAAGAATCTCACAACAAGCTGACAAGAATTCATCATTTTGGGGTATATAACAGTTGGTGAGTTTAATTATTTTCATTTATTGTATTGTATAACATTCCCAGATAGCAAAGTATCTGGGGCCCATATGGGTTATAAGTGGGCCTTCTGGCCATGGGGCCCATATGTCCCATGTAAAACCCACATGGGACCCACATGGGCACACCCACCTAGAACCCACATAATGAAACCATATGGGCCCCATATGGTATTTATATGGGCAATGCGGTATCGTTAATGGATCGGCGCGTAGACCATATAACAATTATTTAGTCACATTAAAAACCCATATTTATGCAATTTCATTAAAAAAATAAAATATTGTTCAAAGTATACATATTTGACAGATTTTATTAACATGCATCTTAATTTTCAATATGCATGGGAATTAAGCTAAAAGCAAGTACCGGGAAAATAACACCCCTCCCACCGCCCCCCCCCCCGTTGTTGTTTTGGTTTATGGCGCGTGCATTCGGCCACGTCATCAGATACAGCGTACGCACGCTTACGTATACCCGCGCCGCGCTGCGCAACAGTATACAGTTGTTGTTCAACAGTCTCGATCGTCAGCGCGCGCAGGC
Source organism: Heliocidaris erythrogramma (assembly GCA_025617745.1). Lineage (NCBI taxonomy): Eukaryota > Metazoa > Echinodermata > Echinoidea > Camarodonta > Echinometridae > Heliocidaris > Heliocidaris erythrogramma. The sequence continues at coordinate 35,069,214 of CM046864.1, read as the reverse complement.
TATAGGCTAGCGGCAGGCGCGCGCGGCAATTCGAATTTCAAATTCATGATCATTCCGTTTCGGGCATGCAGTTTCGGGGCAACGTGTACAGCTCTGGTTTCCGTGTTCTTCTTGATCAATCAGGTATTTCTTATGAATGATTCAAAAAAAAAAAACATGACGTGTACATGCATGTCATGAGGTGTTAGCATTTCAACAATAGTTTGTTAAACGTACGGTACCTGTATTTAAAGCCAAAATAATACGTTACGTAGCCTGTGTACTGTTAGTAGGCCGACGTGCACCTTTTGTTGCGGCGTGCACAGCGATCTCTACTAACACTGACTAATTACTGCAGTGTGGTGCTTTAGTTTAACGTGTGTGTGTGTTGGCCATTACTCCATCATGTCCATTACATGTACAAGGTAGAATTTTTTTTTGTAGAATTTTATTGAAATTGCCTTCTTAAACGTGCCATTATAATTAAACTGTACTCCAAGTTAAGTGAAGTCATATACTACATCTATTTTTTCATGACCATATGTAAAATTTGGTATCTTCCTAATTTTCCCTCTTGAAAAAATCATTATTTTTGTTTTACTTGCATTGACTGTTAGACGCCAGGTATTACAATATTCTTGCACTGCAACCAGCACAACTTGCAATTCATCAGGGCTTTCTGCCAGTATTATTGTGTCATCTGCATACAACAGGCATAATAATTTTGAAAAAACTCTTGTTCCTCACCCTGTAAGTATTATTGATTTCTTCATTTAAAGTTTTCAAGCCAGGACAAAATTTGGCAATGTGTTCTTGAAAGTCATTTAAATAGACAGAAAACAGCAATGGTGAGAGGTTTTCACCTTGTCTGACTCCTGCATTACATGTGAAAAATTCAGACACTGTGCCACTGGCAGAAACACAAGACTTTGCATGTTTGTACAAGTTTTTAACAACATTCAGGACTTTGCCATTTACTCCTATTTTCAACAGCATAAACCACAACAACTTCCTGTCAACCAAATCAAATGTTTTTTTATAATCTATAAATGCACAGTATAAACGCTTCTTTTTCTGTAGGTAGAAATCGATAATAGTCTTCAAAACGAACACATGATCAATGGTAGAATATGTTGAGCGAAATACAGCTTGTTCCTCACCTAACATGTGATTACTTTCAAGAAAGTTAGAAATTCTATTATTTAAGACTGAGGTAAATAGTTTACCAAGACAACTCAGCAAGGTTATTCCTCTATAATTATCTGGGTTTGAATTTTGACCTTTATTCTTAAAAATTGGGATAATTACTCCAATACACCATTCAGAAGGTACGATCCCACTTTCTAAAACAACATTTAAAAAATCAACAATTACTCTACGCATTTCCACAGGGCTACTTTTAAGAAATTCATTTCTGATCAAGTCTTTTCCACATGCTTTGGCATTTTTCAGTTTATTAATCATTAATTCAACCTCCTCCAGTGTGATAGGTTTATTCAATCCATCATTTTGTATAGGCATATTACCAGTATCCAAAATCATCCTCTCCTCTGAATGATTATCTGATATATACATATGGTCCCAAGAGATTTAAAATGATGTACAAGATCACATAAGGAAATGTTAATTGTACTTTTAATCTGATGACTACTACTGTTTAATAAACTCCAAAAGGCTCTTGGGTTACCATTATTTCTCAAGGACCGTAAAGATGCACTGATACTTTTACCATACTTTCTCTTTTTGTACCGTAACTATTTTTTATACTTTTTGCTTGCCAAAACAAGGTAGTTCATATTAATTCAGTTTCATATTCACGATCATTCCGTTTCGGGGCAACGTGTGCCGCTCTGGTTCCCATGTTCTTGAACGATCAGGTATTTTGAACGCGTGATTTGATTTGATTTGATTTTATTCGTCAGGTATATTGCAATACAAACATAACCAGGTACCATGACAGGATAGCCCATGCAAGCCGAAATGGCTTATTTCCAATGGGGTCCTTACCTAAATAGTTGATTAAAAAATACACTAAGAAAACACATTAGTACGTCTACAAGACTATCGTACACGTACGACAAGTAATAAGAATGTACTAAAGTAGCAAAATAAAACATTACATTTTTATAAAGTAGGCGAAGATTACATAAATGTGAAAACAAGACTTATTCAACGGAAAAAACTATATACAGAAAATCATAATGAAACTATCGATAATAAACGTTGGTTACATAAGTCATATAATATAGGAAAAAACCATTTGAGCTACAAAAAGGAGAGGAGAAATATAGTTATGGAGTAGACATATTTTTCAGATGATACTTCAATACCCTTTTAAATTGTAAAAAAATCTTAACTGACTTAACATGATTTGGGAGGGAATTCCAGAAAAGAATACCGTTAAAATAAAAGGAATTTCCAATTTTACCTTTCCGCTTAGGCACTACGAAATTAAATTGACTATTTCTAGTGTCATGCCCATGAACACTTGAAGAGCGAGTAAAATTATTTGAAATATAGTGATCTGCATTAGAGTAAAAAATCTTATGTACATGGTGAATTAAAAGTTGTTGTGATCTAAGGTTTACATGAAGAAGACCAGCTGTTTCAAGTTCACTCTTCCCAATGTGTGTTCTTGGTGGTAAGTGATTGATAAATCTTACAATCTTATTTTGAATTATTTTAAACTTGTTTTGATCCACCTTGCCTAGACTGCAGTAGCATGCCGCATTAGCATAATCAAATAAACATTGTATTAAGGAAAAACTTAAAATGCGTCTTGATTTTAAGTTCATGCAATTTTGATAACGATACAAGAATTTTAGACGAGCATTAGCTTTTTTGAAAATACTGGCAATCAAACTTGATCAAGAAAGATCACTAGCTATATTTAGTCCTAAATACTTCACAGAATCCTGTCTCTTAATGAGTTGATTGTTATAACTTATATTGAAATCATCAGTATACTTCAGCCTACCCCGCGAACAAAACAAAATACTTTCGGTTTTACCAATATGTAAGCTAAGCTTATTTGCTGTCATCCACTTAACACAGTTTGATAATTCTAAGCTAAGTTTTTCCCCGATCAGCTTAGGATCAGTACCAGAATATAGTAACACACTATCATCCACATATAAAAGTAATTTACTGTCTTTGACACAAACCCACATATCATTAATGTAGCACATGAAAAGAATAGGACCTAATATGCTCCCCTGGGGAACTCCGCATCTTATGGGCATAGAATCGGAGAGTACATTTTGCAACGAGACAACTTTTTTTTTTTTGATTGATTGATTCATTTATTGCAAGTAAAATAAAATCATATAGTTGGCTTAGTACAATGTAACAAATATAATGTGTATACACAATATAAAAAATATATATTACAAAGAAGTATATTGAAAGAGTAAATGAATCTTATAGAAATAAATGGAAATGAAATTTTTAATACGCTCAAGAGACTGAAATAACCCGGCCTTAAAAAGAGTGTGGAAAAAAAAAAAAAAAAAAAAAAAAACCCTAGAGAAAACGGAAAAACGAAAGCAAGAAGAACAAGATGAATGTGACTGCGTCTCCTATATGCCTCCGCCTAAATTGAGTTTATGGCTCAAACTGTTCTAGAAATATTTGATAACGAGGCTAAAACCCAGTAATTTCATGTAATTTCATGTAAATTGACCTCTATGACCTGTGACCTTTGACCTACTTACCCCCCAAATCTAATCAGTTCATCTTTCTATGGGGATGCATACTGGTACCAAGTTTGAAATTCTTACCTCATAAGATCTCTGATATTTTATCCACAGGTTCTTACACCGAGGTCAAGAGAGACCCGAAACCCAACATCAAACGACGCGTCACTGACAAACTTCGTTCGCTCAATAAACTTGGCCTGTTCCCTCCACGAGTTTATCGTTTTCTTCTTCCTTCCTCCAGCTCCTGCCCAGTGTTCTTTGGTCTACCAAAAATTCACAAACCAGACATTCCTCTCCGCCCGATTGTGTCCTCACGTGGTTCCCCACCTACAATCTTGCTAAACATCTCGCACACATCCTTCAACCCCTCACCGGTCAGTCGCAACATCATGTCCGCAATTCTCATCACTTCACCACAATCATCAATGACATCAAGCTCAACTCCACAGACATACTAGTTAGTTTTGATGTTGACTCTTTATTCACCAGCATCCCCATTCAAGAAGCTTGCGACATCACCAGAACTAGATTACAACATGATACTGATCTCCAGGACAGAACCCCACTATCTCCCCAACAGACATATGACCTTCTTCTCCTATGTCTTACCTCCACCAGCTTCCAGTGGCGGGATAAGTACTACAACCAATCAGAAGGTGCCCCCATGGGCTCGCCACTCTCCCCAGTTATAGCTAATCTCTTCATGGAACAATTCGAAACTACTATTCTCTCCACAGCACCGTATAAACCCACACTTTGGCTCCGTTACGTTGACACGTTTGTCATTTGGCCGCACGGTCCGGAAAAGCTGAACAACTTCCAGGATTTTCTCAACAAACATCACCCCTCCATCAGCTTCTCGTCAGAAGCAGAAAACAATAACTCTCTTCCTTTTCTTGATGTTTTGATCACCCACAAGCCTGACGGTTCACTCTCCCATAGTGTTTACCGTAAACCTACCCACACAGACCGCTATCTAAACTTCCGTTCTTTCCACCATCCGTCCGTCAAACGTTCGGTCTCCAGTTCCCTGATCAGGAGAGCTCACAACGTTTGCGACTCTACCAGCATTGACGACGAGTTAAAACACATCAAAGCAGCCTTAGTCAACAATGGTTTCCCTCCTCAGGAAATACGCACATCTGTGAACAAACCCCATGCTCCCCCACCAACCAGACACATCTCGTCCTGCACTATTCCCTTCACAGGTCATGTCTCTCACCGAATTCAACGAGTCCTGCAGAAGGCCAACATACGGGTTTTCTTCAGTTCTAAACACAAACTTCACAAGTCTCTCTACACACACAAAGACACTGCTTCTCCCGACAGCAAACCAGGAGTGTACCGCATACCATGTTCCTGTGGTCAGGTCTACATCGGAGAGACTGGGAGGGACATCAAATCTCGCATCAAGGAACACCGTGCCCATGGGAGACTTGGTCACTACGACCGATCTGCCATTATCAATCATTCTGTCACTCGTGATCACCAGATTAACTGGGAAGACACCAAACTTGTAGCCCCCGCTTCCAACTGGTATACCAGGAGGGCCCGTGAAGCCATCGAGATTCACAAACATGACACAGTTACACAGGATAAGGGTTTACAGATCAGCGACATATGGTTTTCACTCTTCCAATAATAACTAGTGCTATAATTTTTTTTATGTATTTTAACCACTATTGCTTCCCTCAACAGGATTTCATGTTTCTCTCCTCAACTTGTTCATTACCTTTGTTTTTTTTTTTTTTTTGTTGTTTCATTCATTATATTCAGATCAGCGACATATGGTTTTCACTCTTCCAATAATAACTAGTGCTATAATTTTTTTAACAGGTATGTTTTAAATTTAATGTCTTTCCTCAACAGGATGACTTGTTTCTCTCCTCAGATTATCTCCGACAGGATTTCATGTTTCTCTCCTCAATTTGTTCATTATCATTTTCTCTTAATTTCTTTCATAACAATTATTATTAGTATACTCATTCTGTTGTCAATATTTCACCTTTTCCATATGTATGTTTTAACCGTAATTTCTTTCCCCAACAGGATGTCATGTTTCTCTCCACAGATTACCTACGGCCCCAATCCCCCTTTTGTTTCCAGCTTATCCAGACGGTTAATTGATTTCTTAGTCCTATTGTTCACTTGCTTTCATTGTTTTCTTTTCAACACAGGATTCGTTTGATGTCACTTATCCTTTCAATGCTGGTACCTTGATGTTATTTATCCTTTCAATGTAGGTACTTTGATGTTACTGTTACTATTTCTTTCTATGTTATTTGTTTGCATCCATTTTATTTAGTGAATTGCTGCTTCATATATAAATTCTGCTGATTTATTCGCTCTTCTCATTCTCCTGACGACGGCCAGAGCATTCTGACCGGAACGTGGAGTTATTCCAACTCACATGGTTGTACCGCAAACCTTTTTCTGAATTACAACTTCACCATGCAAACCTTCAAATCCTATATTACCTCAAATAGTTCTTCAGAAATCGCGGTAACGGTGCTAAAAACCAAGAATTTCATGTAATTTCATGTAAATTGACCTCTGGGACCTCTGACCTACTTACCCCAAAATCTAATCAGTTCATCTTTCTATGGGGATACATACTGGTACCAAGTTTGAAGTTCTCACCTCAAATAGTTATTGAGATATCGCGGTAACGGTGCTAAAAACAAAAAATTTCATGTAATTTCATGTAAATTGACCTCTATGACCTGTGACCTTAGACCTACTTACCCCCAAATCTAATCAGTTCATCTTTCTATGGGGATGCATACTGGTACCAAGTTTGAAATTCTTACCTCAAATAGTTCTTCAGAAATCGCGGTAACGGTGCAAAAAACCAAGAATTTCGTGTAATTTCATGTAAATTGACCTCTGGGACCTCTGACCTACTTACCTCAAAATCTATCAGTTCATCTTTCTATGGGGATACATACTGGTACCAAGTTTGAAGTTCTCACCTCAAACAGTTCTTGAGATATCGCGGTAACGGTGCTAAAAACAAAAAAATTCATGTAATTTCATGTAAATTGACCTCTGTGACCTCTGACCTTTGACCTCCTTACCCCAAAATCTAATCAGTTCATCTTCGTATAGGGAAACATACTAGTACCAAGTTTGAAGTTCTCACCTCAAACAGTTGAGATATCGCAGTAACGGTGCTAAAAACCACGAATTTCATGTAATTTCATTTAAATTGACCTCTGTGACCTCTGACCTTTGACCTACTTACCCCAAAATCTAATCACTTCATCTTCGTATGGGGATACATACTAGTACTAAGTTTGAGGTTCCTACCTCAAATGATTCTTCAGATATCGCGGTAACGAGAAGTGGGACGGACGGATGGACGCACGCACGCACGGACGCACGGACGGACGGACAACCCGGGTAAATCTGGGTAAAGAAAACGGTTTACTGTTACGTAATACATATCTGTTGTCCTTTTTTCCGGCAAAAGGCCATGCAATTTATGAGTAGAACTCTGCTTCAGGGTAAATAGACACGAACACATATGTTCTCTACGATCTTTCAAGGTTTGTAAACCAAAAACATTAATTGCTTCATCATAGTTTAACTCTGGATCAGTTATTCGTAAAGCTCGTTTCTGAACAGATTCCAGTAGATCACTTTGTTCCTTGGTTAGGCCCCCATGGAATACCTGACAAGCATACTCCAGGACAGACCCTATAGAAGTTGTATAATATTTACACAAATCACTTTTACATAGGCCAGCCCTACGAAGTTGGATCAATAAATAGAACCGTTTTGCTGCTTTAGAATAAATATCGTTAACATGAGTATCCCAGTTAAGTTTATCGTTAATCCAAACACCTAATAATTTTGCTTCATGAACTTGTTCAATATGTTCATTATTCATTGTCAAGTTTGCATCATACTCATTTTTAGTAAAATTAATGATCAACTGCTTAGTTTTCTTTGGATTAATGGCCATGCAATTATCACTAGTCCATTTTATCATATCATTCAAAGATTCCTGAAGTAATCCATTTTGACCTGCTTTTAGAACATCATAAACAGTGGTATCATCAACGTATTTAACTACGGGTAAGACCGGTTGGAGATCAGTTAACATAATTATAAACAAAAGAGGCCCAAGTTTTGTACCTTGAGGAACTCCTCCATTTATGAAAGACCATTCTGATGTGGTATCACTTAATTTTACTCTCTGTTTCCTATGACATAGGAAAGCTTGAATCCAGTTTACAATAACTCTATTTATACCCAATCTAGTAAGTTTGTCAATTATAATTTCATGGTTAATTCGATCAAACGCTTTAGACAAATCTACTAATAAAACTTGAAGTGCTTGTTTTTTAGAATCAGTTAAAAAGTACCAGTTATGACATAAATCAATAAGAGCTAAAACTGTGGAGGAACCAGGTATACTGCCAAATTGGCTTTTATCAATATGAGGTAAGTATTCATTCCATAACCAATTCATTCCATAACCAATTGTAAATAAAATAAAATCTCACTTTTCTTTGCACCAAATTACATAAAAGTTTATATTTCTTTTCTAATTCTAAATTACCACAATCCTTTTTCATTCTTTTAAAAGCTATATTTCTTTGTCTTATTAACGAAATAATTTCAGCATTCATCCACTTATCGGTTCTTTGCTTAATTCTTACTTGTTTTAATGGAGCACATTTATCAACTATAGACATGAAAATATTTTTGAAAATTGACCACGCAGTATTTACTTCTTTACATTCTAATATGTCAGACCAATTGACTCGAGATAAAACATTATTAAAATCATCTATACAATAGTTTCTCATACACCGAATATTTATATTTCTATGCTGTTTGAATACAGGTCTTATTAGCTTCCTAGAGCAGTAGGTTAAAAAATGATCACTTAGGCCAATTTCAATAACACCACTTTGACAAATATTTTCTTCTTTACTGCTGATTACATGGTCTATTAATGATGAAGTGGCCGATGTTGTTCGAGTGGGTTTAGTTATAAGTTGACTCAAACCATTTAAATTCAAAATATTCTTGTATTTTTTTGATAATGAAGACTGCTGCAAAAAGGCATTTCTAGTTATAGACAGCCATGAAACTGAAAGATGAGTGATTCCAAAAAAAATATTACGTGTATGCATGATGTGTTAGCATTTCAATAGTTTATTGTTAAACGTACCTGTAATGGTGTGCACAGCGATCTCTACTCACTACTGCAGTATGGGGGTGGGGCTATGTTAAATTGCAAAACTTATGATGCAATCAAATGTCAAATAATTCCCCCCAAAAAGAATATAGAGGGTGGCCCAGAAAAAGCGGCACAGACGAGTTTTGATATTTTTTTCACGGGAGACGTTCTTTTGTAAGAAGTAATGGCTTTATCGAATAGTGTATTATTCAGTACTGAAGAAAATGACAGCAAGATCATTGATTTTGATTGAGTAGCTTTGTTTGTATACATGTATGCTTCTTTAGCAAAACGATGTCACGTTTGAAAATTGTCGCGTTTCAGGCAGACCACATACTTCGGGCAACTGCGCTCACCAAGCCGATTTTTAATCCACCAAGCAGATTTTTAATCCAGAAATTTTGTAATTCTTCCCTTTATCCTTTTGTGTAGTTTGCATGGAATGGGTACCAGTGCAGTGCTGACCCTTAACATGAGCTATCAGTTGTTTAAACCCTTTCCGAGAGAATACATTTTCATTTCAATCTTTTTTTGTTTACCTTTAAATGCGTGAGTGATGTTGATTCAGTAGTCTGTATAAATTATTTCCATTAGGGATGCAAATCAGGAAGCAGGGGTTCCCGGCCCGGTGACAACTGTGACAGACACTGCTTCACAGGATCACACTGTAAGTAAGTTCTGTGTTTTCCAAGACAATCATATGCGGCAGGATTCGAACCGTGAACCATATGATCCACAGTCTGGTGACGTATACACTAGACCATGACACCTCAACATGCATATTATACTTGAATCCAGATATGATTTTAATATGAAGAAATGGGGTAACCTCGCTATTCATAAGGACCGCTTATTCATAATGCGTGACTAAATGAATAGCGGTCCTTCTAAATAGACAAATTACCATTATTCATAACTATTCATAAGAACTGCTATTCATAACGTCTGTTAAATGAATATAGTGGTTTTCTATGAATAGCTGTCCTTTTGAATAGCGAGCGGACCCAGAAGAGATACATGTTGATCAAAGCAGGGGGCTATTTCACAGTAGAGCTGAAGTAGAAATCCATATCTGTTGAAAGAAAAGAGTAAAGATTTTAGAAAATAGCATCCATTGTGTATTTGATAATTAAACAAGCAACAGTTAGAATTAAAATAAAACCCTGAAACTTCGAGCTTCCTATTAACACAGTTAGCATCAACTCTTTTTATGAAATGGAATCATAAGTGTGAATTCTCAAAACGATTTAAAGAGGAAATAAGCTGGACACATAAAATTTTCAAGGCTATTCAAAAGCAACCAAATTAGTCTCAAGAAAATTCAGTTGGTATGTTTATGTGAAGAAAAATATGTGTACCTAGATTGTATTGAGGTACTAATAACAACCAGGGGCGTCAATTATGCAATGGCAGTTGCCCCCCCCCCCCGATAATATTGAGAGGGCAAATATATCATTTTGCCCCCCCCCCCCAAATCCAAAAACGGATTGACACCCCTGATAGCAATCTTACTCTTACAGCATAGACCTACCATGTAAAACTGGAGCAGCTAAGTATTTATTTGTTCCTCTCAGAATTTGTCTTCATTCTCAGCGGTAAGCCTTCATCTTCATCATCATCTGTAAAATAGATGAAGGAGAGTCGTGTAGAGAAGCATTATTATGTATTAAGAAAAAAAAAATGAGATACGCTCATCCTCACCCTCGTGATCTTTTCAAAGAGGATAAATACTAACTGCATGTACAATCCATCCTAAAATATTTGTGGATTTTAATAAAAGTGTAATGTATTCACACATCTTATTTTGTTTTGTTTCTGTTTGCATTAATTAATGAAATGTTTAATATAATAATTAAGGGGGACTAAAAATTCTATTTATACTGACACCACACTGAACATTCCCTAAAGATCTCATAATTGATTTTTTTAAAGACACTAAAACAGCTAATTTAATATTACACTGAAGAAAACAGATCTCAGTGGTGGATAATGGAAAAGGACAAATGAAATGTCCATTCTCTCAGAATTCTTTTGTTGTTGTTGCTGTTTTGGTTGAACAATGTAAACTAAAAACTCCCCCCCCCCCCCCCGAGTAAACCGATTCTAGATCCACTACCATTACCAGACCTATAATTTTTAGCTGTATGGTGGTGTGACCATATTTCGCGCATGACCTAAGTTCGCGCACAGGGCAATATCTAAAAAACTACAAAAGATTTCGAAAATCTGATAGCGCTATTAGATAGAGGAAGCTAAAATTACATATGGACTATATTTTCTTTCAAGTTGGGTGAGAAATTATGAAGATATTGACAAAATGTCGGCAATTTTGCTACTTTTTGCGTCAGTTTCCGAAAAATATGAAGTTACCGACAACGGTCCAAAAATCCTCATTTTGATAGAAGATGTCATCAAAGTTGTAGGTAAAACGTGATACCAAATGATTGTATGATATTTTGTCTTACAAATGATGCAATTATCTTCCCTTTGCTGGACCGCTACGTTGGATAACTTAGATGTTAATTTACGTGCGCGAACTTAGGTCTCGTGGTTTTTATGCCCTTTTTTTTCAGTGTTTTGCGCGATCCGACACTGGGTTTCGAGATCGCGATATTTCCGAAATTCTTCGTCGATTAATGTTCTTGTTGAATCAAGTTTTAGTCCAGAATTTTGCTTTCCGTTTGGTATAAAACTTTATAAATAAATTATTGTAGAATATGAGAAATCAAGTATCGAATATCACATTTCTAATAAAAATTTGAATGTGCGCGAAATATGGTCACCCCATCATAATACCCTGTGGTAACTCCTTGGTATTATTAAGTCTAGGTCCAACTAGTTAGGTCTAGACCTACCTGTTTATTTCTGACGTCTCATCAAAGTCTTTTATAGTAGGATTTTCCGCTTCATCCGGCACCTCCAACAGTTGTTGAGTTATGTAGACCTCTAACATTAGGCTCTATTAGATCTTCAAGTAGATCAGCCACAAGTTAGTTCCTTGCCAAGTTTATCTGAGGGCAATCAAAGTCAACATGAGACTAATCAATGTGATTACTGAAAGTCACTGAGTGAAACAACAAAGACCATCCATATGATATATTATTCTGTGGAGATGTATTATTACCTCTCATTAAAAGTGCTTTGATTCTGGTCTACAAATAGTAGAACCAAGACTAAATATGAACCCCTCTCCCTCTCTTGAAATAAAAAAAAATAAAACATCATCATGCTTGCCTTTGAGTTTGACCTTGTCTCAAGTTTGTGAAAAGTTACAAGTTACAAATACAATTATCATTATGGTTAACGTTAGGGCCTAACTTTGTTAATGTTAGGCCTAAGTTAGACCTATTTTGATCTAACTTTAGACGATATTATTAGGCAAACCCGGAGAATAGGGGCCGGTCTGCGCGTGCTGTATTCATTTGTGTGCAAGCAAATGTAGCACAGCGGCGGCGGCGACGATCTTGTACCAGATTCAGCGATGAATCATTTGCGAGTTTGACTCCATTTCTGGCCAAAATCGTTATGATTTTCATCAAACAACTACAAATCTGAAAGTCAAGAGGACAATATGATTATCACAGCATTAATTACTTGATTTGAAATATATTTGGAAGTTGTTTTGAACTTGATTTTGAACTTGATTAGGCCTATGAACTTGTTACATGTGTAAAGTCATTTTTGCCTCTGCCGATCTCCGCACTGTAAAACATGGCACGCGTACGCCGACCTGCCCCTATTTTGGGTTTGCCCAATATTATTTATAGAAAAATATATCGATGATGATTATCACGACAAGAATTCCTTATGTCCCAGCCGCCTTATTTTTTCATTTTTGACTTTTGTTAAGTGTCCGGTCATCCGAATCTGTTCCCCTATGTAGTTGACGTTAAGGCCTATAGCTCGACTCACAGACCACCGTGACACTCATACATAAAGCCGTGTTGCGAGACCATGCTTATGATGAATAAACAAATGGCAAGTGGTTCAACCTGCAATTTAATGAACAAACAATAAACGCTAATAAATCATCATGTTTACCAACATGTCATCTCAATAAAGCAAATTGCAGGTATACATTGTTCTGTATCAATCCAGTTTAAATTCTCAGGTTTGTGTCTCATAATTTGTGATAAACTATTTCTCAATAAATGCCTGTGCATTAATAAACTATTATTGTCTGTGATATTTCCTTAAGTATACACACTGAGCTATATCCTTAAACCCTGAATAATCCTCAATATTTCCTATACAACAAATTGCATTCATTATAACCCCTTTGGTTTGGCAATCATAAATCAACAAACTTGCATAGCAATGGCCTTTCCTGTCTGACCTCATTAAATATGCGCACTGTAATCTGTGCATTGAGCATGCATAATCTACAGAGCATTCATTTGACAAGTAAATTTCAACTAAATAATTTCTTTCATAGCAACCAAAACGTCCAGCATAATTGACTGGCTCATAAGTTTTGTATAATAGCAAACTCTTGGTTTACAATGCAAATCTCTCTATGCCTGTGTAGGTTGATACACACAGCTTTGCGCATTGTTTACGTGAACACTCGTATGCATAAACTACAGTGCGATCGCATGTTAATACACACTCTACGATTCAACTTCAATTGTGCAGTTTATTACCAGAATATTCACCGATAAACTTTAACACATCACCAAATCATTCATCATGTAGATAAACAAAACTTTGAATTTCAATATTATGTCAAAATTGTTTTACTTACAACATTGGGCTCATCAAATCAAACAAAAGGCAGTGAGTCTGTAAAGTGACTGTTCAAATTTTCATCACATCATACTGTCCGAAAATCAAAGCCCCGGCCCCTCAGGCGACAAGTTAAAATTTTAGCAAAGTTTTCTCGCTTCTGACGTCATAAAGGAATTAAGCGTAATATAGCCTCAATTCATTCAATTCAAATTAATTAATATTTCCACAATTTACATCCCGGCCCCTTAAATGGGCAGTCAAAAACTGATCATTTACTAAACCTATTCCTCAAATTGTGGAAACCTTCACAAGACTATACATACATTGTATGCACATGAACCTCAATTCTCAATACATCTTGCTATCATACTCAGAGATGAATGACAAATTATCTGATTCAATGCAGAATGTCCTAACATTTTGCTTCCCTTAAATTCATGAAACTACAACTAAACTCATGAACATCACAAACTTCCCTTTCTAAGCAAATAATCTGTGTCCCGGTTTGGAACACAGGAGTCAACACACAATGATATACATGTGCATGTTCTAATCTATCAAATGCAGTAAACTGCATAGATCTTCTGCAATAATACAGTGGAAACTCTGTAAAACAAGGTCCCTGAAACCACCAAAGTCACCTTGCTATAGCAGGAATCCCTTTAAACCAGGCCGCAAAACAACATAACGCAAAGGCCAGAAACAGGAAATTACCCTGCTATAACAGACCTCTATAGGTACAGAGCCTCCAATGTAATGCATTTCAAACAATAAATAAACCTGTGAAGTACCTGTGTCAAGTTTAAACAATTCATTCAAATATTTCAATAGAATGAAAACATTCAATGCATCTTCCAGTAATACCACAATTAAACCTTGATATGGTGTCAAGCTTGACACCGCTGTAAACGGTTCAAAATGTATTCTACCCACAGTAATTTAACAAATTCTATCTGACCAAACTTCACCAGATATGATTCTTGAAAGAGTTCTGAATTGAACCTTATGTACATTCAGTACAAAGACAACTGACTACCTATTTCAGAAACACACTCTTCCACTGTAAACTAACAGCAACCATTTGCATCAATACGAGATTCTGTCAAATTAACTGCATTTTTTTTTTTTTTTAACCTCTTCACTGGATACTTATGCATGACCTGAATGATCCAAAATACATGTACAATGCAAATTCTCTTCAAAACTCCCAAGTGAGTTGAACAATGTACATATGCATCTGTCATGAATAAATATCCAACATCAATGTTCATAAATATACACATTTTCTGTGAATATGCTTCCATGAAACTGCAAATTTGCAGTTATTCTTTTACAACTTGTAAAAAAACAGAATTATATAATAAACTGTGGTTTTTGCAATTTCAAATATCCATTGTTTAGCATTCAAGATAAATATACATCATTTTGTCAAGAGATACTTATGATGAACTTGATACATCTTCATGGATAGTCTCATTTCCTGACTCCATGAATCTTCATGTATGACACTAGTCTTAAATCAGACCTGAAAATGCAACAAAAAAAAAGTCTCAAATTTCAGACCCTGAATTTATCCATTTAGTCTTTCTCCAGACTTCAATTTGAGTGAAACAATTAGTCTCATCTGCAGACTCCCAAATTCCTATAAGAATAGTCTTGTACTTCAGACCCCAAAATGCAAATGAGATGTAGTCTTCTTATCAGACTCTAATTCAATTTGTGGTTCTATGCCAATTACTGAACCTTGACCACATTTCAACATATTTATCTCTTGGCTATAAACATAATACTGGGTACAAGTTATTGCCATAATATGATCTTTTGAGCAACAAAATACTTTGTTCGCTGGTCGCGTTATAACTTCTAAGCGTCCATTTGAAGTATCCATCTCAATTTCTATAACCTGCTGAAAGCGCCCATGGATCTATCGCTCAGCTGACTCTATCAAGCACAGTTTATGAACTGGTCTAACAAGCGTGGTTGATTTGGTCTTCACCTTTGCAGTCCTGACCAAATTATCACTCCCTGGAAATGTCTCTACAATTCTCCCCATTAACCACTGATTTCTTGGTAGGTCTTCCATTATTAGTACAATGTCACCCACAGTTAGATTGCGCACTGGAGTTGACCACTTCTGGCGTCGCTGGAGGGCAGGCAGATACTCGCGAGTCCACCTGCGCCAAAACACATCCGCTAAGTATTGGATTTGACGCCATCTACGTCGACTGTACAAATCGCTCTTACCAAATACATCTGATGGAAAGAAATTGTTCTGTTTCAATAGTAAAAGATGATTTGGTGTTAATGGTTCAGGGTCCCTAACATCATCAGAGACCACCGTGAGAGGACGACCGTTGACCGCTGCTTCTACCAGACACATCAGAGTACACAGACCTTCATCCGAGAGAGCCTGCTGTTTCAGTAGAGCACCCAAGATCTTGCGTACCGTTCTGATCTGTCTCTCCCATGGGCCCCCCATATGAGAGGCAGTTGGAGGGTTGAACTTCCAGTCCACGCCTTTCTGTAGCAGGTGATCTTGGATTTTCTGCTGATTCCAAGACCGGACTCCATCACGCAGCTCACGTTCGGCCCCGACAAAGTTCGTCCCATTATCACTTCTAATGACTTCTGGTTGTCCTCGGCGAGCGATAAACCTCTGTAAAGCGCTAATAAAGGAGTCCGTCTCTAACGAATGCAATATCTCAATATGTACGGCCCTTATTACCAAACAAGTAAAGAGACATCTGTACCTCTTTACTTGAGACCTCCCTTGCTTTATGAAAAAGTCTACACCGAAACAGTCTACACCAACGTAAGTGAAGGGTGGTTTCTCTCCTTGCACTCTATCACTAGGTAGATCAGCCATCTTCTACGGGGTGGGGGTTGCTGACATCCGCTTACACACCACACAGTCTCTAAGTACCTGGCGTACTGTTACCCTTCCTCCTATTACCCAGTATTGCTGCCTGAGTAATGACAACACATATTCTCTGCCGGAGTGCCCAGACATCTGATGAAGGTGTCTTATGATTAGTCCCACGACATGATGCATCTTGGGAAGGATGATGGGATGTTTAGTCTTTTCCTCTACCGATGCATGCTTAAGGCGCCCACCTACATGGATAAGGCCATCACTGAGCACCTTTGGATCTAGCTTAGAGAGAGAGCTAGATTTCTTCACTCTGGATCCCTGTCCATTACTCTCTCTTTCACCTTTCCTTAACATCTTGAGCTCTTCAGGAAAGCCTTGCCGCTGCACATGTTTCATTATGGCCTGTTCTGATTTCCACAGATCATCTGATTGTAGCGGCTTTGTGACATCAATCGGCAACTTCTGAACCTTACTTCGAAGATAGTCCTTCAATCTGAGTATCCAGGCTACACCACGTTTGAGTTTATACCAAGATGAGAAATAGCATATGAAGATAACATCTGAGCAGATACTGGTGGATGCTGCTTGATCTCCCGATCGTTCTCTTCAATGGACTGCTTCACTGTAGGGTCTTGTGGCCAACAGCTCTCTGCTTCTCTCAGAAACTCTGGTCCTTCAGTCCAAACTTTATTAATACACAAAGCTTGTGCTGCTTGTTCGCGTGACAACTCATCAGCTGGGTTGCTCCCTGAGTTGACGTGCTCTCATTGCTCTCACTCAGACCCTTCATGGATGACAGAAATCCGGTCGGCAACAAAGGTCTTGAATCTTTTCACTTCCTTTCTTACATACTGGAGAACGATTGTGCTGTCAGTCCAGTAAACTGACTCTCTAAAGGGCAGGTCCAAATGTCTATGGATCATAGCATCTTAGCCAAAACGATACTGCTGTGGACCTTCCCATCTGCATTTGTCACTCTCAGATAGGACACTGCACCATATCCCTTCTCGGAGGCATCCGAAAAGTGATGAAGTTGATACTCCATTACTTCACCAAAATTGTGCGGCTTCAGGCATCTATTTACAGTGAATTTCTCCATGTTGACCAAGTCATCCTGCCAGTCTTGCCATCTCTGACGTAGGGAGAATGGTAGTGGTTCATCCCATTCAAGTTTCATTGCTGTCATCTCTTGTAGTAACATCTTTGCTATCATCACAAAGGGCCCTGCATATCCATGTGGGTCATACATTGAAGCAACAATACTCAGTACTCCGCGCCTCGTCACTGGCTTGTCCTTTGGGATAATGTTGTATGTGAAGCAATCTTGTTCCACATCCCAGCAGACACCTAGAGCTCTTTCCACTGGCAATGCATCTGTTGCAAAGTCCAATCCAGCCAGCTTCTTAGCTCTGTCTTTCACAGGAATAGACTCCATTACAGCTGGGTTGCTGCTTATCTATTTGCCCAGTCTGAATCCTCCCTTGGCCAGCAAACGTCGTAGGTCATCAGATAGCTTGACTGCATCTCTCTCTTCTGAAACTGACACAAGGCAGTCATCGACGTAGAAATTCTCTTTCACAGTCTGTATTGCTAGCTCCGAAAACTCCTCCCGATTGTCTTCAGCTGTTTTCTTCAGAGCATAACTGCAGCAGCTCGGGCTCCATGTGCCCCCAAATAAATGAGCACACATGCGATACACCTCTGGTTTCTGATCCAAGTCACCTTCAGGCCACCACAGGAATCTCAAGACATCTCTGTCATCAGCTGGGACGCGTACCTGATGGAACATAGATTCCACGTCAGCCATTAGGGCAACTGACTCCTTCCTGAACTTGAGCAAGACACCTTGCAAGCTATTCGTCGTGTCCGGCCCTTGTAACACGACATCGTTCAGAGAGGTTCCCTTGAACTTGGCAGCGCAGTAAAAAACTATTCGAACTTTATCCGGCTTCTTGTCACTGAAGACTGGATGATGTGGAATATACCACTGCCTTCCACTTGACGGCTCATTAACCACCTCGGCATATCCTTTGCTAAGAAGGTCTGCCATACCTTCTCTGTATTTCATGTGGAGGTGCTGATCCTTGCGAAGCCTCTTCTTCAACGTTTCTAGTCTCTGCTGGGCCATCACTTGGTTGTTCTCGAGTGGAGGCGGCCTTTCCTTAAATGGGATTGGTAACTCGTAATGTCCTGATTTCATCTCAACATTGTCATCCCACAGCTTAAGAACTCGCTTATCCATCACTGACATCTCATTGACATCAGACATAAGGGCATCAGGGGATTCAAACGACCAGAACTTCTTGACTTGTTCCTCTAGTGATGTATGTCCAGACACAAAGCTTGACGAAATGTGGTCCTGAAAGCCGTCTGTGTCTAGTGGACCATTCAAAGTCCATCCCAGGATTGTCCTCACGGCGTACAGCTCACCTGGCTTGCCTCTTCTCACTTCAATTGGGATTAATGCCTGACCAGAGTCCTGTCCAATTAGAAGATCTATCGTCCCAGCATTGTAGTTTGGAATCTCCAAATCTGACAGGTGAGAGTAACGAAATACATCTTCCCTCCTAGCAAGATGGTTAGGACTGATGTTAATGTCCTTCTTTGTATAGACTCGTGGAAGATCCAAACGCTCACCAGTTGTTATGCCTTTGACTTGGAGACTGACCACTTCACACTGCATAGTGCTATTCGCTTTCTCCAGGGTTGACACCTTCAGTGACTGCTTCTTCCCGGAAATCCGAAGTCTGTTCTTCAGGTACTCTGTACAAAAACTGCTGGTAGAACCAGTGTCAAGCAGGGCGAATGTATCCACAACATCGGTACCAGCAGTCACTCTAACAGCTACTATAGGTAGAGCTATTCTCTTGCCTCCGGCCCCTGTGGCACTACTGCGTTCTGCATGAATCTGTGGCTGGGTCTCTTCAGATTTCCTCTGATAATCTCTTGGCCTTTCTCCCTCCTTTCCAAGATGCAGGAATCTGGTGTGTTTTCTGCCGCATCCTTTCACAGTGCAAGTGCGATTAAGATTGCACTTCCCCGATAGGTGGCCTCCTTTCAAACAGTTGAAGCACAGCCCTGCCTTCTTAGCAAACTCGAGCCTGTCTTTAGGGATCATCTCCTTGAAATCGTTGCATCCCATTAAATCATGCTCCTTCCTGCACAAGCGACACTCCCTCTTAGCAAGTTTGGTTTTCATAGCCTCATCCATTGATGTCGAAAAAGAGTTAGCCTTCTTCGTCGCTTGCTTCTTAGGCTCATCTTTCCTCTGTTCCATCATGGAGCCAAAAACGGGGTCGTTCAGTTCGTCAGCAGCATCAGAGACAAAACGAACCACATCCTTAATGTCAGGAATTCGATTCCTCATCCTAATCTCCTTCACGACCCTCAGCCATCTAGATTTTAGATAGTATGGCAGTTTCTCCACTATCTGCTTCATGTAGTGCTGACCGCTCATTTCGGACATCATGTTCATGGCTTCGAGGGTATGGCTGCATATCTTCAGATCGTCTGAAAACTTCTGTAGGCCTCTCTTGTCGTTTGGCTTTAAGTTCGGACCACTGGTAACCTTAGAGACCCATGCTTCGCTGATCTTAAACTTACAGCCAAAGCGTTCCTGCAGCAATTCTCGAGCCTTGCTGTAACCTGATGATGGCTCCATCAACATGCAACACTGCACCAGTCTCTTCGGATCCCCTTCGCAACTATTGAAGAGTTTAAGTAGTTTTGCACCATCATCAAGCGTCGACCGTCCAATCAGATTGTCAAAAGATCTGATAAACTCAAAATATCTCAGTGGGTCTCCGCTAAACTTGCATACTTCTGCACCGGAGAGACTAATCGCTTCCAGCAGACGACGATTATACAGATGCTGGCTGTCCACTGCATCCTTCTGAAGTTGAGCATCCTTATTTTGAGCAGACTCTTTCTCACCTAGAGCGTCCTTATCTTTAGTGGGTTCGGCTCTCGTGTCTTGACCCAAGTCAACATCCCTTTGTTGGTTGAGGTTGACAACCACATCTCGATTGAGGCCAATTGGTTCCTCAGCTCGTCTTACAGGAGGCTTGTAACTTAGGCTACCACTATCATGGGCTGATCCCGGTAGGCGAGGGTATGGAATAGTATCACCCTGATTCTTTGCCGAAGTATTTTCATAGAGTTCATAGTAGATCTCCTCTTCTGCCTTAGCTATCTCTAGCTTGGTCTGGAGTTCAATGTAGCTTCTCTTCTGCTGCAATCTCAATTGCTCCAACTCTAACTCCTGCTGAAGCTGTAATCCTTTCGCCTCCAACACAAGAGCTGCTCGTTTTGCCATAGCCTTGGCACGTAGACGGGAACTTGAGCTTCGCGATGTCGATGCCTTGCTTCCGCATTGACTTGCGGAATCCTCTGGTTTGACCTCCTGGTCAAAATCCCTAACAGCATCGTCCTGCATCACTTCCCGCTCAGCAGGCCTACTGTTATCTGGCTCTCCATCCTTTGCTTGCTCTCCATTACACCGTGAACTGTCATCTGGGTTACCAGCAGCACTCATCTTGGAAAAGGATCATCAATGTGACAGATGATGGGTGACAAACGCAGAGTGTCCTTGAACTCTGTTGTTGAACTGTAGTTGACGTTAAGGCCTATAGCTCGACTCACAGACCACCGTGACACTCGTACATAAAGCCGTGTTGCGAGACCATGCTTATGATGAATAAACAAATGGCAAGTGGTTCACCCTGCAATTTAATGAACAAACAATAAACGCTAATAAATCATCATGTTTACCAACATGTCATCTCAATAAAGCAAATTGCAGGTATACATTGTTCTGTATCAATGCAGTTTAAATTCTCAGGTTTGTGTCTCATAATTTGTGATAAACTATTGTAACCGCAGGCACAAATGACACTCAACGAAGTCATTCCGAGGATTATATTGTATTTTATTTGAGGGTGGATCAACCCTTAATAAGAAAGACAAAAAGAACAAACATCAACAACAATAAGAAAGGTTGCTGTAACAATTCAAAACAGTAGTCTGGGCTTTAAATCTATGTATATATGTAAGTGTTTCAACAAGGTAATAATGTATTCTTATTCACAGAAATAGGTACATCAATAAATGAGTCCCACTGTGTCTTAATATCAAATACAACATTCTTATAATGAATAAGTAATGTTTACACGTCTGACCTCACATTTCTTGTCACCTCTGAACATGCATAACAATCACCCTTCAATATAACTATTGCCCTACTTGGCATTTTTTTTACACACCATACAAATATTATACAAGTTCTTGCATACTCTTCCAGATATGTTTTACAGTTAACTTCCAAAAGCAATAAGCAAGGTATAGAAAAATATGGACAAATATGCATGACATTAATACAGAAATACAAATTGTCTTTTTCTAAAGTTCTCTTTACTTATTAACCCTGACTCACCCCTCTTGAGCTCTCGAGGAGAGACTCCTCCGCGAGACACCAAGACTAGTGCACCATAATCTCCAACCAAATGATGAAGTTAGACCTCTGTAACATGAATGATAATTTATATAACTTTCAAATTCTTATAAAGTGACATGCAAACTTTGTACATAAAACAAATATTCTATATTCCCAACCTTTTCAACTCAACCTCGACAACTTTCACTTGACAACAAAATATCCAATACTAATAATACAAATTACTTATTCCATCTCAAAGTGTCTGGAATACATTAAAGGTATAAATATTCATACACGATTCTTTATACTGAGAAGCACTATTCCTAACAGGTGTAACATATCGGTTTTCTTACACCAACTCATTATGAAAAGCAGTTTACACAGATCTACCCATCTGGGTACACAATACATTGTTTCTCTGTAACTTCTTCTAGTAGTATCATTGTCACATAATAACAGCAGGAATGTGAAAAAAAAAAACTCACAACATTCCTTGAATAAGACACACTAGAGTTGTCCACTACACATGAAATCAAGTTTCCTCTTTGAGGTTTCTATCTAATGATACATGTCAAATGCATTATAATTTCACTAAGAACTTAGAATTTCACTAAGAACTTACCACAGATTCTGCAGTAACACTTTTTTTTGAGTCTGAAGTTCTGTTCAAAGTCACTTTCTCTGTCAAATCACCTCCATTTGCCTAAGTAGTGAGTGGATGGTCTAGGTTCATCCCTCTCACCATGTGATGTGTCAAAAGTCCTTACTCTCTAGCCACCTATACCCTCTTTGACCCAAGGTCAAAGTTGACTTCCCCTAGGGATCTCCTCATAAGTACAGTCACGGGATCTCCTTATTCAGAGATCTATATCCTTCATTCAGGGACCTCCTCAACAAACATTTTTGACCTGTCACATTCTCCCCTGTTAAATAGTTGCTGTCTCAGCAACAATTAAAAAACTTCTTGACCAGTCACATTCTCCCTTGTTAAACAGTTGCTGTCTCAGCAACAATTACCGGAACATGTATACCGATAATGTATCCTGTAATATACTCGTTATTTGTACATAGACATATATTCATTCAGGTAACCTATTACCAAAATATTACCAGCTACCAAAATATATTGAACAGGTGGGAACCCTGTTCGGAAACATCAATCCCTTCACTCAATACAGATTTTGGTAAATTATATGGATTAGTATTCCTTCCCGCAGTGGATCGAGTTGACCTCCGAGGTCCGGGAGTCACTTTCTCCTCGTGTTCCAGCTGTGGCCGTTCATTCTCGCCGGCCTCCACATCCTTGGTTTCCCCATGGTCTGGCAATAAGTGAGGGCCTGGAGTCAAAGGTATCTCCTCATGTTCCATCTGTGGCAGTTCATTTTCGCTTTCCAATACGTGCTCCTCCATACCATCATTGGTTTCATCAGTAACTGGCAATGAGTGCGGAGCTGCTTGTGCGAATGGTACACTCTGCACTGCTAGCCGGTTTAGTGCCTGGGCAATGTCATGTGCATCCCATTGTGCATTAGGGATATCATCTTGAAATTCATCTGGCTCAAAACTTGGAGTATGAGGAGTTCCCGTCTCGGACTCGGAACTAGGTGGCACAATTTCAATAGGCTTCGGAATTGACTCCGGAACTATCAATAAGTCAGCTCGGTTCACCGTTTTGCATTTCTCAGAACCATCAACCGGTTCAATTTCATACACATGTCCTGTTGGAATCATTCGTTTGCTGATGCGGTATGGCCTTCCTTGCCATATATCTTGGATTTTATGCCTTCCCTTCCAAGCCTGCTGACGTAATAACACTCTCTGACCTACTTCCAGGTCAACACCACTTCGGCTTGTCTTTTGAGCATCTTGACGTCGGCGCGCCTCCTTCTCTAAGTTTCTGGTAGCTCTCTCCCAGGCATCTACTAACTGATTGTTAGTAGATGAACAAGAAGTAGGGGGTATAACCTGTGCTGGCATGAGGTGTCGCATTGTAGGCAAAGACAAGTTCTGCAATATGCTGGTTCCATCTCCGCTTCTCTTCAACTTCCAAGGTTCTAAGGAGATTATGCATGGTCCTATTGAAACGTTCCGCTTGTCCATTGCCGGCAGGGTGGTACGGAGTTGTGCGACTTTTTCTGATTCCATACATGCGACTGAGTTCCTTTACGATGTCAGCCTCGAAACACCGTCCTTGGTCACTATGGAGGCGTTGTGGAACCCCATAGCGCACGAACCATTCCTTCACCAGAACTTCAGCCACTGTCCGTGCTTTTTGATCTCTAGTTGGTATGGCTTGAGAAAATTTAGTGAAGACATCCGTAATCACTAGGACGTTCTCAAACCCATTGGATGAGCGCTCCAATACCGTGAAGTCGATGGCCACCACCTCTTGTGGCTTTTGGGCGATGATACTCCCCATAGTGGGGCGGACCTTGGGCTTGGTTTTGGCTACCAGACAACGATGGCAGTTTTTGCAGTATCTCTCTACATCTGTTGACATACCTGGCCAGAAGAAGCGACTCCTGCATAGGGACAGCGTTCGGTCTCTGGGATCTTCAACGACTGTACCGCAGTTATCTTGTCAGGATCAGTGCTTATTCCAGCCTCGGAAACAATATGGCCCAAGTACTTGACTTCTCTCTTCATTAGGTGACATTTCTCAGGCTTTATCTTCAGTCCGAATTCGTGCAGGCGATTCAGGACCATATCTAGTCTCTCCAAGGTTTCTTCAAAAGTGCTGCAAAATACAAGAACATCATCCAGGTAAACTATTACACTCTGCAGGTTTACATCTCCCAGACACGCTTGCATTAACCTGGAGAAGGTTGCTGGGGCATTGCACAATCCCATAGGCATTCTAGTGTATTCAAATAAACCCCAAGGACCAGCTCGAAATGCCGTTTTGGGTATGTCCGTCTCTTCAATAGCACACTGCCAGAACCCATGTGCCAGATCTACAGTGGCAAAGTACTTGGCTCCCTTCAATGCTTCCAATGCTTCATCCACTCTTGGAAGTGGGTGAGCGTCCTTGATGGTCTTGGCATTCAACAGTCGGAAGTCACCACAAACTCTGATCTTTCCGTTAGGCTTCTTTACCAAAACCATGGCGGCAGCATAAGGGGAAATACTGGGACGAATTACTCCGATGGAACACTGCGTTTCTAGGAAATTCCTAACTTCTTCCCATTGGCTAGGTGGAACTCGTCTGTAAGGCAGCTTGATTGGAATGTCGTCCACCGTCTTAATTGAATGTCTGATTTTGTCACAGTACCCCATGTCATGATCTCCCCTACTGAACACTTCATCATGCTGAGCAATGAGTGACTGTAACTGGTTTCTCTCCTCTGCACTCATGTCCCCTATGTCCAGCCTGGAAAAGATTTCTCTAGAGTCCTCAGGTTTTACATGGTCCGGAATAGGACCTGGCTGTACTAAGACTTCTTCAGCCGAAACTGTTTCGATTCTGTGCTTTGGAAAACTCTGAACGACTTGAGGAAAACTAACTCTAGCTATCAGTGTGCGAGGGTACAAATATTGGTCTTCTTTAGAAAAGTTAGTAATTCTCACTGGGATCTGTCCATTCATTGAACGCACTACTGAAGGCAGCACCCTTATTCCGCGTGGAAGGGGGCCTCCTTCCAGTTCTTCAATTAGCATGGTCTCTCCATGCCCTCGGGCCGATGCAGCAATTGTTCTCGTACTCTCTTTGGGAATAAGAATAGGCTGCTTTCCCAATATTCGAGCACGTCCCTGGAAGTGGCTCTCTGCTGTTGTTGTAGCTGACATATTTACATCTGTATAGTATGACAGGGTTGATAAAAGGTTCCGTTCCAAGTGACTTGACTTGACTGGACTTGACTTGACAGAATCTCGCAAAACATCTACGATATTACTTCCTATGACACCCGGATGCTTCTCTTTCCTACGGCGGGTTTCTTTGTCCTCTGCCTCCCTGACCACGAGAAATCCCATGTCAGGCAGGTAATGTTCACCTATCGTGACGTCTAGTTCCACATAGCCACAATATGGAATAGAAAGTCCGTTAGCTGCAGTCAACCTCAGGAAAGGAACATTTTGCCACTGATGACTGCCATAATTTTTACGGAAGCAACTCTCTGTGATGGTGGAAACTTGTGAGCCTGAATCCAGCAAACAAGATATGGCTACACCTTGCACCAGCACCTCACTATAAGGGCATTCTCCTATTGCCTTCTTCAGGATCCTTTCTGGACTAAACAATGGTGTCTGGCCCGCTACTTCCTGGCCAGTAGCGGGCTCTACTCGTTTAAATTGCGTTGAATTTGGGGGCAATTCCTCTTGAAGTGGTCAGTGGCTCCACATTGAAAACATCCTGGGGACCAGCGTGGGCGACTATGTTGTCCTGGGCGACTCTGTTGGTCCAGTAGCCTATTCAGTGTCCTGTTTTGTTCTTCCTGCTGGGTTAGAAGTGTACTCACCAGCTGACCTTGTTTCTGTGAGGCTTCTAGGATGAGAGACATGCTCTGGCTGTTAGCAGCACTCGCTCCCTGTTCGTGAACTTCTGCCCTCTGAGCTCTGCCATCGGTCTTCCTTCCGCTAGTGCCCTGCCTCTCCCATTGCACTGCCCAGTCCCGAAGAGATACAAACGTCTCAGGCTTTTCACGAGATCGGCGGTGGAGTTCCCGCCGCAGATCTGGGTCACCAACCCCTTCAATGAATTGGGATATAAGGGTCTCCTCCCTGTCCTTCTTCCCTATCCCCTTCCATGTTTGCAGCAAACGAATGAGTTCATGAGAATACTCTATTAAAGTTTCCCCACCTTTCTGAATACGGCTAAAGAATTTGCGCTTTTGGGACGCCTGACTCCCCACATCCCCAAAAACACCCCTCAGCACTTGGAACGCGTCCTCTGCCGTTTCAATATCCTCCCGGCTGACCAGTTCCATTCGAGCTGCCCCATGTGTATATTTGATAACGGTTTGCAACTTTTCCTTGGGTGTTTGGTGGGCCCGGTCTGCCAATAAACTTTGGACATCCGATATCCATTCATCAATCCCATCGTCCCCCCAAATCTCCTGATCTGACGATCTGCGGATACGTACAATACCGGTGGCACCTTCTCATTGTGGCACACTGGACTTGCTCCCTGTACTTTCAGCTTCTGCAGCTCTTCCTGTAGTTTTCTAAGTTCTTCCTCTAGTGAGTCCCTACTAGGTCTTGGAGTGCTGTCCTCACTACCCCCTTCACTGTCCGACATGATTTTGTTAATGGCTAGAAAGAATGCAGAACTGAATACAAACAGTAAGATATATTTAAAATATATCACAAACTACACTACTACTTCGAAAGGAACTAGAGTCCTAAAAATGTTGATTACGTTATGTATTAATGTTCATTTCTGAAAATCATCAGGATGATATGGGCGCCGAAAATCCCTGAAGATGCCTTCTCCTCCACCGTCAGTGCTTCACCTATAGTGTAGTACGTGCATGCTTCACCTCCGCTTTCAGTCCAGTCTCATCCGCCACCAGTTACAGGAGGAACGTCCTCAAGAGGGGGTTCTAATGC
Organism: Heliocidaris erythrogramma; assembly: GCA_025617745.1. Classification (NCBI taxonomy): domain Eukaryota; kingdom Metazoa; phylum Echinodermata; class Echinoidea; order Camarodonta; family Echinometridae; genus Heliocidaris; species Heliocidaris erythrogramma. The sequence goes on along the minus strand of CM046864.1, from coordinate 35,041,762 downwards.
AAAAACGGGTTATCCACTCTCAAAACCCCTATCCTGCCGACTACGCCATTTTGTAACCGCAGGCACAAATGACACTCAACGAAGTCATTCCGAGGATTATATTGTATTTTATTTGAGGGTGGATCAACCCTTAATAAGAAAGACAAAAAGAATATATGTAAGTGTTTCAACAAGGTAATAATGTATTCTTATTCACAGAAATAGGTACATCAATAAATGAGTCCCACTGTGTCTTAATATCAAATACAACATTCTTATAATGAATAAGTAATGTTTACATGTCTGACCTCACATTTCTTGTCACCTCTGAACATGCATAACAATCACCCTTCAATATAACTATTGCCCTACTTGGCATTTTTTTTACACACCATACAAATATTATACAAGTACTTGCATACTCTTCCAGATATGTTTTACAGTTAACTTCCAAAAGCAATAAGCAAGGTATAGAAAAATATGGACAAATATGCATGACATTAATACAGAAATACAAATTGTCTTTTTCTAAAGTTCTCTTTACTTATTAACCCTGACTCACCCCTCTTGAGCTCTCGAGGAGAGACTCCTCCGCGAGACACCAAGACTAGTGCACCATAATCTCCAACCAAATGATGAAGTTAGACCTCTGTAACATGAATGATAATTTATATAACTTTCAAATTCTTATAAAGTGACATGCAAACTTTGTACATAAAACAAATATTCTATATTCCCAACATTTTCAACTCAACCTCGACAACTTTCACTTGACAACAAAATATCCAATACTAATAATACAAATTACTTATTCCATCTCAAAGTGTCTGGAATACATTAAAGGTATAAATATTCATACACGATTCTTTATACTGAGAAGCACTATTCCTAACAGGTGTAACATATCGGTTTTCTTACACCAACTCATTATGAAAAGCAGTTTACACAGATCTACCCAGGCCATCTGGGTACACAATACATTGTTTCTCTGTAACTTCTTCTAGTAGTATCATTGTCACATAATAACAGCAGGAATGTGAAAAAAAAACTCACAACATTCCTTGAATAAGACACACTAGAGTTGTCCACTACACATGAAATCAAGTTTCCTCTTTGAGGTTTCTATCTAATGATACATGTCAAATGCATTATAATTTCACTAAGAACTTAGAATTTCACTAAGAACTTACCACAGATTCTGCAGTAACACTTTTTTTTGAGTCTGAAGTTCTGTTCAAACAAAGTCACTTTCTCTGTCAAATCACCTCCATTTGCCTAAGTAGTGAGTGGATGGTCTAGGTTCATCCCTCTCACCATGTGATGTGTCAAAAGTCCTTACTCTCTAGCTACCTATACCCTCTTTGACCCAAGGTCAAAGTTGACTTCCCCTAGGGATCTCCTCATAAGTACAGTCACGGGATCTCCTTATTCAGAGATCTATATCCTTCATTCAGGGACCTCCTCAACAAACATTTTTGACCTGTCACATTCTCCCCTGTTAAATAGTTGCTGTCTCAGCAACAATTAAAAAACTTCTTGACCAGTCACACTATTTCTCAATAAATGCCTGTGCATTAATAAACTATTATTGTCTGTGATATTTCCTTTAGTATACACACTGAGTTATATCCTTAAACCCTGAATAATCCTCAATATTTCCTATACAACAAATTGCATTCATTATAACCCCTTTGGTTTGGCAATCATAAATCAACAAACTTGCATAGCAATGGCCTTTCCTGTCTGACCTCATTAAATATGCGCACTGTAATCTGTGCATTGAGCATGCATAATCTACAGAGCATTCATTTGACAAGTAAATTTCAACTAAATAATTTCTTTCATAGCAACCAAAACGTCCAGCATAATTGACTGGCTCATAAGTTTTGTATTATAGCAAACTCTTGGTTTACAATGCAAATCTCTCTATGCCTGTGTAGGTTTATACACACAGCTTTGCGCATTGTTTACGTGAACACTCGTATGCATAAACTACAGTGCGATCGCATGTTAATACACACTCTACGATTCAACTTCAATTGTGCAGTTTATAACCAGAATATTCACCGATAAACTTTAACACATCACCAAATCATTCATCATGTAGATAAACAAAACTTTGAATTTCAATATTATGTCAAAATTGTTTTAGTTACAACATTGGGCTCATCAAATCAAACAAAAGGCAGTGAGTCTGTAAAGTGACTGTTCAAATTTTCATCACATCATACTGTCCGAAAATCAAAGCCCCCTCAGGCGACAAGTTAAAATTTTAGCAAGGTTTTCTCGCTTCTGACGTCATAAAGGAATTAAGCGTAATATAGCCTCAATTCAGTCAATTCAAATTAATTAATATTTCCACAATTTACACCCCATCCATCATCATGATCATCATCGCTCCATCCAGCATCCGAACAATTTTTTTTAAATTGAACAAATTAACGTTACATGCATGCTATACTAACAGTAACACTAGTAACAGCTCTCTCTATTTTTATTACCCTGGATTGCCAAATTTGTTTCATCATCATTTCAAATAAGTTAATCTAAATTTATAACTAAAAACAAACCTTGATTGATCCATCGTCGAGCTCCGACTCTGAGTCTACTTAGGCGGTCAGATCGAGAGAGAGAACTGTATAATTATGTAGCAATAATGTACACGGTATGCACACAGTACGGACATGGATCGAAATCGAAATACACTGCAGTAGCAGCGAAATATAGCAGGAAAACGTTAGCAACCTCACAAATACATATTATTGTATCGTAAAGTAACATGATAAATTTATAACCATTTTAATATTTTTTCTCTTGAAAATTATAAAAATCATTCAACAATATTATTGAACATAACATCTTATTTTAACATTTTAATTCAAATCTACAATCTACCTAAAAACCTCTCTGAGAGAAAACGATGGTCACAGAAATTTAGCGAAGTGAACCTTCCTCATAGCAAGACTGCAAAGTGTTGCCGCCCTCTACGTTCGTTGATGCCATGATACGCTTAATGGTCGGTGACATGGTCGGTAATAGGTGAAGTGATCATACTAATCATATTGTGTGTGTGTGTGTAATTGGGTTTTTACAGACGTGTAATCAATCAGATATGATTATTTACGTCTGGGACCGACCTTTAACGTCACCATCCGAAAGACGTGACTCAGTCTCGAACCTGGGTCCGCTGAATCAGTTTATAACTTCCACTGGTAGCTGGATTACAGGCGCACGCCACAACGCCCATATTATAGGGAACCTCTAGTTTTATAGGCTTCGCGGTCATTTTGTGTGATGTTATAGGTGGAGAACGCTCCCGCCTAGTAGTAGTATGTAAAATTTAGAGATAGCACAGACTAGTCTTATTATTTATTTAAAAATAAACATTTTCCGGTATCAAATCATCGAGGTTAAAGTTCTGACACTGTTCTAACTCCGCAGCATGCATTAAATCGTGAACGTAATAGACCGCTTCTGTAATGTATACAAATTTATGCACATATTATATTCTCTGAGCACCTAGTGACGAGCTATTCCATGAACATGCATGCTTTTTATAAATGAGCCTCAATGCTTGGAATCCAGTTTGCATACATTATTTGTTGCTATGCCCGGCAAGCTTTCAGGTTGTCAAGAACAACCTTTGTTTGAAAGGTATGCATAACATTTGCATACAGTCATTACCGAAGCGGTCTATTGGCGGTCATGTTATTGCTATAATAATAATAATGCATTTATATAGCGCATTTTCCATATTATTACGTTCAAATGCGCTTTACAATGATATCAACGGAATAAGTGAGTTTTGAGGAGCTTTTTGAAGGCATCCAGAGATTGTTGATTACAGAGAATTTGGAGTAGTTGATTCCAGTTTGGGAGCAGCAGTTGAAAATGCTCTGTCACCAAGTGTGGGCAGCATGGTGCCTTGTGAGGAGCGAAGAGAGTACCGGGATGGTTGGCTGATAGTTATAGTTCAGATAAGTAAGAAGGGGCGAGACCGAGGATACATCGAAAGGTGAATAGCAGAATCTTGAAGTGAATTCTTTACCTAATAGGTAACCAGTTCAGTTGACGGAGGATTGGTTTCATGTGAGAGAATTTGGGTAAACCTGTGGCAAGTCTGGCAGCTGCATTTTGAATACGCTGGATCTGGAGTCTTTCAATGTGGGTAGCATATGTGAAGAAAACCCCCCTAGATTGTTCTTTTTATATTTTCAATTCAGCTCCGCTATTGCTTGTTATCTTAATTTATGTGAATTCGAAGTTAACCCCCCTGTAGATCTTATATTATAACGCTAGGTGTAGCGAAGTTGTTTGTTTACTACAGTGATCAATGAACGTAGTAAAATCAGCTGTGATTGTTTACTACAGTGATCAATGAACGTAGTAACGCCAGCTGACTTGTGCTATTTTTAGATTCCTTTCAATACACGGAACATGATATGTGGGACTGGGTTGAATGAAACATCGTGCGCCGTGATGCACGAAGGTTGTAGGCTCTTTTATTTCTCACTTACCTTGTAAATGCTTCCTAAAATAGTAGTTTGATGTGATATTTTCTCCTTTTGTAATAGAACGTTTAGTTTAGTGATATGATTTAAGGCTCCAGAAGTAGATCATCCCTGCCGAAAATGGGCTAGTCTACATTTTAGGTTTCGCGCGTAATTGCGTCACAAACTCTTGGCCAATCACAGTCACGGGGGGCTGCAGTTGTTTTCTGGATACACAAAAAAGGGAAGCGCATTAGAACAAATTGTCATTCTGCTGCTGAAAGCTTGACAGAGCAACACTTGCTGAGGCCTGAGTAGCTCTAACATTTAACTATTATTTATATTTATCATCTTGAAGCTCCAGAACAGTGAGTTAAAACATCATTTCTACATTTCACATTTATTAGAAATTGACTGCAAAATACTTCTGTTATTTATAAGAAGAAATTTGTGAATATTTTTGTAAGAATTGAGAAGTGAAATAGGGGTAAACTTGATTGCAGACTTTATGTTTATGCACTGGATGTGGAGTGACATTTATTGAACAGTGTCAGTGATTAAGAAATGTTTACACTGATTATAGTATGCTGTACACAAAGAAATTACAGTAGAGTTTTGTTTCTATTTCTCTTTTCTTTTATTCATCAAATCAAATAAATCTAAAGTTCAACATGAAGCCAATCTTGATCAAAGAAGTAGGAGTGACATAAGTGATTCAAGGGTACCTCATAAATTTATACTGTAGACTGTACATTTAAATGTAAATAATTATCATTATTCTTTTAAAAGATGAAGGCCCTAGAATTGTAACAATAATCTCGTTAATTACATGAATTGTAATTAACTTAAGGATAATATTTATTCTTGAAGTTGAGAAATGATGGTATTTCGTTGGTAATTTTGAGACGGAGAATTGCTTATCGTGTTGTAGAAAATGGATTATTACTTTAATACTGTGCTAGAATGTTTCCTCCCCCCCCCCCCCCCTTTCCCCCTTCTGGAATTGACTGTCTTTGGAGAAGTTCTTCATATAACAATCTCGCATAGAGAACGTTACAGTGTACAACCTCGAGTCTACATCAGAACTCTACAGATCTGGTATAAGTGACAATCTTGAACAAAGAACGTCACGCTCACCTTTTACTTCAAATATGCCTGTTGTTTTATTCAATCCCGAACAGGGAACGAATAATAGAAGTCTTCAGACCTGGTACAAGTGACAATCTTGACAAAGCACGTCACACTCATCTTTAATTAGTCTACACATTATTCTTCTTGTTCAATCCCGAACAGGGAACGAACAAATTGGAACCACAGGTCCACCACAGTATAAGCAACAAGAAGAAGACAATAAACCTTTCCACAGCCTCCTGTTCCCATTGCTTATTCTATGCACATGAATACATTATAACTGCTATTTTCTAATTAAGAATTATTCGTACAAGTATATGCTTAGCTTATGTCCTTATAGTAAGAGTATTATTAGGTATCATACATAAACATACACAGTAAGATAGTGGAACGATATAAGAGAAGTTAACAGTTTGTTATGGAAAAGATTGAACATAGAACGTTGCTTTTTAGTCTTGACTTTGTTGAAGATGTGATGTCTGGGAGATAGAATCTCGAGGCCAGTCATTACCTAGAAATTGGGGCAAAGGGAAGAAGCCGGGGTGGCGAGTCCTTTAACTATATATGGTGCGGTAAGGGCCGGGTGCAGGTTTATTGTAGAAGATTGATTTATATTAATGGAAGAGGTTTTATAACTATATGCTGGCATAGGTTATGGCAGAGATGATATGGAAAGAAACAAAGATAACCTTGATTTAAAGTGGAATGTTGTTCGGAAGACCGTCGAGTACAAAAGAATAGGCCTACTCGGAGCAAGGATTTGATAGTGATGCTGATAGCTGAAGGCTTATTTACATTTATACATAAACATAAACTTACAAGTACACTGTACACATTAGATTTAGTTGAAGGATAATAATTAACCTAAAGCCCGCCTCACACTGTGCGATTTCCTGCGATATCGCCTCGCATCGCAGGAAATCGCACGATATCGTGCAGTGTGAGAGGTCTTGCGACGCAACAGCTTGCGATTTTCCCAATATCGCAAGCAATCGCCTCGCATCGCAGGGTTTTGAACATGTTCAAAAATTTTGTTGCGATGCGATGCGATGCGATTTCCATCTAGTGGACAGAGGAACAACGGATAAAGGGCAGGAGGTTCTCCTTCAAATGTGGCAGGATAGCCGGATAGGCCATCATTATTTAACATCAGCCTGCCGGCCTATCACAATCGCGTGACAAAAGACAGAATGAAGACGGAAACATGTTACGAGATTGGATATTACCGTAAGAAATTTGATGAAATTGTGCACTATGCATTTTTTATCGCACAAATTTTTTGCATATGTAGTCCCGTACATAGGATTTAATTGGAGTGTGATTTCATCGTTTTGCGCAGTGCAGGAATGCAATGGGTCGAACTCGAAGATCTGACTTGAGTATGGCTGTCACTTTGGATGGGAATTTTACCCTGAAAATTTAACTTTATCGTTTTGGCGAACCTCATTTGGTCTGGGATTCTCATTGCCAAATCATACCAGAACTTGAAGTCTGATGCACACATTTGTACATTATAAATTATCTTGGCCTAAGAAAAGTAAGATCATGAAGATTAACTAGGTAATTGTGGGACGCTTTGACTTACTACTTAGGCCTACTTTGTAACTCTAATTAAATCTAATTGAAATCTAAAAAGGAATCTTATTAAACTAAAACTATAATAGTAAAGTAAATCAAATTAAAGTAAAACAAAGAAAGTTACAAGGCACTAGATTTAAATTACTTACAGATGAATAAGGTGTTGTGGTATAGTGGTTCATTCACTTGACTCTTAATCAAAAGGTTGAGGGTTCGAATCCCAGCCCGGCACTAACGTCCTTTGGCAAGACATTAATCCACATTTGCCACTCTCCACCCAGGTGTAAATGGGTACCCGATATGCTTGAGCGCTACATATTTGGCTGCTAATATAAGCTATGACCGGGGTAATAATGAAGCGCCAGGAGCGTCACAACGTGACGGACATGAGCGCTATACAAGAAGCCACCATTATCATTATAAATAAATGTAAAAACCCCATGCATATTACTGACCTCTAACAGTCTAAGTCTAACTTTTTTAGGGACTACTATTTGAAGGTCCTTATTCCCCCGAAATTCGGAGTCCTTTCATCTCAATTCTAACCCACAAAGTACACTCAACAGCAGCAGAAGCAGTGACAAGAGTAACCCTACACATCCCTGTCGCGCCGTCTGGTCGGGCTATGACATGAGTTGTACTAGGCCTACTAGTAGTCTAGGTCTAGTCTACGTTGTGGGCACAAGAATAAATAATATGTAAGTTGTTCATAGTTGCCTCGTCTAACTCTAAGTTAGAAGAGAGAGAGTGGCAGCTGGCCGAAGAAGTACGGTATGTACGGTTATTAAAATTATTTGGCCCTTAGGGCGCTGGACCGACGCTTGCCTCGTTTCGGTACCTCAACTTCCCTGAGATATGGGCTCGGCAGCCATGTCCATCAGTGCTTTATACATGCGTCGTAAACAGCATACCAATTTTAGGTAGCTGCTTTTCTCGATATTTTTTTTCTCAATATATAGATGTATTAGATCTATAATATTTTTAAAAATTTCCCCTCTCTTCTACTGTAGGATTCTTTGCCATGCTGGATAAATGGATTTTATTTATATTAATTAATAGGCCGATATATATTGTGCCTCTCAGTTTTTGCACTCTACTAAGTACTATTATCCACAGCTCACCCAATACTAAGCTGAGTTGAGATGACAGGCAAATTTATTTCAGGTTTTTGCTCAAATTTATGATTAAGGATCAAAGAATTCTTCATTATTCAATTTGTTAGGACTGAAAGTGAGGTTTTGGGTATCATTTACCTTGTTCGCATAACAATAAGTGTTTAAATACTTTTATAGCTGCAATGTATTTTACTTCCCATTATTCAAACATAATCTCTTTTTCAGTTAACCCATTACCTTCTTGAATCAGGTGGGTCCTGTATCAAGTTTTGAGCAAACTTGAGGGAATAAGAGAATTCAGCAGTCAACAGCTACATATTAATACTTTGAAAGTTATTGTGAGATCTACTTTATATGATCATGATTATGTTGTACTATTTGTTTCAGAATATTCATATTGATAAGTTAAGAATGTATTTTAAAATGTCACTCATAAATCACAAGTAAGCTGGCTACTGATGTCAAGAATGTAAGAAAGTTTGTAACATGTTTCTGGCTTTTGTTCCCCCACTTATTTTTTTGCATAGCTCATTTTCTAATTGAAACTTATTTTACTATCTTTTCATAGGATTTTTCAAGCTGTCTCTTGGAAGCTGTTCTGCAAGCAGTATACCATCCATGAGAAACGCAGTGCCTTGGAAAAGTTACTGGTAAGAATTGTTTTTGAAAACAGACTTTTAAAGAAAATTGTAACTTGTCATGCAGGTTCCTTTTTTTAACTTTTACCTTGTCTTTTTTCTTTTATTTTGATTGAATTTACTTGTTCAAAAAGATAGTCGTATAATTTGCAGAGAAATGACATGAACACAACAGATATCATAGGGACGACACTTTTCATTCAAATAAAATGCTTAATTTTGATTTAATCTGTCAAAACATATTTTTATAAATGAATAGATTTTCATTTTAATTGCAATTGCACAAAATTATTTTGAATGATTTGCATTCAGGCTGAGCGAAGCAAAGAAATCTCTTAATCAGTTTTTATTCTTTGTCAAACATCTATCCAGTAAAGTGTATTCAAGTACAGTATAATGCTGATAATTTGTTTGCTGTTTGATTTAAGCCGGGAAATGTAATTAACTCTTAGTTACATTTCCCTGATTTAAGCCAGTGAGAATGAGTTTGATTGTAGAGTAATCAAGGGTGTTACTAAACTGATGGATTTAGTTAATGTACCCTTTGTTTCTTTTTATTATTAGCTCTTTATTTCTTATCATTGTACCTCTCATGTTTTATTAATGAAGCTGTAAACATCAGATGAAATCTACCAGATGACCATCCTATAGAAGCTATAAATGCCTCACCCAATATCCACCTTGCCAGAGAGTTTCTATGAACTGTCATCCCTATGAACTGTCATCCCTCAGAATTTTAGATTTGAGTGACAATGAAATCACAGGTATGTTCTCTTTTTCTCACTCATATGTCTGAATAAATATGAAATGTGAATACATGAATAATAAGGATTGAAAACCAGGAATGAATTCAGCTTGTGCTGGACTTTGCTGGATTTCTGTCTTGTATCGAGCAAAACAAAATTCCCTATTTTTTCCCGGTAATTATGATTTTTGGAATCCAGCTGCCAGCCCTTCCCAGGTAAATTACATCCAGGGTTATAACATTATTTAGTCCAAAAGGGGGCTGCAGGGAAAAAAAATCCTCAAAAAGCCCTTTATGTCTTTGTTTTTCTCTAAGGGTGGGGGGGGGGGGGGGGGGGGGGGGGGGGGGGGGGGGGGGAGGGGGGTTGGCCTCTTCAGTTTTCACTTCACCCCATGAATCTGCCTGCATGTATCTTTGAGTAATACTGGCATCCATAATTTCATGATTCACAAATTAAAATCCATATTTGAATATTAATAAGAACAAATGAAATGACAATACATTTGGTTTTTCTATCAATGAAAAATTAAATACCGTACATGAATTTCAAGCAAATGTGTTGATAAATAAGAACATCTATTTTGATCCCTCGATTACCTTGCAGATCTGGATGCAAGCAACTCTTTGGCATGTCTGTCATTGAAGAAATCAACTTGGAGCACAATCCCATACCTGGTGATACCTACTCAGAACTGTTACAACATCAAACCGTTAATATCTGAGCCGTCTTCTTCAGATCATATGGATTGAAGGTGGTATTTTCTTCGTTCAACCCCCCCCCCCCCCCAATCACCCCCCACACTTGGAAATTATGTTGTCTGCAAACACAGACCCTAATTTGACACTTAATCAGAAAACCATTGTCTTGAGAGAAGCCTAATTCAGCTACCTTCTGGTCATGTCAGGAGCAGCTATAGTACATGACTGTGACATATGGTAGTCTTACAGTGCAGACACTCTTTTACAACTGACCAGGGTTTCTGCATGCAAACTGTCAGTATAGGGGCATTCACAAACAGGGCAATGTTGATTTTCGAAAATCGGTACTAGTTTTTGAGACATTATTCAAAGCTTTTTATGTATGTGGACATGAAATCTCTGAAAATAGTGAGATTCTAGTTGTTATTCAAATTGTGATTACTAACTTTACAGTTAAATTACTTTGCAGGCACAAAACTTTGTCAATTAGCATAATTCAATATCCAGATTTGACCCCTCATAGTTCATAAGGCTTTCCTATACTAAAGGTTTTCTTGACACAGACAGTGACATAGCCAGCATATGGTGAAAGCCTATACCCCTTGGCTCAAACTATTTGGAGACGATTCCACTGTCCGATCAACAGCCTCCAAACCAGCTTTGACGGACCCTGGTTTAAAACTGAATCCTGTCTTTCAGATGGCATTTTTATTTCCCCCAAAGTAAAGAATCATGTCTGAACAGTCTGATTAATATGTGTCTGTAAAAACCCACTTGTAAACATTGGTGCAATCATAGCTAACAGAAGCAGTGGCAGATTTAGGGGGGGGGGGGGCACATCTGGCCCGTACCCCCACCCTTTTTGGAAGAAAAATGTGCATTGTGCCTCCCTTTTTAGAACGGAAACCTTTCTATTATATGATAATTGTATTGTTTGTTATACAGTATACTATATATTGATGATTCAAGCAAAATTTGCATTTGAAAAATGTAGTTACTTGAAAATTGGGAGATGAAACGTTTTTATTTTCAACAAATCATGTGAACTACTGAGAATCCATGAAAAATGTACAATCAGGAACAACATCTAATAGCACAACTCTCTGTCTCAGCTAGTTGTGATTCAAATGGAAAAAAAAACAACAACACCAAATCCATGCATGAGCAGGGGAAAAATGATTGTCTTTCAATTACATGTATTTTTCTTTTGTTGGGGGGGGGGGGGTAAACTATGGTTTCATTACATGTTACAGGTTTTTAATAAATACTGAATTTCTTTTCTGTTTGTATTGCTGAAAGAAGAAAAAAATATTCTAGTGTGCTTGCACTTCCTTGATACAATGACTGGAAGGCATTCTATGCAGTGCATTTTGTTTAGCCTCTGCTATAAAAAGAAAGTGCGAATTGTATTTCTTTAGTTATCAGACAAGTAAATAATGATTAACAATTATTAACAATCTTGTGAAATGAAATTTAAATTTGGGTTTATTGGAATCACTGTGACAAAATACAAAATTTGTATTTCATATTTAATAATAGGTTCTATTATGTATGTATAAACCTGTACTTCAAAAACATGTTATAGACGTGATAAATAATTTTCGATTTTTTATTCATTCATAACCAGA